>OX456986.1:131153168-132353168 GCA_949752695.1 Melanostoma scalare | reverse complement strand
GCAGCTATGTATAGATAAACGATTTGGCGATAGCCACTTGAAAGAAGTCTTCCGAGTCCAACTCAATAACAGAGTCCAGAAAAGGGGTGAAAGTCTACAGCAGCTCCAAGCAGACGTCGAAAGACTGGTTCACCTGGCATACCCGGATGCTGGAGAAGAAATCATCAACCAGCTTGCTGTTGAGTCCTTCGTTCGTGCCATTTCGGATATAAATCTTCAGAGGTCTGTCGAACTGCTAGAACACGTACTCTTTCTGAAACTTTAGCATTCGCATTGACAATTGAAGCAGCAGAACAAGCTTCTCATGGAGTACATCGACTTAGAGAAGCCATAGTCAAAGAGTGCTCGTTCCAAAGAGAGCTGAAATACAAAAGAACCAGCGGAGCGGACTAGCAAGATGTTGGAACTGCAACAAGACCGGGCACTTACAGCGTCAATGCCGACTACCACCAATAAAGCCGGTTGTCAACATTGTGGAAGCAAGAGATCCAACCCAGAACAAGGTAACAACAACACCAGCGTTACGTATCAGCCGGTTTCCCATCAGGGAAAAGAGTAAGAACCAACTTCGAGGGGCAGAGGCTGGTTTCTTGTATCGATGGCCCCAGAACCACCATCCAGGTCTCTCAGACCAAACGAGACAACAAAAGTCTGACTGTGGAGACTACTATTAACGGGAACAAACATGTGGCTACCATCGACACCAGTGCCACAGCCTCCATAGTACGTCGAGACTTGGTAAAGACGACGTGGCTTCATAACACCAATAGCTACCGTCTAAGAACCGCAACGGGAGAAGCAGCAAGAGTATATGGAGAAGTGTGTCTTAAGATCCGACTGGCCGATCTAGCATCATTGGAATCGACTTTATGAAACAGCACGGAGTTATTTTGGACATCGGTAATCAGGTTTTGAAGTACCAAATTAGGGAATTTCCAATGACCTATTCGAACGAAAGTACGTCGACACTGAGGACTGTCATCACGGAAGATCTGATTCTGCCTCCTTCTTCTGAAGTGTTCGTTTGGACAAAACTGGAAGGTGAGTTTGGAAGCCTTCGATACCTAATGGTGGAACCAGATGCAGAGTGTTCCTCCCAAAGCGTCATCATTGGGAAAACACTAGTAGTACCGAAAAACTAAATGGTCCCCGTATGATTACTAAACACCAGACCGTATGATGTAAGACGTTGCGAATCGGTTGCAGCAATTACGAAGATCACAGACGAAGCCCCGAGAAAAACTATAACTCCGGAGGAGCTCAAAACCATCAGAGCTAAAGTACTGTATTCATCCAACCTTGATCACCAACAAACAAGGATGGCTGAAAATCTCCTACAAGAGTACACTGACATCTTCGCATCGCAAAAGGGACAATATGGTAGGACACAGTTGGTGCAGCATCGCATCAACACAGGAGATGCAAGACCGATTCGTCAACCAGCAAGACGCCTTCCACTGGCAAGGAAGGTGAGGTTGAGGAAATGATAACAGCAATGAAGAAGGACGGTCTTATTGAAAATTCCAAAAGTCCTTGGGCTTCACCAGTGGTGCTAGTGAAAAAGAAAGACGGAAGCACTCGTTTTTGTGTGGACTACCGAAGGCTGAACAGCTATCCCCTGCCGAGAATCAGTGATGCCCAGTGGTTTTCGACGCTGGACTTGAAGAGTGGATATTGGCAAGTTGACATCCACCCTGATGATCGGGAAAAGACGGCGTTTTCTACAGGTAATGGGCTCTGGCAGTTGAAAGTTATGCCGTTTGGGCTATGCTACGCTCCGGCAACATTCGAGCGTTTGATGGAATGCGTTCTTCAAGGACTGACGTGGAAAGCGTGCCTTGTCTACTTGGACGATGTCATTGTTTACGGGAAAACATTTGACCAACATTGCAAGAATCTAAAAGCCGTGTTTCAGAGACTTCGAGAGGCTAACCTTAAACTGAATCCGGAAAAATGTGCACTTTTCAAAACCGAAGTTAAGTATTTGGGACACATCATCTCTTCCCAAGGAGTGAAGACTGATCCTGAAAAAGTTGACTCCGTCAAAAATTGGCCAACACCACAGGACAAACATCAACTCCGAAGCTTTCTTGGTCTTCCCACTTATTACCGACGTTTTGTTAAGAACTTTGCTGGAGTTGCAAAAATTTTGCATCAGCTCGCCGAAAAAGGGAAGCAGTTCAAATGGTCAGGTGAGTGTGAAAAATCTTTTCAGGAACTCAAATACCGTCTCTGTAATGGTCCAGTGCTGGCACATTCAACACCTGGCAAAACATTCATCATCGACGCAGATGCAAGCAACGTTGGAATCGGGGCGGTACTATCCCAAGTGCATGATGGCGAAGAGAAAGTGGTGGCATATTACAGTAAGGTCCTCTCGAAGCCTGAAAGAAACTACTGCGTGACCAGAAGGGAACTGCTAGCTCTTATCTTGGCAACAAAGCACTTCCATAAGTACATCTATGGACAGAAATTCCTTCTGCGGACAGACCATGGTGCTCTGAACTGGCTGTTGAACTTCAAAAATCCAGAAGGTCAAGTCGCAAGGTGGATAGAAAGACTGCAGACTTATGATTACCAGATTCAACACCGCAGAGGAAAGCTTCACTCAAACGCCGACGCATTGTCCCGAAAACCTTGCAAAGAGGATTGCAAGCATTGTAGGCGACAAGAAAACAAAGAAAATATTACCGCTCAGCGACTAAGAGCTGACCCCATATGCGGATGGAGCAATGAGGAAGTGAGGACCGCTCAACAGGAGGATCCAGATATCGAACCCATTCTCGCATGGAAAGAAAATGAAGAGAAACCTGAATGTGGAGACATTTCTGCCAGGAGTCCAGTTCTCAAAGCCTATTGGGCACAGTGGGACTCACTATATGTGCAAGAAGGTGTCCTCAGGCGAAGATGGGAGTCCGCTGACGGTAAATCATATGTGATGCAGCTGATCGTACCGCAATCCAAAGTCAGTGAAGTTCTTCGGGAGATGTACGACGGACCTTCTGGAGGTCACCTGGGAGTTAACAAAACACTGGAGAAGGTGCGACATCGGTTCTACTGGTTACATGCTAGAGATGACGTGGAGAAGTGGTGCCGAACATGTGACAAGTGTGCTGCAACCAAAGGACCTGGTAGGAAGACTCTAGGTAAGATGCATCAGTACAACGTTGGATCGCCTTTTGAGAGGATTGCAGTAGATGTGGCTGGGCCTTTTCCAGAGACCAACGCTGGAAACAAGTACATTCTGGTTGTAATGGACTATTTTAGCAAATGGCCTGATTCGTATGCCATCCCAAATCAAGAAGCCAAAACGGTGGTCGACCAGATTGTGTTTAACTGGGTAAGTAGGTTTGGCGTACCTATGGATCTCTATCTCAAGAAGACCAGAACCACACCGCTTCATTCACAATCTGATGGGATGGTTGAAAGATTCAACCGGACCTTGAAAGAACACCTCACCAAGGTCGTAGGCGACTACCAAAGAGACTGGGATAGGCACGTACCGCTATTCCTGATGGCATATAGAAGTGCAGTACATAGCTCGACAGGCCAAACACCATCTGACATCCTGTTCGGGAAAACCATGCGGCTGCCCAGCGAACTTAAATTTGGATGCCCCACAGAGGAGCCACAGGACACGAACGAGTATGTGGATGACCTCAAGGAGAGACTCGCTGACATCCATAAAAGAACAAGGGAACGGATGAAAACCTACAGCGACCGGATGAAGACTCGGTACGACACAAAAGCGACAACGGCAGGATTCCAAGCAGGAATCGTGTGTGGCTTTATAATCCTCATCGTCAAAAGGGATTGTCACCGAAATTTCAGCAGAACTGGGAAGGTCCTTATACTGTTGTCACGAGGATTAACGACGTGGTTTACCGCATCCAAAGAGGATTAAGAGGCAAGTTAAAAGTAGTTCATTGTGACCGGCTGCATCGATATAGTGGCGAGGCTACAGATGGAATTATTCGGGACGAACAATCTTAAGGAGGGGGCAGTGTAATGAACACCCAACATTTATACCAATTTCCTAATCGAAAACGTTTAACCGAAAACACAACTGGCAACACTATAATGGAATGGTATAAATGACAGGCATTGCTTGTAAGCCAGTGTGTGTGAGTGTAGAGATGCTTGACAGCAAATGTGGAAACCATGGAGAAGAAACTGGAACGCTCTAGATGAGTGTTGTTCTATATAAATAGGCCGCTGACGCAACGATCAGTCAGTTTGGATTATAGAGTGATAAAGTTAAGAGTGAATTGTTATGAACAAGTGATAGTCCAAAAGTCGAGTTGAGATCGAATAAAGTATAGATACTGAATAAAAGTGGTAGAAATAAATTGAAAAGTGAAGTTTTATTTTGCTAACTAAGCGCACGTTACATTATTATCAAATATGTATTTCTTGAATTTATTATAATAACTTTTATTGAGTGAATGTTGACCAATTTCATTCAAAAGTTTTGCAGTTGATGTTATTAATTCTTTATCCATTTTGTACATTATATAATCTGGTAGACCCATAACAATAAGATGAATCAATGTTTGTGTGTCGATATTTATATTCATCTCTAATAATAATCTTTCCTTTTTTGTGGCATATTCCCGCAATGAACCTCCTCGAAATTTATATGTAAAAGCATATAATGACCAACCTTTGTTTCCGTATGTATCAAAAAAATTTGTTCTCCATGTATCCCATTCTGCGTCAACTGTATATTTTATTATCATGCTAGTGTACCAATCTAGACACTGTTTTTCGAGTAAATACTTTAAAGTCTCAATTTTTTTGGCCTCCTTTAATATCTCGAAACGTTTTCATTCAATTTCAAAATCACCGATCCATTGATCAAAATTTGATGTTTTTTCTTAAAACTTCTGGTGTAAAAATCTTTCTGCTATTTTTCCTAGATTTTTATTTTTAGCTAGTACTACTATCAGAAAGTTCCGTTTCATGAGTAATTTTGTATTGATTACCAAATTGCAAATTCTCACCTTCATCTAAGTAAATTTTTCTTAAATCTTCAGTCATGGGAATCCATAGTTTTCTTGTTTGATGTCTTCTCTTCTCGACTTTCGCAAAAACATCTTTACTGGTTATGGCGGTATGTTTGGTTGCTGGTTTCAAATCTTCCGTCCGTTGGGTGTCTCGATTGAGGTTATGCAAATCACATTAGTTTTTCCATCGGACGCTGCTAACAATTTAAATGTGAATCGTAACTTTTAAATTTTTCTTCACTAGAAATGTCGTTTTATTAGACAATAAGTCTATTTTTTATCTTTTCAGTTTTTAACCACAAATTAAACCATGCGTTGCTCTGTAAAACAAACAATGCAACTTGGGTCGGTTGGGCCGAGGGAATTTGTTTAAAGTAATAGTTTATCAATTTTCTATTCTGGAATGGAATGAAATGGAAAAGAGACCGAGAAATTCAGCAACAAAATTTTTTAGAAAAGAGCGATGGATGTGTTTCGCCTACGGCGCGTGGCGCAGACTCCAGCGAATTTGCTGAGAGTACTGCAGATACCCCGTGAGCCGTGACGAACTTCCACGACTCTGATTGGTCGAAGTGAGTGGAATTTGCTGAATGCGCCGATGAACGAAGAGTCCGCCAAGAAGATGACACTTCTTGGTTGACCTCTGAAAAGGACATAGTGCCAGAAAGTTTTAAAGAAATTGAAAAAGTGTCGAAATTGTAAAAATCGATTGGTTTGATATAATCGCTGGTAATGTAAATTGAAATTGTGTTGTGTTGGCAGAAAAGCCAAAGTCATAGCAATTTTTTATTTTTGTGCAGGAAAGCTCCAGTCAGGACGGGCAAGAAAACTCAAAGGTAGGATTCGTCAGGAGAAAGTGAAGTATTTTTCTATAAAAGTGAAAAAGTTTTAGTTGTGCGTTGTTTTGTTTTGACTATTGAGTCATATTGTTGTTTCGGTAACCCTTCGCTCTCCGTAATTCATCCTGAAATTGCAGGATGCGCAACCTGTTGTCTTTGACCTTGTTGTCTGTTCGCGAAAATTCCCAAATAGTCGTTTGTTTGCGGGTGTATTGTGCACACAAGTTGTTGTTTTGTGTTCCAGGGTAAAAACCCCTCTTCGATCATTAAATTTCATCCTATCTAAATTGTTAGCTGGCCCTCTGCCAGATTTCCCATACTTTGTACACCCACTGCTTACGAAAAGATTTCAGGTTTTATACATATATACTTGCAAAGGTTTCCTGAAAAATTTTTTTTTATTCCTTTTGGAAAATAATCGCGATCTTTTAATATTGTTTGAAGACCATTTTCAGTGTTGAAGTTGGTTTGGAAACTCCAAGCAAAAGTTTCCTGGCGCCCTTTATTGTATGAAACACCCAGTTGTGTGTTTTGATTGATTCACTCATTTCATTGATTCCTTTCTTTTATTCAACCATTTATACCTACGTACCAATAAAAATTACCTACGGACCACCCATTGCTCTCCGCTGTATGGCTGTAATGAACCGATTGCGAGATCAACTAAATCTTTTAATGAATTTTATCAATTTATAGATTTCCATATTTCAAGGGGTCAGTTTCAAATCATATTGTTTAATGTCTTTGATAATAATAGATAATTAATATCTCAAATATTTTATACACAAATATTTTTAGTTGTTAAAAAATTTTATTTTTAATGTAATCTGTAAGCTAAGCTTTAGTTGATGAATTAGAGAAATTAAATTAAATTAAATAAAACTTAAAAAAGGTACCTGCAAATAGGTTAAAAAGGATTAAGGCACTTTAACCACCTACGTAGTTGCTTTCAATAATCACGCAATAAAACTTTGTTGGGTTTACCTGTCGATTCTTGGATCCTTTCTACAGGTTTAAGAAGGATTATGGGACTTTCACGAAATACGAAGTTGCTTTCAATAATCACGCAATAAGACTTTGTTGGGTTTACCTTTCGATCATTGGATCCTTTCTAGAGGTTTATGAAAGATTCAGCTACTTTAACCACCTGCGTAGTTGTTTTCAATAATCACGCAATAAAACTTTGTTGGGTTTACCTTTCGATCCTTGGATCCTTCCTAGAGGTTTAAGAAGGATTAAACGACTTTAACCACCTGTGTAGTTGTTTTCAATAATCACGCAATAAAACTTTGTTGGGTTTACCTGTTGATCCTTTGTTCCCATATAAGGACTGCGTAGAGTAATGTTTAACTCAGTTTAAAAGCAGTGACGCTACCGTGAGGACATCATACCAAGTGTAAATTAAAGAAGTAGTGTGAATCTAGCAAGACCAATTTGAAGAAATTGTAAGATTTATCAAGTGGAACTTCAGGAAATAGTGAGACCATATCAAGAACAATTTTAAGAAATTGTAAGGACCTACCAAGTGCAACTAAAGAAAATATTTAGAACCTACCAATTCAATTAAAAAAAAACAAACTTATAATGGAGGATCATCGTAACGTAAATGTAAACGAGCAAGCAGAAGAGGAAGACAATTGCGATGAAGTATTCTACAACCATGTAAAAGGAATCTACGAACAAGCAAAATCCATTTGGAGTGGCTTATTTTTCGAAAAACTACCAGAGCGGCATATCATCGATTACCAAAACTGCATGGCCAACCCAGAAATTCAATACGACAGAGCTCTTACACTTGATGAGATGTTCAATGAAATCGAAAGACTCAAGAATTACAAAACTATTTTGATCGCCGCTCTTGATTCTATTGAAGCCATCAGAGAGGAGTACAAAGGCAAATACACAGTCACTCTATTGAGTGTGTTGAATCATATGAACCAAGATCCCCAAGAACACGTACAAGCCGAAGCTGAGGAAGATGAAGAGTCTCTAATAGAATCAGAAGCAGAAAGTGAGTTAGAGGAAGAATGGGAGCCAGTATGGGAATCCGACTCAGGAATGGAATCACCACTAGATAACGAGCAGAATCAGATTCAGATGGTCAAATAGAAACAGACTCAGGACTGCAAACAGAATCAGAAGGCGAAGGAAATTTTGAGAGGGATTCAGATGCGGCATCATTCCGTTCAAGCACCCCAGAACTTGAGTCAGATGAAGAAATTATAGAAGATGCTGACGTTAGCATGGAACAAGCTGCACTATATGATAAAGAAGAACTGGAGGATTTGGAATACGATTCAGAATCAGAAGACGACGAGAGCTCAGACTTTACGAAATCAATTGAGGAATTGAATTCAACGCTAGAGTGGAATATTGAGGTATATAAGAAGGGGAAGTGAAGTCCTATTAGAAGAACACTTAAATCTGAAGAAGAAGAAATTCAAACCAAACAAAGTCAACAACCTTCAGTTTGACCAACATAAGCATATCCAAAACACAAATATTGAGAAATTTATTGTATTGTATCAGATTATTGTTTTTAAACTTAAATAAAATAAAACAATTTTTTAAAATGTATTCACGACTTTTGTAAAATGAAATTGTTCCAAAATATTTTTCCTATTCTTCCTGTGTAGCCTTCTAAAATACCTAAGCTGCTGTCCTTAAAGGAAGCTCGTTTCGCACGTTTTTCATTACAGCAATGGTTAAACAATGAAAAGGAGTGCAAAAAACAAAATGAATAAAAGAAAATAAAAAAAACTATGTATATGCTTCATTCAAAAACAACAGAAGTTTTTCAAATATGGCGAGCACGAACGAGTAGAATACTGAAATACCCCGCGAACCATGGAAATCGTTCAAGTACCACGTTACGCAGGTTTTTTTAGATGTTAGGCAATCCCCCTTCTTTTTAAACGCACCGCAACGTTTTTGCACCCATCTATATCCCTAAATCTTACATAACATCTAAAGGGCCAATAAAAAAAAAAATCTGATTACCCCTGACCAGAAATGAAAATAACGTACAATACGATTGAGGGAGTGTTACGTAACACTTTTTCCAAATACCCCTTCCCGGCCTTGTAACGCATCGTAACGTTTTTCAAGCCCGACTCCTCCGAATTCCGTTACGTTTAGAGGGTTTGCCAATTACATTGCTGGTTGCTTCGCTTTTAGCTTCTTTTTCTGTACTAAAGGCAGCGGCAAATTGACACCTTTGTTTCGCAAGTAAAGCAAACAATTTTCGATATCGCACCATTTGGGAATTTCGTTTCCAATGTCGCTTTGGTAAAGCGACATTGAGCCGAACATAAGCGTTTGGTACAGTATCTAGGTGTAGTTTTCAACAACAACATGTCTTGGAACGAGCATCTAAATAATAGATTAGGATCATCTAAGAACTCCTTCAATTCAACATGGTCCAACCTACTGAGAGATAAATCTGTCCAGCATTCTACAAAATATAAAATATATGATGCTGCTTTTAGAGCAATAATGCTGTATTTTGCTTAGGTATGGGATCGTGAACACAACCAAACTGAAAAATTGTAATGACTTTTTCTAAAAGCTGTTTCTTGCTACCGGATAACACGCCAAACTATGCTTTGCACTGGTTTACCTAAAGCTTTTCTAACGTCTCTCAAGCTTCATTTTTCATATACTGTGGCCACAACCCATAACCGCCAAACGGTATTCAGATTTTGATACCATTAAATTCAGCGTACTCAAATCGTTAATTTTTTTCAGCTTCCTATCTTCAAAAATGTGGCCACAGTTAAAAAAAAAAACATAACAGCTTAAGACGCCTTTTTTAGTTGAAATCAAAGAAAAGTATCTAAACTAAAAAAAAAATTATATTATATATTTATATTATATAAATTTAATTTCTAAAATTGACCTTAGATAATTTTTTTGTAGATTTAGAACAAGGAATAAAGACTAGACCAGAGTTTAGTAATTTTTCATAATATTATTATTATTTTCTTGTCGTGGAAAAACAGCTAAATTTGAATTTAGCTCTTTTTCCGTGTTACTATATTTTTGTTTTTTCTTTTTCAGTTTTGTGAAACGGAATAACGACTTAACTGCAGTTTAGTGGTTATTCCTAAAGAAATAATGAGTAAAAATACTCCCCTATCTGTAGCTTAGCGCTTATCCCAAAATTAAATTCTGATGCACTAAGGACCAAAATTTATTTTAGTAATTTTTCTCCGTCAGTAATTCAGTTCGTGAAAAGCTAACCTCAAGTTTGGTTGTTCTTCCACAGAAAGGAATAAAAAAGTGTTTCTTAAATAAACCTTAGTTCTTTTTCTATATTTAAATAAAGAATAAGTGTAGTCTAAACTAGACTACCTGTGTTTTTAAGCGAACTTTGTTATTACTTGTGCTGTCCCTTGTGTTTTTAAAAATAATAACTTTTGGAAAGAAAGAAAAACTTAATGATGTCTAGATCACAAAGACTTTTGACACTGGCACGTATGCTTAAAGAATAAGCAAGAGATGAAGGTAAGAAAGATTTAATTTATACTTTTTCTGAATAGGTATCCTTTTGAAGATGCCGGTTTTTATAAGATACCTACAATATAATGCATTCAGTTGATTTTATTTGAAAGCATTGCCTTAAATCAGAATCAAACTGTGCCTACTCACTCGTTATCACAGATTTGACAGAAAAAACAATGAGCTAACAATGACAGAACAAACAAAAATATCAATTTGCTTAGACAAGCTGACTTTGGATAATGTCTGTTGTTGTCACGCTGATACCGAAATTTTTTTTCTGATTCTCTTTCTTTTCTGCTTTGTCGTATAAGAATTTGAAGTTGCCGTTCGTAGAAACCCAGATGTTAGGTCGTTGGACGAAACAAGAACTAGGCGCAGTATAAACCTTGTTGTATATGAAACCAGCCTTTAATGGCATTTTTATATTTTTTATTATTTTTTTTTCTTTTTTAAGCGTCTGTTATTTGCATAATCTCTCTTTTACAGAAAATAAAACTCCTTCAAGAAAGGGTTTTGCGATACAAGGAACTTTCACACCAGAACAAAATAAAGATATTGTTAAACGATGTATATTTTACTTTTTTAATGAAATGTCGAGGCGCAGAAAACATTGAATTCGCACTTCCTAAATTTCCGGAGACAAAAATCACAAAAGAGTCGATATACCAATATTTTATTAAAATATTTGGATTCGGTTCACGAAGTTGTATCAGAAAAGAATGATTACTTTCCTAAAATATCTAATGAACCAAGATCATCGATGAACGGATTTGAGTTTGATATAAGGTCCGTTCGTTGAACTTTCCCCAGGGTTTTTTTGACAACCCTATGATTTATCAAAAAAACCTGGGTTTTCCAGTCCTCAGAAAAGCTAAACCACAAATCACCACACATCCGTGTCATTAAAAAAAAATACATGCCATTATTTGACAGCCCTCAAATCGCCACAGCAAAAAGCTAGGGCGAGTTGGGGCAAAACCTATGTCAAACATATGGCTCAAAAACACTCAATTTGACATTCTGGGCGAATTTAGGTTTCTCAAAAAACGCTTTATGGCGACCCTAGAGCAACCCCAGGGCTTCAACGAACAAATCTATAAATGCATTCAAACGTAAGAACACTAACTTTTTTTGAGAATATATTTTTAGTCTTCCATTATTTTAGATAATTCAAACAAATTCAACATTGAATATAACAAGGCAATATCTCTATCAGGGAACACAACTTATGATAAGTTGCCAGAGTGTGAAAATTCCAATGATTCTTTAAACGACCCCGATTTAATAATGAATAATACCGTTACGCCTTCTGATTCCAACACAGAAAATGAAAAGAGCGAAGTTTTGAATATCCCCATCAGAAACTATGATCCACAATTGAGAATAGAAAATAAAAAACTATTACTTCAGACGTTAACGAACACTGGAAAATCTTATGAAACACTTTCTGAAAAAGATAGGCTGCCAAAAACCCTTGGAAATGTGTCGAAACAAATGCCAAGAGAAAACTTCATTCCACCAGATAGGACAACTATTTAACCAGTATTGGATTTTGGGAACCTAAACCAGAGAATTCTTGACATTGGAAATCTTCTGTTCTGACCATAGGAATTAAGAAATGTAATACTCTTTGTAACGCAATGGTAAGAAAGCGACCCCAACGCAAAATTCAGTGAAGTACTTTTTGGAATATGATGGTATACGTACGCAAGTTTGGCGAACACATTTTACAATATTTTTTCTAAAACGAAAATTTTATTAGAAACGTTATATCCAAAAAAGTTTCAAGCTCAAGCGAACCGTTTCAGAATTGTAGGAGTAAGAGGATTCGTGCGAACAAAATAACAATGGAAAAAGAAGAGGAAGTGCGCAACCACATCAATAAGGTCCAATCGTGTGAAAGCCATTATAGCCGTCTCCACACGTCCAAAAAATATATTCATGGCAGTTTAAATCTTTTCATAATTCATCGAATGTATAGGCAATGAAGTTTGTAATCCTGTAAGCCTTACTAAATACCTATGCTGAAATATTCAAAACACTGAATTTAAAATTCAAATCTTCTAAACTAGACAAGTGCGCAATTTGCGATGGATTTCTGTCAAAGAAAAAATAGTAAAGAATGCAAAAGAAAAACAAGCTTAGGAATAGCAAAAATTCATGTGAAAAAGGGAGATTTTGGCTTTGAACAAAAAAGGATCGATAAGGAAAATGCTACATAAAATAACGATATGGAAGCGTTCGCGTTTGACTTACAACAGTGCCTATACCAACTCCATTCCTAAGGAACTCTGTTAGTTTTTAAAAAAGGCAGCTTTGGACCTTTAATCTAACGATCCATGACTTGAAAACGAATGATTCTGCTTGTTTTATGTGGCATGAGGGAATTGCGCGGCGGGGTGGAAATGAGAATGCTTTTTGCGTTTTCAAACATCAACAGTCTTTGCCTTCATCTGTCAAGAATGTAACGTTCTACAGTGACTCATGTCCCGGCCAAAATAAAAACTCGTATGTCTCTGCTATGTTAATTCTGTTCATTAAAGAAAATCCTTTATTGGAATATACATATGTATAGACCATAAGTTTTTGTAACCTGGCCACACCCACCTCGTGTGATTCTGATCATACTTTGATTGAACGAAAAAAAAAATCAATTGTCGAAATTAGTGCGCCAAGGTGTGGGGAACAGCAAAAGACCCAGCACAGCACACATAAATATTAACACATAACATAACTTACTTATAACCAAATATAACATAATACCTGACCTCTATAATACTGTAATGAACACCCAACATTAGCCGCGTTTTATTATTGATCTGATCCGGATCAGATCATGGGTTTATTAGCGTTACAACAACAAAGCGAAATCCTGCTTTTTAGTTGGATCTATTTTTGTGATCTAAAATTTAGTTCTTCTATTTCACACAAGAGGAGACTTTCCATTGAAACGTTGGTATCATTTCCACATTTCCAATAACAACAGTATTGCCACATGAACATTTTTATCTGTGTGAAACGAAATATATTTTAGATAGATACCGAGAAACTTCACATTTATTCATTTTTGTAAAATACATGACATAATGAAAAAGTTTTACAAAACAAAACATATATTCGTGAAATTAATAAGAATTAGTGTAAAAAAATATATATTTGACAAAGTGGATAAATATCATTTTTCCCTAAAAAAAAGAACAAAAAATTAACCATTGAAAAAAAAGTACGTAGGGCAACTCTGCAACTCTTTTGAAATGTCAGTTGAGAGAGCGAGTCTCTCACAGCTTCCAACTGGAAATATGATGATCTAAAGCTGTTTTATTATCAAGATCTGATCCGGATTGGATCATTGTGATAATAAAACGCGGCTATTTATACCAATTTCCTAATCGAAAACGTTTAACCGAAAACACAACTGGCAACACTATAATGGAATGGTATAAATGACAGGCATTGCTTGTAAGCCAGTGTGTGTGAGTGTAGAGATGCTTGACAGCAAATGTGGAAACCATGGAGAAGAAACTGGAACGCTCTAGATGAGTGTTGTTCTATATAAATAGGCCGCTGACGCAACGAGAGTCAGTTTTGATTATAGAGTGATAAAGTTAAGAGTGAATTGTTATGAACAAGTGATAGTCAAAAAGTCGAGTTGAGATGGAATAAAGTATAGACACTGAATAAAAGTGGTAGAAATAAATTGAAAAGTGAAGTTTTATTTTGCGAACTAAGAGCACGTTACAATACCAACCTTTTATAATACCTACTTACCGTTCATAATGCTTAATCCCATAATAAGATACCCTATAATTCAAAATATTTGCGTTTGTAATATGTACTTACCTTATAATATTTATTTATAATACTCACCAAAGATAATAGAATTAATATTTTAATAATATGTACTTACCTGTTTTAATAACATTATCATGATACCATCCCTTATAATGTACCTGAAACCATATAAACAATAACAAACATAATACTTACACTCTATAATACGAAAATTAACATAATACATACCTGTAAACATACAGCTATGACTTACCTTGCACCAATAAATAAACTCAAACAATAACAATGCTTACTATCTATAATAGTTAAAAAAAATAATACTTACCTGCATAATTTCTTTAAACCTAATAATAATACTTACCTGCATAATTTCTCTAAACCTACATAATAATAATACTTACCTCATAACAAAATCCACACACATAACATTCACCAAAAACAATAATAATAATAACCTAATATAACCCTGTAACACAGACTGCATGTCCATAATAAACCAAAACTTAAAATAATGCATCACACTCATGATAATACCTACATAATACAATGAACGAAATTTCTCTTTTGAACGCTGAAAACGGACCACTGCTGTTAGTCAAAAAAATTTTCTGGAAGTGCTTCTCACTTTCTGGGGCTTATATCTTTCTGAGATATAAGTCCCGTCCTTCGTGGTCACTTTGTATCGCGAAACTAACTTCAGGTATTGCAATGTGAAAAAGCCGAAAGACTTTTTTAGTTGTGCAAGACTATACAGCGGAGGGTCCTTTCAAACTGAGAAATTTATGATTCATATTCGAACGCTTGGAAAATTCTGTTGGTCTGAACAAGGCTGATAGCTAGGAGCCTATTCGCTTTAAGTAGTTGTGGTTACAGTCCTAACGGCCTCCTCGTGGCTCCCGCTGGATAGCTGCTCGTAAGAAGCATCGGGTTGATTTATTTAGAGTGGAAAGACCCGTTGTTCTTCTTCAATGCAGTGAACTAACAGTTAGGACAAAGCGGACCCCTGAGGTTAGCAGCCTCTTCGGTCTTTAATTCATTGCTAATGAAATACCAAGCTTCGGATACTTCCCATCGCCCTCTGGCGATGGACTCAATAATTTAAACTCACCTTCTAACCAACTTCCGCCCACATCCTTTTCATGTCAATTCTGCCCAAGGAGCTTCACTACTTCAACTGGACTCGGTGTTCACAAAAGAAGAGCACACCCAGATGAGATGGATGAAGCAAGGCTAAGGGTTGATGTCAAAGCAAGATGGTCTTTAGAGGAAACCAAATTAATGGCAAAGAAAGAGGCCGAACTAAGGAAGCTTGGAGTCAAATTTTTGAATAAAGAATTGCATGTCAACTTTCCGAATAGGACGGTGGAAGCAATCAAGAAAGAACGCCAAAAATCAGACTATAAAGATCTAGTCTTAAACTACTCGAGTACTGAGGTACCGAGTACCAATGCTTCAGTAAGGACTAGTTCGGTTCCTCAAAGAATAATAATGGAGAGTTTACAGCGCTCGTCCATAAGAGAAAATGCCAAGTACAAAAGTGAAAAGCTAAATGACATCATCCAGCAAGCTTCGCAATTTGGGACAGAAGAGACTATACTCAATCTGTCAGAATACCTTAGGGAAATTTTTCCGGTTAGGAGAAGACAGATTGGACGACAGAGACATCAACAAATGAACGACCAACGACTTAGCCGAAGAAAAATTAGGAGAATAGAATACCAACAAACTCAAACCAATTGGATAAGCAACGATGTGTCCACACGATCCTTAACGGATTAGACAATAGCATAGAACCACCGCAGGAAATTTTAGAGCCCTTCTGGCGAACAATTTTCGAACAGGAATGTTCAACTTCCCCCGACAATATTAGGCAGGAAGAGATTTCGGGAACCCTTTGGGATCCTATCACTTCCGAAGAAATAGTAAGTCAGAAGCCATCTCTCAAAACATCTCCAGGACCTGATGGTTTAACGCCAAGGGAACTGCGAAATGTACCAAATGATATTCTATCAGGAATTATGAACTTAATTCTTTGGTGTGGGAGGCTGTACGAATCTCGTACCACATTCATTCCAAAAAAATCTGATTCAACACAACCCGGCGACTTTCGACCGATTACAGTCTCCTCAATAATTGTAAGAATGCTTCATGGTATCCTGGCTAAACGCCTGAGTAAAGTCATCATTCTAGATCCACGACAGCAAGCATTTATTGAGGCTGATGGTTGCGCTACCAATATACCGCTGCCCACGCACATATAATAAGTCCCACTATCATCGTTCGATGATCTGCTGAGGATGGCCTGACCCACAATTCGCACCGATCTTGAATACAGGTGGCCGTTAGCCAGATGGTGTGACGTACTATGTACTTGCAAAAGCAAGTGCAAATCTATGTACACCAACGGTTCAGCTGGTTGAAGATAAGCCTGCCCGTTGACCATCGTTGGTATCATTATTTATTATTTATTATTTATTATTATTTTCTTTATTTTTTCTTCAAATAAGTACAAGCTTAATTACATTTCAAAGATTTACAAGCATGGCTATTCAGCCGTCTGCCGGTTATATCTAAGCTTTTAACATTGAGAGAGAAGATATAAACATACATATATATAATACAAATTTACAATTTAGAAAATAATTAAAGATTAAGACAATTTTTGAATATGCCAGATAGAACAAAAATTTACTAATTTTTAAATAACAAATATTACGAACTTTTTGCTAAGCAAATCAAAAAATTACTAACATAAACTGAAAGTATTATTAGTTTTGTTAAGTTAAGCTAATGATAGTGAATTTTATTTTGTTTTTTTTTAAAGATTTGTTTTTAAATCATATCATTATTATCGGTAGCGAGTTGTGTGTCGGGTCATTCAATGTGTGATTTTTTTGAGTGCGGGTGGGGGTGGCATAGTAAACTAAAGGTTACTTAAATAATATTAAGATAGAAAAAGCAAAAGTGTTTGAAATAATATTTCAAGTACCTATTGAAGACAATTGAAATAAAAACAGAACATAAAACTAACGATTGTAATTTCGCGAAAAGATTAGTGTCATTACCGCGAAAAAAAAAATCTAGAAATTGTGCGTGGCAGCAAGTCGATAATAAGCGAAAATTATCCCAAGTGCTGTGTTGTGGTGCGGGCAAATGAGTCCCGGTAAAAAACTCATAAGAAAGGAATTGTATATAGAAATAATAAAAATTTACTTCCCGTGTCCCCGATATAATTGATCCTTTTGCTTTGCAAATATACATAATACAGTGTCGCTAAAAGAAAAGAATATATATGTAAACAAAAATAAAAAAAGGGAAAAAGAATTCTTAAGTGTGGAAGTGCATATTTCGCTCCTTATGAGAAAAAGTGAATTTAGCGGAATCCCTCTAAAACAGAAAAATTTCACCCAAAAAAAAAAAAAAAAAAGGAGTATAACGAGGTTAAACCATGTAATTTGTATGGAGTTTTTAAGTATCCTGGAAGGAGTTTCTGTTTGCGGTTTTGAGATTCTTTTGTGGTCATCGTTCCCCTTTAATGGTAAAAGTGTTCCGCGTGTCAAAATCCCCCCTTCCTTTATCCGAGTGTAATTCCCGTGTAACCCCTCCCCGACAATTGTATTCTGAAGTCCCGCGTTGTGTTTTGTGTAGAAAAATTTGTAAGCCATAAGTAAAGTGAGTTTTTTAAAGAAGATAAAAAAAAGAAAAAGGGAAAAAGAAAGTGGAAAATTCTTGGAGATGAAAGGAAGAAGAAAACATTATTGAAGTGCAACTAAATGAAAGTAATAAATAAAAAAAAAAAATAAAAAAAAATTAAAAAAAAAAAAAGTGTACAATTGTAAGAGCCCATTCCCTACCAAAGAAAAAATATTTTTTAAAAAATTTTTTTACAGTGGATCGAGTTTTTTTTTCTTACCAAAGTGGTGCACTATCACAGTAAGTGATCCCTTTTTTTTTAATTTTCTGCTTTTTTTAAATTCATGCTGGTGGACCAGTGCCATAACACAAAAAAAAATTATTTGTTTATTTGGGTTTTTTGGGGATGAGGTGAAAAAAGGGTTGCCAAATACCTGTATAAGAAAAAAAGATTTATTAAAGAATAAAAAGCGGATAGATAGTTATAATTAGAACCACTTTCCTTTTTTTCTGGTTTTAATTTTTTTTTGTTGTAACTTGCTTGAACTTTTAATTGAATAGAATTTTAGTTGTATTTTTTTATTTTCCTTTTACTTAGCCGTCATAATAAAAGTTGGATTCTTATTTGTAATGTGGTAAAACCGCCTTTTATTGTCATCCCGGTGAAAACGATTTATTTCGTGGTTTTGTTATTTTCTTTTGACATGTCGTTGGAATATTCGGGAAGTTGTTCCTCGGTGGCCATGATGGCTTTTAAGAGACTTAATTTCAGGTCAACGGTGGAAATGGGTCATCTGAGTGAGTTGGCGATGACAGGGTAAGAAATAGGCGAATTTTTGATATTCGATTAGGGGCTGCTGCGAAGTAATTCTTATCGGCTGTACGACCTTGAACTATATCCCCACGCAGTAGAGAGAGGTCAAGGTTGTGTTTATACCTAAGGCTGGGAAATCATCCCACGTAAATCCGAAAGATCTCCGACCAATAAGTCTATCATCTTTCCTTCTTTAAACCTTAGAACGACTGATTGATATCCACTTGCGTATAGCTATAGATCCAAAATTGTTATCTACAGCACAACACGCCTACTGTAAGGGAAAATCTGTAGAAACGGCCTTACACATCCTGGTTCGTACTATAGAATATTCCCTCCATCACAAAGAATTCACTCTGGCCGCTTTCCTCGACATAGAGGGCGCCTTCAATAACGTCAGCAACTCTGCAATTACAAAGGCACTGACGAAGCTCAAAGTAAATGGTTCCATACTGGAGTTGATATTTCTAATGCTAAAAAGCAGGAGAATCAACTCTACTCTAGGAAACTTCTCTGCAAAGAGATCTGTCAGTAGAGGAACACCGCAAGGCGGAGTCCTATCCCCTCTTCTATGGAATCTAGTCGTCAATGAACTTCTATGTAGTTGACTTAGATGCTGAGGGACTCAAAGTGATTGCATATACAGATGACGTCTCCATTGCGGTATCTGGCAAACATGCTCACGTCCTTACGGATCTGATGCAGACCGCTCTAAATAAACTAGTAAAATGGGCGGGAAAATGTGATCTAGGGGTCAACCCTAAGAAAACTGAACTCGTTCTCTTCACCAGGAAATACAAAATTCCTCAACTAATAACTCAATTAATTAATGGAATACCACTTGAACTTTCAAACGAAGCCAAATATCTAGGTATAATCCTAGACAAAAAGCTAAATTGGAAAGCCAATACACAGGAAAGAATCAGGAAATCCACCGTTGCCTTATTTTCCTGTAAAAAAGCCATTGGTAATAAATGGGGTTTCTCCCCCCAAATCACCCACTGGCTCTACACCGCAGTAATCAGACCAATACTCACATACAGAGTAGTGGTATGGTGGACCGCTCTTGTTAAAAGGACCTACTGCGACAATTTAAGCAAGGTCCAACGAACAGCCGGTTTGTGTATAAGCGGAGCACTGATATCAACACCCTCAGCTGCCATAAATACACTTTTTAACCTCACACCACTAGATATCTTCAGCAAACAAATGACCGCCAGTGCAGCCACTCGTATGAGAGCTAGCTCCCAATGAAAAGCGCTTTCTCGATTAGCCGTTCGGAACCGGCAGAAAATTGTAGGTCCCCTCCATTCCCTTACAAGGCATGGTTATGAGAAATGCGCTAGGCCCAAGGGCTCCACCTTATTTATTTTTTTATTTATAAGTTTTTTAATAAAGAAAGATAATTAACTTAATAATGAATGGTTGGATCTCTTCCAAAGAGCGTCGATTGATTTTTCTTTCGACATAAGTTTGCTTGATTGGCATGGAATGCACAGTATTCTTCTATCAAAGCTTAGAGAAAAACACAGAATTGAATTTACCACCAGCTCCACATAGTCTCAATTTTATGATGAATACTGCAACCTACTTTACTCCGAAGTACCATACTATTTTGATGACTCGAACTCTTGTGATATGATTTCAATCGTCTTTGAAGCTCATTGTAGGCTTCTCAATCTCTATGAATGAAAGAAGATGGTACAGTAGGGTGGTCCTTATTTAGGGTTTGCCCGAATTTTTTTTCACGATAGTCCTAAATTGTTTCTTAATCTATCAAAAAAATTCATACCAAGTTATAGCTCTTAATTTTAGTTTTTAAGTTTATTTTAGCATATCAGGAAACATCTGACGATGGTTTTTAACGAACTGCAATACATAATGCATTTGTTTTCATCCTTTGTGTAATGACTACAAAAATCTTGCTAGTTTAACTCCTCTCTCAGCACAATCATTCACAACTGACAATTTTTCGACGAATTGTAATGCAGTTTAAAAGCGTTCATTGGCAGCCCATTCAGAGGGATGAATTCGTAAAAATTCTGTTTCTAACTCAAATCATTCAAAAAATTTTATCGATTCTGCAGTTACAAAAAAGTCGATATCGTTATATAATAAATCATTTATATTCATGATTTGAAAGCGTTTTACGCTACACTTTTCACTTGTATAATCTAGGTCTTCTTCCGATGCGATGGAGCATCGCCGGTTGAAATCTTTTTTTTCTTCCGTAAGCAGTTTAGCCGCAATTTTTACTTTTGTTTCTAATAGAACATCTTTATCAAAAATTGCCATGATCGATAACTCTGGGGACAAATACCATAGATGGTTCATAAATCTATTTATCGCTACTGTAGCAAGATTACTGTTGATAGCCTTAAAGTTGTTTAGCTCGTTTACAAATTGTAGGTCATGGTACGGAGCTTTTAAACTACTAGATGTTAGAAACCAAGCTTTGACATAAATAGTTGTAACAAAAACACATATTTGGCGAAGCTTAAACTTTAATTTTTTGCCGGCAATTTTTAGAACATGTATTTATAATTTTTACTTGCGATTATAGGTACTATAAGGCAAGTCTTGCAATCGTGCAGAAAAAAAATTTTGAGATAACAATCAAACATGACATTACGATGATAGAGAATACGAAAAAAGTGGGTCCTGCAATTCTGTCTGTCTGTCTGTGTGTCTGTCTGTCTGTCTGTCTGTCTGTCTGTCTGTCTGTCTGTCTGTCTGTCCGTATATGGATCTACAGCCTGAACCGCTTGACCGATTTTCTTCAAAATTTGCAGTTATGGTCTCTGGAATAGCCTACAGAGGGGTTTTTGGAATTGGGTTTCTAGGTCTTGAAATAACGGTACCTGCCATACAACCGATATGACAATACCTATTTTTCTCGAAAACGGCTCTAACGATTTTGATAAAATTTTACGTGAAGTATTATTTTTTAATAACTGTTCTAATGATGTAAAAATTTTTTTTGGAGAAAGCCTAAAGACGGTACCCCCCATAGTACCGTTTTTTTCAAAACCGACTTTCTCGGTAATGGCTAACACGATTTTGACGAAATTTCATATTTAAGAAGTCCTAAGTTGTTTGAGAAAGATTGCTTATCTACATTTGAAAAATTTAGTTTTTTCGAATTTTCATTAATTTTTTTAAAAAAAATTTGTTTTTCCGAATATTTTCAAAACGATATATTTGATTTATTTCAAATTTTTTGTCAATACATCTTTTAGCAAGATCTTAAAACTTGTGTACTTGAATTTTGAAAACCTCCTTTTTTAAAAAAATTAAAAATAAAAAACCGGTTTTTTAAAAAATGGCTCTAACGATTTTGATTAAATTTTAAGGGTTTATATGTATAAGCAATTGCAAAAAAATGGCGTTTTTAGATTTTCGCTTGAAACTTTTGGAATATTTAATTTAATTTTTTTCAATACTTTTCGTGATTTAATTCAATTTTCTCAATTAATGTGTAGTTGGCAACCCTGTTAAACCAAATATATTAAGAACGAATACTAAAACCTTTTGCTCAGTCTTAAGATTTTGGTATTTTACTTAGCAAACGATCGCAAGTTCGTGCGACCCAGTCGTGCCCATTTTTTTAATTTGTTTTCAATAATAATAAAACACTTATTCGGGCTCTGCACTGTGAGTTGACCAGTGGACAAAAATAAAAAATAAAGTACTTTTTTTCTATTAAGATTTAATGTGAGTCATGCACATGTTGAATAACAGTTATTTACTATTCTTTTGTTGCTGGTGTGTTTTTAGATTATAGAATAGCGAAATTTTTTAAACATTTTAAGGAAATTGCAATCTAAGTTTAGTCGGGAAAGCATTTTTGTGTGAAGTTATTCAGGTCGGGGAAAAAAGTAATTGCAGTTCACGTTTTGTGTTTAGCTTTAATTAAAAATTGATTCATTTTTTTTTTTTTTTTAATTAACGCGCACATCAAGGAATTATGACTACCCTTATAATGTAATAGAACACAGTGCGAGCTTTTAGGAAAATAGGAGAGGATTTGAAATTGAAAGGAGACACCGATGCACGTTGCTTTTGAACTTTTGTAAATCGTAATGCAGGGGAAATACAGAGCCAGGCAAAGCATTCCACATTCGGGTGGCGCGACTAAAATACGAATCCCTATACTTGACTGTACGCCCGAATTGGGCTCAAGATAGAACTGATGAGCATTCCTAGCGAGGCGGGTGTTGCGGCTAAATTGTTTCAGGGAGGAATGCAAATGGCTATTTCACTAGAGCACTGTTTGTAAAAAAGCGATAAAAGAGAGAGACACAGGTGACTTTTCGACGATGTTCAAGAGAATCAATCGATTCTACGATTGAACTATCACCTATCAATTTTAACGCTCTATTTTGTACCCTATCAAGAAGGTGCAAAGATGTTTGAGGAGCACCTGACCAGATATTGGAGTTATACTCCAGTTTTGGGCGGATGAAGGTTAGGTTAGGTTAGGTAGAATGGGCTGACGGTTGATTTTATTTCCGTCACACTTAGATCAATGTAGATCCATTGTAATACCCTGGAGTATTGTAACGTCCTGGAAACCTATGAGTGTATGTCTGGTCAGTTTTTAACCATTTTGTGGCCTTAGTGAAGTTAAACAGGCTGCTTTTTGAAGTGTCTGATAATTCTTCTAGTTCATTAAAAAAGTAGTTGCCTAGAAACTTTTTCCGAATGTGGCAGATTGCTGGGCATTGACAAAGGAAGTGAGTTGTATCCTCGTGTTCATCTTCGTCATTGCATCCTCTGCACAGGTCATCGGTACAAAGACCCATTTTCTTTTTGTGGTAACCTAGTAGGTTATGTTCAGTTATGATACTGACAAGCATTCGTAATGAAGGTCTATTCAATGATAGCCACTTTCCTGATCCGTTCTTATCGTATTTCGGCCATAGTTTCCTGGAAGTAACACAGGAGTCTAAGCATTCACATCTTTCATTGGATTTTCGCATTATTTTGTTACCAATGATCTGTTTCATTTCACAGGGTGGAATCCTGATTGATTTGTCAATGAGAGAAGGGTCAAGTGCTGATCCCTTCCTCGCTAGTTCGTCCGCTTTTTCGTTTCCCGATATACCACTATGACCAGGAACCCAGCAGAGTCTAACGTTATGCTGTGTACCAAGAACCCTTAACTCTTCGCGACAGCAAGAAACAAGCTTTGACTTGGCAAGAGTGGCAGAAATCGCTTTTATTGCTGCTTGGCTATCAATGAAAAAAGTGATATCAGCATGTGATAGCGCCATCATGGACACCTGTTTTGCAGCGTTTGTAACTGCCAAGATCTCGGCTTGGAAGACGCTGCTGTGATTTGGAAGTCTGAATGAACTGGCAAGTTTTAGGCTTTCTGAGAAGAAACCTGCCCCTGTTCCAGCTTCCATTTTTGAACCGTCGGTATAGATTGATATAGACGTCTCGTTCAAGTAAGGTGTTTCATTCTCCCAATCCTGTCTATTGGGGAAGCTAGTTGTGAAGGATTTTTTAAAGTCCATGTATGGAGTTATGTAATCCGTGCAGATGTTGTTTTCTGCGTATCGCGATAAGATCTGTGCGTGTCCTGTTTGGCTAGTTTTCCAGACATTACACTGGTTTAGTCTAAGTATGCACTGTTTGCTGTCGCTTCTTGAACATAGAGATCAAGAGGTGTGAGATTGATGATTACTTCCAAGCTCGCGGTTGGTGTAGTTCTAATTGCACCAGTTACACAAATACAGGCTGATCTTTGTACTTTGGTTAGGGTTTTTAAATGCGTGGATTTTTCCAGCGCCTTCCACCAGACCAAATTGCCATAAGAAAGGATAGGTCTTACAATGGCAGTATACAGGATGATTTTGGGATTTGGTCCCCATTTTTTGCCAAAAATCCTGTTACACGAATATAGTGCTATCATAGATTTTTTGTATCTTTCTTGTATATTGGGACCCCAATTTAGCTTTTTGTCTAAGATCACTCCCAGGTATCTGGCTTGATCAGAGATCTTAAGGGGGGTCTTGTTTAGTCTTGGTAGCTCAAAAGTAGGTATTTTTCTTCAATTTGTAAAGAGTACCAGCTCTGTTTTGAGGGGGTTAACTGCAACGCCGCACATTTTTGTCCAAGCGCTTACCTTGGTTAGTGTATAATTCAATTGTGCGCTTATAGTGGTAGGGAATTTCCCTGTTGCCAGAAGAGCTAGATCATCGGCATAGGCAACCACTCTTACGCCATCATGTTTGAGAGCTACGAGGATCTCATTCATGACTAGGATCCAGAGCAGGGGTGAGAGGATACCTCCTTGTGTGGTTCCTCTTGACACACACTTCTTCAAGTTTGCACCTCCCAGTTCGCTGTGGATCTGACGTTTTGTTAGCATACACATGATCCAATTTGTGATTGTTTTTTCTACTTCTAGGTCATTTAGGGCTTTCTTAATTGCACTGTTTTGTACATTGTTGAAGGCACCTTCAATGTCCAGGAAAGCTGCCAGTGTGTATTCCTTGTCTTGCAGCGTTTTTTCTATGGTTCTGTGTTCTTACTACACAGTGAAGTGCTGTTTCCACACTTCGTCCTTTTGTGTAGGTATGTTGAAAGGTAGATATTACTTCCGGTTTCAGAAAGCTACGGATGTGTAAGTCAAGTAAACTTTCAAACGTTTTCAGTATAAAGGAGGTCAGACTTATAGGTCTGAAGTCTTTTGCTTCTATATGGCTGGGTTTGCCGGTTTTCGGTATGAAAACGACTTTAACTTCCCGCCACATTTTGGGAATGTAACCCCATATGAGGCTATTTTCAAAAATGTTCTTGAGATGTGGGATGACTTTTCCTCTGCTTTTTTGCAGCATCATAGGGAATATGTCATCGTGACCCGGAGATTCAAAAGGTGAAAAGGAGTTCCAGGATTCTAACTTCTCTTCCGTTACGATATCTGTCGGGATTTCGTGTCTAGAATACTTAGTGGTTTCTACTTCACTGTTCTCTATAGGGCTGCATCCAGGGAAGTGCGAATCGAACAGATGTTCCAGACTCTCGACCGGGGACTCAGTCCAGTGGATATCCGTTCTCCTCAGAGAACCAAGTGGTATGGTCTCCTTGGAGAGGATTTTCCGTAGTCTGGCCGATTTGTTCGTGCACTCGATTTCACTGCAAAAATGTTTCCATGAGCAGCGTTTTGCTCGTCGAGTTTCATTTTAAACCTAAGCATTTAGCAGCGTTTTTGGCGACTTCAAATATGTGGTCATTACAACGAAGATCATCGCTTACACACATACCAAGTACTGACAGCTTTTCGGTTTCTTCGATGCAGGTACCATTCATGGATAATGGCAATGGGGGAATGTTAAGCTTCAACGACAAGAGACAGTATTGAGATTTCGCAGCATTGAATTCTAATTTGGAGCGGATATGAAAAATTTCATTTAGTTTTGGCAATAATTGTAATTTTAGTGAATTGTTGAAAAAAGGTCTATTTCTAAGGCATTATTTTAACTTCCGTTAAGCTTTAAAAAAAAGTATAGCAGATTGGTTAATGTCATTTTATTGCCTAATCATTAAACTTTGCGAAAATGTAAAGTTTCCTTGCTACTTATTGCTAACGACATACAACTTTTTGTAGGACAAGGTAAAATCTTCAAAAATCAACAGATTTACGAAAAGTGGATTTCTTTTGATAAAAAAACGAGAATTGAGAATATTTTGATATTTATTTTAAGTGAATTATTTGTTCTAGGAATTGTTCACATTTCAAAAAGCGGCATGAGGCTTGGCTTAAAAAAAAATGTATGTTTTCTCCTAGCGTTTGTACTTATTTGCTAAATACATCGCTTCTTAATGAATAGGTCCTAGTCGGTGTAGAACATAAACACCACTTTCGGAAGCTTAAGAAAAAGAAAAAAAAAACGAAGAGTTGCAGATCTTTTATCCTCTAATTCAAATAAAGAGTTGAGGTTTGCTGCAGAAGTTTCCGAACGTTTCTCTGCTGTAGGAGTAAGAGCTGATTCTGGGGAAAATTAAAAAGTTCTTTCTGCTTTCACTAAATGTGTTGGCATTATATTTAGATCTTGATCTTTCCGAAAAAAAAGATATAATACATTGAGATCTGTGGTCAATTCATTACGTAAGGATTTGTTTCAAACGATAAAATTGTTCACTTTTATAATTTTTTTGTAAATAAATAAAAAAAAAAAAATTAAATTCTTTCGTTTGTTTCACCTCTGTGGTGAAACATTTAACAATATTGCAAGTCATTTTTTAAGATTTAACAAATATGCACAAATATATATTTTTTTTTTTATAATTAACACGCACATCAAGGGGTTATGACTACCCTTATAATGTTGTAATAACACAGTGCGAGCATTTAGGAAAATAGGAGAGGATTTGAAAGGAGACACCGATGCACGTTGCTTTTGAGTCTTTTTAAATCGTAATGTAGGGGAAAACAGGGTCGGGCAGAGCATTCCACATGCGGGTGGTGCGACTAAAATATGAATCTCTACACTTGACTGTACGACCGAAGTTGGACTCAAGGTAAAACTGATGAGCATTCCTAGCGAGGCGGGTGTTGCGGCTTAATTGTTTCAGGGAGGAATGCAACTGGTTATTTCACTAGAGCACTGTTTATAGAGAAAACGATAAAAGAGAGTGAGACAGGTAACATTTCGACGACGTTCAAGAGAATCAATCGATTCTACAATTGAACTATCACCTATCAATTTTAACGCTCTATTTTGTACCCTATCAAGCAGGTGCAAAGATGTTTGAGCAGCGCCTTACCAGATATGGGAGTTATCCGCCTTCATCCCATTTTGGGCGGATGAAGGCCTTATAAATTGTAGCCAGATCAGAAGGGGTGAAAAATTTTCTGCATCGCTTTAGGAAACCTTGGCACTTTCCAGCAAACCTAAGCATTTAGCAGCGTTTTTAGCGACTTCAAATATGTGGTCATTCAAACGAAGATCATCGTTTACACACATACCGAGTACTGACAGCTTTTCGGTTTCTTCGATGCAGGTAGGAAGGGATGCGGCGTACCCCACAGGCGGATCACTAGTGTGAAGCAGAAAAGTGGGAGAGTTGTGATCGCTTCAAGATCACTACTCGTAACGCCGGAAATGGAAAGAAGAAGAAGAAGAAGGTACCATTCATGGATAATGGCAATGAGGGAATGTTAAGCTTCAACGACTAGAAACCGCATTGAGTTTTCGAAGCATTGAATTCTACTCGGTTCATAAGACCCCATGCAACAATGCTGTCAAGGTCAGAATTCAATGAGCTTATCATACGCAACAATTCCAGTTCAACATCCGAAGAGCAGGGACGTGAATTTGGAAACGAATATGAAAAGCTGAGGGTCTAGTCGTCAGCAAAACTGTTAAGCGGATTAGAAGTTTCAGACAAGAGATCATTAATGAAAATGAGGAAGAGAGTCGGAGACAAAACGGAGCCCTGGGGCACACCAGCATTTATGAAGTGGGTATCAGACTTGAAGCCATCCAACACAACTTGTATTGAACGGTCGGAAAGGCAATTTCTAATCCAACGAAGAAGAGACTCATCGATACCAAAAGCACGCATTTTCGATAAAAGAGCCTGATGCCAAACTCTATCAAATGCTTTAGAAATATCAAGCGCAATAATCTTACTTTCTCCAAAACAATGTAAAGATTGGTTCCACTTTTCGGTGATATAAGCCATCAAATCACCAGTGGACCGTTTGCTACGAAAGCCGTACTGACGGTCATTAAGTTGACGGTTTATCAACGTTTCCATGACCTTGGAAAGAAGGGACGTGAGTGCAATTGGATGGTAAATGGAAGGGGAGGAAGATTCGCCTTTCTTAGGGACCGGCTGGACAAATGCAGTTTTCCATCTGCTCGGAAAAATCCCAGCAGAATAGGAAAGATGGAAAAGTTTACGCAGTGGTTTTGCCAGCGTAGAAAAACACCTCTTCAGAATAACGGCGGGGATACCATCTGGACCAGCGGATTTATGTATGTTGAGATCTTTGAGGACTCTCGCAACCGAGCGAGTTCGAAAAAATATCTGCTTCATCAAAGAATTTGCAGACTCGAGCTCAGGTGGAGCCAATATGCTATGAGGAAGTGTCGAGTTGGCAGCAAACTGAGCTGCCAGCAAATTGGCTTTGTCGATGGAGTTGACATACGGAGTATTGTCATTGAAGACAAGCGTTGGGACCGATGATGTGGTCGAGTTCTTAATATTCTTAACAAAAGACCAAAAGTTTTTACTTCCTTTTGGACACAATAGTATTTTTTGCCTTACTTTTTGGTCATGTAAAAACTTAGCCCTTTGTATTTGAGCATTACAGGAATTTCTGGCGCGTTTGAACAAATTTCGGTTTTCTGCAGTAGGGTTGTCTTTGAATTTACGAAAACTACTTTCACGATCCCTAATCGCCTCTTTACAGCTTGAATCAAACCACGAATTCTCTTTGGGGATGATACTTTTTGTTCTGTGAGGAACAAAATTTCTCATGCCGTTGAGAATTACGTTAGATATCATATCAGCTGATGCATCAACGTTTCCGTCGAGAAAGCACAATGACCAATTGAAATTTCGAAGGAAATTATTCAGGCCGTCCCAATTGGCTTTCTCGTATTGCCACACAGTTCTTTTGGGGACATTATCTTTTTTTACCACGACCATTGTATATCTAAACTATAGTAATTTTACTGGACACCTTTTTTCATCTCCTGTATTGATCGTTAGGTGGCGCAACATCGCGTGGGGAAGCGCGAATCAGCTGATGTGGAATGTTTATTTTTAGCGTGCGTAAGAAAGAAAAAATATATATTTATATATATTTGTTTCCTGCTCTTACGCATATAATTTTCTTCCTTTTCAAATACAGTCTTGTGGAATACATTCCAACTTTTGTGGCGTAAGTTCAATTCCCACTTTGTCACCGGAACGAGTCAAAGTAATAGTATACTATAGAATTTATATACAATGCCACGACGGAAAACGAAAAATCTACCGATATGACACATACCCTATATTTTTCAGGATGAGAAGTTAGAAATAGGTCAAGAGTGTTGGCCGCATGGCCTTCAATATCTGGAACCCGAGTGGGCTCATCAACAAGTTGAGTTAATTCGCTAAAACTCGGCAAAGATCTCAACACATTTTCCTTCGGGTGTTGCCTGGCCAGAATATCGAAGCCAACCAGAATTGTGTACATTGAAATCGCCCGCAATTGCGATTTCAGTGTGAGGATAGAGGGTTACAATTCTTATTATGGAGTCACATAGCGCATCAAACTCGTTAGAGGTTGAATTGCTATCTAAATTGGGGCTTCTGTAAATAAAACAATAGTGACTGATATGCTTACAGACGTTGAATTTTAACCACATGAAATTAAAGTTCGTATTAGAACAAAGGCCGTATTGTGGTAGAAGTTGGTAAGCAATATCATTTCGAACATAAACGGTGAGGCCATGAGAAGAAAAGAATAAAGGCACTAAGCTATACCCAGGCAGGTTGAACTCTGAGGGATCAGAATCAATACCCACCTGTGTTTCACTTAGTGCCAAAACAGCTGGCCTGCATTTTGCAGTGTGAGCGTACACAACAAAGAAATTCGACCGCAACCCCCTTATGTTACTAAACTCTATAAGGAATTTACCCGACATTACAGTTCACAAAAACTAAAAAACAAAGAATCAAACGCAGATGCTATCTAAGTAAAATCAACAAGTGCAAACCCCGTTGAAAAAAAAAACCAAATTACTAGCGGTGTTATGCCCAGCCAGCAATTTGATTTTGGTTCACCAACGGGATCAACACCGTTGATCTTACTATCCGCCTAGCAAACCCACAGCCTCATTGACTGCACACACCACCCAGATAAGATAAGAAATTATCAAATCGAAGAAATGTGTGCAGTCACTGAGACTACGAAAGTGGTGTGGGGGAGGAGATGATATGATATGAAGGTAACGCACTTTTGTGTATGGGCTATTGTTTTTTTTTTAATTATTTATTTCTTGATTAAATAGACAGGCCAGTGGCGGATCCAGGATTTGGGCAAGGGGGGGTCTATTTCTCAAAATTGTATTTATATACGAGGTTTAGCAGATTCAATCAGAAATTATTTACATGATGTTGGCGTCGATTGCTCATATATGTATGGCCAAGGATTCGACGGAGCTCCGGCAATGAGTGTCCAATTTATTGGTGCACAGGCTCATCTGAGATCGTATTTCCAACTGGCAATTTATGTACATTGCGCTGCACATAGCTTTAGTTTGGCAGAATCAATAATACGTTAGGAACTATTGAAACGATTGAAGCATTTTTTCACAGGCCTAAAAGACAAGACATTCTACATCAAGAAATTTCAAAAATGACAAACAAAAGTGAGAAACAAAAAAAAAAGTTGAAGTCTGTTTGTCCTACCAGGTATGTTTGGCATTGGTGGCCATTTACAGTTTTCAAATGCGCAAATGATTTTGGGCCACGTACATTTACCAACAGCAGTCGCAAATAAAAACATTCATCATTTATAGGATGAACAGTATACATGCGACCTAGCGCATCAGTGGAAAACACCTGTGCGACGTTGGAATTTCTTTGTTGACTGATTCCAAGTGTAATACTTGGGCATTTCAACGTATATAACGTATAATTTTAATCTCAATTTCAAAATTTTACATTAAAAGATCGTGTGTCACATGAAACTGAGTGAGCTCATTTAATAACTGATCAGAGTTGAATGTATGTATTTGAAAAATGATTTTCCCATCCTGATTTTCTATTGAAATTTTTCCTGAATTTTCTTTGCTATAAACCTCACGGAGCCCGAGAGCTTTCCAACGAATGCAAAACCGTGGAAATCGGTTCGTGTGCTCTGGAGTTATAGCGTCAGGAAGGAAAACCCGACTTATATTTATATATATAATATCAATCAATATCAATATCAACAATAAAGTTCTTGAATTTTTAAAATAATAATATTACTTCTCCTTTACTTTTTTGTCTTGCTCATACTATAATTTTCCGTCCCGTAACGAAATCCGGACCCGAAAACCCCCCCACGGGCACGTGGCATGAAAAAAAAAAAAATATGCGGGCACTAAGCGCGGCGCGTGTATCTATGCACGTTTGACACTAGATCGGCACTGTATAAATATGCTTGCAAGGTGGAGGGGGTGATTGAACGTTTCTTAAAATTTCGTTAGACTTTTCTATCACAAACACATCAACTTTTGCAAAGTTAACTAGTGTAGTTTCGAAAAATTGATTTTTGTCCACCATCTCCATACGATCGACGCACTGTGCGCTGTGGCCAGCTAAGGATGAGGTTCTTCTTGTGGAACTGTGGGCAGACAAGTTCACAGACCTGCGGAGCCACAAGAAGAACTCTCATGTCATGGGCAACATTTATACGGTGGAAAAAATACGAACAAAGATCCACAATCTCACAAATAAATACAAGTAAGTTTGATTTTATAATTGAATAATTCGTAAATTTAGTATTTTCTATTTACAGAAGAGAACAGAAACTAGTTAAGGTATCGGGAGGATCTCTATCCGAGTGGCCGCTATATACCAGGATCCACAGCATTTTAGACGGTACATCTTTGAAGAACTTACTTGAATTGGTAGAAGACAGCATCTTGGACAGTATAGGTAAAATAATAAAAAAAAATCAAGCTGAAAAGTAGTTATTTTCAATTTATTTTTTAGGTGGTCAATGGGAAACGCCTCTTGGTGTCAGCGATGCGGACCTTTCACTAATGTCAGCAGTAGACTGCTCAACTTCGGATGCTGATGAGCCATCGACCTCCACCGCTGCAAAGAAAAAATTCAAAATTAAAAAAATAATAAGATTCAAAAAAAATAATATTCAAAATAAAATTCAAAATATAATTCAAAATATAATTCAAAAATAAAATTCAAAATATGATCCAAAAAAAAAAATAAAATTCAAAATAGAATTCAAAATATGATTCAAAAATAAAATTCAAATAAAAAAAATTCAATTTAGGCTTAAGTTGAAAACTCAGATGTATTCTTTTTTTTTTTTTTTGTTTGTTTGTTATTAAGTGTTAGGTGTGTGAAAATCCTTTAGGTTTTCCAAACGATATTCGGAATAGGAAGTTGTTGTCGTGTTTTGTCTTATGTATAGTTAAGTATAGTATAGTATAGTATCGTCTAGTATAGTTTGGTCAAGTATTGAGAGCGACTGGTGCTCTTGGAAATTGACGAATGCTTCGAGTCCCATCTTTCTCCCCGCCACTTCTCATCCTCTGGAATATAAATCCTAAGGATAGGCTAGCAAGAGAGTAGACAAGATTCTCCACACGATCAGGATTCCGATGGTTCAGACTCCCACCACAACATCTGTCTAGCTGAGCTTAACAGAATGGCTAGTGGGGAGTATATTCCATCATCCTACTGACCCGCTCTTCTGCTTTAACACCCCATAGGTCTACCTCACTACATCTACTGGTTCTGGACCTATAAGATGGGACAGCTGACTCTGGAATATCAATTCCGAAGAGCATCTACGATACCCAAACTTTTGTACTAAGAAAGAGTAAAAAAAATTGGAAAAACATGAAAAAATTGTGATTTTGAAACAATTGTGAGTCCAAGGGGATGACCTTGATAAACAAAGTCATCTCCTTGGAGTCTCAATTTATCTCTGAGCCGTTCGTATTTGTTGGGCGCCATTGTTGCTACGTTGGTCATCATTGGGATGGAAACAGGGCACTGGCATGCTAGAGGTCGCTCGGCTAAGCTCGTGGGAATGGGGGTGGTTCTTGCCCTGTTCCATTCTCCTTCAACTCTAACAAACAAAATAAATCTCATGCCGGATAGGAATCAGGATAGGATCAGGATGGGGTTTGGGGTAGTAGGGTAATTGGAAGTGAACCATACACAAATATGGGTAACTATGCCACCACACAAGAGAAAGGTTGTGAGTTGTAGGTTTCGAGACAGTCACCGATTTAACTATCACTAATTTAAACCTAATTCCTATGTCTATCCTAACTACTACATCTAGAATTATATACATTTTATGCATATAAGTATATATGTTTGTATATGTATGTATGAATGTATATTTAAAAATGTTGCTCCCTACTATAACTTATCCTAAAACTAACTCGATTTACTACCTCTCCTACAACTCTGTGTCTCCCTCATGTGATGGTTCGACCAATTCCTCAAGAGCCTTACCAGATGGTGTCGGTAAAAATCGCTGCCATCCCTCCCTTGTGTTTTAACACACAGCCTACGCTATCACCTTGGCACTACTATGGTGATAGTCCCTTAGTTGCGATCTCCAGTCACTTTCTGTTAACTGTCCTAGTCCGTCTTAGGGTGGTATTCACCAAGAAATCTTAAACTAAAGTGCCTCATAAACCTATTCACCGACCACTATTAGTGCAGATTTATGAGCGCTCATAACACTTAAGAGTGGTCGCTACCACTCTTAAGTTATGAGCGGTTGTTGTTTTAAATAACTTCGAAAATTCGAAATTTACTGACAGCGTCATTTGTGGTTGTTATTCAAAAATCAAAATGGAAGTAGAAGGAGCGTTGAAGAAAATAAGAAATTTGAATTATGGTTTGCAATACAGAGAATGAATTAATTTTACGTTCTACTTTTTCTTAAATTTCCGAAAATTTTTTCTGTTTTTCGTTTACTTAACAGCTGATTTTGACAATTGACACTGAAATTGTCGAAGTAGTTCGAAAAGTGTGCGTTCACAGGCTCAACACCCTTATTTTTCGAATTTTCGAATTAGCTTAGACTAGACCCTATTATTGCTTGGTGAATAGCACACCCAAATTTAAAACTAAGAGCCTCTTAGCTTTAAGAGCGCTCTTAAGATTGTTTGGTGAATACCACCCTTAAAGTATGTTATGTCTTAAATGTTCGTCATGTCTAGGTCCTCTTCCTTTATCTTCCCTTCGTCGGCCTAATTTGGATCCCCACACACCACATCATCGCACTTTTAGCAAACCAATTTTAATGCAAATTCACACAAATTCAAAATGGTTGAACACTTGATTCAAAATAAAAAGGTACTATATATATAAATACTAGTCTAATTTATTTCAAATTATTTAGTTGGTGAATTAAAAAACAATTATACTTTCTTTTATGAATAAACGATATTTTTAACCAGTAAAACAAATTTTCTTTTCAATCTATTGGTAACAGGTAATGTATATATAAATAAAAGAAAAAGGTGAAATGGAAAGGTTCGGTGACTTACGGTTTCTTCGTCTCTCGTAGTCCTGCCGGCACCACGTTTTCAAGCGACGGAATTTCTCAGCTCCTCTTACTTTTACCAGGGTTCCCGGATCTACCTTTATCAAACACGAACTTCACCGATGCATATATATATAATGTATCAATAGATCGATATAGTTTTGATATATACATATAAATAATGGTATATATACATATATGTACGTATGTATATATCTAAATAGGGATAATTTAATCTTTAAGCAAGCTTTGCAAAATTTACTATCTATAATAATTTTTTTTTCTTTTAAATTCACTTTCTATTCATTACACTTTTTCTTTCCTTTTTTTTTTTTTTAGTTCGTTAATATGTTTGTGAGCACTTGGTTTTTTAAATTTTAATTTTTCAGCAGAGAACATCCTGCTTTCCACCAGTCAGTTCCGCTGCTCTTCTTCTACACTTCTTTCGCCAAGAACCCTTCGTCTTTATTCCTTGAGCCTTCATTTTCTTGCTCTAAATTGGAGATATTTTGACTTTCCCTATTTAATTCCTCCGTTTGTCTAATTTATTAGATTTTCCCTGTCTTCGATTTCCTCAAGCTCTTGCGTCTCACCTTCCAGCATACCCTCAGAATGGGAAGGAAAGCCATGAAAAGTGGCCCTTAAACTACTCTCATTATCCTCAAACGGGTTTATCTCCCCTTCCTGTTCTACCAAATCAATATAGTTTTGATCTCTTTAGTCACCCAAATTTCGGGCGAAAAGATGAAAATGATTGAGACTACAGTCTCTCAGTCGCTTAACGACACCCACACTAAAACAATGAAAGTGTTGAAGACTATGCAGAATATGGTAGAGTTGGTGTCGGGTAATATGAACGGATTCAACGAGAAACTTAAAATCTTGGAGAAATCCACATTATTGCTATACGCGAGACAAGAAAATTTTGAAAAAACATTTAAGAACGATTCGGTTCAAGAACCACCGTTACCAGTGGTTTCACATGTAGAAAATAGTTGATAGGCTCAAACCGAAACTAAGAAGAGAGAAGACTTCCATAAGTGGGGTGTGAAGTTCGATGGAACTTCAAAAAGCATGACGGTTGAGAGCTTCATCTTCCGAGTTGAGACTCTCCAGAAGAAGGGAAGTCTCTAACGAAAAAGTGTTTGCCAACTTCCACCACTTGGTAACCGGCACAGCCGAAAAATGGTATTGGCAATACCTTGAAGAAAATCAAAATGATGAATTATTTAACTATTTTGACCTAAAATCGGAACTACTGCGACAATTTAGGAACAATAAAAGTGACCACGAGATACTTCTTACGAAAACGGACAAAAGACAAACTACATACAGAAACAACGACAGAGACAAAAGGACAGAACTTACAAAAGACAGTACGTATAACACGGCAACATGTGCATCCTCCTCCCACGCATTGACATGTTTTAACTGCGGCAAAGGCAATGTTTCGTTCCAGTGTGCCTCGTGTAAGGGAAACTTGAATGTCGGCAGTGCACCCGGGAACCCCCCGCCGACAAGGACGACGAACCCGGAAAACCTGTAAAAGTACAAATATTACAACGAGAAGAAAAGATTGATAATGAAGTGACTCACCCAAATCCAAATCGGTACGTTAAAAGTCTCCATCAACGTATGGTAGAATATGCAGCGGCACGGAAAAGAATATTCACCGATGAGGTAATTTATGAGGAGAGAGTAAAGAGTAGGAATTTTAGGAAAATAGAAAAGTTAAGAAGAAAAATTGCAATAAACAGAAATAGTAAGAAGAAAATCGAAGCGACTATACTTGCAGTTTCTGACGACAATAGACCCTACGCGAAAGTGACCGTGAACGGAGAAGAGATACTAGGGCTATTAAATAGTGGTGCTTCAGTTAGCTGTTTAGGGAAAGAGGCAATAGACTTCGTTAATAGACACAACATACCAATGAAAAAAATGAACAGTGACTTTAAAACAGCTGACTGTAAACAACAGCAAATAAACGGGAGAATTAAGACTGAGATCTCATGGGGAGGTAACACCCAAGAGATTGAGTTGTATGTTGTTCCAAGCTTACAACAGCGACTCTATCTAGGGGTAGATTTTTGGAAGACATTCAAGGTTGCTCCAAAAATTATTAGTGAAATAGGCAATTCAATCACAGAGGGAGAAGAAGAGATGATTCCCATGAGAGAACTCTCTCCAACACAAGCTGAAGAGCTGGAAAGGGTGAAACAACAGTTTCCCTCCTGTGCGGTACTGGGATTGGGGAAAACCTCAATTGAGGAGCATGTCATTGAGATGGAAGACGACACCATTGCCATCAAGCAAAGACATTACCCAATATCGCCAGTGGTACAGAAACTGATGTACGAAGAGCTCGATTGTGTACTCGAACTAGGGGTGATATGGGAGAGCAATAGTGCATACAGCTCCCCAGTAGTGTTAGTGAGGAAACCCGGTAAAAACAGACTGTGTTTAGGTTCGCGGAAAATAAACGCCGGTACAAAAAAATTTGCATATCCGCTTCCTCATATTGAAGGCACTTTAAGTAGGTTGCAGAACACACATTTCATATCGAGCATCGATTTAAAGGAACATAAAGAAACAAAGACAGAGACAAAAAGACAGAACTTACAAAAGACAAAAGACAGTGCGTATAACACGGCAACATGTGCATCCTCCTCCCACGCATTGACATGTTTTAACTGCGGCAAAGGCAATGTTGCGTTCCAGTGTGCCTCGTGTCAGGGAAACTTGAATGTCGGCAGTGCACCCGGGAACCCCCCGCCGACAGGGACGACGAACCCGGAAAACCTGTAAAAGTACAAATATTACAACGAGAAGAAAAGATTGATAATGAAGTGACTCACCCAAATCCAAATCGGTACGTTAAAAGTCTCCATCAACGTATGGTAGAATATGCAGCGGCACGGAAAAGAATATTCACCGATGAGGTAATTTATGAGGAGAGAGTTAAGAGTAGGAATTTTAGGAAAATAGAAAAGTTAAGAAGAAAAAGTGCAATAAATAGAAATAGTAAGAAGAAAATCGAAGCGACTATACTTGCAGTTTCTGACGACAATAGACCCTACGCGAAAGTTACCGTGAACGGAGAAGAGATACTTGGGCTATTGGATAGTGGTGCTTCAGTTAGCTGTTTAGGGAAAGAGGCAATAGACTTCGTTAATAGACACAACAAACCAATGACAAAAATGAACAGTGACGTTAAAACAGGTGACGGTAAACAACAACAAATAAACGGGAGAATTAAGACTGAGATCTCATGGGGAGGTAACACCCAAGAGATTGAGTTGTATGTTGTTCCAAGCTTACAACAGCGACTCTATCTACGGGTAGATTTTTGGAAGACATTCAAGGTTGCTCCAAAAATTATTAGTGAAATAGGCAATTTAATCACAGAGGGAAAACAAGAGATGATTCCCATGAGAGAACTCCCTCAACACAAGCTGAAGAGCTGGAAAGGGTGAAACAACAGTTTCCCTCCTGTGCGGTACTTTGATTGGGGAAAACCTCAATTGAGGAGCATGTCATTGAGATGGAAGACTACACCATTCCCATCAAGCAAAGACATTACCCAATATCACCAGTGGTACAGAAACTGATGTACGAAGAGCTCGATCGTATGCTCGAACTAGGGGTGATAGAGGAGAGCAATAGTGCATACAGCTCCCCAGTAGTGTTAGTGAGGAAACCCGGTAAAAACAGACTGTGTTTATATTCGCGGAAAATAAAAGCCGCTACAAAAAATTTGCATATCCGCTTCCTCATATTGAAGGCATTTTAAGTATGTTGCAGAACACACATTTCATATCGAGCATCGATTTAAAGGATGCATTTTGGCAAATACCTCTGGAGGCCAAATCAAGAGAGAAGACAGCTTTCATAGTCCCTGGGCGGCCATTATATCAATTCACGGTGATGCCGTTTGGACTGTGTAACGCCGCTCAGAGAATATGTAAGCTGATGGACAAAGTGATACCCGCTCAGTTGAGAGAGGATGTCTTTGTTTATCTGGACGATCTCTTGGTTTGTTCTCCAGATATCCAAAGTCACATGACTGCATTGAAAGAGGTCGCCAAACATCTGAGAGAAGCAGGACTAACGATTAACATCGATAAAAGTAAGTTCTGCTATAAGGAAATTAAATATTTAGGATATTTTGTAGGAGACGGATGTCTAAGAACAAACCCAGATAAGGTGTCTGCAGTAAAGGACTTTCCCATTCCAAAAACCCTTAAACAGCTCCGTTGGTTCCTAGGCATGACCGGATGGTATCGAAGATTCATCCCGAACTTTTCAACCATCTCAGCTACGATGACTGATTGCTTGAAAAAGGGTAAAGACTTTGAAATGTCCTCCGAAGCTATAATGGCGTTCGAAGACTTGAAAACGACACTAGTGACAGCACCTATACTTACGAACCCTGACTTTACGAAACACTTTTACATACAATGTGACGACTCGACTTCAGGCGTGGGAAGTGTTCTCTTCCGGATGGATGATGGGAAAAATGAGCGACCGATAGCATTCATGTCCCAGAAACTCAATTCCGCACAGCGAAATTATACAGTGACGGAGCTTGAATGCTATGCGGCCGTTCTGTCGGTAAAGAAGTTCCGAGCCTACATCGAAGGGCTTCCCTTCACTATCATAACGGACCATGCAAGTCTGAAATGGTTGATGACACAAAAAGACCTAAGTGGACGCTTAGCTAGGTGGAGTCTTAAACTCAAAGGGTTCGACTTCACAATCGAACATAGGAAGGGTGCCCTAAATGTAGTCCCGGATACTCTCTCACAAATCCATATGGAGGAGATCACAACACAACGATTGAAGTTGACGCGTGCATTTCCAACGGCTACGTATACAAACGTACATATAGACGATCAGGAGACCCGATTCAAGAAGACAGAGCTTGGAAACTCTGGGTGCCGAAGGAGTTGTGTGGAGGTCTTCTGGAAGCCGCGCACAATTCATTCGCTGCTGGTCACGGGGGAATACACAAAACCTTGTCCAAGTTAAGGCAGAAATATTTCTGGCCAAACATAGCAGGTGAAGTGCAATATTTTGTCCAAAACTGTGATGTCTGTAAGTGCAATAAACCAATGAACTCAGTGTCTAGGCCCCCCATGGTACAACACACCATAACAGAACGACCTTTCCAAAGACTATTCATCGACTTTTTAGGACCCTACCCACGAACAAAAACAGGAAACACACACATTTTCATAGTACTTGACCATTTTAGTAAATATGTATTTCTTAAACCTATTAGAAAAGCAACAGCAGCCGAGGTAGTAAAATATCTAGAGGAACGGGAATTCCATATGTTTGGAGTACCTGAATACATCCATTCAGACAATGGAAAACAATTCGTTTCAAATTTGTTTTCCAGCTTTCTAAACAGATATGGTGTGAAACACAAACGAACAGCATTCTACTCACCTCAAGCAAACGCTTCAGAACGAGTGAATCGATCGGTTTTGATCAAAATTCGATCATATATAAATAGTGATCAACGAACGTGGGATACTCACGTGAGTAATGCTGCATTCTCACTCAGAAGTGTAGTTCATGAAGCGACGACATTTGAGCCATACTATGCCGTATTTAGAACCCAAATGGTCCAACACGGAAAAACGTATGAGCTTCTGAGAAGGCTAAACATGGTCAGAGATGCAAACATAGCCTTTGAAAATAAAACAGATAAGCTTATATAAATAAAAGAAAAAGGTGAAATGGAAAGGTTTGGTGACTTACGGTTTCTTCGTCCCTCGTAGTCCTGCCGGCAGCACGTTTTCAAGCGACGGAATTTCTCAACTCCTCTTACTTTTACCAGGGTTCCCGGATCTACCAGTCAGTTCCGCTGCTCTTCTTCTACACTTCTATCGCCAAGAACTCTTCGTCTTTATTCGCATAGAAAATACACGACCGGCTTTTATTGTACGATTCGTATTTTTGATGTGGTTATCCAAGCCTTTCCGATTCTTCCAAATCGGGCTTTCAAATGACCGAAAGCATTTTCAACAACCCTCCTACTTTTTGAGAGAAAGTAATTGAAATTTTTTTCCACTGGTATGAGATCAGTACTGTACGGGAATGGTTTCATTAGAGCATCAGAAAACCTGAATGCAGAATCTCCCAAATAGTACATATATATTTATATATACGAGCTTAAATATAGTCGACAACAGCTAATAAAACTGTAGAATACCAGCCTTTACAATTGTGGTAGTCAACTGCATCTCCGGCGGGAGGTTTGATTTCTATATGGCAACCATCTGGAAACAAGATAAGATTTATAAGCTAAATAATGCTATTGAAAGAGTGGGTTTCATACCAATTGCCCCGAATTGGCCGCAGTACAAATATTGTGACCGCAGTACCTCGATACAAAACTCAAGCGAGATATCACCCACTGAAGATTTTACAACTCCAAAGAGATTGGCAACGCTTCGATATTCCGCTGAAGATGCCAAAGCGTACAAGGCAGTAGCTATTTTTTTGTCAAGTGGTATAGCTTTTCTATACTTAGTGTCTTGTTTTTTTATTTATTGGAGACTAGCTGTGCCCGCGACTTCGTCCGAGTGGAATAGTGACATTCGGCAGCATTTTTAATTTTTAAGGCTACTTATTGTGCAAATAAGACACATTCATGCGTTTTAGTAAACTATTGTTATATTATTTTATTTTAGTACATTTTTGCACACGACATTCCTACTTTTTCCATCTTTTGTCAAATAAAAAGGCTTTGCGAGTTTAATACACTCTTTTAAACTAAAATGACAAATTAGTGGGAGTTAAAGAAATACATACGGGGAGTCAATAGTTTTCTCGTTTTGCTGTTCCAGTCATCATTAAAACTTTTATAATGCCGCATCCCAGATGTGTAATTTAGCTGTGGACAATTCTTTTTTTTACTCATTTATTGGCGCTGGAACACCAACTCGCAGCCAGACAAAGAAACAAACTGTGTAATCGACAATTTTTCACCTCACGGTGAAAGAACTTTTGAAATCGGTCCAGTAACTTCAAGGTTCCCGTTTACGTTGCCGTTCCCGTAGGAATATTGGGATAACAAATACAGCCCATGTCCTTCTTCAGGCTCAAGACTATTGTTCTCTGCACCAAAATTCATAAAAATAGGTTCAATAGTTTAGGCAGTAGATGGTAACAAAGAAAAACAGACAGGCGGAGTTGATTTCGGATATATGTATAATGTTAGTAAGTATTTCCGTTCCCATGGGAATATGGTGATAAATTAAAGTTAATGTTACTTTGAGATAGTGTAGCATTTTAACGGAGAAATAATTCTTGAAATCAGTTCAGTAGTTTCTAGGTTCACGTTTACGTTTGCGTTCTTGCGGGAATACATTGATAACATATACATATAGCCTAAGTCCATCATCAGACTCAAAACTATATCTCTGTTCCGAAATTCATATAAATAGGTTTAATAGATTGAGCAGTTTTTGATAACAAATAAAAATAGACAGACAGATTTCATTGCAGACTTATGATATTCAACTAAATTCATAGAAATAGGTGTCGTTGAAAGGGGTAGAGCCTGCTTCTGGCTCTTAACTGAACTCCGCATATAGGTGGGCGAAGGGCGACGATCACGAACTTATCGGGGTCAAGTCATTCACCACGGCAAAGGCAAGACGGGAGAAACGGCTATTGCTAATGTTCCTCGTCACCTTATCACCCAGTAGCCGTCTGGGAAGTCTTAGGAAAATAAACGTCTTGGACTAGCAGTTGGTAAAAAGAGACAAATTAAATAGGCACGGCGAAATACCACGGCTTCGCTGCCAAAGGTTCGGTCACGCTGCATTCAACTGCCAAATTCGAGGAGACAAGACGATGACGACTAATTTCAAGGACTGTCATTCTTTGTGTCTCTTACGCCGAGAAATCGGTACAGCCTCCCAAAAGGTGGCCGCGCATAGCCATGGAACACTCATAACTTTTCTGTTTTTCATTTTATTTTAAATGGGATTTATACTCAGTGAACAAAATTCAATTTTTTATTCATTTCTTACGTTGAAACGATTATCAGATGTTTACAGATTTTTTTACGTGCACCAAATTCTATGAAAAATCATATTTTTTCCAATAAATAATTATTTTATTTTAAATGCAGCATAGTTTATGTTTAGAAGGATTTAACTCGAAGTTGTTGGCAGTTCCGGGAGACATTTAACACATAAGGTTCTAGTGTGGCAAGGGCAACAACATCTGCCACATCCATCGCAGGTGGTTCTGCTTTTCTTGTCGTCTGCTCTTGGGCAAAGGTGACATCTGCCCTTTTTACAAGAGAGCCTTTCAGGGACTGTTGCTAATACTTCCTGAACTCTCCCCAAAATACAGAGAGCATCCAGTGCAGATTTTCCAATGCGAGATTGTGTTGACGGTTGTGAACGGTTTTTCAGTTCTGACTCAACCAGATCAAATCAAGGACAATCAGCTATAAGTCACGACAAATGAATCCAGTTTTAGATCTTGGATCAGATATTAGCAATTTGCGACTTTTTCCTTGCAATATGAAAATAAGAGCGAAATGATGATATTGACACTCAAAAATCGTATTTCAGAATTTTTAAATATCAGTTAATATTTTCCAGCAAAAAATATTGTGACTCGCGAATCGCAATTTAAAACCAATTTGCAGTGAAAGCAAAAATCGAATAACAACCCCTTATTCAAATTGTAGGCCAGTGGTATAGGTAGTTGAAGGGCAATATGGGACTGGTGAATTAATTTGTTGTGATTCAGTGTCGGGGTGCGTATGAAAAAGAAAACAATTCTGGCTTAGGCGCTGTGTGGAATTGAACCAGACGTCTTGAGGTTGTGAGTCGGCGATGATAACGTTGAGCTGCGAATGTAAATAAAAAATTATCGCTTAAAATGTGACCACAAACAGACAGTTAAATAGGAGGTAGTGTTCAAGAGATAAGAGAAATACGACTCATCATTTGTAATTTACTGTACAGTATTTTCATAGATTAAGTTTGTCTTGGGTTAATGTCTACATCATCCTTTAAATTTCCTGATTTGAGCATTTCGAGAAAGCGATTCGCCATACTTATTTTGTAAACCACGAATAAATTGTAAAACGAAGTTGTGCTCCGGAAGTAGTAGATTCCGATTAAAAGCTTGTGAACTACTAAAAAGACAAAATTTTTAAATTACGATACTTGATTACAAATCACAAATTAAAAATTTTTGTAATTTTAGATGACACTTAGAGTAAATTGCTATTTTTTCGATCAATTTATAATTAAAGCGGTGCAATTGACAAAAAAAGGGATTTCGCAAATTACAAACTAGAAATTCGCAATTGGCGATTTTTCAATTCTTTCCTCATATGAGTTTATCACTTCTGAACAAATTTTTGTTTCTTCTAAGCGGATTTAAGTTTCGGAAAATGATGACGGCTGTAAAAAATTCGATTGAATATTTCACTGAGAGATGCATGCCGTTAGGAACAGGCCCATATCTGGGTCATCGAAGCCAATATCGAATAGATCAGCTTCATCATCTTCGTCAGTATTCATATCTAACATGGCTCTCAACGCAATTTTCCTTTCTTTTTCATTTCTTCTGTTGTAACGGCTCAGTAATCTGTTCAAATTTGACACTAACAAATAGAATATATTAATTTTTGCTATACGTGTCCACTATATGCGTAATTATCTGAATTCAGCAATCAAATTATTTCTTACTTTTTGCACTTACTTTTTAAACCTTTTGTAATCGATTGGTCTGAAAGGGTTTTTGCTTTCAGTAATAACGTAAAACCGAGTTGACATATAAAAAGGGGTGGAGGAAAAGCCAGAAATAATTCTTCTGAATTTGTGAGGCTTACAGAAAATATTGGCGAATTCAATCCTTTTTGAGGTCATAAAATGGTTTGATGACCTGAACAAACTGAAATGATGACTTTTTTTTTCTTTTGATATGCATACCTGACAAGAACAACTGATATGAATGAATTTTACATTCAGTAATTACGTAAAACAGACACATCGAAAGGGATAAGTGGGAGTCCCAGAACTGCAAAAACAGGCACTTTTCATCGATTTAGAAATTGAAAAATTTTAGTGATGACGTCCTACATACCTGCATAGTGACATTTCTGCTTAAATTTCTTTATCACTGCTATAAAAAATATTTAGAAAGAATTCATACAATAGCCAGAAGAATTATAGCTGAACAATATAAACCAGAAATCAAAAAAAAAATCGAGGAAAAAATCGTGGACCCCAGGTCGGGTGGACACGACTTTTGCATTTAAAAGATTTTACGACAGGTTGTTTATGTTTTATACTCTTGCCTACGTGTAAGACTCATGCTTTTTCTTCAGCCTCGCCGTACGGTTCAAATTCTTCGAGTCTCTTGAAAGTTTTAGAGTCACCGTCACCGATATAGTATTCATACATAACACCGTATTGCTCCACAGACCTCCGAAACATCTCTTCCACTCCTTCAACTTCTATAAGACAGGCACTATCATCATGATTCCTTGTGCGATTGCCTGCTTCACAATGTTCGGTAAACCAAGCATCGAACTCTGGTGTATTTTCGGGAAATTTTTTGAATAGTTACTGCATGTTTTTCAAATCTTCGATTTTACTAAATATGACATCTATGACTTTGTTCATGTACTTGCCGATCAAAGATAGCTCTACATTTCTTGTACGAGCATGAACACCTGCAGGTGTTCTGCGTTTTTGGTGATCCTGAAACGATCCTTTCAGACAATGGGAAGCAGTTCATCAGTCGTGAGTTCGAGAAAAGCAAAGAAAGACTTCCCTCGCAAACGCCCACTCTCGCTATGAAAATAACTAGCACTCAATAACGATCAATCAACAGAACGTAATAAAGAAATCATTAAAAGCTGCTCCAACAGTAACTTAGGACGAGGGAAGGCAAACTGCCAGACCGACTCCAAGGGTCGTCGTTCCCCAAGTTTCCTACGCCCAAATGGCGGGTGGAGCTGGGAAAACGGTACAACCTCCTCAGAAAGCGGCCGCACAGCCATCTGTGTCAAAGGCAGCTACTGGGGAGTCAGAGGTGATGGTCGCTCTGCGTGTCATTCAGGCACAAATGAGCGAACTATCGCGGCAAATAAGTGAGCAGGCGCGTAGGGTGGACTTGATCTACCGTGCAATGCCGTCGCTTGCGCAATTCTTAGGTTAACGGGCGCGCTGCCGGAGAGGCCCTTTAAGATCCTAGCCGTGAATGTGAATTCGCTAGTTAGGATAGAACGACGAGCCAACTTCCTTGAGTTGTTAAAAGACCAACGTCCAGATGTATGTATGGTTAGCGAAACTAGGCTAAACCAGCATCACAAATTGACGGATATAACAATTACATTATCGTAAGGAGAGACCGACCCAACTCGACTTTCGCGGGTGGGGTTGCGATTTTCTTACGTAAGGGCATAGCTCACAAGGTAATATATAGCGGTGAAGTACGCCGATTCCAGTTGCTTGAAGCGTGTATCGTATGCATCCCTCTCCAACAGGGGAGGCGGTTGTATGTGGTCGCGATCTATGCGCCGGAGGCTTCTCAACCCTCATGTTTTATAACAGAGCTCGAATCACTTTTTCGAACTCTGAAACTGAACTCAGAAGAAAACTATTTCCTTATGGCTGGTGATTACAATGCTAAACACCAAGATTGGGGAAATCAATTAGCCAATCCAAGGGGGACCCAGCTATTCAATTGGCTGGGGCTCCACAGCATTGAGTGTAAAGTCGATCTGCTGGCTACTGACAGGCCTTCATATCCTCGAAGTGGCTCTTATTTGGATCTATTGCTTTTAGACTCAAGACTGAAACTGACCGACGACATTCTTCGACGGACGAAAAATTGTTTGACGACGGTTGAGAACGACAGTGACCACTGTGGACTTGCTGCCGTCATGTCATACTGCTTCCGAACGACCTTGTGGAACTGGAGGAGTACGTGCCGACGCACTCTTACAACTACGGTAAGACACGTTGGCCGCGCTTTTCCGGTGCCGTCTCAAGGGAACTTCGTTCGAACGGTATTGCGCCGCCATGCAACAGGAATCTGTCGAACGTTGAGATCGATGGATACCTGCAACGTATGGAGGATGCAATCCGTAGTACAATGGACAGGACAATTCCTAAATATAGGCAACATGACTCTACGAACATGTACAGAAACGCGACAATAGACGCACTTTACAAACAAAAAAGTAGACTCCTGTCAAGACTCAAACTCTTGCACAGGAGGTTTACTGACCGACACGATTTGGAGATTAGAACTCTGAAGTCACAGATCAAAAATCTCCAACAGTTGAAAAAAGAAAACTACAGAATATCTATATCTCTTTTCTGGAACAAAAAAATTCGGGCTGTACAGTCCAACAACCCGAGTATGTTTCCGGAAATAAATAAAATTTTTAGGAGAAAAGATCAAAACGAACTTCAGGGTATTAAACTCCAAAGGACGACAGAGAACAAAAACTTACTTCTGACATTAGGAATAGATCCAGATGACGCCATTTTGGATGATGACCACTTTATAGTGGAAGATGCTCAAGAGAAGGTAGAGACGGTGGGTGCTGTTTTCGAGCAAATATATAAGGTGAATGAGTGCATTCGCCCGAATTACGACCTTGAGAATAGAGCCTTCGTTGGACACTTCTATCTTAGAGACGAGATCTCGCATTGGCGATCCGAGAATCCTGGTTTCACTAGGTTCAATGACGACCGACTTGCAAATGCAGTCATCGCCCAGCGAAACGGGGATAACACCCTGTTCGTTTCTAAGATGGAGCTCTTGGACATCTTTCACAAAATAAAGAAAAAGAAGTCAGCAGGAGTCGACGGCATACCCAATGTTGTGCTGCGAAACCTCCCTTTGGAAGCGGTGGACATATACACCACGTTGTTCAACAATGCGCTGAATAATGCATATTATCCAGTGCGTTGGAAGACGGCAGTGGTCCATCCTCTCCTCAAAAAAGGTAAGGATGGTTCCAATCCAGCAAATCTCCGGTCAATTAGTCTTCTTCCGAGTATCAGCAAAGTATTCGAGAAAGTTCTCAATAGAGCTCTGTCCACATGGGCTGAGGACAAAAATATTATTCCCGAAAATCAGTTCGGTTTTAAGGCGGGCCATGATACCATACATGCTGCGTCTAAACTAGTATCTGATATTCAATGGAACAAAGCTAAAAAGCAGTGTACGGGTGCATGTCTGGTTGACTTGGAGAAGGCTTTCGATACCGTTTGGTTAGACGGTCTTTTTTATAAGTTGATCAGATATGGCATGAGTAAACCACTACTATATATTCTGAATGACATGCTTCATGGTAGAACGTTTGTTGTTAAAAGTTGCAATAGAACTTCTACCAGAACTTTTAAAATACAGAACGGTCTACAACAGGGGCGGTGAATTCGCCTATTTTGTTTAGCATTTTCACCGGCGATCTAATTGGTTCCCTTCACCATGCTATAGCGTACGCCGACGACCTAATCGCGTACAGAACAGGTCCAAAGATCGAGGTTATCAGATTACTTTTGCAGCGTGACTTCGATAAGATTCAGCAATATTGCGATGACTGGAAGTTGAAAATCAACTTTCAGAAATCGGAAACAATTGTGTTTAGAACCCCGTTGGCTCGGGCCTCATGGGATACGAGAAAGAACTGGCGAAAGCTGGTGATCGTTGATCTACATGGCCACCCACTGCCAAGCAAAGTAGTAGTCAAGTACCTCGGCATCTGGCTAGATCAGTATCTATATTTTAACAAACATATGGATGCGGCTCTGGCCAGGGCTAGAGGAGCTTTTGCTCTGACAAGGCGACTGTTTCACAGCAGACAACTTGACAGCAGGGTGAAAGTGATTTGCTACATGGCCCTCATAAGGCCAATGATTGTCTATGGGTGCCCTGTGTGGTTCAATGTTACAGCGTCTCATATGGAAAAGATTCGGGTGTTTGAGAGACAGTGTCTGCGTACCTGTCTTGGATTGCACAGAACACCAGAGTCGGAGTACAGAAAATATTATCCTAATGGGGTCCTTTACAACGGGGCTCAAATAAACAGAATCGACAACTTCATGATAAAACTGACTCGGGGTCACACTGCTAGGGCGATGACTTCGAACAATGGCCTGATATTTGGGGCTTACTACCCCAACTTAGAATATATGGAGAGAACACGTTTCAGTGGATTTGTCCCACCGGAGGCTTTCCTCTATTTTGACATGATAGGTTTGATACAGGACAGATTGGCGGTTCCGTTAATCTACCACGTCTGCCGTAAGTCCGTGGAACGACGGCTCCTTTACAGCCGGGACGTCGCCGCAGTAGGCGGAGAAGTTGAAGAGCTCCTCCGGTACAGTAGGGCGGTTTCAGATCGCGATCGACGGGACGTTATCAAAACGTCGAATATGTTCTGGTGGTTGTCTGAGCAACATAGGGAAAATGTTACGGATAGCGAGTCGCCTATGGCTGGCTTACAAAGGTTTAGTGTGTAAGACTTAGGGTATAGGGGGTAAACATAGTGGCAACCAAAAAAATTATAAAAACTAAAAAAAAAAAAAAAAAACTATAAAAATTATTGCGGCGTCGAAAATCAAAAAAAAAATTGTAAAAAATCAAAATAAAAAAATAAAAATGTAAAAATGACTGTGCGTCCCCAAAATTCAAAAAAAAAAAAAAATAGAAAAAACACAAAATCCCAAAAAAAAATTATAAAACACAAAAAACAAAAAAAAAAAAAAAATTATAAAAAGCTACTATGGCTGCTCTAGTTTTAAGTAGTTTTAATTAGTTTTAAGTAGTTTTAAATAGTTTTAATTAGTTGTAAGTAATTTTAGGAAAAACGAAAAAATTGGATCGATGAAACTAAGTTTTTTAAACTTTCTTAGTTCTTAATATTAGCTCTAGTTTGAATTATATGTATATATTATCTCTACGCCGAAAGGCATTAGAAATAAGTTATTGTGTAATTTAGAGTACCCGCCTGGGGTCAGTAAGTTAATTAAGTTATTATTTAAGCTAGTTTAAACATTTTTGTTAGCAAGTAAGTAGATATAAGTGAAAAACAATAAAAATGAATTTAAAACTGAAACTGAATCAACAGAACATAAAGTAGTACCATTTTTTTTAACCTAATCCAAAATTGAATTTCGATTTTGAAAATTTTTTTTAATTCTTATTTTTCTTTTGAATTTTTATTTTGAATTCTGCTTTTTTGAAATTTTATTTCGAACTTTATTTTGAATCTTTTTTTTAAATTTTATTTTGGATCTTCATTTCGATTTTTTTTTTTTTTTTTAATTTATAACTTAAAACAAAAAATCATAAACAATGAGTAACCCAAATACCGGAGCAATTCCGAAGAACACCCTGCCAAACCAGTCCAAAGGTGGGGGTAGAAAGGTTACCCGTCTGGCCTCCAGAATGGCCCAAAACCAAGATGTTGATCAAACAGATCAAAACTACATTGATATAGTAGCACAGGAGGAACAGGAAGGGGAGATAAACCCATTTGAGGATAGTAGCTTAGGGGCCACTTTCCATGGATTTCCTTCCCATTCTGAGGGTATGCTAGAAGGTGAGACTCAAGAGCGAGAAGAAATAGAAAGTAGGAAAAGTTTAATCAGGCACACTGAAAAAATTAACAGGGAAAGTCTGAATATCTCTAATTTAGAACAAGGAAATGAAGACTCAAAGAGCCAAGAGAGCGAAAAACTTATAAAGATGATTGAGGCTAAAGTCTCTCAATCTCTTACACATACAAAAACAATGCAGGTATTAGCAGAGCAAATGCGAAGCATGAAGACGATCCAAAATATGGTAGAACTAGTGTCGGGAAATATGAGTGGTTTTAACGACAGGCTAAAAGTACTGGAGAAATACACCTTATCGCTATACGCGAGGCAGGAGAACTTTGATAAATCTTTCAAAAACGTTTCGGTTCAAGAACCACCGTCTCCTCCTGTCCTGCATCACAAGCAGGAAATGTTCGACAGGTCCAAAATGAAGTAAAGAAAAGAGAAGATTTTCATAAGTGGGGGTGAAATCGATGGAACTCCTAAAAGTATGCCAGTGGAGAGTTTCATATTTCGAGTCGAGACTCTTCAAAAGAAGAAAGGAGTCTCGAACGAACAAGTGCTTGCCAATTTCCATCACTTAGTAACCGGCACAGCCGAAAAATGGTACTGGCAATACCTTGAGGAGAACCAAAACGACGAGCTATTTAATTATTTTGATTTGAAATCAGAACTCCTCAGACAATTCCGAAATAGTGAAATTGACCACGAGATACTCCGGACTATAATGGACAGACCACAGACGACAACTACCACACGAAACATTTGACGAATTCTACGAAGAACTTCGATGTTTAACGTTACAAATGAAAAACAGACCAAACGAGAAGGACTTGACAAATCTCGTAAGACAAAACATAAAAGACAAGGTAGCGTCGTTGATTTTTGGTTGCTCAATTGCAAGCATTAAGGATCTTAGGGAAGAGTGTAGAAGAGCGGAAAAACATTTAGCAGCTGGGGATGTAAAAACAAGAAAACCAGTTAATGAAATATTTCAAAGGGAAGAAAGAAATTGAACAAGTAGATTCATTAGAATCAGATGGGGAAGATGATGCACAGATTCAACATAATAGAACTGATAGACATCAGACAAACCTTTCCATTTCACTATTTTTTATTTATGATATGTATACTAATATAATAATAATATATGTATATGTATATTAAATGATATCGATAGATCGAAAAGAAAGTTTGTTTTACCTATTCAAATATCTTTTATTTATAAAAAGAAAACGTTTTGAATTCACAACCAAAAAACTATGTAATAAATTAAGTTAGTATATGAGTATATATTTCCTTTTTTTTTTCTTTGAATTTGAATTAGAAAGAATTTTTTTGTGCGGAAACCTAAGAGTAATAAACATGGGTAACTAAATGTGCTGTGATTGGGTGTGTGGAGATTCAAATTGGCCCGACGATAGGAAGATGACATAGACATGACGAACGTTTAAGACATTACTTACCTTATGACTGACTAGGACAGTTAACTGAAAGTGGCTGGAGATAGCAACTAAGGGGCTATCACCATAACAGCCGTGTTTTATTATTGATCTGATCCGGATCAGATCATGGGCTTATTAGCGTTATAACAACAAAGCGAAATCCTGCTTTTCAGTTGGATCTATTTTTGTGATCTAAAAATTAGTTCTTCTATTTCACACATGAGGAGACTTTCCATTGAAAAACGTTGGTATCATTTCCAATGTTTCCAATAACAACAGTATTGCCACATGAACATTTTTATCTGTTTGAAATGAAATATATTTTAGATACATAGATAGCGAGAAATTTCACATTTATTCATTTTTGTATAATACATGACATAATGAAAAAGTTTTACAAAACAAAACATATACATATTTGTGAAATTAATAAGAATTAGTGCAAAAAAATGTATATTTGTCAAAGTACATAAGAATCATTTTTCCCTAAAAAAAGAACAGAAAATTAACCATTGAAAAAAAAGTTCGTAAGGCAACTCGGTGCAGGGACATAAGTCCACGGGAAATAAGTTCACTAATGGAGTTATTTCCCACTTAGTGGGAAATAAACACACTTTGGTAAAGCGGACTTAATTCCCATTCAAGGTGGGAAATAAGTCCCAAAATATCTGTGTGGTTTTATTTCATATCAAGTTTGAAGAAATTTTAACCCATGAACAAAAAATCAAACTAACATTTAAGCATGTTTTTAATTTTATTATATATACAAATAATAATAATTAAATTGCAAAAAAAAATAGATAAATGATACCAAATTGAATCAACAAAATTATAAACATTTCGGATCAAAGGTATAAATATGAACACAAACATTTCCATTATGCAATGACAAAAACTATTGAAAACTTAAATAATTCAAAACAACGAAAATATAAACTAGCAAACAATATAAATGAAATTTGGTTTATAAAAAGACTTTTGTGAAGCTTTGAACGATTGTTCTACAAAATGGACATAGTAATACCGATCTGGCATTTTGTGACATTTTTTCATAGCAATGTTCACATATTTTAATGTGATTGCAAGGAGCAAGAAGAATATTGCGGGTATGAACAAACAAGCAAGAAGAATATTGCGGGTATGAACAAAACAAATAATGCACAAAGTTGTGTCCTGGGCAATTAAGCTGCTCTCTCTTTCTTCATTTTCGGGTTCAGAATCTTCTTGTTGACTCATCTCAAGCTCTTTGTTCGTCTTCTTATCAAAAATTTTTATAATTTGAGGTAGATATTCCAGAAGACTTATTCTATTTGCATCGAGCTTCTCAATAAGTTTTTGAATAAATGCATTCCTTTGTGCAAATATTGGTTTTGAAGGTTCAAACATCAGCATTGTTTTGCCATCCATAGCCGCGTCCAATCCAATCTCGCGTTGTATTAAACTCCTCATCTATCAAGCAATCTACAAATTTAAAAAAAATTGCCGTGCTTACAAAGCTTTTTCCCCAAACGACTGTTGAAGTTTGGGGAAAAGCGCTTGTTGTTCTCATCCGCTCGTTGTGGACAGAAAATGATTGCGGTGTTTCCTTAAGAAAAAATAATTATAAGAAATTTACAATTTGCTGAAAGTAAACTTTACCTGTTGCATCCACTGTCGCTTAAAGTAAACCATAAACATGGTCAAACAGCTGGATTCAATTGCCTTTACTTCGTTTTCCAATAATAAAAATGCTCCATGAATATTTGGAACATTAAGCAAAGGTAGGGTTAACATCTTTTTAAATATTTTTAATATCCTTGGGTTTGTCCTCATCGTTTGAAGCAAATTCGGTATCTTTGATGCTTTTCTTCTAAGAGCAGTGGTATAGTGAAACCAACAACCCTTAATTGCAGCATTTTTAAATACTGTGGTTAGCGCATTTCGCAAACTACGCTCAAAATCGGTTGTGAACGAAGCAGCATTAAATTGAAAAAGGTTTCGTTCAATAAATGTGAACAAATGTGTATACATATTCGTCGACTTATTCGAAGCCAAGACATACAGAAAAGGGTAAACCTATTGGTGAACGATATGTAAAACACAACCTTAAGTGGTTAGGGATCTAAATTTTTATAGCATGTTTATTCAATTATTGACTTCAAAAAATCGTTTAGCACTAAAACAAACATTTTGTGTAGCTTCGCGCGAATTTTCGATTTTCACATCACAAATCCATAATCCCCTGGCCAAAATTTTTTTCCGTTTCGCTTTTTGCTTTATCTCCGGTACAAAATACAATGGCGCACGCAAAGAAAATCCAAAGTCCGTAGCGCGAATTTCACACTATAGTTTTATAAACTACTAAAAAACTAAATCCCAATTTTTTATTTGTTCCTATTTTTCCCAATTTTAATTAAAGCTCTTGAAAAACTTTTTTTTAATATAAAAACAATTTAAAGAACTCTTAGGAATGGTTTCAAAAGCTTCCAAGAATATATTAAAGGTTTGAAGAAAAAAAAAATTAAATATTTAAATAAAAGAAATTTAATATTTGGATTTCGCGAGGGTATTATTATTATTTCCACCAAATCAAAATCTTAATCTTATAATGTATTTTATGATAATTTGTTGTTCAAAAAATGCGGGTCATACTTACATGTTCTGCATAAGCAAAATGAATTATTATTAACTGTTTATACCCACATGACGTGGGTACAACACTTAAATGTTCCGTCAACAAAATACCACTTGGGATAAATATCGGGAATGTTCTCGATCAGAGCAGTTATCTTTTTTGCCATAAATATGGTGTACGAAAATTCACTTTCCAAAAATGTGTGCTGATAAAATTGTCTTTTGTCACTGGATTTTGAAATTCCATAAATTTGCATGAGAATTTCGTTCTGGTAGCATTTTAACACATCCGCTGGACCGTGGGTCATTTTTGCAAACTTACACTTTTAATTCTATTTAAACCTCTTTTAACACTTTTGTAATTTATGGTAATAGATTCATCTTGCAAGCTCGCCCGGTGGGTATCAAAAATTTCTCGAGACGTAAGTCTCCTCTTTAAAGGTGTATTGACACAGTCTGCTTTCATTGCGTTTATCACTTTCATTTTTTTGTATGTTTTTTCTTGGCTCTCATGCGGATGATGAGCCTCGTTCTTTTTTGTTATTTCTTTAGACCGTTCATCGACTATTATGCTGCCCTTTGTCAAAATAGCAGCAATATCTTGAAATGTTATTCCGCGTATACTTTATTTTCACTTCGATCATAAATTAATACAATATTTTTACGATACCCCGTAAAAAACTCAAATTGATTTTCCTTTTTTTTTTTTTTTGTTAACACAACTTCACTTTCCAAGAACTTTTCACTAATGATGACTTGAATTGATTGCATTCAATAGAATAGCTTAAAAATGTGTGTCTAGGAAGTAATAACCAACGGTTGTTTACAACGTTTCATTCAGTTAAATTTGGTCGCTCTTCGTATTTCTTCATGTGAGTTTAATTCCCATAAGACTTATTTCCCGTGGACTTATGTCCCCGCACCAGGCAACTCTGCAACTCTTTTGAAATGTCAGTTGAAAGAGCGAGTTTCTCACAGCTTTCAACTGGAAATAATAAAAAATATGATGATCTAAAGCTGTTTTATTATCAAGATCCGATCCGGATTGGATCATTGTGAAAATTAAACACGGCTAATATTGCCAAGGTGATAGCATAGGTTGTGTGTTATAACACAATGGAGGGATGGCAGCGATCTTTACCGACACCATCAGGTAAGGCTCTTCGTAATTGGTCGATCCATCACATGAGGGAGACAAAGAGTTGTAGGAGAGTTAGCAAGTCGAGTTAGTTTTAGGATTAGTAATAGTAGAAAGTAACCACTTAAATATATACGTATATATGTAAATCTATATACAGGGTGATTCGCATAAGGTGTGACAAAAAGATAGGGTGTGTAGGTTGGACCTAGACAAGCAAAAAATCGTATGGAAGGGGGGCCCATTTTCGCCCGTTTAGGCGGGAGGGGCCATTTAAGAAAAAAATCACTAAAAATGGAAAAAATATTATTTAAAAATAACAGTTACCTACAGAGTCGTGCTATAGCATTTTGAAAAGCCAAAAACCTATTCATTAAATAAAATCTAAAAATAAGTTGTTTATTTGAATAGTTTTTGAAATATTAATTTTCAAAGTCAAAATTTTGAAAAAAAAAAAACATAATTTTTTTTCTTCAAACCTTTTTTTTTCAAAATTTTACGTAATTAAGTAGTATTTTTCTGGCTTATTTTCAATGCTCTTACTTATTTTTGATCAAACACAAAAAACCGGATGCCAAAATAACCTGTAGTTTTTGAGAAAACCAAAAATTACAAAAACGACTTTTTAAAAAAAATTTTTTTTAAAGTTTTTTTTTCGTTATTGAATTCTTAAGTGAATTTAAGAAATAAAGGATGAATTTTCTCTTAACTTTTTTTCACTTAAGAATCACTTAAGAATCCAATAACGAAAAAAAACTTAAAAAAACAAAATTTTTTAAAAAGTCGTTTTTGTAATTTTTGGTTTTCTCAAAAACTACAGGTTATTTTGTCATCTGTTTTTTTGTGTTTGATCAAAAATAAATAAGAGCATTGAAAATAAGCCAGAAAAATATTACTTAATTACGTAAAATTTTGAAAAAAAATTGTTTGAAGAAAAAAAATTATGTTTTTTTTTTCAAAATTTTGACTTTGAAAATCAATATTTCAAAAAATATTCAAATGAACAACTTATTTTTAGATTTTATTTAATGTATACGTTTTTGGCCTTTCAAAATGCTATAGCGCGACTCTGTAGGTATTACCGTTATTTTTAAATAATATTTTTTCCATTTTTAGTGATTTTTTTCTTAAATGGCCCCTCCCGCCTAAAGGCTAGGTGGACTTTTTTAGCGAACTCAGAACTCATGTAAAAGTGTTTGCTTGTATTAGTAAATCATTTTGTTCTCTTAAAAGTGATCCCTCGTCGCGTGTGATTTCAAGTTCTCCCTCCTTTCTCTCTCTTTTTGGTCTCGGCAACAGCCAGAAACTAGAAAAGAATTACGCACTTGCATAAGCAGAACAAAGGGGTGAGAATTATACGATTATGCGCTGTGCAAGTAGGCATATAAAAAAAACAGATATTCTTACGATTTCTTGTTTTTGGATGGGTTGAGAATAGAAATATGTATTGTGTAAAGTCAGGAAAGTAAGAAGACCGGTTACTTTTTTTTGTCAGTTTGCTTGCTGAGATAAATACAGATAATTACAAATAATGGAGATGTTGTAGGGTCCATATTTCTTAACTTGTGTTTTTGCGGATGTGGAAAACATGATATTTGTGTGATTTAAATGTAGGTCAGTTTCTTGGCTTAGTTTGATCAGCAAAATTAATGAAAAAAGGGATAAATTGGGAACTTAGATAATACATAGGTACTCATTCTTTTTTCATTTATTTATTTTTATTTATTTTTTTTTACTAATAACTTGTATCCATTTTAATTTCATTTGCAAGAAGATATATTTTAGGAAAATAAAGGAATGGATGCTTTTTGAAAACTGCAATCGAAGGACAGAAAATTCCCTAAGAAAATTCAAAATTGTTCAAGTTAAATTTGATTTAAGAGATTTTCCGTTACAATTATTATTATTTTTTTTTTTCACTTGAAATTTGAACAAAAACTGTAATCTTGTGGGCCATAACCAAGCAAATTGAGATTTAAAGAAGTCATCTAATGAAACGGCCTGTTTTTTGTGGGAGTTCTTAGGATTTTTTTCAATAACCAGTAAATAGATAGAACTTTAAATTTACTATAATTTACTAACTATATACCTATCGACATATACAAGGTGATTCGCATAAGGTGTGACAAAAAGATAGGGTGTGTAGGTTGGACCTAGACAAGCAAAAAATCGTATGGGAGGGGGGGTCCATTTTCCCCCGTTTAGGCGGGAGGGGCCATTTAAGAAAAAAATCACTAAAAATGGAAAAAATATTATTTAAAAATAACGGTAATACCTACAGAGTCGTGCTATAGCATTTTGAAAAGCCAAAAACCTATTCATTAAATAAAATTTAAAAATGAGTTGTTCATATGAATAGTTTTTGAAATATTAATTTTCAAAGTCAAAATTTTGAAAAAAAAAACATAATTTTTTTTCTTCAAACAATTTTTTTTCAAAATTTTACGTTATTAAATAATATTTTTCTGGCTTATTTTCAATGCTCTTATTTATTTTTGATCAAACACAAAAAACCGGATGCCAAAATAACCTGTAGTTTTTGAGAAAACCAAAAATTACAAAAACGACTTTTTATATTTTTTTTTTTTTTAAGTTTTTTTTTCGTTATTGGATTCTTCGAATCCCAACAGAGGCAAAAATGTTTTTTCCACGGGTATCGCCTTTCGCGAGGAATTAGCAAGTCCTCCGTTAGTATTCATTGCCATGAAAAGCGCTTTCTCGATTAGCCGTTCGGAACCGGCAGAAAATTGTAGGTCCCCTCCATTTTCTCACAAGGCATGGTTGTTAGAAATGCGCTAGGCCCAAGGGCTCCTCGCTCTGTTGCGCCACCCTATTTATTTATTTATTTATTTATTTTAATAAAATAGCAGTACAACCTACTTAAAACCATTTTGTGTGGAGGGAGTCCTGATGGGTTCAAAGAGTTTAGAAATTCTGTAGGAAAATGAACAGCTCCTTCCAAATCGAGAACAGTATCGACCGAGTAGTAGGTATATTTTCGTTGGCGCATCAATCTTTGAAAGAGTCAAGTTATTTACCTTATCTACTTGCTCGTTAGTTGGTGACAGAATCGGTATTTCTTTAAACCAAGATATTGTCTTTGAACTTATTTTATCAATGTCAGGCTAGAGCCTGACTGAGGCGAGCCTCACGTTCCGTTGACGATTCTTCATCTCTTGCTGAACGTACTCTTTTGGCATTCACTGTGCTACTGACTTTAAAATTTCTTTACAAAATTTACTCAGTTCTATATGAATGATTGCCTATGCACAAATTGCCATTATTATTAGTATGTGCCGCAGTAAAAAATATCTGAATTGAACCATTCAGAAACAAAAACAAAAGATAGGTACCTATTCTTTTCAACATAAACTACGATGCTTTAAAAAATGGTTTGCTTTTTGTGCGAGTTTCAAACCGATTTTGAAAATTTCAAAATTGAAGTAAAAGTAAAAGTACAAATATTTTTAATAAATATGTTTGTTATGACATCGCATTACAAAACTTTAAATTTCTTGGCTTTTCTCTGCTATAATATGCATTTATGCATGTATTATACATATAAACCTTAGTCTTGAATCACTCTATTCATTAAAAAAGAACGGTATCAAAATCCGTTGCGTTGTTTTAAAAATCTAAGCATACATAGGGACATATGGACAGAGAAAGCGACTTTATTTTATGCTATGTTAAGATAAGATAAAGAAGACGCTGAATTGAAATTAAATGCCCATAAACATCCGGATATGTATTTTCATAGATATAAGTACCTACTACCTACCCACACTTATCCACCCTCTGCTTGCCTTCCCACATGCACAATATGAAACAAAAATAAAATAAATAAAATATAGGTACAAATAGGTACAAACCAATAACGAAAGAATAGTACAACCAACAACTTTGAAACAAAGTTAAAAAAATTATTTCGTATACACCTTACCCAAACGCATATCTTATTCCAAATAAGTTGAATCCTATATGCCTATGTAAGTTACTGACCTATACCTAAATACATTTTCATGCCAAACCGCGTTATGTCGTCAACAAAACAATAGAAGTTCTCAAACACAAAATAATTACCTAGTCAAATACAAAATTTTTAGCTGAAGAAAAAAAAGAAACACACTCTCATCAAGTTGCGTATACTTGACCAAGGAATTCCATTCTATTAGTGCATTGGTGCTATTTTCTCACCCCTTTCCCTTTGTGCGTTTGCCTATGTCCGTTTCTTTCAATCCTTCGTCATTTCAAACTTTTTTTTTTACAATGCAAGCTACTGCTACCAGAAAAAAAAAACAACAGGCACACAGTTTGTAATGAGAATTGAATAGCACAAAAGATCACAAAATAAGGTCATAGGTATAGAATATAGATGATATGTATGAGGGAATGCATAACGCATAGATCATTTGAGCGATACTCCTTCTCCAAATCACAGAGAACAGACCAAAAAAAGAGAAAACGGCGCTAAAATTGGTGGCGGATTTGCTTCGAACTGAAATGCATATGTATATGCTTTTAAGCAAGTTTTTCTAGTAAAAAACCCAAAGTAGACAGTTTTTCTAGAATTAATATTCCGAATTCTGTGACCACAATAGTATATTTCTTCATTGAAACTAATTAAGATTATATCAAAGAAAAATACCAACAAAAAATTGAGGTTCTTTTGGCTTCTTGTTCCTCAGAAATCGTTTGCAAATATGACTTTATTGAAATTGAATTTTAGCGGTGTGGAGAAAAAAATATTGATTTTGGGCTCGGAGGTTAGTTTAGGAGCTTTATTACCTTCAAAAAAATGTATATATATATATGTACTTGAAAACACCCACGCCTTGCCCATGCTTTATAAGCTAAAAAAAGGCAGTTTCACCAACTTCTCATCATAACACCTGTTTCAAAACACTTAAAACTATTACCAATGATTTTGTATGATGCGCCTGATATCTATCTACTATTTCCTTTTTATTTCATGAAAAAATATTAATAAACGCCAAAGTTATTACTAAATATAAGAGTATGCTGAAAACCGAAAAATTACAACAAATTGACGAAGGTTTTTTTCATATAAGGAGACAAAATTTGAAAAAAAACGCTCGGAGGCTAGTTGCATATATATTTTCTAGTTATAAAACGAAAAAGAAAAAAATAAAAAGTTCATAAATACGGATGCCCCGACCAAAATAGTGAACAAATCGAAATTTTCAATAAAAAAAAACGGCTTCCGGTCCCTATAAAAACCGTTAGGGAATAACTTTCAGCATTTGGATGATACACAAATGTTTGTGTGCTTATTATCATTACAATACATTTTATTTCATAAAACTATCAAGAAAATTGCAAAAGTTATGAAGCAATAAGTCAACGCACCTTTCAAATTTTAACGAAAAATGCAAGGGACACCTAGCCTTAAGTAGTTAAGCTAGGTATAGGAATTAGGTGTAGACTAGCGATAGTTGGAGCGGTGACTTTCTCTGAACCTACAACTTACAACCTTTCTCTTGTGTGGTGGCATTGTTACCATATTTGTGTAATCCCCTTCCATTTACCCTTCTACCATTAACCCCAACCTGATCTTATCCTGATCCCTATACTGCATGTTTTTTTTTACAGTTACAGGAGTATGGAAAAGGGTAAGAACCACCCCATTACTTCGAGCTTAGCCAAGCAACGACAAGTATGCTACTGCCCTGTTTCCATCCCGATTTTTGTAAAACTTAGACTCACAACAATGGTGCTCCTTTTCCTTCACCTTTAGACTCATGCAAACACTCGTCAAAAGGCGAAGCTTTGTGGGGAAACGATAACATCATAATAATAATACTTACTTTACTTAGGTGGGCATTACAGTTCGGGGTGAACCTGGGCCTCAACCAACATCCTTCTATAACGATTTCGATTTCGGGCGAGCTCTCTCCACTCTCCAGTTTCGCACTATAAGTCGGTTGAGGTCTTCATCCACTTGATTGCGCCACCTAAGACGAGGTCTTCACCTTCCGCGATTTCCTTGCAATGTGCTTTCGAACACCCGACGAGCCGGAGCGTTTGCGTCCATCCGCTCTACATGGCCCAACCATCGTAGCCTCGCGATGCGTACTCTTCTGGCTATGCCCATGTCGCGGTACTGCTAACACAGCTCGTTGTTGTATCTTCTTCTCCACACATTGTCTTCGCATACGGGACCAAAGATCATTCGGAGAATTTTTCTTTCGAAACGACCAAGAGTTTCCTCATCCGCTTTCGATAAGGTCCATGCTTCCGCGCCGTAAAGCAGGACTGGGATGATTAAGGTCTTATACAAGGTTACTATGGTTGTTCTAGAGAGGGTTTTATTTCTCAATTGCCTTCTTAACCCAAAGAAGCAACGGTTGGCAAGATTTATTCTCCGTTTGATCTCCGCACTGAAGTTGTTGTCCGTGTCAACAGCGGATCCTAGGTAGACGAAGTCCTGTACTACCTCGAAGTTATGTCTGTCTATTGTGACGTTTTGTCCAATCGTCGATGTTCTGTGTCCTTGTTTGATGACAGCATATACTTCGTTTTGCCCTCATTAACCATCAAACCCATTTTTGCCGCTTCTGTTTCAATACTCGCAAAAGCACCTATGACATCACGTTTTTTTCTTCCAATTACGTCAATATCGTCTGCGTAGGCGAATATTTGTACAGACTTTTGAAAGATTGTTCCTCTGGAGTTGACGTATGAGTTTCTTACAATCTTTTCAAGTATGATATTGAAGAAATCGCATGACAGTTTGTCGCCTTGCCTTAAGCCTTTTTCGACATCAAAGGTCTCGGTGAGTTCTTTACCGACCTTGACGGAACAGCGTGAATTCTCCAAAGTCATCCTGCATAGTCGTACGAGTTTTGCAGGGATGCCGAAACTAGACATGGCTCTGTACAGCTCGTCTCTGTAAATAATGTCATACGCGGCCTTGAAATCGATAAAGAGGTGGTGAATATCGATATCATGTTCTCGGGTTGTTTCCAAGATCTGCCGTAATGTGAAAATTTGGTCTATTGTGGAATTCTTTCGTCTAAAACCACATTGATAAGGACCTATCATGTTGTTGACGTAGGGTTTCAGACGTTCACATATTACAGCAGACAAGATCTTATAGGCGACGCTACGTTAAGGAGGCTTATCCCTCTATAATTGGCGCAATTGTGAGGGTCTCCCGTCTTTAGCATCGGGCATACGATACTGAGGTTCCATTCATCGGGCATACTTTCTTCCGACCACATCACGCAGATCAGCTGGTACATGCTTCTTTCCAACTGGTCTCCAGCTGCCTTGAAAAGTTGGTCATCAAGGCCATCTGCACCTGCAGCCTTATTTGATTTAATAATAATAATAATAATAATAAAAGTAATAATAATAGTTATAATTATAGTAATTAATAATAATAATAATAATAATAATAATAAGAATAAGGATAATACCTACAACGGTAATAGTAATAGTTATAATAATTTCAACCCTTATAACATGCTGTCTTTATAATACATCTCTAAAACAAACTTATAATACTGACCTAAAATAATACCAAAAAAAAAAAACAGAACACTCATAATACTTACCCAAAATAATATCAAAACGCACATAATACATACCTTTTGTTTATAATAAAACTAATTCATAATACTTACCTTTTGTTCATAATAAAACACAATAATAATGCTTACCATTTAGCTATAATAAAACATACATAATACTTACCTTTTACTCATAATAAAATAAATATAATACTTACCATAAACATGATCTAAACACATAATATTTTCTTTTCATTAATAATAAACGACCTAATTTACAACCTATGATATTTACCTTAATACACTTAACAATATTGGAAATAAGTAATACAACCTACTATAATACTCACCTGAAATAAATAAATAACACATTTAATACTTACCAACAATAATAGTAGCATACACATAATATTACACATTATAATGTTATAATAACGGCAAAGACTTTACCCACCCTGCTTGCCTTTCACAAGAACATCATCTTGCTTCAATTAATTTTTGCACAAGCCAATCTCCATAATCTTCTTTCTATTTCCTAACACCTAAGATTTGGCATAAACCGTACATTGCATACGGAAACATAGTCGGCGAGCTTATCTCCACCCACGACCCACGAGTGGAAAATTACGAAAGATAAGGATAAACTGCAAGAGCGGCCGCTAACCGCGATCGATGCGATGGTGTGATCTTGTCATGTACTAACCCAACTGTACCGGGTACCGGCTATGTACATGTGCAACGGCCGAGTTGGTACATGACAAGTTCAGGTTCAGCTTAACCAATAGCCATCGGCGAAGGTGAAACTGAACAGTCTATTGTAACATTTGTTGATTTGTTGGTTCTTTTTTTTAATTTTTGCCACAAAAAAAACTTAAAGAGTGAATTAAATCGGTTGAGAAAATAAAAGAAAGTTAAAGAAATTAAAACAAACCTAGAAAGAAGAAAAGCTGTAAAGTTATTGTGCGGGAGAAGAAAAGAAATAAAAAAATAGAAGAATTAAAGAAAATACGTAGAGAAACAAACGTGTGAAAAATAAAATAAAACAATGATCTATGCCTAAAAGGAAAAAAAAAATGGTAAAAAAACCTATAAATAAGTGAAGGAAATTAAGAAAACCAAGAAAGAGAAAAAAAATTTAAAAGTGTTCAAAACTAGGACACCGTTCCGTGATAAGTGAACAATAAAATTTTGAAGAAGGGGAAATCTGACTTACCCTCCAACACATCATCATCAGCATATATCACATTATCAACACATCATCATCAGCCATATCATCAACATCATCATCATCCGCATCATCATCATCATCCTCATTAATATCATCATCATCCTGTAAAAAAGTGTCCCAGTGAGAATTTCCTTTCCCCTGTATCTATGCAACACCCACTTCCGGTTTATCCCCGTGTCCCTATATTTTGTGTGCGTGAAATATTATTTCGTTGGGTGTATTAGAATTAAGAGAAAACTATGAAAATGTAATAATGAAAATTAATTCGGGCAATAGTGCAACCATTTATTAGCTTATACATACGAGGGCAGTCCGATAAGTACTTAGCCTACAAAAGAAAAACCAAAATTTTGGAAAAGTGTTGATTTATTTTTCAATATAATCTTCTTTTAGTTCGATACACTTAACCCAGCGATGGTCCAACTTCTTTAACCCATCTGAAAAATACGTTTTCTCGAGTTCTGCAAAGTAGGCCTCCGTGGCGGTGATGAACTCAAATTTCGACACAAATTTCTGCATGGCAAGTGATTTTTTCAAGTTTGGAAATAAAAAGAAGTCGCACGGGGCCAAATCTGGGGAATACGGTGGATGGGCAATAGTTCATAGCCCAACTAGACCAATTTAGCCGCGGCTCTGAAGTGGTCACACAGTTGCGTTTGTTGTCTGGAGTGAGCAAACGCGGCATCCATCGCGCCGACAGCTTCCTTATGCCAAAAATTTCATGCAGGATATGACCCATGCGGTCTTTCAAGATGCCTACTATCTCAGCTATCTCGCGCACCTTGAATCGGCGGTCTGCCAACTTTTTTTTCACATTGTCCTCTACGGTAGCCGTTTTCGGGGCACATGGAAGTTGCTCATCAAAAACCGACGCGACGTGCGACCACGTTGAAACTCGTTGAACCAATTTTTTACGGTTGCCATCGAAGGAAAAGAGTCACCGTACACAGCATCCAACCGCTCTTTGATTTCGCTTCGTGATTTCCCTTCCAAAAATAAGAATCGAATCACTGACCGATATTGCTCTTTTTCCATTTTTCTAAAATCCGCTGACAATTTGGCTGAAATTTCGACAGTAGCCTTCTTAAAAAATGTTTGCATACAAATTTGCAATGTACGGAGTACTACCTATGGACGCAGCAGTAAATTCATTAGCTATATACAGAACTAACAACTTACTTCATAACTAACTTCGTAGTTAACTATACATTCAATCATAATTATCTGAAAGTATAATAATCATTATTTGTGATGCTTTGATTTACAGTTTAGCAATTTCTATCTCTCTCTCTATTAATTTTTTTTCTTTTCTTATTTTTTTTCTGCTGAACTTTTTCTATAACTATATTTGAAATAGCTGGACTTATTTACTCTCTCTAAAAAAAAACCGTTTGATTATCGTAATATTTATTCAATGAGCCATCAAGAGATTGAATTAAAAGAATATCTCGTTCAACTGAGTTCATCTTATATATAAAAATGAATCGCAAAATGTGTTGGTAAGCGCATAACTCAACAACGCCTGGACCAATTTGGCCAATTCTTTTTTTGTTGTGTTTGTTATTGTCAGGAGAAGGTTCTTATGAAATAAAAAAATTTTAAATTGATATTCCCACAGGAACGGGTTTGGGAACGGAAACTTAGAAACTACTAGACAGGTTTCTTTAACGATTCCAGCATTAGGGGTGCTATATTATCCCCCTCCATCAGTAATTCAAGTTATATTTCATCCCATTAATCCCACGGGAACAGAAGCGGGAACGAGAACCGAAACCTTAAAGTTACTTGACCTATTTCAAAAATTCTTTCAACTCTAAGATGTTACATTATCCCTCAGTCACAATTACTTATAAGTGGTTCCTGTCAAGGTTTGTTCCCCATATTCCCACAGGAACGGAATTTAAAAAATTGCGCGGATATTCCGACGGGAACGGGTTTGGGAAAGGAAACTTAGAAACTATTGAACAGATTCCTGTAGCCCTTCCCCTTGCTGCATTAAGAGTGCTACCCCTCAATTAGTAATTTAGATTATATTCCATCCGTAAAGCTATTTCACCGATTTCAAAAATTCTTTCAACTCTACGATGTTACCTTATCCCTCAGTGACATAGACTTATATTTCACATATTTCCACGGTAATTGAAGATTCCCACAGGAACGAGGGCTGGGAACGGAAACTTAGAAACTTCTGGACAGATTTCAAAAATTCTTTCGTCATTGGGATGCTACATAATCCCAAAGTAAAAACGATTATTTTCCATCCCCAAGTTCCCACTTAAGGCTAGGTGGACTTTTTTAGCGAACTCAGAACTCATGTAAAAGTGTTTGCTTGTATTAGTAAATCATTTTATTCTCTTAAAAGTGATCCCTCTTGCCATCGTCGCGTCTGATTTCAAATTTTCCCTCTTTTCTCTCTCTTTTTGGTCTCGGCAACCAGTGCTGCCACCCTACTCCTATAGCAGTAGATCTACTGCGCTTAGCCTTAAATGGAAATCTACTGCGCAGCAAAACGAATCTACTCCTCTTTCAAAATTTTTATCGTTGTTCAAAGCTTGCCCTAAACGCGTCCATAAAAATTTTTTAAATGCTAAACCACGTTCACTCTGAATGCATTCACTGACTATTTTAAATAACATGGGCTTGTGCTGGCCGCTGTCGGCTAAAAAACATCTAACTGACACAAATATACAAAAGCACAATACTCAAACCTCGACCCTAGTTGTCATTTCTCGAAAAGTCGCTGAAATTAAGAGAGCTTGTGTGTTTTGAGCGCATATTTTCGTTAACTTTTATTGTTTTTCATAAAAACTGATATAAGAAACAGTATAAGTATTCCAAATCTTCAAAATATTTTTTTAGCCAAAGAGCTAACGGAGTCAAAAGAAGATTGTTGGTCTCCTTCCAATTCGCCTTTATTATTTCTTTAATGAAAATTCACAAACGGTGAATTTAAAAGAAAGTACGACTAAAAATGTAATTAATGTACATATAATTTTTTATTAAATTTGTTTAAGTTTTTTTCACTATCAAAATAAATATAAGAATAGTGGTTTTTTGTTTTCTGTTTGTTGATGAAGTTGTTTCCATTAGTAAATAAAATGATATTTTATGAGTATTTTTTTTTTTTGTGTATTGTAAAATCTACTGCGCTATATTGGAATCTACTGCGCTTTTTTCTGATATATACTGCGCTCCATCATCTGCGGGGTGGCAGCACTGTCGGCAACAGCCAGAATCCAGAAACTAGAAAAGAATTACGCACTTGCATAAAGCTAGTCCTAAACGACGAACATGCTCGCCGAGCATGCTCGTGCTCGCCGTATTTTCATCGTCTAGGGGTTGGTTGGCGAGCAGTTGGCAAGCCGCTCGCTGTTGGCGAAAATTTTCGATTTTCTTATGTTCGTTGGCTTCTATGTTTGCCATGTAGGGCCATGCTCGCGAGCAAACCGGTTTTTTATTATGAAGCAAACTCATTTCTGCTGTGGACGTCGTCGTGTGCATATCGCGGATAAAGTAAAAAGGCAACAGAAAGCCACAATTTAACAGAAGAATACACACGTTTACGCTGTGGGGAATCAACATGAAAGGAATGCTCGGCAAATGCGTTCGTCGTCTATGGGATAATGCAAACGAGCATGCTCGGCGAGCATGTTCGTCGTTTAGGACTAGCTTAAGCTAGTCCTAAACGAAGAACATGCTCGCCGAGCATGCTCGTTTGCATTATCCCCTAGACGACGAACACATTTGCCGAGCATTCATTTCGTGTTGATTACCCACAGCGTAAACGTGTGTATTCTTCTATTAAATTGTGGCTGTCTGTTGCCTTTTTACTTTATCCGCGATATGCACACGACGACGTCCACAGCAGAAATGAGGTTTGCTTCATAGTAAAAAACCGGTTTGCTCGCGAGCATGGCCCTACATGGCAAACAACGAAGCCAACGAACATGACAAAATCGAAAATTTTCGCCAACAGCGAGCGGCTCGCCAACTGCTCGCCAACCAACCCCTAGACGATGAAAATACGGCGCGCACGAGCATGCTCGGCGAGCATGTTCGTCGTTTAGGACTAGCTTTAAGCTAGTCCTAAACGACGAACATGCTCGCCGAGCATGCTCGTGCTCGCCGTATTTTCATCGTCTAGGGGTTGGTTGGCGAGCAGTTGGCGAGCCGCTCGCTGTTGGCGAAAATTTTCGATTTTCTTATGTTCGTTGGCTTCTATGTTTGCCATGTAGGGCCATGCTCGCGAGCAAACCGGTTTTTTATTATGAAGCAAACTCATTTCTGCTGTGGACGTCGCACACTGGGGCCGCTTGTATGGAGAGCGTGCTCAAAATGCAAAATTGAGAATAACTGTTTCTTCCAAAGTAAATGTTTTGTTGCAAAGTCGACAAGATTGTCTATCAACTGGTAAAATTTGAAGGTCAAAGAGATTGTAGGTTAAAAGGAAATCAGTGTTGAAAGTTGTGTTTTAGGCCAAAAAAATTTGTGTTGTATTTTAGAGGTCGATTTAAAATGCAATAAAAATCTTTTCGCGTTGAATTACGCAAAGCTGCAATATGTCATCGATTGGTTAATTTCAGTAGATAATAAAAACGTATTTCATTAGCATCAAAAACAATAATCATGGAAATAGTAACAAAAAAGCGAACAAATACGTATTAAATGTTCAAACACATTTTTTTCCAATTTGCAACACGGGCTTTTAAAACTAAGTATGCAGTCTTATAGTGCATACCTTCTTTTAGTAAAAACAGAAGTTAGAAGTGAAAGCCTCTGTTGCAATTTGGAAAAAAATGTGTTTATACATTTTTGTTCGCTTTTTTGTTTCTACTTCCATGGCTTTTGTTTTTGATGCTAACAAAATACGTTTTTATTATCTACTGACATTGACCAATCGATGACATATTGCAACTTTGCGTAATTCAACGCGAAAAGATTTTTATTGCATTTTAAATCGACACAACACAAATTCCTTTGGCCTAAAACACAACTTTCAACGCTGATTTTCTTTTAACCTACAATCTCTTTGACCTTCAAATTTTACCAGTTGATAGACAATCTTGTCGAATTTGCAAAAAAATATTTGGTTTGGAAAAAACAGTCATTATCAATTTTGCATTTTGAGCACGCTCTCCATACAGTGGGCCCCAGTGTGCGTCGTCGTGTGCATATCGCGGATAAAGTAAAAAGGCAACAGACAGCCACAATTTAATAGAAGAATACACACGTTTACGCTGTGGGGAATCAACATGAAAGGAATGCTCGGCAAATGCGTTCGTCGTCTATGGGATAATGCAAACGAGCATGCTCGGCGAGCATGTTCGTCGTTTAGGACTAGCTTTAAGCAGAACAAAGGGGTGAGAATTATACGAGCATGCGCTGTGCAAGTAGGCATATAAAAAAAAAACAGATATCATTCATAAGGCACACTGACGAAGATATATGCATGTACACAATATGTCCGAATGAACATTTTTTACGATTTCTTGTTTTTGGATGGGTTTAGAATAGAAATATGTATTGTGTCAAGTCAGGAAACCGGTTCATTTTTTTTTGGCAGTTTGCTTGCTGAGATAAATACAAATAATGAAGATGTTGTAGGGTCGATATTTCTTATCTTGTGTTTTTGCCGATGTGGAATACATGATATTTGTGTGATTTAATTGTAAGTCAGTTTCTTGGCCTAGTTTGATCAGAAAAATTAATGAAAAAGGGGATAACTTGGGAACTTATGTAGATAATACTCATTTTTTTTCATTTATTTATTTTTACCAATAACTTGTATCCATTTTAATAATTGCATTAGCAAGAAGATATATTTTAAGAAAATAAAGGAATGGATGTTTTTTGAAAACTGCAATCCAAGGACAAAAAATTCCCTAAGAAAATTCAAAATTTTTCAAGTTAAATTTGATTTAAAAAATTTTCCGTTACAATTATTATTATTTTTTTTTTTCACTTGAAATTTGAACAAAAACAGTAATCTTGTGGGCCATAACCAAGCAAATTGAGATTTAAAGAAGTCATCTTATGAAACGGCCTGTTTTTTGTGGGAGTTCTTAGGATTTTTTTCAATAACCAGTAAATAGATAGAACTTTAAATTTACTATAATTTACTAATATATTAAATATCGACTGATAAATATAAATTTTAAGCTGAAAATATAAGGTAGAATATGAGTTATAGTTCTCTGTATACCCCGCTTCAAAAAATGAACTCGCACTTCCTCCACGGTTCCAACTGGCTTGTCGAAAACAAAAAAAAAGTTATCGTCGTTTTCATCTGCAATCCTAAATGCATGGCATGAACTATTATGAAGTGAATATATACAAAATTGGACTTTTGGTAAATATTTGGAAAAAATAGTTACGAATTTCCGTTGGTTTTTTGGTTTTTGCTAAAAAAAGTCGTACACTTGGGAATATTTGGTTGATAGCAGTGTGTAGTGTGTAGTATGATAGTAAAGAGCAAAGTCTGAAAAGCACAGTTCTGAGAAAAGTTTTAGGTCCGCTTATAACTGTGAAAGTATAAAACTTTTTTAACTGCTGTATTTTTAAAACGACTTCGAATTTTCAAAAATCACATTGCTATCGTATTCTAGACATTTTAAGAAAGCAATTTATGAAAAACCAAAACAGATCACGTGGGATGGTCCTATTAAAAAATATATATATGCATGGTTAATAATAAAAAAAGTCTTTCTCATCACTACAGAATTTAAAACTTCATGTACTTGGCCGTATCAACACCACCTCCTTAGGTACCTACTTGTTTTTTTCAAAATAAAACAAAGGAATTCCATCTCTCTAGGAATAATCTACCTTATGAATACCTTCCATAATCTTTTTTTGTAAAACGATTTTTGAGACATTTTTACAAGTTTTGTTATGTTGAATGAATGGGCTGAAATTTTTTCAACAGCACGAATAAACAAAATTAGACACGAATACTTTATTATAATATACCAATTGAAATTCAACATGTATCTAACAATCAGCACAACACAATTTACAGAAAATTACACTGTAACTCTCAATGTATAATTTATTTTAAATTCAATTGAAAGAATTCTCAAATACAAAAAAGTTCCTTTTTTATCAGAAACTAGCTGACACACCCGGCGTTGCTCGGGTCTAACTTATTTAAAGCGTTGTTAACACAAAACTGTCAAGAAACGAAAACTAAGAAGACTAAGTTTAAGAATGCCTGAAAATTTCTAGGTTTATACTTATTTATTTCCATCATTAGGTCTGTTCATTGAACTTTCCCCAGGGTTGGATAGTTGAGTAGCGACCCGCCCCGGCTTCGCACGGGTACAATGCTGATACTAAATACCCTACAGAAAAACTGTGAACGTTGTATATAAAAACACAGCGGCCCGCTATGGCTTCGTACGGGTATAAAATTAAAAACATATTTTCTCTGGAAGTTACTCTTGAAAGAGCGACATACAGTTGGCCATGTGAAAAACAGTCAACACTCAAATCTAAGCCTGCAACGTAAAAGGTTTGACCCTGCGATTTATTAATGGTCATTCCAAAAGATGTCTTCACCGGAAATTGCAAGCGTTTAAATTGGAAGGGTAAATCCGATGGTATCAGAGGGATTCGGGGAATCAATACATCTTCTCCGGTACCACATCCTGTGAGTATTGTGCACTCTATTATGAAAGTATTCAGTGATTTAACCAGCAAACGCGTGCCATTGCAAAGTTTTGGTGAATTCAGGTTTCTTAATAAAATAACAGGTGGTACCCGTGGTGTGATGGATAGCATGTCCGCCTGTTAATCCAGAGGTTCGAGTTCGAATCCCAACAGAGGCAAAAATGTTTCTCCACGGGTATCGCCTTTCGCGAGGAATTGGCAAGTCCTCCATTAGTATTCATTGCCATGAAAAGCGCTTTCTCGATTAGCCGTTCGGAACCGGCAGAAAATTGTAGGTCCCCTCCATTTTCTCACAAGGCATGGTTGTGAGAAATGCGCTAGGCCCAAGGGCTCTTCGCTCTGTTGCGCCACCCTATTTATTTATTTATTTTAATAAAATAACTGGACAACCTACTTAACACCATTTTGTGTGGAGGGAGTCCTGATGGGTTCAAAGAGTTTAGAAATTCTGTAGGAAAATTAACAGCTTCTTCCAAATCGAGAACAGTATCGACCGAGTAGTATATTTTCGTTGGCGCATCAATCTTTGAAAGAATCAAGTTATTTACCTTATCTACTTGTTCGCTAGTTGGTGACAGAATCGCTCTTTCCTTAAACCAAGATATTGTCTTTGAACTTATGTTATCAATGTCAGGCAAGAGCCTGACTGAGGCGAGCCTCACGTTCCGTTGACGATTCTTCGTCTCTTGCTGAACGTTCTCTTTTGGCATTCACTATACTACGACCTATGTTCGAACGCCGACGTCTTCCAGACTTGAACAAAAATTTCTTAGTTCTATATGAATGATTACCTATGTACGAATTGCCATATTATTAGTATGTGCCGCAGTAAAAAATATCTGAATACCTACCATTCAGAAACAAAAACAAAAGATACCTATTCTTTTCAACATAAACTACGATGCGACAACGGCCTTGTCATCCGAAAAGAGTCGGTTCCCATTAGAACACCGTAATTAAATGGGAATGAGCGCTGTTAGTGACAAGATGGGGGACCGTCCGTAACTACTGCGTGCTGTTGTCATGTGTTATTTGTTCTATGTAGTATTTGTGTAGTTAGTCTTGTGGTGTATCAGCCAAATGGTCTTTGTCGCCCGGCTGCAGCCCCCCCTACTCCGCAGATTTATGTGTGGAGTAGGTTTCATGTAAATGTAAATGTAAATAAACTACGATGCTTTAAAAAATAGTTTGCTTTTCGTGCGAGTTTCAAACCGATTTTGAAAATTATAAAATTGAAGTAAAAGTAAAAGTAAATATTTTTAATAAATATGTTTGTTATGACATCGCATTACAAAACTTTAAATTTCTTGGCTTTTCTCTGCTATAATATGCATGTATTATACATATAAACCTTCCTCTTGAATCAATCTATTCATTAAAAACAACGGCATCAAAATCCGTTGCGTTGTTTTAAAAATCTAAGCATACATAGGGACATAGGGACAGAGAAAGCGACTTTATTTTATGCTATGTTAAGATAAAGAAGACGCTGAATTGCAATTATAAATGCCCATAAACATCCGGATATGTATTTTCATAGATATACGTAAGTACTTACTTCCTACCCACACTTATCCACCCTCTGCTTGCCTTCCCACATGCACAATATGAAACAAAAATAAAATAAATAAAATATAGGTACAAATAGGTACAAACCAATGACGAAAGAATAGTACAACCAACAACTTTGAAACAAAGTTAAAAAAATTATTTCGCATAGGTACACCTTACCCAAACGCATATCTTATTCCAAATAAGTTGAATCCTATATGCCTATGTAACCCAGTAGGAAATTTCCAAAAATTCACTACTGAAAATGCTGCTTTTTCCTCAGGGAAAAGTAGCTGCACTAGTGAATTTCCTACTGAATCATTAGCTGAATTTAACATGGGCTTGTCATTGGCAAGAAGCACCTGCACACTTTCTCGATGAATGAGATGTAAGGAAATCACCACACCCATGGCATCTTCGTTTTCATGGCCTCTCTTTCGTGAGTGAAAAAACTAGTGCTTGGTAAGTAATGCTTTCCGCTATGGGAGTTTTACTGAAATGTGTTCATATCTTAGGAGTATGCTTTTCAGTTGTAAAAAAAAGAACGCATTTGGGTAAATGCATAGATAATGCAAATAAAGAATACATTTGAGAGATGTACGTTCGTGTTTTATCCATTGTTTATTATTTGTTACATCTACTGTGAGTTATACAAACTGCAAAACTGTCTTCTTTAATCACAAAATGGAAACTAAATCAATCCAGAACAAAAGAAATGAATTGAAAAAACAAAATAAGCGTCGGCGAAAATAGACATTCTAAACAAATGGAAGAAAGAGAAAAGAAAGGGTTGTTTTCTCATACTTATTTTTGTCGCTACCTGATTAGGGTTTCTCAAAGGGGATTTTGCTATGCATCGTGTTTTCTTCTTTTTTTCTTTTGAAAACAATGCACAAGATTCAACTTGAACTACAGACTACCTACCAATTGCATGACTTTTCATTAGTGAATTCATTGATGACCTTTTCCCTTATGAAAGCACCACATGAATTCCTCGAGGAATTCATCCCTTTTTTTCACTGATGAGCAAATTTCCTACTGGGAAGTTACTGACCTATACCTATACACATTTTCATGCCAACCGCGTTATGTCATCAACAAAACAATAGAAGCCCAGTAGGAAATTTGCTCATCAGTGAAAAAAAAGGGATGAATTCCTCGAGGAATTCATGTGGTGCTTTCATAAGGGAAAAGGTCATCAATGAATTCACTAATGAAAAGTCATGCAATTGGTAGGTAGTCTGTAGTTCAAGTTGAATCTTGTGCGTTGTTTTCAAAAGAAAAAAAGAAGAAAACACGATGCATAGCAAAATCCTCTTTGAGAAACCCTAACCAGGTAGCGACAAAAATAAGTATGAGAAAACAACCCTTTCTTTTCTCTTTCTTCCATTTGTTTAGAATGTCTATTATTTTTCGCCGACGCTTATTTTGTTTTTTCAATTCATTTCTTTTGTTCTGGAATGATTTAGTTTCCATTTTGTGATTAAAGAAGACAGTTGTGCAGTTTGTATAACTCACAGTAGATGTAACAAATAATAAACAATGGATAAAACACGAACGTACATCTCTCAAATGCATTCTTTATTTGCATTATCTATGCATTTACCCAAATGCGTTCTTTTTTTTACAACTGAAAAGCATACTCCTAAGATATGAACACATTTCAGTAAAACTCCCATAGCGGAAAGCATTACTTACCAAGCACTAGTTTTTTCACTCACGAAAGAGAGGCCATGAAAACGAAGATGCCATGGGTGTGGTGATTTCCTTACATCTCATTCATCGAGAAAGTGTGCAGGTGCTTCTTGCCAATGACAAGCCCATGTTAAATTCAGCTAATGATTCAGTAGGAAATTCACTAGTGCAGCTACCTTTCCCTGAGGAAAAGGCAGCATTTTCAGTAGTGAATTTTTGGAAATTTCCTACTGGGAGTTCTCAAACACAAAATAACTACCTATTCAAATACAAAATTTTAGCTGAAGAAAAAAAAGAAACACACTCTCATCAAGTTGCGTACACTTTGACCAAGGAATTCCATTCTATTAGTGCAGTGGAGCTATTTTCTCACCCCTTTCCCTTTGTGCGTTTGCCTATGTCCGTTTCTTTCAATCCTTCGTCATTTCAAACTTTTTTTTTACAATGCAAGCTACTGCTACCAGCAAAAAAAAAACAACAGGCACACAGTTTGTAATGAGAAATGCATAGCACAAAAGAAAAGAAATACAAAAAAAATACAAAATAAGATCATTTGAGCGATACTCCTTTTCCAAATCACAGAGAACAGACCAAAAAAAGAGAAAACGGCGCTAAAATTGGTGGCGGATTTGCTTCGAACTGAAATGCATATGTATATGTTTTTAAGCAAGTTTTTCTAGTAAAAAACCCAAAGTAGACAGTTTTCCTAGAATTAATATTCCAAATTCTGTGACCACAATAGTATATTTTTTTATGGAAACTAATTAAGATTATATCAAAGAAAAATACCAACAAAAAATTGAGGTTCTTTTGGCTGCTCGTTCCTCAGAAATTGTTTGCAAATATGACTTTATTGAAATTGAATTTTAGCGGTGTGGAGAAAAAAATATTGATTTTGGGCTCGGAGGTTAGTTCAGGAGCTTTATTACCTTCAAAAAAATGTATATATATATGTACTTGAAAACACCCACGCCTTGCCCCATGCTTTATAAGCTAAAAATAGGCAGTTTCACCAACTTCTCATCATAACACCTGTTTCAAAACACTTAAAACTATTACCAATGAATTTATAAGATGCGCCTGATATTTATCTACTATTTCCTCTTTATTTCATGAAAAAATATTAATAAACGCCAAAGTTATTACCATAAGAGTATGCTGAAAACCGAAAAATTACAACAAATTGACAAAGGTTTTTTTCATACAAGGAGACAAAATTTGAAAAAAAACGCTCGAAGGTTAGTTGAATATATATTTTCTAGTTATAAAACGAAAAAGAAAAAAATAAAAAGTTCATAAATACGGGTGCCCCGACCAAAATAGTGAACAAATCGAAATTTTCAATAAAAAAACGGCTTCCGGTCCCTATAAAAACCGTTAGGGAATAACTTTCAGCATTTGAATGATACACAAATGTTTGTGTGTTTTTCATCTTTACAATACATTTTGTTTCATCAAATTATCAAGAAAATTGCAAAAGTTATGAAGCAATAAGTCAACGCACCTTTCAAATTTTAACGAAAAATGCAAGGGACACCTAGCCTTACGGGAACTTTAAAACTACAGACCCGAGCAACGCCGCGCCGGGTGGCTCAGCTAGTTTATTAATAAAGTAAAAAAAGGGGATGTCCAAAAGTATTCTGACTTATTAAAAGTAAACACAATTAAACGCTTGAAAACGTTACTTAATTCGTACATTAATTTTTTCAATGAAAATTTGGAAGAGTTTCCAGAATACAAAAGAAAACTTTACAAACGTCAAAAGGAATCCGCGGTTCGAAATTGCAAATCTTGTGTTGAATTTTTAGGATTTGAATTTGAAACTGATTTTCAATTTGCATTAGATTTATTTGAGGAGAGTTTTGTGACAGATTCTGACTTTAATAGAAGTAAGTCTAGTTTGAGTTTAGATGAGGTAAATGAAATTGCCACTGTAAATAAAAAAATGAATTAGAAATAGAAAGCTATTTAGAAAAACAACTAAATATGGCTGCATTTGATTTAAAACTAGCGAATTCTTTAGTACCGGATTTTGACGGTAATCCCTCAAACTTATCTGATTTTATAGACAAATCTGAATTTTATAATGATACACTGAATGATGGTTCAAAAACTATTTTTTTACAATTCCTTTTAAAGGTTAAGTTACTGAAAGATGTAAAATGTAAATTTAAAACCGAGGTTACACCAGTAAATTTTGAATCGTTTAAAAAATCAATTCAGGATAGATTTTGCGACAAAACAACAAAAGAAGAAAAATTAAACCAGTTAGAAAAACTTACGCAGAATGAGCATTCAGTAGCAAGTTTTGCAACTCAAATTGAAAACATAACTGCTGAGTTAATTGAACTTAAAATGCAGAGTAGGGACGAACAGGCACGTCCAATTATATTATCAGAAGTTGATGAAATGGCAGTAAGAGTTTTTTTCAAGAGGCTTAGAAAGGGTTGAAATAAGACATGCATTAATATTTAAAGAACCTAAAAGTTTATGTGAAGCAATCAAATTTGCACTAGAAGCAGATTCAAAATTTATCCGCTGTGCCAACGAAACTAGCGTCAACAATATATGAGTCCAACAGTTTGGAAATGATAATGAGAATCCAAATCAAGTGGATAATCAAAACTGTTATTATCTTAGAAACTCAAGGTATTCTAGAAATAGCCCATTTACGCAGTTTCAGAACAACAACCCGCACAGATACCAAACAGCCAACAGAAATTTCGAAGGTTACCAAAATAGCTCACATAATAATTTAAACTCAACATTCACAAATAGAAATTATTATAGAAATAATAATTATAGGAATTATAATAATAATAGCCAAGGAAATTATAGAAACAATCAAAATCAATATAACAGTAGAGTTTTCGTTAACCAAAGCAGTAATAATAACAATAATAATCAAAATCAACAAAGTAACCGAAGTTATGGCCGAGACAGAAACCAAAATGAAAGACAGGGAAACTCCAGTGGCCCTCAACAGGGATGCCAAGTGGTTGCTCAGTTGAGGGATTGCCAAAACTAAATATTTATTCAATTCATGGTCTATCAGGGTCTGATTTCGTTAAAGTTAGAGTTAAGATGTTAAACAATAGGTGGTGCTACTTGATGATAGACAATGGGGCGTCAATTTAAATTTTCTCTGCGTCAAAAATAGATCCAAATCAGGAGATAGTTTTAAACGAAAACTGCATAATAAAAGGCGTTACTCCAGGAAAAATTGTAATTATTGGAAAAACTTTTACAACTTTAACTTTTGAAACTGAATTTTCTGTTACGCATGAGTTTCAAATAGTGCCAAAAGAATTTCCGTTAGAAGTAGATGGTATTTTGGGCAGGGATTTCCTTAAGAAACTGAAAGCAACAATAAACTACTCAACTTACCTTTTAGAATTTAAATTTAAATCGGATGACCTAATTTCCATTCCACTTTGTGATAAAGTAGATGACTTAATATATGTGCCAGGTAGAACAGAAGTTATTAGACGTCTTAATTTTGAATTTGATGAACCCAGTTTAATACTATCCAAAGAAATAGAGCCAGGAGTTTTTATTTCAAACTCTATCGTGCATAAAAGACCTTACCTTAAAATTGTTAACACGAATTTGGAAGACAAGAAAATTAAAAATTTTAGTCCCAAATGTATACCCTTGACAGAATATCACCAGCTGGATCTTTCTAAAAATTAACAAAATGTTTTAAACATTGAAATTACAAACAAAAATTCAATATCAAGACAAAACGCAAGGTTAGAGAATATTATACAAACTCTCAACTTAGATTCAATCCCTAGTTATGGAAAAGATGCAATAGAAAAAATTTGTCTGGAATATAAAGACATATTTTATTTAAAAAATGACTACTTAACCACTAACTCATTTTATAAACAAAAAATAGACCTCAATGATAATATACCAGTGTATACCAAAAACTACCGAATTCCAGAAGCACATAAAGAAGAAATTAATAGACAAGTTAAAGAAATGCTAAATAATGATATGATTGAAAATTCCTATTCTCCGTATAACTCACCTTTATTGCTAGTACCGAAGAAAAATAGTTCAGACATAAAAGGCTGGAGAGTGGTTGTTGATTTTAGAAACGTTAACAAGAAAGTTATTTCCGACACCTTTCCACTCCCACGAATTGACGAAATCCTAGACCAATTGGGAAGGGCAAAATTTTTTTCAATATTGGATCTGTATTCGGGATTTCATCAAATAGAAATGAGCCCAGAATCAAGAGAATGTACAGGATTTTCTACAGGTTCAGGACATTATCAATTTAAAAGATTACCTTTCGGTCTTAAGATCTCACCTAATAGTTTTCAACGTATGATGACCATAGTATTATCAGGAATCTCTCCAGAATCCTGTTTTCTTTATGTTGATGATGTAGTTATTTTTGGCTGCTCGCTAAGTCACCATAATAAAAACCTTATCAAGATTTTTGACGCTTTGCGAAAACACAATTTAAAACTTAACCCTAATAAATGCCTCTTCCTACAAACTAGTGTTACATATTTAGGTCACAAAATTTCCGATAAAGGTATTCTACCGGACCCGTCAAAGTATTCGATTATACAAAACTACCCCATTCCTAAAAACTCAGAGGAAGTAAGACGTTTCGTGGCGTTTTGCAATTACTATCGCAGATTTGTTCCGAATTTTGCCAAAATAACGCACTCTCTTAATAAGTTATTAAAAAAAAATGCTGAGTTTATAGTCCACTGAAATTAGTAAAAAAAAAGGCCAAACTGCGGAATAATTCATACAAAAGGTATAAGGGTGTTTTTAGGTACATATTGGTGCCCCGAATAACCCCTCAAAAGTCCCCTACGATATCTTGTACGCATAACAATTGGCAACAAAGTAAAGATCGTAAACACACATTTACACTACTACAAAGGCCGATTACTTCGAAAAGAACCTTGAACTAAACATCTGCTCCTCCCCTCAATCTTCCAGACTAAACCCGCTTGTGCAGGATCGTTTTCTCTTTATTTGTCGATTCAGGTATACCTGGGTAGCATATGTATGTGTATGTATGTCTCTAGCTAGCACGGGACAGGAATTCATCAGTACTGAATAGTCCCTTGTCGCATGCGAACGTATTTTACTATCGTATGTGAAGGATCTGTTAAAAAATGAGTAAAAGTGATTCCCAGTGTTTTATTTGTGATCAATCGCTTGGCGAGGGTTCTACTGTCGACGTTGAGCGTGGATTAGACAAGTTAATAAATGCCAGTGTTGAAAGAGGTGATGGAAAACACAAACAATTGGAAAATTTAACTTCAACGACAGTTCATGTTCAGTGCCGTAAAGAGTATACACGTCCATCGAGTATCAACGCTTATAAAAAAAAAAGAGAGAATGAAGAAGAAGCGGGAGCTTCAACGAGTCCTTTGAAAAAGAGAATGAGGTCAAATCAATCAGATTTTAATTTCAAAAATTGTTGTTTTATTTGTGGAAAAGATGCAGATGAGAAAAAGGAAAATAAAAAACGAAAAGATCTTCGTTTAAAAATCTGTCATGTCTCTACTCTTGATTTTAAAACAAATATCATTGATAAAGCTAAAGCAAGAGGAGATGAGTGGGCCAAAGCTGTTTAGAAACGTATATTAATAAACACAGATTTAGTTGCAGCTGAAGCAAAATATCACCAAACCTGTTTGAATAAATTTAATCTACCAGTATCTCGAGAAAAAAAATCCGGTCGTCCTACAAATGAAAATATCACAGCATCAATGGAGAAAATTTTTTCCTTTATTGAAGACAATGAAGATTCCCAGTTTACATTGAAGGAATTAATGGAAGTTATTGCGTCTGATTATATACCCGATGACAAAACGATAAAAAAAAAACTTGAAGAGAAATACGGAGACAGAATCGTTATTACCAGTAAAAAAACAGGATTTACAATTATTTCTTTTCGAGAAACTCATATAAATATTTTGAATCAAGCATGGTACGAAAAGAAAAAAACTGATCCTAATGAAGAACGACGCAGGCTTCTTAAAACATCTGCAGATATTTTACGTCAAGATATACACACTAACATTTACGAAACAAGTGTTTATCCGCCTAGCACAAGCTTGTTCAATGATTTAAATGAAAATATTCCTGAAACGTTGGTTTTTTTTGTGGAAAAACTTCTTTTGAAAAATAAAAAAGGAAATCTCGAGTCAAAAAGAAGGGTATGCCAAACGATTTGTCACATGATTATGTCTGCACTCCGTCCTCGGTCCTCCGTCGACGACATCGAAATTCAAGATTTGGATGAAGTTAATCCGGCAGATTTTCTTGAGCAAAGTATTAATGTGCAGCCAGAGGATGAAGATCAATAAATAATAAACAAATAGATGTATAATTATGTAATAAATTTTTATTCATGATTTTCAGAAAAATAATTGTTGTTTTTTTAAATATTTAAACCCTATATTGTAAAAAAACAGGCGAAATTTTTTTTTTTTTTTTTTTTCAAAAATTTCAGCGGAGCTTATCATTAGAAATATTGCTCGGACAAAAAAATGTTATGGGACCTTTTTTGTGTATAATTATCTCTTCTTTCATTTTGTATAGAGGTATATTTATCGTAAAATCAATAATTAACGAGAAAAATCCGAAAAACCGTTTTTTACGATCTTTACTTTGTTGCCAATTGTTATGCGTACAAGATATCGTAGGGGACTTTTGAGGGGTTATTCGGGGCACCAATATATACCTAAAAACACCCTAATACCTTTTGTATGAATTATTCCGTATCAAAATCCTAATTTCTGTGGACTATTATCTGGACTCCAGATTGTCAAAGATCTTTCGAAACATTGAAAAATAAATTAATAGAACCCCCAATTTTACAGTACCCAGATTTTACCCAAGAATTTAGATTAACTACAGAGATGCCTCCGATGTAGCGTGTGGAGCTGTTTTGTCCCAAATCAAGGATGGCCATGATCTACCTATTTGTTTTGCTTCAAAAACATTTCAAAAGAGCGAAAAACATAAACATCCATCCATTGGGCTATTAGTGGAAGACCGTAAGCTTTTTACCTAGGAATCCAGGGCCAGTCCATGGATTTTCATGAAATTTTCGGAAATGTGTTTTGAATGGCGTATAGAAAAAATTTTAAAAAAAAAATTTCACCGCTCTCAATTTTTTAATTATTTTTAAAATTAATTATTAACTTTTAGAATTTTATTTTATTTATTTAGGGTGTTTAAGATACGGTTTTCCAAAGGATAGATAGGTTTTGTCAAGACAAAAAAAAAGTTGTATGGGAAGGGGGGTCTATATCCCTCCGTGTAGGCGCGAGGGGCAATTTTATATGAAATTTACTCAATTTTTTAAAAAATTATTAAAAATTAACTTACCCACTTACTTTCTCATACTTCAGTGTTTTTTAAAAGCTATTGCTTTGTTCTTTAATAAAAATTTTAATTTGAGTTTACTTAATGAACAGATTCTGAGAAATCAAGCCTCAAAGACAAAATTTTGAAAAAAGAAAATATTTTTTTCCTAATAAATTTTTTTTTACATAATTTTGCCCCATTAAGCGCCATTTTTTCTTTTCATATTCAATGCTTTTATTAGTTTTAATTCAAAAGCAAAAAACCGAACAAAAAAATTTTTCTTGGTTTAAGAGAAATTAAAAAAAAAACGAAAGGTACTTTTTTCTAGAAAACAAAATGTCGTTAATTTCCCGCTAATTGAACTTTTTTCCTGGAAGTGAAATATGAAATGGGTCTTAAATAGCATATAAAAAAAAGTTAAAAAAAAATTTTTTGTATGATCTTAATTTTAATATAAATTATAAATAATTAATAAAATTCTAGAGTTATCTTTTAATTATATTAGTTTTAAGTAAAATTTTAAAACTAAGACCTATTACAAACTTGAACTTTGGTCTCAAAGGACAGCACATGTAATGATTTGTGCCCCAAATGCTGTTTCCGGTCAAACGTGTTGATAAAACCGAAAAAATGTGGTTTTTTCCCAAATTTTTAGTTTTCAACCAATCAAAGAGACTTAAATCAGTTAAATAAACGGCCCGAAGTTTTTTTTTTTTGGTGGGGAGAATGCTGATGTAGTGTTCTTTCTTTTAAATAAGAATTGATGCATCCCTTATTGATATATGTTTGTTTGCATACTGAATGCACGTAGAAAAATTCACGAGTATTTATTTGGCAAAAAAACATATTTTTTCGGATTCATCAACACGTTTGACCGGAAACAGCATTTGGGGCACAAATCAGTACATGTGCTATTCTTTGAGACCAAAGTTCAAGTTTGTACTATGTCTTAGTTTTAAAATTTAACTTAAAACTAATATAATTAAAAGATAACTCTAAAATTTTATTTATTATTTATAATTTATATTAAAATTAAGATCATACAAAAAATTTTTTTTAACTTTTTTTTATATGCTATTTAAGACCCATTTCATATTTCACTTCCAGGAAAAAAGTTCAATTAGCGGGAAATTAACGACATTTGTTTTCTAGAAAAAAGTTCCTTTCGTTTTTTTTTTAATTTCTCTTAAACCAAGAAAAATTTTTTTGTTCGGTTTTTTGCTTTTGAATTAAAACTAATAAAAGCATTGAATATGAAAAGAAAAAATGGCGCTTAATGGGGCAAAATTTTGTAAAAAAAAATTTATTAGGAAAAAAATATTTTCTTTTTTCAAAATTTTGACTTTGAGGCTTGATTTCTCAGAATTTGTTCATTAAGTAAACTCAAATTAAAATTTTTATTAATGAACAAAGCAATAGCTTTTAAAAAACACTGAAGTATGAGAAAGTAAATGGGTTAGTTAATTTTTAATAATTTTTTAAAAAATTGAGTAAATTTCATATAAAATTGCCCCTCGCGCCTACACGGAGGGACATAGACCCCCCTTCCCATACAACTTTTTTTTTGTCTTGACAAAACCTATCCATCCTTACTCTTTGGAAAGCCGTATCTTAAACACCCTAAATAAATAAAATAAAATTCTAAAAGTTAATAATTAATTTTAAAAATAATTAAAAAATTGAGAGCGGTGAAATTTTTTTTTTTAACTTTTTTCTATACGCCATTCAAAACACATTTCCGAAAATTTCATGAAAATCCATGGACTGGCCCTGAATTCCTAGGTTTTGCCCTTTTTATGTCTAACGGTCTTCCACTATATCGAATACTTTAAACCAAACTTATTAGGACGAAAGTTCAAAATTTTTACAGACCACAGACCACTAACGTATTTATTTGGAATTAAAAATCCAACATCTAAATTGACCAGAATGCGACTTGATCTATTTCACAATTGAATATGTCAAAGGGAAACACAATGTTTGCGCTGATGCTTTATCAAGATTGCCAGTAGATAGTGAAGACTTAAAGCTATTATTTATCAATGCGATAACAACACGAAGAATGACAAAACAAAATATTAATTTTCCTCAAAAAAGCTTTAATTCTAGCGAAAACTTTGTTAACTTAAATATATATCCGGCTTTAACCGAAAACGAAACAAAGACTTATCATAAAATTACTTTCATTATTCAATCAAACTGTAGAAAAGACTTCCACACTCTTAAGTTCTACCCAAAAAATAAGTCAGTAGTCTTAGAAATATTTTTAAGGGGCACCTTTTTGGAAGATGCAGCTCTTGAGCAAGCATTTACCAACTTGGAAATAGAGTCAGAGAAAAAAAATATGCCCAATTTAAAAATTAGTCAGAAGGACGAGATATTTAATTTCATTACACTTCGAGTATTTAAAGATATTGGAAATAAAACATTGAAAGTACTAAAAATAGCAATATTACCATTGAAAATTAGAATAGACAACAAAGATAAAATAAACGAATTGATCCGAAATTATCATGAGAGCCCTCTTGGGGGACATGTTGGCGTAACCCGTTTACTTAAAAAACTTTCAGAAAAATACACATTCGAAAATATGAAAAAACAAGTACAAGCATTCGTTTCAAATTGTAAAACTTGCAAAATAAATAAATACCACAAAAATAATACAGAACACACCCAAATAACAGACACGCCAAACACTAGCTTTGATATAATTTCAATCAATAGATACTGTTGGACCCTTAGTTAGAACAAACAAAGGTAATAGATATATTTTAACAATTATAGACGAGCTTACCAAATACATAACCCTTTGCCCTATTGTTAATAAAGAAAGTAGTACTGTAGCTAGATCTTTCATTGAGAACTATGTTTTAAATTTCGGGGCAGTAAGAAAAATAAAATCAGACATAGGAACAGAGTACATGAATACACTTTTTAAAGAAATAACGCAAATCCTAAGAATTCAACACAAACACTCAACACCGTATCACCCTGAAACAATAGGATCATTGGAAAGAAACCATAAAAATTTAAATGAATTCCTTAGAATAATGAATAATAATGAACTCAGTGATTGGGACGATTGGGTTAAATATTATGAATTCTGTTATAACACAACACCATGTGTTGTAACCGGTTATACCCCTTTTGAGCTGGTATATGGAAAAAAGGCTCATTTGCCAATAGATTTAATGACTGAAAAGATAGATCCAATTTATAATATTGATGACTATAGCAGGCAATTCAAGTTTAAGTTACAAATTGCTCATAAAAGAGCTAACCAATGGTAGAGAAGAGTAAAGTGGACAGAAAACATTTTTTAGACTCAAGAATTAAAAATCAAATTGAATTTAAAGTTGATGATAAAGTTGTATTAAAAATTGTTAATCAAAGCAAGTTAGAACCAATTAAAAAAGGACCATACATTATTGTTAAGTTGGAAGATCCAAATGCCGTAGTAAAAGAAATTTCCTCAGGTAAAACGAAGTTGGTACACAAAAATTTGTTGTCAAAATATTAACAAAAACAAAACTAAACTTTTGAATAAAAAAATTTTATTCAGTAAATTAAATTTTTTTTAAGAAGGGAGGTGTAGTAGTACCTAAGACTTTTTATATGTATTACTATGGCAACACTGACAACGCAGCAGGTTAATAAAGAAAAGAAGAAGAAAGCGCAGTCAAGAAAAGAGCGGTCATCAGACAAGACCTAAATTTAAAGATTGTTCCTTTAACTAAAAATCTGAACAAGAAAATAATTTGAAAGTATTGCAAACGACAATTAAAATTGTAACTTTATTAAAGTGAATAAATAAAATTTATAAAAACATTGAGATTACCACAATCCCTCTATGACCTCATTTGTCTTTCCAGAATCTATAAAACTAAACTAAACTTTTAAATGCGAGTAGGTATGCAAAATCTGGACGAGCATATTGCAAAGGATGTAAGACCAATATTCGAAAGGATGTCCTCCGTATAGCTGCTATGGTTCAGGTAAAAAAATATTTAAGAAATATTAGGGTGGAATGTTTTTGATGTTGTTTCTTTTTTTCATGTCAGTCGGATTTTCATGATGGCAAACAACCCAATTGGTTTCACTAAAGTTGTTTCTTTAAAAAAAAACGACCTGCGTCCTAAACTAATAGTTTGGCAAGTTTAATTTGCTGCGCAAACTATGCGAGGCCTGATCAAGATATTGAGTTATTTTTAACTACTACAGTTTTTTCGGCTTAATCCTGTGACATCTTCCTTCCTTTTCACTTGATTGTAGTGAGCAAGTTTCCTACTTCACAAGAAAAAAAATAAGATTACAACGTTAGTTGCTGCTTTGGTCTATTGTAATTTTTAACTAATAATTTTTGCTGTAAGCTGTGTGTAGCTTTGGATTGCTGTTGTTTTACTAGCGCAGCTCGAGGCCAACCACTTTGGTATCATATTACGTGCTTTGCTGAGCTTCGCAGTGATCTTGGCTGGTTTGCCAAGATCACTGCTCTGGACCACTTGCTCTCGACGATCGTTCACCTTGCCGTGGTGGGAGGGCTTAAGTAGTTGAATCTGAGAACTAACGAGCTATACCGGCGGTCTCAACTCGGGTTTATGACTAGAGTTGATTCCAGCAGGGTCACCCATGCCGGAAAGGTCGAAGGGGAGATACAGCGAAACTAAGAGACGATCCAACCACCTCCATCCTTCTACCCCTCCACTCACCCTCTCCTCTATCTCCTCTATCCCCTTCTAACCAACTCTAATCCTTTCTCTTTCCAATGAGCCGGCATCAAGGTGTCAAAAATACCGCGCCGATGATCTACTAGGCTGAGGGCCCATCTCAAATAGCTCAGTCACTAGCGGTGTACTCTGGTTTTGCGGCGAATTCCAGTTTCATCTTAGTCATATACATGCATGCGGGGCTCTGTGTGGACGTACCCCATTATTTCCCTAGCTACTCATGGGATCCAAAATTGATAATTTGAATACCAAACCCTGTGATGCAAGCAACTGCCTCTCTGTCTCTCAGCCACTGGCTGAACTACCAAGCCTTGCGGGACGGATAGACCGATCTGCAATGGTAACATCCGACAGCGACATAGAATCCATCGGATATCAAAGCTCTGTCCTGACAGTGGAATCGTACGGGAGCTGTGAAGCTCTCGGAGACGCCTAACCACGTCTCAAAAAAAGCACTTGAGAAGACTGCTAGCGGAAAAACTGCCATACGACGCAGCGCTAGAGAAAGTACTCTCAAGTCCGTCGAAAGACGCCTCAGACCCTTCCAACAAAAGAAGATGGTCCGGAAACGAAGTTCCTGAACCGAGCAAAAAAGCGAAAACCAACGCTCCCTTGTTCAATGAGGTTGCAGGTACGATCGTAGTTGGGATAATCGCCGAAGATTATCCAAATAGCCATCTTGAAAATGTGCAAATCACAGCAGTCTCACTGAGCTGCATAAAATCACTGGGGAAGGTCCACAGATAAGATTTCTGGGCTGCTCGCACAAACCAGGATGGCTAACAATGAAGTGCGCTGATGCGATTAGTAGAGGCTGGTTGGCAAAAACAGTCAAACTAATTTCGCCATATGAAAATGCCAAGCTGCGAATGGTGGAGGGTGAAGACCTTCCGAAACCATGTGTGGCAACCGCATACTTCCCTGGCCCGAACAGCACAGCAGAAGATGCTCTGAAACGGCTACGAATCCAAAATCAAGCCTTACCGACCAAAGAATGGAAAGTCCTTAGGAAGGTGGCTAACTCTCAGGGTCTTGCCCTGACAATTTCAATGGACGAAAGATCGGTATCCCTACTTGAAGATCTGAACTGCCAACCGTTCTTCAACTTCAATAGGGTCCAATTCCGGGTTAAAAAGAATCCCAGTCTGAGGCTGGAATCCGCCTCCGAGACTAAAAAAGATGAAAAGCCGGAAAGACCACCTCCCTCCCACACTCAACCCTCTACCTCTAACCCTTCCCTCACTCCCAATCCTGTAAAACCTTTTCAAGAGACCGATAGACCATCTTCTGATCAGGTAAAACCATTCCTTCATCCCAGTAAACTATCCAAACCCGGCACTTCAAGACGAGCGCGAAGATTTTCCGGAAGTCTCCCCAAGCCGGAAAACGGGGTGACAACAAAGGGAGTTCTTATTCTAGAGCTCCATTCCGGAAGAATTAATATGGAGGTTTTCCAAATCAACCTCCATCACGCCAAGGCTGCCTCGGCGGTCTTAAATCACTCGCTGAGTAAAACGAAGCTTGACATTGCCCTCGTGCAGGAACCATGGATCAGCACTCCTCGGTCTAACTACACCTACAGGTAAAATATTATATTCAACCTCAGCCAGTAGACCTAGAACTTGTATTATTTTTAATAATAACCTGAATCAACTACCGTTAGGTGGCTCTGAAAAATTATAAGATCAATTTGCTGATATGTTAACATTCGGTGCCGAAAATAAAGGTTTTATCACTCGGTGAGCTGCTTAAAACTGGCTCACCTACCAAAAGATTTGAAATATTAATAAACAAACCCTAAAGATCTCCGACCTATCAGTCTATCTTCTTTTGTGCTTAAACACTAGAGAAGTTGATTGAGGAGTTCACTATAGTTGCTTTCCTAGACATCGAAGCAGCCTTAAACAACGTCGAAACATCTGCGATATCCTGACCACTTACAACTCTGGAGGTGAATCCCTCACTCGTGGAGTTGATTGAAAGACTCATTGAAAGTCGAATCATAAACTTAACACTGGGAGAGGCTTATATATTACACCAAGCGCAAATTCAATAGCCAAGAATGCGGTTATGAAGAAGGAAGAAGGATTAACTGATGAGTAAGTTCTTTTTTTAGTTAGAAACAGTTTAGCTATTTAGTGTTTTATACAATAAATAAGGTAGATTTTAAAAACTTTATAGAACAAAAGAACGCCCCGCTACTAATGAACTCCCGATGAACCGACTAATTTGTTTTGTCTATTTACAAATGATAATACGAGTATGTAATCCAAAACTTCTAGTGGCCGCGAAAGTTTCAAAAGTCTGCTTATTATACGATAACTGCCACAATATTTTAGGTGTACAATATCTAAACATTATGAAAATAATTTAATGCCAAATGACGTAAATTGACTTACAAAACATAAGTGCAACCTACTTCCAATGACATTACATCGCTCTTGCGAAAATAAAGGTTTTATCACTTTTTAACACTAACTTCCTCCAATGAGGCTAAATTCCTGGGTCTAGTTTTAGATAGAAAGTTGAGTTGGAAGTCAAACATATAAAAAACTTTTCAAGTTCCGCGACGCGGCTAAGAAAAAAAATGGAAAAGAAAGACGTTTGGAGGCTTCTTGAAGCAAATAATCAACTACCGTTAGGTGGCTCTGAAAAATTATAAGATCAATTTGCTGATATGTTAACATTCGGTGCCGAAAATAAAGGTTTTATCACTCGGTGAGCTGCTTAAAACTGGCTCACCTACCAACAGATTTGAAATATTAACAAACTAACCCTAAAGATCTCCGACCTATCAGTCTATCTTCTTTTGTGCTTAAATACTAGAGAAGTTGATTGAGGAGTTCACTATAGTTGCTTTCCTAGACATCGAAGCAGCCTTAAACAACGTCGAAACATCTGCGATATCCCGACCACTTACAACTCTGGAGGTGAATCCCTCACTCGTGGAGTTGATTGAAAGACTCATTGAAAGTCGAATCATAAACTTAACACTGGGAGAGGCTTATATATTACACCAAGCGCAAATTCAATAGCCAAGAATGCGGTTATGAAGAAGGAAGAAGGATTAACTGATGAGTAAGTTCTTTTTTTAGTTAGAAACAGTTTAGCTATTTAGTGTTTTATACAATAAATAAGGTAGATTTTAAAAACTTTATAGAACAAAAGAACGCCCCGCTACTAATGAACTCCCGATGAACCGACTAATTTGTTTTGTCTATTTGCAAATGATAATACGAGTATGTAATCCAAAACTTCTAGTGGCCGCGAAAGTTTCAAAAGTCTGCTTATTATGCGATAACTGCCACAATATTTTAGGTGTACAATATCTAAACACTATGAAAATAATTTAATGCCAAATGACGTAAATTGACTTACAAAACATAAGTGTCACCTACTTCCAATGACATTACATCGCTCTTGCGAAAATAAAGGTATTATCACTTTTTAACACTAACTTCCTCCAATGAGGCTAAATTCCTGGGTCTAGTTTTAGATAGAAAGTTGAGTTGGAAGTCAAATATATAAAAAACTTTTCAAGTTCCGCGACGCGGCTAAGAAAAAAAATGGAAAAGAAAGACGTTTTGAGGCTTCTTGAAGCAAATAATCAACTACCGTTAGGTGGCTCTGAAAAATTATAAGATCAATTTGCTGATATGCTAACATTCGGTGCCGAAAATAAAGGTTTTATCACTCGGTGAGCTGCTTAAAACTGGCTCACCTACCAACAGATTTGAAATATTAACAAACTAACCCTAAAGATCTCCGACCTATCAGTCTATCTTCTTTTGTGCTTAAATACTAGAGAAGTTGATTGAGGAGTTCACTATAGTTGCTTTCCTAGACATCGAAGCAGCCTTAAACAACGTCGAAACATCTGCGATATCCCGACCACTTACAACTCTGGAGGTGAATCCCTCACTCGTGGAGTTGATTGAAAGACTCATTGAAAGTCGAATCATAAACTTAACACTGGGAGAGGCTTATATATTACACCAAGCGCAAATTCAATAGCCAAGAATGCGGTTATGAAGAAGGAAGAAGGATTAACTGATGAGTAAGTTCTTTTTTTAGTTAGAAACAGTTTAGCTATTTAGTGTTTTATACAATAAATAAGGTAGATTTTAAAAACTTTATAGAACAAAAGAACGCCCCGCTACTAATGAACTCCCGATGAACCGACTAATTTGTTTTGTCTATTTGCAAATGATAATACGAGTATGTAATCCAAAACTTCTAGTGGCCGCGAAAGTTTCAAAAGTCTGCTTATTATGCGATAACTGCCACAATATTTTAGGTGTACAATATCTAAACACTATGAAAATAATTTAATGCCAAATGACGTAAATTGACTTACAAAACATAAGTGTCACCTACTTCCAATGACATTACATCGCTCTTGCGAAAATAAAGGTATTATCACTTTTTAACACTAACTTCCTCCAATGAGGCTAAATTCCTGGGTCTAGTTTTAGATAGAAAGTTGAGTTGGAAGTCAAATATATAAAAAACTTTTCAAGTTCCGCGACGCGGCTAAGAAAAAAAATGGAAAAGAAAGACGTTTTGAGGCTTCTTGAAGCAAATAATCAACTACCGTTAGGTGGCTCTGAAAAATTATAAGATCAATTTGCTGATATGCTAACATTCGGTGCCGAAAATAAAGGTTTTATCACTCGGTGAGCTGCTTAAAACTGGCTCACCTACCAACAGATTTGAAATATTAACAAACTAACCCTAAAGATCTCCGACCTATCAGTCTATCTTCTTTTGTGCTTAAACACTAGAGAAGTTGATTGAGGAGTTCACTATAGTTGCTTTCCTAGACATCGAAGGAGCCTTAAACAACGTCGAAACATCTGCGATATCCCGACCACTTACAACTCTGGAGGTGAATCCCTCACTCGGTGAGTTGATTGAAACACTCATTGAAAGTCGAATCATAAACTTAACACTGGGAGAGGCTTATATATTACACCAAGCGCAAATTCAATAGCCAAGAATGCGGTTATGAAGAAGGAAGAAGGATTAACTGATGAGTAAGTTCTTTTTTTAGTTAGAAACAGTTTAGCTATTTAGTGTTTTATACAATAAATAAGGTAGATTTTAAAAACTTTATAGAACAAAAGAACGCCCCGCTACTAATGAACTCCCGATGAACCGACTAATTTGTTTTGTCTATTTGCAAATGATAATACGAGTATGTAATCCAAAACTTCTAGTGGCCGCGAAAGTTTCAAAAGTCTGCTTATTATGCGATAACTGCCACAATATTTTAGGTGTACAATATCTAAACACTATGAAAATAATTTAATGCCAAATGACGTAAATTGACTTACAAAACATAAGTGTCACCTACTTCCAATGACATTACATCGCTCTTGCGAAAATAAAGGTATTATCACTTTTTAACACTAACTTCCTCCAATGAGGCTAAATTCCTGGGTCTAGTTTTAGATAGAAAGTTGAGTTGGAAGTCAAATATATAAAAAACTTTTCAAGTTCCGCGACGCGGCTAAGAAAAAAAATGGAAAAGAAAGACGTTTTGAGGCTTCTTGAAGCAAATAATCAACTACCGTTAGGTGGCTCTGAAAAATTATAAGATCAATTTGCTGATATGCTAACATTCGGTGCCGAAAATAAAGGTTTTATCACTCGGTGAGCTGCTTAAAACTGGCTCACCTACCAACAGATTTGAAATATTAACAAACTAACCCTAAAGATCTCCGACCTATCAGTCTATCTTCTTTTGTGCTTAAACACTAGAGAAGTTGATTGAGGAGTTCACTATAGTTGCTTTCCTAGACATCGAAGGAGCCTTAAACAACGTCGAAACATCTGCGATATCCCGACCACTTACAACTCTGGAGGTGAATCCCTCACTCGGTGAGTTGATTGAAACACTCATTGAAAGTCGAATCATAAACTTAACACTGGGAGAGGCTTATATATTACACCAAGCGCAAATTCAATAGCCAAGAATGCGGTTATGAAGAAGGAAGAAGGATTAACTGATGAGTAAGTTCTTTTTTTAGTTAGAAACAGTTTAGCTATTTAGTGTTTTATACAATAAATAAGGTAGATTTTAAAAACTTTATAGAACAAAAGAACGCCCCGCTACTAATGAACTCCCGATGAACCGACTAATTTGTTTTGTCTATTTGCAAATGATAATACGAGTATGTAATCCAAAACTTCTAGTGGCCGCGAAAGTTTCAAAAGTCTGCTTATTATGCGATAACTGCCACAATATTTTAGGTGTACAATATCTAAACACTATGAAAATAATTTAATGCCAAATGACGTAAATTGACTTACAAAACATAAGTGTCACCTACTTCCAATGACATTACATCGCTCTTGCGAAAATAAAGGTATTATCACTTTTTAACACTAACTTCCTCCAATGAGGCTAAATTCCTGGGTCTAGTTTTAGATAGAAAGTTGAGTTGGAAGTCAAATATATAAAAAACTTTTCAAGTTCCGCGACGCGGCTAAGAAAAAAAATGGAAAAGAAAGACGTTTTGAGGCTTCTTGAAGCAAATAATCAACTACCGTTAGGTGGCTCTGAAAAATTATAAGATCAATTTGCTGATATGCTAACATTCGGTGCCGAAAATAAAGGTTTTATCACTCGGTGAGCTGCTTAAAACTGGCTCACCTACCAACAGATTTGAAATATTAACAAACTAACCCTAAAGATCTCCGACCTATCAGTCTATCTTCTTTTGTGCTTAAACACTAGAGAAGTTGATTGAGGAGTTCACTATAGTTGCTTTCCTAGACATCGAAGGAGCCTTAAACAACGTCGAAACATCTGCGATATCCCGACCACTTACAACTCTGGAGGTGAATCCCTCACTCGGTGAGTTGATTGAAACACTCATTGAAAGTCGAATCATAAACTTAACACTGGGAGAGGCTTATATATTACACCAAGCGCAAATTCAATAGCCAAGAATGCGGTTATGAAGAAGGAAGAAGGATTAACTGATGAGTAAGTTCTTTTTTTAGTTAGAAACAGTTTAGCTATTTAGTGTTTTATACAATAAATAAGGTAGATTTTAAAAACTTTATAGAACAAAAGAACGCCCCGCTACGAATGAACTCCCGATGAACCGACTAATTTGTTTTGTCTATTTGCAAATGATAATACGAGTATGTAATCCAAAACTTCTAGTGGCCGCGAAAGTTTCAAAAGTCTGCTTATTATGCGATAACTGCCACAATATTTTAGGTGTACAATATCTAAACATTATGAAAATAATTTAATGCCAAATGACGTAAATTGACTTACAAAACATAAGTGCAACCAACTTCCAATGACATTACATCGCTCTTGCGAAAATAAAGGTTTTATCACTTTTTAACACTAGCTTCCTCCAATGAGGTTAAATTCCTGGGTCTAGTTTTAGATAGAAAGTTGAGTTGGGAGTCAAATATATAAAAAACTTTTCAAGTTCCGCGACGCGGCTAAGAAAAAAAAAATGGAAAAGAAAGACGTTTGGAGGCTTCTTGAAGCAAATAATCAACTACCGTTAGGTGGCTCTGAAAAATTATAAGATCAATTTGCTGATATGTTAACATTCAGTGCCGAAAATAAAGGTTTTAGCACTCGGTGAGCTGCTTAAAACTGGCTCACCTACCAAAAGATTGAAAATATTCACAAACTAACCCTAAAGATCTCCGACCTATCAGCCTATCTTCTTTTGTGCTTAAACACTAGAGAAGTTGATTGAGGAGTTCACTATAGTTGGCGAGTTCTATTTCGTTACAAACTAACAATATCGAGTAAAGCTGTGAATCCTCTTTTTGGCCAGGAACCATCGCCGAAACAGTAAGCATATCTTCGGGTAATCCTCTCTCTTTATTCTTTTCTTGCTCTTCTTTAACATCTTTTATGAGAACTATTTCACTAACAGCCTTCAATTCAAAGCAATATAAACTTGCTCTATGCATTTATAATAGCCAGTTATACTCAATGCATTAGCCATTAAATCCAAGTCCTAACAAGCGCATTGCATAAACTATTCTTCTGTTTATTTCATAACCATTTTTGGAGATGAAGAGATTGGTTCACTCTCCTCACAATCACAGAAAATTTGTTGGTAACTCAAAACCTAATCCTTTTTCGACCCTTTTTGCAAATTCTTCATTTTTATTACACTTTGCACAAACAACTCTCTGTGGCAATGTAGCAAATACAGACCACTGATCGTATTAAAAATTTAGCCGTTATTGAAAGCTCACGTCTTTTAATTTTATTCAATTTTCTTATCAGTAATTCTACAGTCTAATGTTTGTTGTAATTTGTGATGGCAGTAAAAATATGTTGATGGAGATCGAAGGTCAAGGTATGTGCTTTACTTCAAAACTAAAATTTATATATTTTCAGATAATATATAAAATAAAATTAACATGAGAAAAATGCACAGTTAACCATAATAAGTATTGCGTTTTTGAAACAAAAGAAAGTATTTTTGTTATAGTTCCGGGGCAGGTCAGGTAAATTTTTTTTTTATTTATGTATTGTATATATATATATTTATATTGAAGTATTTTTTGTAAATTGTTCCTTTCAGTTTTTGACTGGATTTTGAAATACTCCTCTGTGCTTTTTTTCAAAATTGTTTGGATTAAATCGACCAGGCTGATTTAAAAATGAGGGTCCTGTCAGCCGTGAAGGCGCCTTTATTTTTCCTTGCTGTTTCTATTGTGGAATGCATATAGTCACATTCTATGTGGGAATGCCCTGACTCTAGAAATTTAAGTTCCACTCTTCTTAATTTTGCGAAGTTTTGTGTAGCATACATCAAAGCTGCTGCCACTTGTTGATTTCTGTTCTGACCAACGTGTCACAGAAAAAGAAAAGTGAAACATCTGTCACAGTTAAGGGCAATGTTTTCAGAAAATGATGTAAATTTTGCCCAATCCCATTGCTCCCTCGCTTACCATTTAACTTGTTCTAAGTTTAACAATGTGCGATCTCTAAATTTCCTACAGAAACAGTCAAAATTTACACGATTATTTTTCTTAAACAGTAGAATAAGGCAACTGCAGGACACTTCGCAAAACAAATGTGCAGGTTATAAAGGTAGGATCAGTTTTGCATCTCAGTTTGTCATTTTCTTCAGCTTCATTATACATGAATCCTGGTCTTTTTCAATTTCATGAGACGCTTGATCGTATTTTGCGCTCGTAGCGCAAAGGTCTTTTTATGACGTAAAATACGAGTAATTGCAATTGTCACAGAATATTCTTCTATAAGTTTTTGCACTTACAATTTTAGTTATATGATTATTTTGTCAGAACTCATTTCGATATATGTAACTCACATTTTCCAAATACACAAGTTTTTATCCTAGTATAATTTGTTCGTTGACTTCTTTACCTAGTGTGATTCAATATGAGTTTTTACTTGAGATATTCCTTCTTCACTTGTTTTGTTGGCAGGCTGTTTTCGACCGCTTTTGTCACTGCCAACATATGCACCAAAGTCTGAATTTGAGATGACTGTGTTACTCTTACTTGATCCGTATAAAACAAAAAACTGCACATATATGTACTAGTTGTCTTCCAGATGACGCAGATGAGGCGCAGGTTTCCGCTTTTGTCATTATTCCTTCTGCGTTTGGATAAGCTCACTTCGGCAAATTTTAAAATAAAATCTTTTTGTCTGATATAGTCCGCTAATCCCCAAAATGTCTTGGAAGTTCCAATTCTGTGAACCTCCAAAAAATAATTGGTACATTGAAACTTGCATTTTGAACAATCAATGGGTTTTAAAGAATTGGCAGGATAGTTCTTTCTCTTTGTGGTATAAGAAAAACATTTAGCTCTACAAGATTTCGTCACATTAATCTTCAAGATTTTAGTTTTGAGTTTCTAGCCTTGCTAAAATTTTCTTACCACTTTGTAGTGTGCAAATCAGAAATTTCGGAATCTGAAAAATTTAGTTTTATATTCCGGCAATAATAAGAAATTGAGTTTTAATTTACAGTTTTTTCAATCGGTTCAATATTCTAATCTTTGTTGATACCTATGTGACTCCAAACTTCCTTTAGCAGCATCACATTTAGTAAAAACCTTTGAAAAAACACTTAAACAAATTAAAAACTAACTGCTTTTCAACTAGAATCTTTTTTCATTTACATTTGTAGGTTTGATTTTAAAACATTGAACATACGTATGCACTTGGTTCTCAATCTCGATAGTGATACCGTGATCTCGATAGTTAAATCACGGTTCCTGGTCGTCCATCAAAATATTCTTGCATATTCTAAGACTTAAGTAGTATTCACATGAGAACGACCAACGAACGACGAATGATCGAAAATTCGTTAATTTTGACATTTCATTCACATGAGCGTTTTACATTCGTCACGAATAACGAACAAAATTTACATGCAAAACAAAAATGGGGAATGATTTTGAGGTTAAGCACGCGCGAAAAATTTATTCGTTGGAGTGTGGATTGTATGTGGAATGAGAATAAAGTCTGACAGTTCGTACCTACTAGATGTTTATTCGGAACGAATAAACTTTTTTTCTCAATTTTTTTAATTTTAGGCACAAACATAAAAGTTTATCCACCTAAAAATAAATATGAACTATGTTTCCATCGTTTCCAAACAAATTCGTGAGGAATTTATGCTAGTAAGGTACTTAAAATCTAATTTCTTGATTTATTCGTCGTTCGTTGGTCGTGCTCATGTGAATAGTCCTTTATGGTTCTACAGTAGGACGGCATTAAAAGTAAATACTTACGAGATTCTCCATGGCCGTATCAGTTTTTTAATTTTTTAATGCCAATTCGGCCAAATATTTTCCCCTTGAAAAATAATTTATTACCACAAAGTATTAACTTTGCACTTTTAATGTTTCAAATTCCACGCACGCTTATCGCGAAAAATGAAACAAAAGTTATGGCACACTTCGTTTTCAAATACAAAATATTGCATCGATGGTATAAAATTCGGAAAGTAAAAATCACTAAGAACTCATATTTTTCTGCCGTAAAAATTGAATCAATTAGAATAAGTGAGCTTTAAAAAAACTTAAACTTGTTTTAAGGATCGTTGAATGGATATAATGAATTTTTACAGCAATAGAATAAGAAGTGGTACCCGTGGTGTGATAGTTAGCATGTCCACCAGCTAACCCAAAGGTTCGAGTTTCGAATCCCAGCAGAGGCAAAAATGTTTTTTCACGGGTATCGCCTTTCGCGAGGAATTGGCAAGTACTCCGTTAGTAAATTCATGCCATGAAAAGCGCTTTCTCAATTAGCCGTTCGGATCCGGCATAAAATTGTAGGTCCATGGTTATGAGAAATGCGCTAGGCCCAGGGGCTCCTCGCTCTGTTGCGCCATCCTATTTATTTTTATTTATTTATTTAGAATAAAAAGTAAAGACATGTAGATATTAAGTCGTTTTAGCTCAGATGTGAACTTAATGAGTTTCACCTGTCTTATCTAAATCAACACAATTAAAAAAAATTTAAATCCAATTGATTCGGTTTTAGTAAACATGCAATGACCCCTGTTCTGATTTTCGTTCGGATACCATATCCTCCCGTTTTAGAATTTTTGCGGTTCTTAATTGCAAATTCGTACGTTTTCAATTCGCTTATCGTTTTGCTAGCGGAATTGAATCCGGTTGAGGAATTCTGTACAACATTATTAATTGATAAAAATGAAAAATAATAAACTATATTAGCATAAACATGTACTAAAGTAGTAAACAGTGCCAATGAACACAAAAATTTAACATCCAAAACGTTTTTGTGACATAAAATCAGTACTGAATCCGTTCGGAAATAAGAACACATTTTTCAAATCCATACGGATTCAATTTCGGTTTCCGTTTTAAATCCAGTCGGAAATCAGAACAGCCAAGAATGTGTTTGTTTTGATTTCAAGTTCATCCACTTATTCATTCTCACGACTCACAAATCCGAGCAAATGTGTCTACATTTATTTAGATACGTTGAAGCGAACTTGTTTGGTGTTAAACCAAGCTCTTTTTTTATGAAAAATATTTTTATTGTAAATGTATATATTGTTCCAAAAAGTTCAGCTTCAGCTTATTCTGAACTGGCCCTGATTTTGGATCATGTTTTTGAATTATCTGACTTAGAAAGCCAAATTCTTTTAATTGGCGACTTTAATTTGCCATACGTTCAATGGTTATACCCTCTGACGATGGATCTTTCCAAAAACCCTCTCTAACTTCACCGCAGCGTGAGCTTTCTAGTTTAGATAATATTACATCTACTGACTTACAGCAAGTAAGCTGTATTAGAAATTTTCAAAATCGTAAAAAAAAATCTTAGTTTTCTCTTCCGAAGCTATTAGCACGGTTGTTCTGAAATCTAATTCAGGCATCACTAGAATTGATGATCTTCATCCCCCCTTACATATTTTTGTTGAACTAAGCAACGCATCTCACGTTATTAATAATTCAAATGACTGTTTATATACTTTTGACTTTCGAAAGGCGAATTTCGATTTGCTATCGAATGAATTAAGCAGGGCTGGTATTGATAATATATCAACCCTAGCTAATATTGACGAAGCAGTCACTTGCTTTTACTCCGTTTTAGAAAATTGCATGAAAAAAACTATTCCCAAAAAGACGCTCAGAAATGCTAGTTTTTGTCAACCGTGATTTACCAAGGAACTAAAGGCTCTAAGGAATAAAAGAAACAAGGCTTGGAAGACCTATTTAATCTCTCTTTCTCCAACTGACCACCAAATATTTATAAGTTTTTTTGAAGACTTCAAAATGCTTTCTCAGAATCTGTACTCTAGCTATGTCACCCAAATGGGGTGTTCTCTGAAAAATGATCCAAAAAGCTTTTGGTCCTTTGTAAATTCTAAAGAAAAAATCAGACGGCTATCCAGCCGACTTTATTTATAATAACATTTCTTTAAAAAATACTCCTGACATTTGCAATGCCTTTGCAGACCATTTTAAAGGCTCTTTTTGTAATACAAATCTAGAAATTGATGAAAAATATTTTGAATATTTAACTCACTGCTCGCAAGTGAATTTTAATAATATCCCTATTCAAAGAGATGGAATTACTTACTACAGTTAATCACAAAAGTATTGGGCCAAATGTATTTATTTAGTTAAATGTCCATTTAAGAAAGAAAAACCAAAAAAATTAATGAAACAAAAATAACAATTTATTCATGAAATAAAAAGAAACAACAAAAAACTTAACATAAACCATTTTCTTCGGAACTAAGAATCAATGAAGAACAAAATTCATCTAAAGTGAAGTTTTTTAAATCACAAAATTACTGGGCCAAAACATGAATTGACAACTTTTGGGTTGCAAATGTCTAAGCTTTGGGGTTTTCAGTACTTAGTTGAGTATCCTTTCTGTTCGATAACCCCTGTAATACGCCTCCCCATAGATTCGACTAATTTTCGACTGATTTTTTACCATTCTTCCAAAAGCACTTTCTTGAAATCAGCTTTGGTGGATATGTATGCTTCCTGACTCCACGATCCAAAATTTCCCATAAATTTTCTATGGGGTTTAAGTCGGGCCCTGAGCTGGTGTTTGGATGACTTTAGGGCAATTATAAAGTAACCATTCTTGTACGACGCGGGCTTTATGTTTTGGGTCATTGTCTTGATAGAACTGAAAAGTTCTAGGGATACCCATTTTTTCAGCGCTTTGGCGCAAATTTTCCTTTAATAGGTTTAAATAGACCATTCGGTCCATTATCCCCTCAATAAACACCAAATTGCCAACCCCCGCATGCGACATACAGCCCCATACCATCACCGAACCTCCACCATGTTTAACGGTTGGTAAAAGGTTTTCCTTGTTCAGCTCGGTATTTACCTTTCGCCAAACTTTACCTCGGCCGTCTGATCCGAAAACATTATACTTACTCTCATCAGCAAATATGACTGTTTTCCAGAAATCCAGTGGCTTTTCTTTGACGGTTTTTGCGAATTCTAACCTTTTTTTTCTGTTTTTTTCACTAATGAACGGTTTTTCTCTAGCCACTCAACAACACGTCGTATGTTTTCTGGATCAACAGTTTTTCCGCAATAACACTCCACTTCAGTAGCCATTTTTGGGGCGCTAATATGGGGGTTCCTCCTGAGGTTTTGCAGAATCCACCTTTGGTCAAATGCAAAAAATCAATTCAATGGACTAATTTAACCTGAACTACTACACAAGTTTTTTTTTATCCTGCTCTAAGTTTGAAATCCTCACTCTACTCTGTCAAACGAACGAATGAATACTTGAGACTTGACCCAATAATTTTGTGATGTTGTTTTTTTTACAGTGCAGTTAACTGAGTAAGGTAACCGTAAATTAAAGGACGAGAAGAATTTTATTTGGCACTATTAAAATCACGATAGTGCAAGCAATAGATGAAATGCAAACCGGTTGCACTAAATTTTGAGTGTGTATTTTTTATGGACTACCGTAAACCGGGGTTACTTTGCACCGTTTTTTTCCCCTTTTTTTTATAAAGCCTCTAAAAAGTTTCAGAGAATTTTTTTTTTTATACACTTTTTTTTTTATTTCATTAAAAAGATATGAAATAATACATTTATGTTATAAAAACTTTTTAAATTATAGTGAAAATATTTTTTTTTTTTTTTGTTTAAAAGTGGAGCAAAGTTGTTCAAGGGAGGGGGTTACTTTGCTCCGTTCTGCGTTTCCCATCATTATGCTTTTGTTTGAAGTGCTGGAGTAATGATATTCATACAGTTTATGAACAATGCTCCAAACATCCTTTCTGTGAAAAAAATAACTAAATCCGAAACATACTTTTTTTTTACTTTGTTCCGGAGCAAAGTTACCCCAAAACCAACTTTCGGGGTTACTTTGCTCCGGTGCAAAGTTACCCCAAAATTACGAAAATTGGTATGTTTTCACAAAAAAAAATTTTTATTAATATATTTTGGGACCAGGAAAGTTAACTTTGTGTAAAATTAAAGGAAAAAAGACACTTAAACGGTAACAAAAATACTCACTTTTTATATTTGGATACACTCGCTTTTACACTTCAAATTTTCTACTTTTTTTTTACTTTGCTTTGGAGCAAAGTAACCCCAAAACCAACTTTCGGGGTTACTTTGCTCCGGTGCAAAGTTACCCCAAAATTACGAAAATTGGTATGTTTTCACAAAAAACTAAAAATTATTAATATATATTGGGACCAGGAAAGTTAACTTTGTGTAAAATTAAAGGAAAAAAGACACTTAAACGGTAACAAAAATACTCACTTTTTATATTTGGATACACTCGCTTTTACACTTCAAATTTTCTACCCCGAAAAAACTCACAATTAGGTAGCTCCTTTTCGGACTACAATGGTTGAATCAAAAATAAACTTAGGTATGCGGCTGCACATGATTTCGCACACACACAAACACTACATTATGTTACAGTAAGACCGGTGAGCAAAACTGAACGTGTCTGAACATAAAACGAATTGTAAACTCTTTATAACAATGGCGCAAAGTTACACCCGCAGGCGCAAAGTAACCCCGGTTTACGGTATTGATTTTAAATATAAGTTTTGACCCAATAATTTTGTGAGTAACGTACCTCTCTTCTCTCAAAGATGACGTTTCTTCTGGTCCGGCTCCGGACATGATTCCGCCAATTGTTTTAAAGAAGTGTTCCTCACAATTATTATCTCCACTTGAACATCTTTTCAAGCTTTCATTAAAATCTGGAATTTTCCCCACTCTTTGGAAAAAATCTTTTATCACACCTGTTTTTAAAACAGTTGAGAAAACCGATATAAAAAACTACACCTATTTCAAAGCTCTAATGTATACCTAAGGTTTTTGAACAAATAGTCTGCGAAAGCGTATCCTTTTTTTCAAGGAGTGTTGTCTTCCACCAGCAGCACGGATTTATGCAAAGAAGATCGACGGCCACCAACCTTCTATCCTTTCATCATAAGTGTTCCAATGCCCTTGAATGTGGCAACGAGCTTGATTGCATTTACACTGACTTCTCTAAGGCGTTTGACCAACTGTCTTATAACATCATACTTTATAAACTAAAAGCCTTTGGATTTCCGCCAGTATTTATTGCTACTATAAATTCCTACTTAAAAAATAGGTCTTATGAAGTCAAATTTAGTAACGTTTTGTCAAAACCTTTCAATGCTATGTCTGGCGTGCCACAAGGTAGTCATCTTGGTCCCTTGCTTTTCATTGTTGCAATAAATGATTTAATTTCTTGCATCTCCTATAGCGACATTTTAATCTTTGCTGATGATATGAAGATTTTTAAAATCATCAAAAATGCTTCAGATCGCGACTTTTTACAAAAAGATATTGATAGTTTTGTTGTATGGTGTTCAATGAACGCACTAATTTTAAACACATCCAAGTGCCAAAGTATGACCTTTACCCGCAAAAGATCTCCTAGCATTGGAGAATATTCAATATCGCAACAATCCCTATCTCAAGTTTCTAGATTCCGTGACCTCGGTGTTCTTTTTAGTACCAAAGTTGAATTTAATGAACACATAAACCTCATTATTAACAAAGCAATGGCTTTATTAAGCGATGGGCAAAGGAATTTAATGACCCTTATGTTACCCTCTCTTTATACAACTGTTATGTTCGTCCCCATCTATCGCGGAGGAACTCACCAACTACGTAATTTAGAGTTTATACATCGCTCCCACCACCGAACTAACTATGGAATGCATGAGCCATTAGCACGCATGAGTAGGTTATTCAACTCTAATCCTTTTATTGTCGATTTCAACATCAGTAAAAATAGTTTAAAATTAATATTAAGAACCAGCCTACCATCTGCATGATACATGTTTATTTGATTTTTTTATTACTGTAGTTTAATTTAATTTTTTTTTATAAACCTTGTTTAGTAATGTTCCACTAGTTTAGTTTGCTCGATTAATGTAAATTTAAATAGCATTAAGTGTGTACAAATGAGCTTGCTCTAGGTTCAGTGCCATAGTCTCTAAGATGACTTAAAAAAAAAAAAAATTACATTAATCTTTATACAAAACTAAATTTTTCTTTAAATAAGTAAAAAATTACTGTTCTCTAGGTTGAATGGAGGTGGCAACCCTGGTTCCAAAGTAAATTTAGCGTAAGTTTGTATCTAATGCCCACATGTCATTATATACCCATTAAAAAAAATGCGATTTTGAAAAAAATGAAATCAATAAAAATTTCGTAGGATAAGCGTCAAAAGGAGATTGTACTTACTTTGAAATCAATTTGATGGCGTAATCCGGTCCCGCGCAGTGCACTACCTGGAACTGGGTGAATTTTTCCAAATGTTTTAATTCGTTTTTTTTTTTTTTATTCCTTCAAAATTTTACTGGGGGAGAGGGTTGGCAACCTAATTTATATATATAGACTTTAACTTATAAATTTTACTTTTTTATTTTACTTATTTTTCTTTCGTTTTCTTTCTTTAACAAACAAGATCACATGATTTAATTTTCCCTTTCTTAATGTTTATGATTTTGTACATTTTAAATTTTCTCCCTTTTAGCATCCCGCTGCTCCTTCTGTTTCGGCTTCTTCTTCTTCCCCTCACGACACCTTTATGATTTATTTCCCTTTGGTTTCCACTATTCACTTTGTGGGTATATCCGTCGTAATCTTTAAAATATGTTTTTGTATAGTTTTTTTTATTGTTTTTATTTAAGCATCGCTCTCAATTCCACACTGTCAGGTAAATTCAATTCCAATTGACACTCGTGTTAACCACTTTCGTTGCATTTTTATTATGTACATATTATATGTTTTGTCGTACTGTTTTTTTTTCTATTCCTTTTTTTGTTTTTTTTTTTTTGCAAATTATGTGGCTTCAATTCATGGAAAATGGATTAATGGATTTGGAACTTTGCTTTAGGAACTTTACTTTAAGAACTTTACTTTAGCCGCGATTAAACATTGCTTCCGCACTCTATGACTGACTAGACTGTCCTCTTTCTTTTCTCGGCCATAGATAACAACCTCTACGGCGAAATGCTCGAACACCAAAATCCTTTAGTTTCGAACCACGTTGATGAAAATCAAGTGAGCATTTTGTTCAATTTTATATTTTTGGATTTTAAATTATTTTCCCACACGACACGAAATAATGCTTTGTTTTCCGCGTCACAACACCGCACTCGGACTTTCTAACTTTATAATTTTTCCTTTAGGTTTTTCTTTTTGTTCTTTCGTTTTTTCTTATACTTTTGATAACACACCGCATACGAGACTTAAATTCCTTCCGCACCGACAGACAAACCAAACTATAATAATCCACCCACCACAGGTACCCATCAACACTTTGGCTAATCTCGTCATGTACTAGCTGGACCGTTGCGTACATTGTACATCTGCAATGCAGTAGTCAGTTAGTACATAACTAGCTCACGCCACCAATTTAACGGGCAACTGCGTGGGCTGATCATGACCTGATCAATTTCATTTACTTGAAATTAAAGGTTTGTATTGCAAGTGCTAAGAAATGGTAAATGGTTGCGGATTTTCTTGGGTGCATGATTAGCAAATAATAAATTTGTTTTTGAGCAGGCTCAAGGTCAAAAACAAATTTATTAACATTCAAAAGGTCGCATAACACTTTCCTGAAATTGACTAGCAAATATGTATGTAGGTTGGATGTAAGTACATAGGTATAATGCTAGTGGAATTTAAGTGAAGTATATAGGAATATTTAGGATAAGAATATTCAGGCTAGGTTTTAGTAAGGATAAGAAGATTTATGATAGGTTTTATTTAGGATAAGAATATTTAGGCTAGCTATTATTTTGGATAGGAATATTTAGACTAGGTTTTATTAAGGAGAAGATTTATAATAGGTTTTATTTAGGATAGGAATATTTAGGCTAGGTTTTATTTAGGAAAAGAAGATTTATGATAATTATTTAATTATTATTTAAGTTCCCCACAAAACTTCTCATTTTAAGGAGGGAAAAGAGTGAAAAGGAGAAGAAGAGGAACAGCTGTGATCTATGGTTCCCTGAGAGTCTCATGCACGGACTGAGAGCCGGGTTTTTATGGCCTTATCTTAGAGAGATCTTTGCCGTGATAGACTCCGGCCTTCTTGCCACTCATGTCTTCTAACTCATATAGTTTCCCACGAATGAGAAATTTCGGACTAAGTTTCGCACGAAATTGCTTAGATGCGTTGCTCAGCACGAAATTTCGTCGGAAAATTTCATCGCCCACCTTGTATTTTGCAACTTTGCTGCGCAAGTTGTAACTTTTCGGACCGTCCGGACATGGGTAATGCCGTGTGTTGTCATACACTTCTCGAACTCCCGACTAATGAACTGCTTCCCGTTGTCTGTAAGAATCGTCTCGGGAACACCAAAAAGGCAGAACACCTGTTCGTATAGAGAAATTTGAAAACTATCTCTGTTGTCGCCTTACGAAGTGCCTTTATCTGCACGAACTTCGTCAGCTGATCCAGTGCCACTACAATAAACGTATTCCCGTCTCGCGAGAGTGGGTATGGTCCCAAGAAGTCGAGGTACACCATCTGAAAGGGTCTCTCGGCTACAAACGCCTTTCCCATAGGTGGTCTTCATTAGGACAGAAGAACCTTTGCTGTAGTCGATTCAGGGTCTTTGCAATCCCCCTGTGGGGAACGGGATAATACAATACATACATAAATAAAAGACATAATATAATCACTTAATAACATTACCAATAAATAAAATACCTCCTATAATAATACCTGAAATAATAGCACATTAACCTACATAGTACCTACTCTTTAGAATACCTACTTTATAATAATTCCAAATCTATAAAGTTACATACCTACCTATAATACACAAAGAAATAACCTTAGATCAAAATATAAACACAAATATTCCGAAAGTTGGAACTTGCGTTTAATTCTTTAATACGGTATATATATTCTCTTCGGATGTTTGATTATATTTCAAGATTTTCTTCAAATGTAACTGGCTGTTCTCTTAAGCAACATATTAACACACGAAATTGTATTTTTCTTCATAATGTTATTCAAAGTCATCAACCCACCTATCTAATATTTGAAAAAATAGTTTTTGCAAACTCTATTCGAACACGGAATATAATTCTTCCTCAATTTAATTATTTAAATAGCCAACGGCTTTTTTTTTGTTCACTCTGCAAGATTATGGAATTCACTACCTTTATCAATTCGGTCAGTTAGTTCATGCTTTAAATTTAAAAAATTACTGGATTCATATGTTGGAAGTAATCAAGCAAATAATCTATTTAATTGACATTGTTTTACTCTCGTTGTTATATTTTTTAATTGTATCAAAACTTTTTCTTTAAAAGACTTAATTTCTATTATTATATAGTGTATACGAAGTACAACTAAAAGAATCTTATTCTTACTGTACTCCCATGTTTTAAGATCTAATAAAATGAAAAAAAAAAAAAAAAAAATATTTACACGTACAATACTTACCTTTTACTCATAATAAAATACACATAATTCTTACCATTACAGTTAATAAACTAAGATAATAATTACCACAAGTAATAAATAACACATAATGCTTCTCACATAACTTACCTGACCCACCCTACTTGCCTTTTTACAATAATTCAAATCACATTATTGAAAATAATGTGTAACATGTACATACGTACGTACATACTTTACCTAGCAACAACAGGCGAGCTTATCTCCACCCGCTAGTCCAAAATTAACAATTTGCAAAGTACATATTATGAAGATAAGCGCAAGTGTCCGCTAACTTGGTGGTCTGATCTTGTCATGTACTAACCCAACTGTACCGGCTATGTGCTATGCAGGTACAACGGTCGGGTTGGTACATGACAAGTTTAGCTTAGCCAAGCCATCACCAAAGGCTAATCGGTCATTGTGTTCTGATACCTTGCTGCGAATTTTCTTATGTTCTGATACCTTGCCGCGAGAGAGTTAGAAAAAATAATCGCAAGTAACAAAAAAAGTAGAAGTGCAGTAGTTTGAAATTTTCTTTCGTTTGTGTAGTGGATAAATTAAATTTCCTCTTTATAAGTACATACTTCCGTGCAAACAAACCATAAAAAAAGAAAACGAACTAAATAAAAAAAAAAAAAGAATAAAAAATCGAAAATACAACATATCAATTTCCTCACAAATGCACCAACTATACGAAACGTGGAACAACAAAAAAAATTATAGATAAAGTGGAAATAATAATAATTTTAAAGGAAAGTGAAGAAAAATTAGATGGGACGAGTGATTTATTTTTACTTGAAGAGAAGAAAAGAAAAAAAAGCTAAAGAGTAGAACTGTCCCAGAAAGTGAAGGTGCGGTAGCGGTAGTCCTAAATAAAATACAAGAAAAAAAAAAAAAAAAGAAATTAAGGCGACCAGTGTGTGGCGATGATCTATGAGCCAAAGTGAGAAAAAAAAGGAATCTGTATCCTGGACGAGGAACCTGTTCCGGACCGCTGAATGCCCTTTGAGTGTCCCTTGTGCCCTGAATCCCCTCCCCTCCGCTACCTTAACCACCTGTTAATAAAGTGTTGCCCCGTTACGTTTTGTGTGACGAAAAATTGTTAAAATAAAAAAAAAATAAAAATAAATAATAAATAGCAGATTAGAAGTGGCAAATTGTTTAGAAATCTAAAAAAAAAGAAAGGAGAATTAGAGAATGAGTACTAAACTGAAGTTGCAAATTGTATGTAAATTAAAAAAAAAGAGAAAAAAAAAATTCAAGAATAAAAGCTGGTAAAATTTATGTGCGGTGACCGGTGACCCCCTCTCCAAAACAAAACAAAATAATTTTTTTTTCTCCATAAATTCCTTATAGCAGCTGAGTTCCGGAATCCAAGGTGGTGCACTACGTTGGCCGAGAAAACATAAAAAAAGCTGTGTAAGTTTGGTTACAGTATATTCATGTTTAAAATATTTGTTTACATAGTCGGGGTGAATTTTTTTCGTTTTGGTGGGAAAAGAGTCGCCATCGGCTAAAATAAAAAGATATACATTGTGTCAAAGAAAACATGCATAATTTTTACCTATAAAATTTTGAAAAAAAAGAGTTGCCATCGGCTTGAAATATAAACAATTTATTAAATGCATTATTTTCTTAAAAAGAAAACTGAGTAATAAATTACTTACATTTATTTTTGAAAAAAAAGAGTTGCCATCTTCCAGAAAAAAAAGAATTGATCGAATGTAGTATTTTACTTACAATATTTTGAAAAGAGTTGCCACCTACCAGAAATAAAAGATTTTATCGAATCTATTATTTTTACCTACCATATTTTGAAGGGAGTTGCCATCTGCTGGAAATAAAAGATTTTATTAAATATATATTTTCGCAAAGTACCTAAATATTAGTTACCTAGAAAAAGGGGTGTGGCCATCTGCAATAAAATAAAAGATAAAAGAAAATGTAAAAAAAACTAATTATATTTGAATACTTACCAATAAACCTATTGTAACGATTTATTTAAAAACACTGAAGTTTTAATTTGTGAAGGAATATGAGACGCTATTAGAACTAGGATGAGGTAAGCTGGTGATTGAAGGACAGGGGCGGTAGGTAGTTTTTGGATTAGGGGCTACCACATATTTCGGGAGGTAGTGGTATCCAACCGTATACAAGGGTGGGAAAATCCTCCGAGGGCCAATAACATCTGGACCCTCCCCCTTATTGGAATCACTCCTCCACAAATCGATAGGTAATCGAGTCCCTCTTCCACGAATGATAAAGGCATGAAATTCGTAACGACTGTCCAGTGCTGCGGCTCAAGAACTCACCCCATCCGACGAACTTAGCTTACATAAGCAAGCATGTCAAAGGGAGCCGGGACACCCCTCTCTTTCCTGCTGCCCGGATCAGCTTCATGCGCCTGCAGCCATGAGGTTGTAACGGTGGTCTACTAGGAGAGAGAGGAGCATTGGTCTATTTCGTTACACCCCCGTGCGAAATCAGCGAACAGTCAGCGGTTCAGGAACCCATAGCTTCCAAATATTTTTTTCACCGATATATCGATATATCGATATAAATATTCATGTATCGAAAAGGTATAAAAAACGATACTTTTTTCGGGTACTAGAAACTAACCTGCTAACATACCAAATTTATTGCAAAAAAAACTTTTCTATACCTTTCACTATATTATCTTAGACAGGAAAATACAAATAAAATGTGTGCAACCTTTCATTGACCACTTAGCAAATCATTTTGTGAGTTTTGATAATTTCACAGTGTACAGTAATAAACCAAAATATCGAACACAAATAAAAAGGATTTGTAGCCTCAGTGGTCAATGAATAGGTACATGAATTTTATGGGCCCTTTCCTGTATAATGTAACTAATATACCTTGCATACATTTCTCATTGTTGGAAAACTCTTTTCTATACCTGTCGCTGTTAGTTTTGTTTTACAGGAACAACCCATAAAATTCATGCAACGTTCATTGATCACTGGGCACTGGGGTTGAAAATCATTTTTATTTGTTGTTCAATATTTTGGGTTTTTTTAGCCCCTGTGCCCAGTGGTCAATGAAGCGTTGCATGAATTTTATTGGGTTTTCTTGTCAATGAAAGGTTCTCATTTTTAAGGTAGCACATTTCATTATGTATTTAAAATATATCGATATATAGATTTTTTTTTGATTCGATATATCGATACTTGATATTTTTTTTTGATATATATCGATACGATATATATCGATATATTTTTCCATTTCCAACATCCCTACAATGTCTGACCTTGTTCTACACGAAACCTTCCGAGGCTTGAAGTTCAGGTAGCTTATCTTTTAGTTCTTCGATGTTTTCCACTAGCTTGAGGTATTCCGAAGATTTAAAACTTGGATCCTCAAGATCGATATGTATAACATCTGTAGGATCTTCCATCATCGAGACATCACAGCCCAAAGCATCGTTTTGGGAACCCTTGCGATGCTCGATGGTGAAATCGAATCCCTGAAGCTTCAGGCTTCATCTCGCCAAACGTCCACTTAAGTCCTTTTGGCCCATCAGCCTCTTCAAACTGGCACGATCTGTGACTATCCTTAAATGATGTCTTTCTATATAAGCCCGAAACTTCTGAACTTCCATGACAGCAACTAGGCACTCACGCTTGGTCACGCTATAGTTCCGCTGGGCCGTGTTGAGTATCTGGGAATGATAGTAAATGGGTGCTCAATTTCGTTTTCGTCTAGCTGACCTAGCACGCAGCCAACTCCGGTGTCGGAAGCATCGCACTGTATAACGATATATAATAATAATTAGTTTTTTGAACGTTATAGTATATATACAATTGATACTTATACTAGATAATTTTAGAATTTAAAAATGATAATGATAGAATGTTGGCACATAGGAGGCCTAACCAAATACACTCTCTAGAATTGAAATAATAACTTAATATTATATAGATGAAAAGAAAAGAAAAATCTTAATTATAAGTCGGTTGACTTGGTTGATCTCGGGATGTTCCGTCCCGGTTGTCGCTGAACTGTATAACGAACTCCTTGCTGAAATCCGGGTGAACCAAGATAGGTTGGGAAGTGAGGGCAATCTTCAGTTTGTTGAAGGCGTCGCGTCGGTTGCTTCTTCGGTGAAGGAAAATTTCTTGCCTTTCTTTAAAGTGTCGGTGATTGGCGCGGTTTCTGAAGAGAAGTCCTTCACGAAACGTCGGTATTATCCAGCCAGTCCCAGGAAACGTCAAATCTGTTTAACGTTAGTGGGAATAGGAAACTCTGCAATAGCCACTACTTTATCTGGATCCGTCTTAAGACAACCATCTCCGACAATGTATCCAAGATACTTCAATTCCTTGAAACAGAATTTCAACTTTTTCACATTCATCGTCAGTCCCGCTTCCTTCAGTCGACCGGCTAAAACCTTCAATGTGCTCATCGAACGTGCTCGATACCACCAGCAGATCATCCAGGTACGGAAAGATTTTCTCTCGCAGCTGATGCGGTACCACTTTGTCCATGAGCCTGACCATACGTTGTGGTGCATTACAGAGGCCAAAGGACATAACCGTAAACTGCAACAGGGGCATGCCGAGCACAGTAAACGCTGTCTTTTCCCGGAATTCTTTCTCCATAGGGATCTGCCAGAACGCGTCTTTAAGATCCACGCTCGAGATGAAACGAGTATTATGAAGACGCGATAGCAATCCCCCTATATGACATAACGCATCTTTCTTTGTCTTCTCATTGACTTTTCTGTAGTCCGTACAAAAGCGATTTTTGCCAGGCTTAAGGACTAAAACTACTGGAGAGCTCCATGTGCTCGTGCTCTCTTCGATCGGCGGTCTTGACTTCAGAAGAGATTTTCGTAAAGTTTTGTCCGTGTTTGCGCAGGAACTCGTAACTATCAATCCTAAACAACTGATGCTTGCACCACTATCCAAGAGGCCAGATATGGGCTCTCACATCATATTTCACACCTAACTTCTTTTTCATCTTGCTCTCTTTTTTTGCACCGTTTCTTCTCCTCTGCAGTTGATAGTAACTGCTCCTTCTTTTCAGTCGGAAACACTATCTACTTTGAGAGCAAGAGACGCAGGGTTGATGTTGTCCTTTATGTCTTTCTTTGTCTTCGAGTTCATTTGTTTACTTTTTGGTTTAATGTAAATTGCTTGTTTTAGTTGATCTGCGTAATTGGTTGTTGTCTCTTTTTGCTTGGACAGCCCGATTCGCTTAACTTAATTAATTAATTTAATCATTTTTCATCTCGTTCACACACATTTTATTGTCTATTGTAAGCTTCTTTACATTTTCTACAATAAGTTCGCTTTGGGCTTTAAATGCTTCCGTACATGCTGTAGTTTTTTTTATTTCCAAAACACTTTGTTCACATGTTTCTTGTGCATTTTTCATTGCTCTCAGTCTTTCAGAGTACCGGGCTTCAATTGCTTCTATAGCATCTCTTTTATTTCCGTTTCATTTTTTTTTAAACTTTCTTCGAATTCATTTTTGTATGCTCTTAAATAATTTCCGTTTTTTTTTTAAACGTGTCTTGTACGTCTCTCAATACTAAGTCAACGCTGTGCATATATTGTATACAATCATCACATATGAACTTAACCATTTTATTAACCGATTCGGGGATCCCACTTTGTTTTTAATTATTGTACTGCCGTCTGCCACTGTAGTCATAGTTTGTTAAATAGTACTAAGAAAATTGAATTAATGAACATACTACCGAGCATATTGCTGCTGTATTTGTCAAGACCGCTACATTTTAGTGAGAAATGAAAAGTTTTACCACAAATTCCGGCGCATTGTATGCCTGACTCACCACGAATATCGCCTTTACATTTGATGCACTCAGGCATTCTTACAGCTGTTTATTTTAAAACTCGATCTTTAACTTCACTGTTTTCATACAACTTCGATTTTATTAAAGAAAATATTTCAAAAGTGTATACTTATTTAAGTTTAAGCTCGGAGCGGTTAAAAAACACGTCTTCTCTATTCAAAGATTTCTCTTCTTGTGTCGCCCAACGTATACGAACGGCTCGGAAATAAATTGGGACTCCTAGGAGATGATTTTGTTTATCAAGGTCATCCCCTTTGACTTACAATTATTTCAAAATCATAATTTTTTCATTTTTTTATCCTTTCCGAGTACACAAGTTTGGGTATCGTAGATGCTCTTCAGAATTGATATTTCAGGGTCAGCTGTCCCATCTTACAGGTCCAGAACCATTGGATGTAGTCAGGTAGAACTATGGGGTGTTAAAACTGAAGAGCGGATTAGGAGGATGATGGTATAAACTTCCCACTAGCCACTCTGTTAAGCATAGATAGACAGGTGTTGTGGTGGGAGTCTGAACCATCGGAATCCTGATCGTGTGGAGAGTCATGTCTACTCTCCTGCTAGCCTATCCTTAGGATTTATATTCCAGAGGATGAGAAGTGGCGGGGAGAAAGATGGGACTCGAAGCATTCGTCAATTTTTAAGAGCACCAGTCGCTTTCAATACTTGACCAAACTATACAAGACGATACTATACAAAAGACGATACTATACAAAAGACAATACTATATACTATACTTTACTATACAAAAGACAAAACACGACAACAACTTCCGATTCCGAACACCGTTTCGAAAACCTAATGGATTTTCACACACCTAACTAACACCTAACTAACAATAATAATAACAAACAATCAATAGAAAAAAAAATATATCTGAGTTTTTCAACTTAATCCTAAATTGAATTTTATTATGAATTTTTACTTTTGAATTTTATTTTGAATTTTGTTTTGAATTTTATCCTCTTTTGGAATTTTTATTTAGAATTTTATTTTTGAATCTTATTTTTTAATTTTATTTTGGATTTTCATTTTTGAATTTTAAATTTTGAATTTTTAACATAAAACAAGAAAACAGTGAGTAACCCAAATACCGGAGCTATTCCGAAGAACACCCTGCCAAACCAGTCCACAGGTGGGGGTAGAAAGGTTACCCGTTTGGCCTCCAGAATGGCCCGAAACTAAGAAGTTGATCAAACAAATCAAAACTACGTTGATATAGTAGCACAGGAGGAACAGGAAGGGGAGATAAACTTATTTGAGGATAACCAAAGTAGCTTAGGGGCTACTTTTCATTCATTTCTTTCCCATTCTGAGGGTATGCTAGAAGGTGAGACTCAAGAGCGAGATGAAATAGAAAGTAGGGAAAGTATAATGATTAAGGCTACAGTTTCGCAGTCTCTTAATGACCCAAGTAACATTTTCGGAGCTGCAAGTTTTAAATATGCTTTAGAAAAGCTTTAAAAGAGTGAAGTCTGTGGCTACTGCTCTATTTTGAACTTTGTTGCAGCTTCTGGCAATTTTTAGTTTATTTAATGCTTTAAATGTGTGCCTTACAACATCTCCAAGCTCTTAAACCTTATAAGGCTAGTTGATCTATAAATATGGTTTATTACAACTTTTATCGCAACACTCTACGAGCCTAACTCATTTTAAATCTCTTGAGAGATGTACTAAGAGCTAATCAAGAGCTTAACGCTTTAAAGTAATTATATTTTACAGTGCAGGTTAACTTTACTTTACTGCCCGAACACAATGGTGTAGCTGTAGCTGTAGAACGTCGCGCTGTCAAAGTCGAAAGTAGGCAAATGCCATAAGAGTGAACACAATGCGTAGTAGTAGCTGTAGCGGTAGCTGAAGCTGTAGTACAAGTTGACTCAACTTCAACTTTTGAGCGCGCTGCAGCGCTACATTTTGACGTTTCACAAAGAAAAAAAAAACAAAACAAAGCAAAATGGCTCAGCAAAATTGACATCTTGCGCTACACCATTGTGGACGAGCTGTGCTTCATTTCTCAGCTGCACTCTGACTTTTAATTTGTCAGCGCGGCGTACTACAGCTACAGCTACACCATTGTGTTCGGGCAGTTAAAGGCACTTGTCATTAAAACAATTGTGTCAAGATAGTATTACCAAGAAGCGATCAAAATGCTCAATAAATTCAAAAACAGTGATGCTTATTGGGAAAATGTGTGTCGTAACAAAAAAATGTTGAAAAGACTTTCAAAGATACGAAAAACAAGGGCTTCTTTGACGCAAAATAATATAATTCCAAATAGTGGTGGTGACTTATGCCCTAATGTGGACGTTATTGAAAGTGTCAGAGACTCAAAAGAAGATAATTCGGTTGAAAGCACATCCCAGCACATTGAAGAACCTATTCAGAATAGAGAAGATGATTGCGAAATGGGAAGCTTGAGAAGTAACTTAGAAGAATAGGCCTTAAAACACAACATTAGGCATACTGCTGATAAAGATTTGCTGTTAATTCTAAATCAGTATGTTCCACAATCAAGTCTTCTCCAAAGGACCCAAGGACCTTATTGAGCACTCCCCAATCCATAGTAATTCATCCAATTGGAGACGGGCATTACTGGCATCAGGGGTTAGAATTTTGTCTTCGACAACACTTCGATGCAATTATCCCTTATGAAACCAGATCCCTTAATTTCAATATTGATGGCTTGCCTTTATACAATAGTTCTCCAATACAATTCTGGCCAATTTTATTCAATATTCATGAAATCAAAAATTTCAAGCCAATGGTTATTGGAATTTATTGTGGAAAAGGAAAACCGACTGATCTATAAACCTATTTATCGCCATTTTTTAAAGAATGCAAAAATATCATCGAAAATGGAATTGTTGTTGGGAACAACCATATAAACGTTAACATCAGAAGTTTTATCTGCGACTCACCGGCTAGAGCATTCATCAAAGGAGAAATTGTGACCTATAAGATAACATTGAACTTTTTCTATCATCAAATAAAAAATTTTAGGGGTAATGTATTTCAATGGAAAGCATGGATGTCTTAAGTGAAAAGTTGTTGGTGAGTACATTGACCATTGCGTTGTGTTTTTGGGAACAAACTGTCCAAAACGCACAAACGATGGCTTTAGAAGAAAGTCCTATGGTCTTCATCATAAAGAAACTTCTCCACTTGAAGAACTGCCTATCGACATGGTTGAGGATTTCCCAGTTGGAAATGCTCTTCATCTCATTGACCTATATGTATGCTATAAATAAGTCCTTAAATATTTTTATATCACAATAAATATTTCAGATGTCATGAAAAGATCTCTTACTGGATGGGTTAACGGACATTTTAAAGGAAGCCCTTAGGCTATGCGCCATTGAAATCAGGAAACTTTCTGAGGAATTGAAGAGCTTCAAAGTTCCCAAAGAAATTCATAGAACTTCACGAGGTCTAGACTGTTTGGCTTTTTGGAAAGGGACTGAGTTCCGTACATTCCTTCTTTACTCTGGAGTGGTATTTTTAAAAGATGTATTGAGATATGATGCTTATGAGCATTTTATTTGTTTATTGTGTGCTATAACAATTTGTTCCTCTGAATCATACAGTCAATTTCTTCCATTAGCAAATGAATTGTTAATTTTTTATAAACAAAAATATGAAGAGCTTTACCAAAAGCGATCTTTTACAAGCAATGTATATAACCTTTGCCATCTTGTTGAGGAAGTTAAAAGATTAGGCATTCTTGAAACCTTCAGCTCTTATCCTTTTGAAAATATTTTGTCCACCATAAAAACCTCTACTTCGCACTGGTTCTAATCCTCTTGCTCAAGCAGCAAAACGAATAAATGAATAGTCAACAATGAAACATTTTCCGGAACAGAAAATAACTTTTCCCATTTTGAAAAACCAGTACGAAGACGGATCCTATACTAAAATCATCTTCGAAACTTTTGTTCTTAGTAACGACATGCCAAACAAATGGTTTTTGACAAAAAACCAAGAAATAATAGGCTTTGAAAAGGTTTTTAGAGCAAGCAATAATTCAATTTCCATAAAAGGTAGTCCTTTGAGAGAAAAGAATGACTTTTTTCTTACTAATATAAAATCATCACATTTAAACATATTTTTTTCAAAATGTGAAGCAAATAATATTTGCTCGATCGAATTAAGCAACATTAAGTGTAAAATGGTTGCTGTTCCCAACAAAAATGATGGAATAGTTTTCATACCCTTTCTCCATACATTATGAATATTACTTTTTTAAACGAAATGCAATATTCTTTTATTTTGTACTTTTATTTGTTTAAACAACTTTGTCTTTTAACAAAACATTAAAAAAACTTATTTACTTTTTGATTGAAAAAAAAAAAAATAATAATAATAAAAAGTTTGAGAAGCCTAAGATGTTCTGTTATTTAAAATTTTCTCTGGCGTATCCGAGTTGGTCATACTAAATAATAATAATAAGAGAAAAAAAAATAAATAAACTTTGTAATTATGATTTTGTTAAATGCCTACCACTGTTCACCGTGCAGATTTCTTCAATTGCCTTCTCGGACCTCTTTCGCGCTGAGTTGATTTTCTTGTTTGGAGCACCTCCTGGCTCTCGAACCTGGTAGAGTTTTTCAAAAGCTTTTTAAAAAACTCTTTTGTTTTTTCGAGCGAAAATTCAGGGTCCGTTTCTGATATTACTTTTGCAAGCAGGTTCAGGATGTTTTTGAACTTCCAAAATGGTATTTTTCCCTCATCAACACTTTTTGAGGCTCCTGTCCAGGAACACGTCGTTAAAAAATGCCTGCAGAAAATTACGTCCACCAGCTCATAGCAGCACGTCCAACCTTGGCCGATCCTTCTTCCACTTTTGCCGACGAGAAAGGACATTTTTCGGACCTATTGAATGTTTCTACATTAAAATTACTTTAATTAACCATGAAGAAGAAATCTCACCATTTCCTGCTCGAACTCTGGCTCTCCAAGGTTGTCCTCAAACTCTTTGGCCTGGACTTCTCCCAAAATTTTAGCAAAGCTCTCCGCTGCCTGGTTGACTGTCTTAATGTTTTCTTTCACTGGGAGCTGATTTTAAAGTTTCGATAAATCGTCACTCGTGCTAGTAATTTGGCCAAGCCAGTAACAATCTCCTGAATGGCTTCCAGCTTGAGCAAAATCTTTTCTTGATTTTCCAGGAATGTTCTTTCGTTCGTTGTTGAGGGGCTGATGATCTTTAGTAAAAAACTAGACGAGGGTTGTTCTAAAAACACTTCTGCAAATCCTTCCGTATCTGCTGCTGCTGCTGTTAAACATTCGTCTAGGATGATGTTAAAATCAGCTTGAGGCGATCTGTAAATCTGTGCACTCCGTCTGCTTGCCGGTTTGTTAAGTGAGGTGTCCGAGTCATCATCGGTTTCATCTATTTCAGTCACATTTTTGTTAAGTAGACATTCTTCTTACTCTTCCGTAAGAGCGAGAGTCAAATCATCGCTCTTTTTATCTTAACAAGGCTTGGCTATCCAATTGGATTTGTCAGGTTTTGCAAAAGGGTTTTTTAAGATCAAATTTAGTTTTTTGGAACTCCAATTGGCCGGAGGAAACCAATAAACTCCATTTTCCTCGAACGCCGAGGAAAATGGATTTTTTTGATTTTATTTTTATTTATTACTAAAACTTAAATATTTCTAAGGCGCATTGTAAATTTTCGAAGCGCACCATCTATGTTTGTGATGAAATAGAGTGGCACATGAAATCATTACTCCAGCATTGTCTTTATCGTGTTATTTAATTAATATTTCACCATCACGATAATATGTTTCATAGTTTTTTCTATTCATTAGTTCGAACATTTCCTCTCTCAAGATTTATGAGTGCATGTTCGAAAAGTTACTTATTGCAAAGTTCTAATACCAGCAAACAATTTTCATTGTTTTTACTTGTATTATTATTTTTTCACTCACACTTAAGTAAACCTTTTTTATATTTCTATTTTACAGCAAAATGTAATACAACTAGCTTTTGAAAATCTTTAATAGAGCAGAAAGTGCTCTAAATCAAAACGCTAGTGTCATTTTGTTGCTATTGTAGAGCATGCAGGCATTCTAGCATCATATTTAGAGCCCTATTCGAGCATTTCAATACCACGAAAGTAGCTTTTAAGCAGCTGTATAATTGACAACGCTTGCACTAATGCTACTGCAGACTACAATCGCTATACAAGAAGTGATAAAGAGCTGAATCTACTCTCAAAGTTGAAAAAAATGCTATTAATAAGTGTCATTTCAGCTTTAGAAGCGCTTACAGAGCAACATGAATTTAATTCGGCCAGTTAGCCCTGCTTTTTAAGCGCTGCAAGAGCTAATATAGAACTAAAATTGTTACTTGGGGATACACACGAAAGAACGATGAAGGTCTTGGCAGAGCAATCAGGGAATATGAGTGGTTTTAACGACAGGTTAAAAATATTGGAGAAATCCACCTTATCGCTGCGCTGTACGCGAGGCAGGAGAATTTTAAGAAGTCGTTCAAAAACGATTCGGTCCAAAAACCACCGTCTCCACCGGCATCACAAGCAGGAAATGTTCAACCGGTCCAAAACGAAATAAAGAAAAGAGAAGATTTTCACAAGTGGGGGGTGAAGTTCGATGGAGCTCCTAAAAGCATGACTGGAGAGTTTTATATTTAGAGTCCAGACTCTTCAAAAGAAGAAGGGAGTTTCGAATGAACAAGTGTTTGCCAATTTCCATCACTTAGTAACCGGCACAGCCGAAAAGTGGTACTGGCAATACCTTGAGGAAAACCAAAACGACGAGCTATTGAATTATTTTGACTTGAAATCAGAACTTCTACGACAATTCCGCAATAGTAAAACTGACCACGAGATACTCCGGACTATAATGGACAGACGACAACTACCACACGAAACATTTAACGAATTCTACGAAGAACTTCGAGGTTTAACGCTACAAATGAAAAACAGACCAAACGAGAAGGACTTGACAAATCTCGTAAGACAAAACATAAAAGACAAGGTAGCATCATTGATTTTTGGTTGCTCAATTGCAAGCATTAAAGACCTTAGAGAAGAGTGTAGAAGGGCGGAAAAACACTTAGTAGCTAGGGATTTCAAAATAAGAAAACCAGTGAGCGAGATATTTCAGATGGAAGAAATTGAACAAGTAGATTTATTAGAATCTGATGGGGAAGATGATGTACAGATTGCAACAGAAGCAATGACGGAGACAATAGGACAGAACTTACAAAGGACAATACATTCAACGCGGCAACATGTCCATCATCTTTGCACGCGCTGACTTGTTTTAATTGCGGCAAAGGCAATGTCTCCTTCCAGTGCGCTTCCTGTCAGGGAAACATGAATGTCGACAGTGCACCCGGGAACCCACCGCCGACAAGGACGACGAACCCGGAAAACCTGGAAAAGTCAAAATTTTTTAAAAGAGAAACAAAAATTGATAATGAGGTGACTCACCCAAATCCAAGCAGAAATGTCAAAAGTCCTCATCAACGAATAGTAGAATATGCAGCTGCCAGGAAAAGAATCTTCGGTGATGAGGTACTTTATGAAGAGAAAGCTAAAAGTAGGAATTTTAGAAAAATAGAAAATTTAAGAAGAAAGAGTGCAATGACTAGTAGTAACAAGAAGAAAGAATGTAATTTGATTAAAAAAATCAGAATTTCGATCTCAAAAGAGCTTTTGAAACAATCGACAGAGGAATACTTATTGAAAAACTAAGTGGTTATGGTGTTAGAGGAAAAGAACAACAATGGTTTAGCACGTATCTGTCGCATGGAACGCAAAGAACATTAGTAGATGGAATAATGTCTAAGAGCGCTAAAACAAAACATGGAGTTCCTCAAGGGTCGATATTGGGCGCACTCTTATTTATAATCTACGACATTAAGGAAGTGCTTCGACATTCGCAAATAGTACATTTTGCAGACGATGCACTTATCTTTATTAACGTTGAAAATGGAGACGACTGCGTAAAACTAATCCAAGATGACCTCAACAGAGAAAACGAATGGCTGAAGGCGAACAAACTAAAGTTGAACGTGGCAAAATCAAAATGTATGGCTCTGAACTGTAGTGTTACACTGAATCTAGAAATCGACAACGAAAAAGAGAACAATTTAAATTTATTAAGTATCTAGGAGTAGTGATAGATGAAAAACTAAAGTTTGGTACTCATGTAGATTATTAAGTCAAGAAAATATTAAAAAAAAAAAAAAAGGATTCTTTAACAGAATTAGAATAATAAATTGTCTTTAATGTGCGCAATTAATGTTTTTAACTTAATGATAAAACCTCATTTTGAGTATTGTTCATCAATTCTGTATCAATATTCTAATAATGTTCTGTTAAAACTACAACGTCTACAAAATAAGTCCATGCGTATAATACTTAAATGCAATCGTTATACACCGATAAGAATAATGTTGAATATGTTAAAATGGTTGAGTGTAAAGCAAAGAATTTTTGTTAATGTACTTTGTTTTGTTTATAAAATTAAAAATGGTCTTCTACCCCAATATTTATGCAAATATTTGAGATATGTCGGTGAATCTCAGCCATATAACATGAGGAATAGAGATGATTTTAGACTACCAAACTATATAAGAAATATTACCCATAACAGTGGTAGCTCTGGTTACCATAGTGTTGGTTGTGTGTCTTAATACTCCTTAGATTTTCTCTACTTTTTACAATTTCTACTGTGATTTATTTGTGTCTCATAGTTTATTTGTGTGCTTTTAAGTCCATATTCTTAGTTGACAACAGTGTACAGTGAAATTGTGTGAAATTGTGTTAAATATCTTAATTTTTGCCAATAAATTGTGTTTAGTTGTGGTAAGCGGTGTAATTCTCTCGTTCAAAAAAAAAAAAATTCCGTAACCTTAATTGAGTGATAATTCAAGTGCAAGTCTCTTGAGCACTTTACGCTACTTGAATTATCATAATTACTGCATGAAAGCTTTTTTTTTGTGTTTTATTTCATAATTTTTGTGTTTTAAATTATTGCTTTTGTAGTAAAATTTTAAATTGCTCCACGGCGTAGTTGGTTAGAGCGAAGATATCCAAAAAAAAATTATAAAATACAAAATACAAAAAAAAAAAACAAAAATCAAAAGCTTCTGTGGCTGCCCTAGTTTTAAGTAGATTTAAGTAGTTTTAATTAGTTTTAATTAGTTTTAAGAAAACAAAAATAAAATGATCAAGAAAGCTAAGTTTTTTTAAAAATTTTCTTAGTTTTAACTAGTTCTAGTTTGTAATTAATAAGGTATCATAAGGCCGAAAGGCATTAGTAGTAAGATATTGAATAATTTAGAGTACCCGCCTAGGGTCAGTAAGTTAATTAAGTTATTATATAAGCTAGTTTTACACATTTTTGTTAGCATGTAAGTAGATATAAGATAAAGTTAATAAAAATGAATTGAAAATGAAAAAAAAAAATTAGAGCGAAGATAGTTGTGTCAAGCATCTCAGGTTCAAACCTCGTACTACCCAAACGAACTTTTTTTTTCTTTTTTTTCCTTTAATTAAAACTAAACTTTTATTCTCTATCTTTTTTTTTTTTTCAGTTTTCTTTTTCTTTTTTTTTACTTTTTTCAAATTCTTCAAATAAAATGGAATGCTCAGCGGTGAAATGTCTGGACTCTTCCCCTAATGCATGCCTTTTTGCATGTTACGGCCCTTGTGGGAATTTTCATGTTGGTTTTGGTCTCCAGTTGTGTTTGCATATAGATATGAAATGTAAATATATAAAAAAGAAAGAAATGTTAAATCAGACAGGTATATGAAAGTAAAACCAACGAAAAGAGACACCAATAGATGAACCAACAAACCAAAACAAAGAATAAAACAAGTTGAAAGGCGAAATACTTGAAAATGAAATTTTAATTTCGAAACGCGTCGTAAAAATTATAAAAGTTGTGACAGTTTATTTAATAAAATAAAACAAAGAAAATTGATTAACATTTCTTTCTTTTTTATATATTTACATTTCATACCTTGTGGGAAGTTTTACCATGCTAAATGCGTTGGGTCAACCACCTTATTTATAGAAAAGGTTGACGCATCAAAAATTGCAGTTTGGTTTTGTACTGATTGTAGGAAAATCTCTCTATCCCAACTTGCTTTTAAAATGCCGTCATTCAAGACTGATATAGCCAAAATCAAGAAAGGATTAGATGAACTGTGTAATAATTTTAATGATGCGGTTTCAAACCTTAGTAACTTTTCAGCCCCCAAGTTTTCGGTTGACATATCTACCTCAACTGATGATTTGGAAGAGCCGTATACTCCTCTGCCTCATGTTTCACCAAAAACAATTGACTTATTAGTGCAATCTACTTCAAATATTTCTAAACCTTATAAGTCTAAAAAGAAAAAGCAAGATACTCACTCTTCTGAAAAACATTTTTGTCTTAGGAGCTGTATTGGTCCTACTAATAATAACAATGAAACGACAACTGTCGATTTAGCTGTTGTTTCTAGTAGGCCTTCTAGTGTTGATAATCAAATTACCGAACTACCTCATATCCCCAAACAAATCGAATCAGTTCCCGAAACCATTAATGTGAATTATCCTCCAACTGAACCATTTCCAATTCCCAAACAAGTAGAATCAGTTCCCAAGCCTAAACAAATTTTTGTATCCCGTCTTAAGCCTGATTTAACATCCAATGATATTATATCCCATCTAACTTTGAACCACAATATATATAATGACTTAATTATTAAATGTACCAAAATAAGTAAACCTAACAGTTTTGTTTCGTCCTTTAAAATTTTTGTCCCTCCGTCGCAGTTTGATTATCTTTGCAGCCCTATTTTCTGGCCTTCAGGCCCTCTTTTAAAAGAATTTGTTGGTTCTTCCAAGAAGAAACGTGTTGAAAATAGTACCGTCAATAATGTTCAAAAAACTAATAAGACTTTCCCTATTTTACCAAAATGTAAGGGGGCTTCGTAGTAAAACTACTGATTTTTTTATAGCTTTATAGCTTTTTGTCATCTAATAACACTTTTCCTTTTACTTTAACAATAGATCTAATTTGCATTGAAGTTACATTTGAGTCTAAGACAGTCTATGTAATTGGCACGTACATGCCCCCAAAAAGTTCTGCCCCTGCCTACAATGAAGTGGCTTTAAGGCCCCGGCCCATAGAACGCGGTGCGTGCGTGCGGCACCGCTTTCAACTGACAGCTCGATTAAATACACACGTTCTTATAAGAGGTGACCCATAAGCACCGCGAGCAACGCGCCGCACGCGCCGAGTAGCCAAACTTCTATTTTGCCGCGGCTCTCACGCGGTGACAGAACCAATTTGAAATTTTCTCTCTGATGATATGCGCAGTAAGAACCAATTTGAAATTTTCTCTTCTGTTAACATGAGTGGCCTTGTTGAGTTGAGACACCGCAACGGATTCTATGGGTCACCCCTATCAGTTGCGTGCGGCAAAACCCACCGCATCAGTTGCCGCGCCGCTCCTACCGCACGCACCGCGTTCTATGGGCCGGGGCCTTTAGTGTTAGATTATTTAAACAATCTTTCTTCTTTAGATATAAATATTTTACTGCTGGGTGACTTTAATCTATCTTATATAGATTGGTCTCCATCAATTGACTGTTCATTTCAGAAAGCTTCCTTGGAATCCTCTCAACAAGAGCTTATCTTATTGGATTATCTAATTTCTACTGACTTACAACAAGTGAGTTGTATTAAAAACTTTTTAAATCGAAATCTCTATTTAGTCTTTACCTCTGACGCTGTTAGTACTGTCGTTCTTAAATCTTATTCCGGCATTACTAATGTAGATGACTTTCACCCTCCTCTAAACATTTTCCTTGACCTAAGCGGTCACATTCATAGTTATAGTAATTCATATGACTATACTCGCATATATTTGACTATCGAAAGACTAACTTTCAAATGCTTTCTGATGAACTAAGTATATCTAATATTAATAACATATCAGCTTTCACTAATATTGACGAAGCAGTTAGTTACTTTTATTTTATTCTTAACGACTGCATGAACAAAGCTATACCCCTCAAAATTTCAAAGAATGTGAGCTCTAATCACCCATGGTACACTCAAGAGCTAAAAAAGCTTCGCAACAAAAGAAATAGTGCTCGGCGGACTTACATTAAGACGCGTTCTGAATCTGATCACCTTTCTTACATTTTTTTTTTTTTGATGAATTTAAATCACTATCAAAAACTCTGTTCTCAAATTATGTTCACAGAATGGGCAACTCATTAAGGGATAATCCAAAAAGTTTCTGGAACTTTGTCAATTCAAAGAAAGATTCGTTTGGATACCCAGATAACTTTACATATGGTAATGTCACATTGACAAAAACATCCGACATTTGCAACGCTTTTGCTCACCATTTTTGTAATTCCTTCTCTGATTCTATTGTTTATATAGATCGTAGTTACTTCGAGTTTCTACGTAAATGTCCTAAAGTTAATTTTAATAATGTTCCAATTATCCTAGAAAGAGTCCTTATCAATATTTCATCTTTGAACGATGATTACTCTGCTGGCCCTGATGGCATCCCTCCAATAATTTAAAAAAAGTGTAAGTCCCTAATTGCATTTCCCCTTAATTATTTGTTCTCATTATCGTTAGATTCTGGTCGATTCCCTTTACTGTGGAAAAGATCTTTTATTACACCTGCATTTAAAAAAGGTATTAAATCAGATATCTTTAACTACAGACCCATATCTAAGCTTTCGTGTATCCCCAAATTATTTGAACAGCTTGTTTGTGAAAGCTTAACTTTCGATATTTAAAATATAATTTGCAAACAGCAGCATGGTTTTGTACAGAAAAGATCAACAGTAACAAACCTTGTATATTTCCTTCATAAATGTTCAAACGTGCTTGAAAGCGGGCAAGAGTTTGTTGTTTATACTAAATGCATATGGATTCCTTTCGAGCTTCGTCAATTGGATCAGGTCGTACCTAGCTGATAGATCATAATGTAAATGTGGTAAAATTTAGAAGCATTCTTTCAGACTCCTTTAAGGGGCTCTCAGGAGTACCACAAGGTAGTCACCTTGCCCTATCCTCTTTATTCTAGCCATTAATGATGTTACTTTTAGCTTGTCATCGAGCGAAATTTTGATCTTCGCGGATGATATGAAAATTTTCAAGAAAATAGACTGCGCAGACTGATGTTGAAAATTTTGCCACATGGTGCGATAAAAATGGATTGATTCTCAATCCAAGCAAATGTCAAAGTATAACTTTTTCGAACAAACGTACACCGGCTTTGCATAATTACTCGATTTCTCATCAATTATTATGCATAGTGTCCAGTATTAAGGACCTCGCCTTTTACTTTAGTTCCAATTTAGAATTTACATCTCATATCAATTACATTGTTAGTAAAGGAAATTCAATGCTTGGCTTTATTAAAAGATGGGCTAAGGAGTTTACGGACCCCTACGTCACTCTTTCGCTGTATAACTGTCATGTTCGACCTCATCTAGAATATGCTTCTCAAGTATGGTCTCCTTATCATGCAGTCCACAATTTAAGAATAGAAAGTATACAGCGAAGATTTATTAGATTTGCTCTCAAGGGACTTCCTTGGACTGATCCTTATGACCTTCCACCGTATAAGCATCGTATTCAACTTTTGCAGATGCAACTACTTTCGCATCGGCGAATTATAATGATTTAGTCTTTATTCGCCAGCTTATAACAGGACAAATTGATGCTCCTGACTTGCTCTCATGCATTAGTTTTAACTACCGGGGAGGCTCATACCAACTGCGCAACTTGGAGTTACTTCACTGACCCCATCATAGAACTAATTATGGAATGAATGAGCCTATTCCTCGTATGATAAAAGTTTTGAACCTAAACTCAAATTTAATAGATTTTCATATTAGTAAAACTACGTTAAAGTCCTTAATTCGAACCAGAGCTCCACTCTCTTGACTATGTTTTTTATGTTTCTTATCTCTTAATAATTGTAACATTTAATAATTAATTTTATGTGTGTAGCTATCTAACTTGTTTTCGTATAGGTTTATCAATAATTTTGTAATATTTTTTAGCTCTGTTGTCTTGAGTGTGTTAGACTTAATTTTTGCTTACTAACAACTAACACCTAAATGATGACAGTGATACATATTTCTGAGTACTTAAGGGTGAAAAAACTCTTGAAGAAAAGATACATTGTTTCACAAGCTTTAAATATGCTGTTCTGATAGTGAAAAAACACTATTTTATGTAAAGGATGTAGGCTATTCAATACACTGCCACATGAAACAGAAAATTAAATAGATTTCAAAAAATTTAAGAGATATGTAATTTAATTTATAAAACTTAAATATCTTTACAGTAATTGAATCAATATTTAAAAAAATGTGTGAACTTATTTTTAAGTTAAAAATTGTAAAATTGAATTTCAATAGCAGAGTTCTGCTAAATAAATCAACTAAATTCTAATCTAAACAACTCCAAGAAAAAAACCAAGACCGTAACAAAAATTGTTTGTTACTGTTTAATTAATAATTTAAAGTAAAAACATGACAAGCATTTTGTTTATTTTTCTAAGCGCCATAATGTCTTGTTCATTCACTTAGAAATAAAAATTCACAACATGTGAGTGCAGTGAGTTTTATAAATTTCGGTGTAATCCGAACAAAGTCAGCAACAATTTTTTTTTGTTATTTTACTTTATATCCTACATGGGCATATTATCTTCGGCCGAGTGTTGTTAGCAGAATAGCTCATTCACTTCTGGTGTTGTTGGCCATCAACTACGCCGCTCCTTCCTTTCGTGAATTACAATAGATCGGAGAATCGGCAGTATTTTGGTACTAAATACCAAAGTCTCCATAGGTATCACTAAAAAGAGATCTAATCGACTTCGCAGATTAGTATTCGACTTGTAGAACGTTTTTCTACCACGCATATTGTTTTTTGCTAAGCCAACAGAAAATCTAAAACGATTTGTTAAATAAATAAAATCAAATTTTCAAAATATAAAATAGAGCCAAAAGTTTTAAGTCTTCCTCCAAAATGTAATTCAGGGATGCTTATTTGTTTAATTTTCTTCAGTTTTTTTTTTGTTTGGGATCTTTGTTACGCTAAATGTATTTGTAGTTTTCAAGGAGGCTTGTCTGTGCGGTAGCCCCTACTCCAAAACGAACCACCTACCCTGCCCTGTAATCCGTGCCGGTTTTAGCACTACCAGCATCCTGGGCGGGATTTCTGCGGCGCCCTCCAACTGCAATTCAATCCCATACAAAAAAAGAAATAGCATAATAGTGAAATATCCATTTATTAAAAGAAAAAATTATTTATTATAAGAAATAACCATTTATTAGAAAAAAAGTAATAAAATTTTACTTTTCTGGCCTTTTTATCAGCGAACTCTTTTATAAGGTTATCAAAGTCGATGTTTTCAGCAATTTCGTTTTCAATAGACAAAGTTGCTAGGTTTGTCAATCTAGATTGAGATATTGTTGATCGAAGACAGGTTTTTATCAGCTTCAATTTTGAAAAACTCCGCTCCCTACTAGCAATCTTCACAGGTATAGTCAATAAGATTCGCAATGCTATCCATACATTTGGATACAGTTCTTGTAAGTTGCGATCTTTGGTGAAATTTAAAACAAAAATGGGAATATCCACATTTTGGTCAGGATATCAAACTTACAAGTTCATCACACAACATACAACCATCTACGTCTGATTTACATAGAGTCTACAGTTAATTTTGATTGGAGATCAGTGCAGAGCTTGACAAGGTCGGGTTTTACTGGAATTTGTTTAATATTGTACAAAAAAGACCAAGATTCCGAGTACTCAATACTCATTTAACTGTTCAAACCTTTCATTGACTGAAATTAATGTAGTATCCAAAAGACAGTTGAAAAATTCTACCTCAAGTTTTTTTTTCTGGAGAAGTTATAGGGTCATCGCGTGAAATTTCACCTGCTTGATACTTAGCACGTCGAATTCTTGTTGTAGCTCGAAACACAGGTTCAATTTCTAGTTCTTCGGCAAAATCCTTCGCAGTTAAAATATCACTTTTAAAGCCTGTATTTCTGTAGTCTACCAAGAAATTTCAGCATTTTTTCATCATTTTTGTACCGAGATCCATGTCTCTTGACTGTAGAGATTTACTTACAATATTTATTTTAAAAAGTATGTCATACCAAACAACCAATGAAACTATGAAGCTGAAATCTTTTAGTTGTTCGGCTAGAGTAGCAGCCTCATGAGACTTTTGAACATCAGTTTTCTGAGTTTCAGTAGCCAAAGTAATTAAAGCATCATGGATAGCACTAATTTGATAACGGACTGCTTTAGCACTGCTTATTCTTGCTTTCCAACGTGTGTCACTGAGCTTTTTTTTATAGTATATAGTCCCAAGTGATCGGTTAGAATTTTCCATCGATGAACAGAAGCTGAAAACAATGTGAACAATCTCTAAAGTACCCCAAATAGAGTGACTGATACTACGGATGTCTAAGCGGGATCACATAGTACTAGATTGTAGCTATGACTCCTCTTCCAAAGCGAAAAACATTGAGGAGTAATTCTAACTCAAATAATATTCAGTCTGATAGTTTACAGATTATTTCAGAGTCTACTGAACCAATGGACGTTACAGTGACCCAACATGATGCCATCGAAAATGTTCCTTTCGGAACGAGCATTCTCATGGAAGCGATTCCTAAGCCTAAATCGATTTTTGTTTCAAGGCTTAGACCTGAAATAACTTCGGAAGATGTCTTACGTCATTTGGTTGATAAAAAAAGTATTCCTTCTGTTACCTCTATTAAATGCAATAAAATTAGCAAAGCTAATGGTTTTGTTTCGTCCTTTAAGTTGGTTACGCCTTCTTCTCTCTCTGATTCTATATTGACTATTGAATCTTGGCCTACTGGTACTCTCGTAAAAGAGTTCTCAGTTCGCAAGAAAAATAAGATGGTACCTGAACCACAGTCTCTTCCAAAAAACTAAGTAGAATTACCCTCTTCTACCAAAATGTAAGAGGGCTTCGTACTAAAATTACCAATCTCTACCTAAACTCTCATATTTTCTCGCATGACAATTTGTTTTGACAGAAACCTGGCTTAATTCAAATCATATGGACACTGAGCTTTTTAGCCAAGAGTTCTCTGTTTATCGTAAAGACGGACACTATGAAAAGCCAGAAGATGTGGGTGGTGGTGCTTTGATTTCTATAAGAAATACTTTTATGTCCTCTCAAATAACTTTTCCGTTCGACTTGACAATAGACGTATTGTGTGTCAAATTGTCCGTACAATCAAATAGTATTTATGTTGTCAACGTTTATATTCCTCCTAAGAGTTCTATTTCAGCTTATACTGAGCTGTCTTTGGTCTTAGATCATGTAGTTGAATTGTCTAGCTCCGAAAACTTTATATTATTGTTGGGCGATTTTAATTTACCAGAAATAAATTGGGTTCCTTCGAAAGACGGATCTTTTCAAGTAGCTTCCCTGACCTCGTCGCAACAAGAGCTTCGGATGCTAGATAATATTATTTCTTCGGACTTACAGCAAATAAGCTGTATCAAGAACTTTATAAATCGCATGCTTGATTTAGTCTTTTCATCTGACGCAGTTAGTACTGTTGTTCTTAAATCTAAATATGGCATTACTAACGTAGATGACTTTCACCCACCCTTAGACATCTTTCTTGAACTGAGTAGTGATTTTTATAATCGTAGTAATACATATGACTGTTCAAGTTCATATACCTTCGAATACCGGAGAGCGGATTTCGGTTTGCTTTCTGAAGAACTAAGCACAGCTGGCATTCATAATATTTCAGCTTATGACAACATTGACGATGCAGTCAAATGTTTTTACTTAATATTAGAAAATTGTGTAAGAAACATTATTCCTCAAAAAATTCTTAAAAATTCTAGCTTTTGTCAGCCTTGGTATACCAAAGAGCTTAAGGTTCTGCGGAATAAAAGGAATAAAGCCTGTAAAGCTTATAGTAAAACGCATTCTACAGCCGACCATCATCTGTACATTGGTCTTTTTGAAAGCTTCAATATGCTCTCTAAAACTCTTTACTCTAATGAACTCGATTGTATTTACACTGACTTTTCCAAAGCATTCGATCAACTTTCTCATGATGTTATAATATATAAACTTAAGGCATTTGGTTTTCCCACTGAATTTATTATATGGATTTGTTCCTATCTGCAGAATAGAACTTATCAAGTTAAATTTCGCAACTACTTTTCGAACACTTTTATTGCCCTGTCGGGTGTGCCACAAGGCAGTCACCTTGGACCTTTACTTTTCACTGTCGCAATCAATGATGTGGCCTCATGCATTTCTTATAGTAAAATTTTGATTTTCGCAGACGATATGAAAATTTTTAAATCCATTAAGAATGCTACTGATCGCGTACTTCTTCAAAAAGATATCGATACTTTTGTAATATGGTGCAGTAAGAATGGCCTTAGTCTCAACCCCTCCAAATGCCAAACTATGACTCAATTGCTCAATTGTAGGGAAAGCAAACCAATTCCAATTCCAGGGAACCAATTTCTCATTGCTGTTCATTTTTTAATTTGTATTACAACAATCTTGATGTAACTACTACAAGATTTCATTTCAAAAGTTGCCTCTCTTCATTGTTATTGCTTAATTCTTAGTTTCAAACTGAATCTTATATAAATTTGTATAGATATATTAGCTGTAAGCATAATCTGTAGATTTCTTAAATCGTAGATTGAATAAATAAATAAATAAATAAATAAACTCTATGCTAGGTTTTATAAAAAGATGGGCAAAAGAATTTAATGATCCTTATGTAACACTTTCTTTGTATAACTGTTATGTTCGCCCTCATCTGGAGTATGCATCTCAAGTCTGGTCTCCACTTTATGAAATTCATAAGTCTCGTATTGAGGCAGTTCAACACAAATTTATACGATTTGCTCTGAAAGGTCTTCCTTGGGAGGATCCTTTTAATCTGCCTCCGTATGAGCACCGTATTCAGCTTTTAAGCTTGCAAACCCTTTCCCAAAGACGTATCAACAATGATCTAATATTTATCGATCAGCTCATTGCTGGTTATATTGATGCTCCTTACTTGCTCTCGTCCATAGGTTTTAACTACCGCGGAGGATCTCACCACTTACGTAACTTAGATTTAATTCACTGCCACCATCACAGAACCAATTATGGGATGCATGATCCGATATCGCGCATGAGTAGATTATTTAATTCAAATCATTTACTTATTGATTTTAACATTAGCAGAAATAGTTTGAAACAAAAGCTTAAAACCAGTGTTTCACATACCTGATATTTTTTTTCTATTATTTATTTCATTTGTAATCTGTATTAATTTTATATACATATCTACTTACTTAATTTATATTATCTAGTCTTGATCTTAGAAATTAGAAGGGTGTATTGGAATAAATCAACTTTAGAAGATGAAGAAATAAGACTGATACTCAATGGCAGTCAATGGAAAAGGCTCTTAGGGTTTTGTAATGAAGCACTTGCATACAGAATAAATGTTATAAATGAGTTTTTTTTTAGTCCACTTATATTTGTTGTAAAGGTAGCGATTTTTTTTTTGTTTATTGTATCTACTCTCGTTTGATTACCTAGTCCACATAAATTAATTATTATTATCATTATTTATATATCACTTAACTTTATTGTTGTAATGATCACTAAATGTAAATAAATGTAAATTAAATTGTCTAAACTTGGCTCTACATTTAACGCCAACAAAGAGCGAACAGGGGCGCTCGGGCGCTCTGTGCAAATCAAACCCCCATCGTCCTGGATGCATTAAATCCCATTCATGTTAAATGTAAAGTCCATGCTAACTTAACATTAAATGTTTGAATATTGTGATATTTATTTATTTATATTTATATAAAATTGTAATAGAAAAACAAAATATTGTTACCCATCAGACAGACGGCACTCTTCCATGTCTTTATTATGTATGTACGTAAAACCAAATTTGTAAAAAATCTTTTTGAAAAATAAAGCATTTAAATAATAAATTAATAATAATCAATATTATCTAGTCTAGTCTTGTTTAATTTGTTTATGTTATTTAGCTATAATTTTTCTTTGTTTTTAATTGCTTTATAAGCTCTCTTTGTGCTGGTGTAGGCGTTTTATTAACTTCTAACACTTGCATTTATATTGAAGAGCGTAAATAAGTACGTACAAATGGGCTTGCTCAAAGCCCAGTGCGACTTATGTCTCTGAGATGCAAAAAAAAAAAAAAAGACAGTCACACGGTACATAAACAGCTAAGGGGTTTATGAGTTCCCCTTTGAACCCTTTTTCTTTTCATATTCGCCCCGTTGTCGTAACCCTGACCCCTACAATCGTTCAATTCCAGTCCGTATTTATTTAAAATATTAATAATAACTTCAGTCAGTCTTCCACCAGTGAATTCATTATATGTATAGTAAGTTCCCGGTAAAATGAACTCCGATCGAACAGATTGAATTCTGTGTTCAATTCAAGTGCTGCCAACATAAAAAACCGCTTTATTTAGCGAATTTACGACTAAGTAGACCTCGAACTATTAACATAAGCTGGAGGCGCCGTGGTGCCTCTTTTGTCTGGCGCCTTGGGCCATCGCCCAACCTCGCCCTACCCTAAAACCGCTACTGCCTGTAATCCATTAGCTTAACTTTATCTATACACTTTCTTAACTATATTCACCCTCAAAATATGTTGTTAAAAAAGTAGTCTTTGGAATTATTTTATTGCAAAGTTTGATTTAAAAACTGAAAAGTGATTTATAAATCTTTTATAAAACGGAACATTTTACACTTCATAGATGGCAACTCTAATTACTTCAGAAGAGCCACTTTACCTACCAATTTTTTTTTTTTTTTTTTTTTTTTTTTTTTTATAATTAACGCGCACATCAAGGGGTTATGACTACCCTTATAATGTTATAGAACACAGTGCGAGCATTTAGGAAAATAGGAGAGGATTTGAAAGGAGACACCGATGCACGTTGCTTTTGAACCTTTGTGAATCGTAATGAGGGGGAAATACAGAGCCAGGTAAAGCATTTCACATTCGGGTGGTGCGACTGAAATACGAATCTCTATACTTGACTGTACGTCCGAAGTTGGGCTCAAGGTAAAACTGATGAACATTCCTAGCGAGGCGGTGTTGCGGCTAAATTGTTTCAGGGGAGGAATGCAACTGGCTATTTCACTAGAGCACTGTTTGTGAAAAAAGCGATAAAAGAGAGTGAGACAGGTGACGTTTCGACGATGTTCAAGAGAATCAATCGATTCTACGATTGAACTATCACCTATCAATTTTAACGCTCTGTTTTGTACCCTATCAAGCAGGTGCAAAGATGTTTGAGCAGCACCTGACCAGATATGGGAGTTATACTCCAGTTTTGGGCGGATGAAGGCCTTATAAATTATAGCCAGATCAGAAGGGGTGAAGAACTTCCTGCATCGTCTTAAGAAACCTAAGCATTTAGCAGCGTTTTTGGCGACTTCAAATATGTGGTCATTCCAACGAAGATCATCGTTTACACACATACCAAGTACTGACAGCTTTTCGGTTTCTTCGATGCAGGTACCATTCATGGATAATGGCAATGGGGGAATGTTAAGCTTCAACGACAAGAGACAGCATTGAGTATTCGAAGCATTGAATTCTACTCGGTTCATAATACCCCATGCAACAATGCTGTCAAGGTCAGAATTCAATGAGCTTATCATACGCAACCGTTCCAGTTCCACATCCGAAGAGCAAGGACGTGAATTTGGAAACGAATATGAAAAGCTGAGGGTCGAGTCGTCAGCAAAACAGTTAAGTGGATTAGAAGTTTCAGACAAGAGATCATTAATGAAAATGAGGAAGAGAGTCGGAGACAAAACGGAGCCCTGGGGCACACCAGCATTTATGAAGTGGGTATCAGACTTGAAGCCATCCAACACAACTTGTATTGAACGGTCGGAAAGGTAGTTTCTAATCCAACGAAGAAGAGACTCATCGATACCAAAAGCACGCATTTTCGATAAAAGAGCCTGATGCCAAACTCTATCAAATGCTTTAGAAATATCAAGCGCAATAATCTTACTTTCTCCAAAACAATGTAAAGATTGGTTCCACTTTTCGGTGAGATAAGCCATCAAATCACCAGTGGACCGTTTGCTACGAAAGCCGTACTGACGGTCATTAAGAAGCTTTCGTTCTTCAAGATATTTCATAAGTTGACGGTTTATCAACGTTTCCATGACCTTGGAAAGAAGGGACGTAAGTGCAATTGGACGGTAATTGGAAGGGGAGGAAGATTCGCCTTTTTTAGGGACCGGCTGGACAAATGCAGTTTTCCATCTGCTCGGAAAAATCCCAGCAGAATAGGAAAGATGGAAAAGTTTACGCAGTGGTTTTGCCAGCGTAGAAGAACACCTCTTCAGAATAACGGCGGGGATACCATCTGGACCAGCGGATTGATGTATGTTGAGATCTTTAAGGACTCTCGCAACCGAGCGAGTTCGAAAAAATATCTGCTTCATCAAAGAATTTGCAGACTCGAGCTCAGGTGGAGCCAAAATACTATAAGGAAGTGTCGAGTTGGCAGCAAATTGAGCTGCCAGCGAATTGGCTTTGTCGATGGAGCTGACATACGGAGAGTCATTGAAGACGAGCGTTGGGACCGATGATGTGGTCGAGTTCTTAATATTCTTAACAAAAGACCAAAAGTTTTTACTTCCTTTTGGACACAATAGTATTTTTTGCCTTACCTTTTGGTCATATAAAAACTTGGTCTTCTGTATATGAGTATTGCAGGCGTTCCTGGCGCACTTAAACTTATTTCTGTTTTCTTCGGTAGGGTCATTTTTAAAAATCCGAAAACATTTTTCTCTTTCCCTAATCATCTCCCTACAGCTCGAATCGAACCACGAATTTTCTTTGGGGATGATGCTCTTTGATCTATGCGGAACTAAGTTAGTCATGCCGTTGAGAATTACGTTAGATATCATATCAGCTGATGCATCCACGTTACCGTCGAGAAAGCACAAAGACCAGTTGAAATTTCGAAAGAAATTATTCAGGCCGTCCCAATTGGCTTTCTCATATTGCCATACAGTTCTTTTTGGGACTTTTTCTTTTTTTACTGTGGCGGAAACCGGAAAATCTACCGATATGACACAATGGTCCGACGTGCCTAGAGGTGATGACACTTTGACCCTATATTTTTCAGGATGAGAAGTGAGAAACAAATCTAATGTGTTGGCCGAATGGCCAGAAATATCCGGAACCCGAGTGGGCTCATCAACAAGCTGAGTTAAAAGATTTAATTCAGCAAAGATCTCAACATACCTTCCTTCGGGTGTTGTCTGGCCAGAATGTCGAAGCCAACCTGAATTGTGTACATTGAAATCGCCCGCAATTGCGATTTCAGTGTGAGGATAAAGGGAAACAATTCTTACTATGGAATCAGATAGCGCATCAAACTCGTTAGAGGTTGAATTGCTATCTAAATTGGGGCTTCTATAAATAAAACAGTAGTGAATGATATGCTTACGGACGGTGAATTTTAACCACATGAAATTAAAGTTCGTATTAGAACAGATGCCGTATTGTGGTAGAAGCTGGTAAGCAATATCATTCCGAACATATACGGCGAGGCAATGGGAGGAAAAGAATAATGGCACTAAGCTATATCCAGGCAGGTTGAACTCTGTGGGATCAGAATCAACACCCACCTGTGTTTCACTCAGTGCCAAAACAGCTGGCCTACATTTTGCAGTGTGAGCGTACACAGCAAAGAAATTCGATCGCAACCCCCTAATGTTGCTAAAATCGACCCGAAATTTACCCGACATTACAATTCACAAAAACACACAAAACAAAATATCGAACGCAGACGCTATCTAAGTATAATCAACAAGTGCATATCTCGATAGGAAACCAAACCAAATTACTAGCGGTGTTATGCCCAGCCAGCAACTTGATTTGATTCACCAACGGGATCGACACCGTTGATCAAACTATCCGCCTAGCAAACCCACAGCCTCATTGCCTGCACACACTGCTTCGATGCGATAAGGAAATATCGATTAGAAGAAATGTGTGCAGCCAACAAGACTATGTGAGTGGTGTGGGGGAGGAGAAGATAAGAAGGTGGGCACTAGTGTTTGGTCTATTGCAGTTTCTTTTTTTTTTTTTTTTGATTAATTTTCACAGCACAGGCACAGCGCACTGAATTGTTTTTGCACGAGAATTCTTTTTTTTTTTCTTGCGGCGGCACGGAATGAAAAAATTAATAGATTTATGTTTGATTGTTATTGATTTGATTGTTTTCTTTTTTTTTCTTATTATTTTTTATTTTATTTTTTCTTATTTTGTATTTTTTGTATGGAGGAAGGGGCAGCACAGATTTTAATTTTGCGGTAACTAGCGCGGCGCGTGTTTGCGCGTTCGATAATAGACCAGCACTGTTACAAAATAAACTGTGGAATACCAAAAATTAAATAAAAAAAAATATCTCACTCCGACCTTTTTTCCTCCAAGGTTGTGAGTGCACCATAATGGGATAGTTCTAGAGTTCAGCTACAAGAAAATTGTTTTAAAATTTTGTTTTGTCCTAGGTAGATCTTCGTTCACCACCGGAAAAACTACTCCTCTCAATACTATTGAAGATTTCTTCCATTAGGTATGTTTTTTTTATAACATCAAAATTTCACGTCTCACTGCCCAAACGTTAAAAAATTGGTGCAGAAAAAATAACTTCAACTGAAGACATTCAACAAAAAAAATTATTGGTTTTGAGCGTTTTATTGCAAAACAAAAATCACAAAATAAAAAAACGCACAAAAATTAAAAAAATACTTCATAAATAAACTGCAATAGAATTTTGAACGATAGTTCTACTATATGGACACAAAACTGAGGAGCAACAGTTTTCAACCATTGTTGCATAGCAATCTCTGCAGACTTTGAAGTGATTGCATGGCTTTAATAAAATATTTATTTTTTTGTCGAAACAAATTATACTGTTACACTCGTGTGTTTGTTCATCTAGCTGAAGAAAAATATTTATTAAAAAGTTAACAAATAATACTATGTGATTTACTTACCTTATACCTTTTTTCTATCACGGCATGTTTTGATACAGCTTCCGTCAAATGGTACTGTTTATTCTTTATATACATACCTCCAGCGCAGCGTGTAGAATCATACCACGTCCTTTTTTTTTTGATTTCGACGAGAGTCACACTATAAATAAAAATAAAGTGGTTTGCTGAAACTGAAAAGAATAAATTTCTTTAATAAAATAGTAAATTACCTGGTAAGCAGTTGATGGTGTGGAGTCTGGAGTGGCTGCTGGCTGGTAGAGTTTAGAGTAGTACTCGTGCAAGTAAATAAAATTTTTTTTTATGCCAAAGCATGAATGGAAAAGGGCATGCGTAGTAATATACGAGTGCAAAGAGCGCCGACGTATAGTCGTGGGGCATTGTTGCCATTAAGAATATTATGACTACTCAATGGGTTCCACTTTCGCTGTGTGGAGTTGAAGATATAAGATTGGACTTCAAAACCACTTTCGACACGGTTAATAGACAAGCATTGATCTACAAGTTGGCATCTCTTGGTGTCTCTCGAAAGTTTCTGCTTCTCTATTCTAATTTCTTGACTTCAACAAGTTCAGCTTTTTGGGATGGAATAGGTATTTCGGGGTGGTTTGAAACGTCCGCAGGAGTTCCTCAGGGTTGCATTCTCAGTCCAATTTTATTCGCTTTATTTATCGATCCAGTTTGCGATATTCTTCCGGGAGGTTTAATCTTTGCGGCAACGCTTGTCAAAGTTCTTCTCTACGCTGATGACCTAGTCTTGTTAACAGATTCTCCATTCACTTTACAGTTGCAAATCAACCGACTTCATGAATATTGCGAAGCTTGGGGTTTGCAAATCAATACCCGCAAAACTAAAGTAATGATATTTGACCCAAGAAAACGAAGAAGACTTGCTGAAGAAATCTGGTATCTAAACCGTGAGCGAATAGCAGTTGTTAGCCAATTCAAATATCTAGGAGTTCTGTTCACTGCCCACTCGAATTTCAGCAAGCATGCCAAAGAAAAAAGTAATGAAGCCAAGTTGGCCCTAAACATGATGTGGCCATCTTTTTTTAATAACCAAGATATTGATGTTTCATCAAAATACCGTGTCTTCAATGCAACAGTGAATACATGCATGTGTTATGGTGCACAAGTCTTTGGCTATGCACAATTCGAGGACTTCGAAAAAGTTCAAAGGTATTTTTTCAAAAGACTGTTTCGGTTACCTAATGCAACACCTACATATGCTATTCATGTGGAATCCGATATAACACCAATTTTTATCCAAAATTTAGAGGTTCATACAGATTATCTATTCAAAGTTATGAGGAGAGGCAATGGTCTCCACAAATCATTTTTGAGATGGCTACTTCAAACGAATACTACGCCCTTTAAGGAACTGAATCTACTAGCTTTATCTCATAACGCAAGTTTCATTCTCAATGAAAACTACGTAGATGACTGGCATGCTATTTTCGCTGGCTTAGTTGCTAAAATCGATGAAAATATTTACATTCAAAATATAAACAGAGCGGCTTCGTCAGAGAGCAGAAATATTTACAAAAGCTTAAATCATAATCTCTTAATAGAAGCTAACTATTTTTGCAAGGATCTTTCCGTAGAAGCTATAGGTACCATTTTTAGAGCTAGAGTGGAGTTACTAAGCTTAAATTATATCCCTCATAGAGCTGATCTTTCTCAAAATTGTCATCTTTGTAATAGAAGAGAGCTTGAAGATAGTTACCATTTCATAGCAGTTTGCCCAGTCCTTCAAGAAATTCGCCGACTATACTTCGAAAGAAGCTATATATCCTTAAGCCAATTTATTGATATAATGAACGGATCCGTTGGATGGTTCAAACTTTTTAAATATTGTAAGCATGCTTTGTTATACCGTAACAGCTTTTAACACGAATGTTCTTCACTTTCCACCAGTTAGAGTAGTTATCTAAAATATTTTCTTATTCTTTATGTTTCAAATCATTCCAAAGTTGCCTGTTTTATGTTTCAAATCATTGCAAAATTGAACAAAGAAATCTAATTTAAATCTTATCCAAAATATATTTTACAAATAATCCTTAAATGAATTTATTTTTGTAATCACTTCAAAATTGAAAAAAATAACCTTATTTAAAAACTTATGGTAAAAATTTAAAAACGTTAAGAAACGAAAAAATTAAATAAATAATTAATTAAAAACTGTTGTATTGTACACTATAAATTCAAACAAAAAAATTATTAAACGGATTCGCAATTTTAGTATCAATTTCTATTCAAAATTGCATTTGCAATCATAACCATTTTGTCTATATATTATATTAATTTTCTTAAAATTATTAAATGTATGTTCAAAAAAAGAATATGTCATTCAGAAATAAAAAACATTATCTATTTATCTATCTATAAGATGGCACAGGGTGGCAAGGAAGATAAAATCTTTTTTGACAATCCTCAAAGTAGAGTAGGAAATTAATTGGTGAGTTTTTGTTTTTTTTTTTTTTTTTTGATATTGGAAATGGGTGTAGGAGGAGAAAAGGTTAAATTAGAGAGCACTAGAATAATAACGGAAAATGGAAAAATGAATTTTCGGGTGGATTGAATGTTTAAATGTTCAAAAGGGAGCCGGCATTCAATTCCATGTATCAAATTAGTGCGGGAGGCAGCAAAATTGCTCAAGCTAAAAGAACTACGTAAAACATAATACATATATCTTAAGGGAAAGTTTTCTTATAAAGACCTTTGTTAAAGGCAGTGCCCAATAAAAATAACTTGGACAAACAACAAGAATAATAGAATAACGCCGGAAAAACCAAGAAATTAGTAAAAGCAGGAATCCACCGGCGGCGGCGGTCACACAGACCAAGGTCAAAAAGGTCGTGACCGACCGACAGCGAACAAACGGGTTGGAGCAGCACCGGCAATTTAAAAAAATCAATGGTTTGGAACTTGCCGCAAAGCAAAAAGAAAGAACAGCAACAACAACAACAACAACAAGAGAAGAAAAACCGAAAGTTCATACGAAGGATAAAGAAAGCCCGTGGGAATACCCGGGCTTCCCAAGTAAAACCCATTTATACTGTTCTATATTATGTTTTATAGAGACATAGAAGGAAGGTAGGCCGTGAAATTTAAGATTCATACGCGGTTAAAAATAAAATTTCAATTGGTACGCGCTTAAAAGGAAACAGCGTTTGAGCCGAGAAACAGTGGCGACCCGATTTAAAGGAAATCCCCTGCGTAAAAAGGAGTTACGACGAAATCATTGCGGATGCAGGAATTTTAGTGAAATTTAAATTTAATAGCGTGATACTTGTTTTTTTTTTTTATTATTTATTTATTTAAACTTTTTATTGATACATTTTTATTTTATCGTTGGGTGGTTTTTTTTTGTGATAGCGAGGCGGATCGAAAAGGTTTTCAGATTCGGGTGTACTGGTTTGTTTTTTTGTAAAAAGTCTGGAGGTTAAAAGAAAACTTCCCCCTTTAAAGCGAGTTTTTTTTTAAGTCAGGAAATAAAGTAGGTTAGTGAAGGTGTGATTGGTTTTCCCTTCGATAATAATCAGTGCCAGTGGTTTTCAGAAATCCAATTCCGCGTAGTCTCGTTATATAGCGATAGAATATGCAAATACTTTAAAGTTTTTTTTACTATTTTCAAATTTTGTTGTGTTCGTAAGAGAGTGAAGAAATATTTCGCTCGTGAATTAAAATTCTTATAATTCTTTTTTATTTTTTTGTTTTATTTGATAATTTTCTCATTTATCCTTGTTTTTTCTATTCATCCTTTAGTTTGTTTTATAGTTTATAAGTCTAAATACCATTTTATGTTTTCATTTTGCATTTTTGTTCTTTTTTTGTAATAAATGTGAATCACGCTATTCGTTTATGAAAATCTGCGCGTTCGATTCATTTTTATTTCCGGGTGATTATGCTCAATAAAGAGTAATCACAGGGGGTGTGTGAGAAGGTGGTGAGGATGCTGTGGTAAGGGGGTTGACTGTTTCATAGGTTTTTTGGGGAATTCCAGATCATCGGCCGCCGGAGTTCCAGACAAGGAAGGCTACAGGCCATGCTGTATTAAGATCAGCAGCTCCTGGAGTGTGGACTTCATCGGTGATGGTATTCAGTGAAAGGCATGTTTTTTTGTATGTTGGTCGAGGCGAGGTGCGACCGGGAAGGCAAGATCCGGCGAGCTATGCCGCGCTAGCAAGCATGCCAGTCTTCCCGGCGTACATTCCGTCCCTTTCCTTACCCTTCCTTTCGTCCACATCCTCTTTTCCTACCCTTCCTTCTCCTAATGTGTAATTCCCTTCGTTTACCTTTCCTGTGTTGTTTCATCCCAGTGGTGTTCCGTTTCCTTGATCCCGCCAGTTTCCTATCCTTACCTACCGTTTCCTTCATTCAAAATTTTCTATTCCAACATACCTACTTTATTCATTTCCTTCCGGTCCAATTTCCTACTTCCTTTCTCAAATCCTACCCTTCAATTCTCTCCTTTTGCCTCGTATCAATACATAAACTTCTGTCTTCTGGTAAGTTTACGTTGAGAGAGTCATTGTTGTCATCATCTGATCTCTGATGATATGTCTTCAAAATTCGAAAATATATCTGTCTTCTTACAAAAAATTTGAATAATTTGTGGTAAGAATTCAGACTAAGTAATTTTTGTTTTTGTTAATTTTGCAGTCAATTTTGCAATTATATCATCTCGAATTTTAAAAAGTCGTTTAGGGCCTTCAAAAAGCGTTAAAGTTTTCCCATCTAGAGCTGCAATAAAGTCTTTAGTAGTGTAAGAGAGTCAGGTAAATTGAAAGTAGGTAGTAATTAAAATTGTTTATCGGGTACTGATTTTATTTAAGAAACTTATTCTTACTGTTTGGCAATGCCGAAATTTTTAAACGTATGCCAGTTATTTTGTGTTAGATACACAACTCTTTTCCTTGTCATGGTCATTCTGTATTCTGGTGTGATCGTGAAAGAAGGCAGATTGTGTGTTGTGTATAGGGTTGCAAACGATGCATCGATGTTTTCAAAAAATCGATGTTTCGGTCATAGACATCGATGTTTTGAAAAACGATACATCGAAGGCAAAACTGAAAACATCGGCATCGCACATTCATTTCCTTGAACATTCCCTACACGTGTAAAGTGTAATTCTTAAAAAAAAAAGTTTTTTGATCACTGAATTGCCACAACAATCTACCCACAAACGAAAAATAGCATAGCCTGTAGATCTTTTGTGAGTTAGTAGGTATGAAAACTAATTCTAAGAAAAGGGCAACCCGTTCAGTGAAAAATATTTTTGTAAGAATCTTTATCTTCCCGTTGCCACGCCTGTCTAAAGCGAGCGTTTGTTCTCGGGAGTTGGGGCAAGAATTACTCAGGACAGAAATAGACTTCTGGGGACAAGACTATCAAAACTTCTTTTGATTCGATCTTAAAATTCTTGAATTTGATCAAATAATTTGAATATTTGTAATATTAATTACGTTCAAATAAATGTTTTGTATCGCAATTTGCAAATGGATCCTGTCGATTTGAATTTGGAACTGGTAAGACTAGTAAATTTCCATATTTAGCTACATTGCACGTAAATAGAGCGAATTTTTTTCATTATTGGCAAGATAATTAAAAAATCGGCAATACATCGGAAAAACCTCGATGTATCGTTGTTGACATCGATGTTTTTTTGACATCGATGTTAGTCGGAGACCATCGATGTTTTCCAACATCGATGTTTTTTACAACGATGTTGCAACCCTATTGTGTATACTTACAAAAAGGAAAAAAAAGAACAAAGATTAAAAAAAGAAAAAAACAAAAGAGGTTAGTTTATCTCACTGAATAATCAAAATCTATTAGTTAAGAATCAATTTGAAGTAATGTAGATATTAGTAGTATTTTCTACTACTGGTGTGGCATAATTGCTTGAACATTAAGAAAAATCAAAAGAAATTTAAAGTACATCAATCGAGTAAAAGATTCGAATGTGTGTCTATTGTGTTAGTCTCCTAGGAACTAGCTAGTTCGTAGGCATTGGCATAACATCCAACGATATCGTAGGTCGATATTGTTCTTTGTTTCTATCACGCAATTTAAAAGAGTTAGTTTTAAATGGTGGCCTGTATTGATGGTTATGTTCACAGGTTCTCATTTGTTTCTTTACAGAGATCATTCGAAATTCAGAACGAGAATTTATTTTTTTTTAATTACCGTTCATTACTGTTCCTTTATTAATAATAAAAAAAAAAAAAAATACGGCATTCGCCGAACGAGAATTATAGTTTATTTTTATTTAACGTAATGGTCTTACAGTAGTGTTGTACTCTTCATCAAACAAACAGTCCATAAACTTGAGAAAATTTCCATGCCTACGAATTTTGTTCCCTAGTCGGCTGATTTAGCCCTCCAAAGCACTTGTAGTCCGCATGTTTTCATTAAATACAGAAAAGTTAGTTGGGGTCTCCTAAAAGCATAGGAATTTCACTTCTGATTACATTTGAATATTAGTTCAGTACTAACCCGCAAAACCCATTGCTTTTGAAAATAAGCAACGAAAATAATTAAAGGCTTTAAATTTATTCTTTGAGCTTCAGCTCTTAATAAATTGAAAGCTTTTTTTATATTTTCAATGGTAAAGCCAAGACCTTTTAGAAGCATTTAGAAAGAGTGGGGTTTTTCCTCATTGTTGGTATAAATTCCGGAATTTGGAAGCCTTCTTCCGGATTGCCCGCGTATAGTGGTACCAACATCCTTTAAGTGCAGCTTCGGGAAACACTGTGTGAAGTCCATTTCGAAGTGTAGCTTCGAAGTCCGTCATAAATCAAAATGGACGAAGCTCGAACAAATTGTTGTCCACAAATTGGAACAAATGAACGTAAAGTTCCTCGGTTTTATGGGTGGCCTATGCATATCAAAACGGATAAACCTAGAGAAAATATAGAACATTAAATGAACGAGTATATTTTCATAAAAATCTATATGATTTTATTGAAACATTACAAACATGTTGAGGCAAAAAATTACATTTCGTTGTAGTGTAGATCTATTTTGAGCTCGTTTCTCAACTTTGACATCACTTTTTGAGAATTTAAAAAGAGACTATCTTTGGTGTACCCTGACCTTTGTTAAATTCGATATCTCTGTCAATACTGATGATAGAGACTTAATCTTAAATTTAGTTTTTTGTAGACATAATAGTCTTTAAATACATCTGTATTTAAGTTGAGCTTCCATAGGCTTAGGGCTGCCAGATTTTCAATTTTAAGTGCTGTTCAAATTTTCTTCCCGAAACAAATTTTGACTTTGAGGTAATTTTTTTGCAGAAAATGCCTGGTAAACATAGAGTTTCTTTATTTTTTACAAACGAACAAAACAATAATAAAAAAAAAACTTAGTAATAAGTGTTTTTGCCAACCCCCGCCGCCGAAAAACAGCCCCGAACCATTATAGACCCACCTCCGTGTTTTACTGTGGGTGTTAAATGCTTCGGATTCAGTTCCATATTTGGTTTTCTCCAAACTCTCTGGCGACCATCAGATCCTAACAAGTTAAATTTGCTTTCATCAGTGAATATAACTTTTCTCCAGAACACTGCCGTCTCATTTTGGTACTTTTTTGCAAAGTCCAAACGTTTTTTGCGATTGACCTCTGTGATCCATGGCTTTTTTCGAGCTATACGGCCATTCAATCCACTTTTTCTGATTGCTGGTCTAACAGTTTCTGGGCTGAAATTTTTGTTGAGGTCAGTTTTCACCATTTCAGCCAACTTGGGAGCACATACCTTCGGATTTTTATTTATTTCCCGCAAAATGAATCTTTCGTCAGCATTGCTCAAAATTTTTCTTCCCTGATTCCTTGGCTTGTTTTCAATTCTATTTTCTTCTTTATAACGTTTTATGATATATTGCACTGTTGACCGAGTTCTATTCGCAATTGCACCGATTTCAGCATACGATTTTCCTTTTTATACTGACTTATTATTAAATTTCGCATTTCAAGACTTGTTTCTTCTGACTTTCTATCCATTTTGCCTTAATGTATGCTAAAACACGTGTGAATCATTCAGTATGGAGTTGGTTAATGTAACAATAAAAATTTGTTTTACCAAGGGGAAAAATAACTGTTCAATTCCAAGAATATTGTGAGGTAGACAGCAGTGTACGAATATGAATGAGAGGTCTTATTTTGAGTTTTGTTTTTTGCCTGGTCCTATCTTTATGTGTGTAACTTGAACTTTTCTATTCTATTGTTGAAAAATATGTATGTATGGTTAAGGGGGGTAATTGTGAACAGGGAACAGGGGTAATTGTAAACACACTTAATTCTTCAAAAACTATAGTTAAGAAGAGTATACTCTTCCATCAAGACATGCCATGACATTTGAAAATAAGGTATATTTCCGTTATGCAGACACGTGCCAGCTGCAATCTGTAAATTTGTTAGTTGCGTTTTCATCGTTGGCGTGGTCGATTCATTTTTTTGTGTTTTCAGGTTTTTGAGTGTTGACTAAAATTGATTTCAGCCGTATTTTAATCGATCAAAGTAAGTAACTTTTGTTTTTAGATATGTGAAATATTAGCGTTTAAAGTCGTTTTAGGATTGCTTTTGCATGGTGTTTGAAGGGTGTCCATCTGAGGTCTGTCTAAAAAGAGAACATTTTGCTCTAGAATCCAAAAATAAAAGAGACTTTCGAAAAATACTAAAGAGAACAAAAAGAGAACACCGAATAAAAAACTATTTTTTATTAAAGTTAACAACATTAAAAACAATGCAGTTCAAAATCAAAAGCAGATTAACATGTCAATAATATTAGTGAAAGATAACTTAGCAATTACTTTATAAGTCTTTTTGTTATAAACACGGATCACATTATTCATTAAGTTTACTACGAAGCTTCCTATTCAACATAACAACTCTCTTCTTCATCGATATCTTCATATTTCTCTCTTTTCTTTATTTTTGTAGTGCTGCTTTTTTATCAAAAGATTTTTATAAAAATCTTGACTGCTACTTTCTCTATTATTATAAACCAAGCAAAGAATAGAATTGATATTCGAAATTTTGAGTCTATTTCTTTCTTTGGTCCATTGACCCTCAATTAGAGAAAATATTTTCTTAACATTAAGATTCTGGCCTGGGATTACAAAAATACGCACACATTTCAGAAAGTTCTGAAAAGTGCTCTGGATAATTCACACTATGAAAAAACTTTCGTCCATTTTGCACTTGACATTGACTGTGATTTATTAAAATTTAAACTCTTTGAATTTGTCTTAAGAAACTTATTCAATTCGCAAAATTCATCAAAACATTTAATGTCGTTTATAGTTATGTACATTTTTGGAAAGTGAATATAATAGTTTTTTCGACTTCTTCCCATTGTAAGTTTAAAAAACCCAAGAACAAACATGAAAACTCTTCCATTCCAATGATTTTTGATACCTATACATACATATAATGCAATCACTTTTAAAAGCATTTTCTTCTTCTTCACGGCCTGTTCTCTCAGCCAATGTGTTTGATTTTGCAGCAAAAAATTGTTGAATGTTCGTTGAGCCACCCGCAGATTGAAGAATAAGTTTTGTTTTTTTGTTTGGAGATGTTGGTCTAAGAAGTTGCATTCTTCTTTATTTGAGACATTCACATTTACTTTGCAGACAATACACTGCGCATCCCATTTAGAATTTGAATCTTTCACGAAACTTGTATAATGTTTTTGCATTTCATCGGAAAAATGCTTTTCCTTTTTGTGACTACCGCATTAGTTTTCTATGAAATCGAAAATTTTTAGGTACATGAATACATTAATTCATTTTCAAAAAAATATTTAAAGCTGGTTTATTATTAAATTATAACTTATTTTGAAAATATTGCCGCAGTTCGCACAGCGCACAATTTAAGAGGAATAGAGATAGTGATCTTTTATATTTAACAACCACCACCGGCATTCACTTTCCACACCATGAGTACCTATGTGTAGTATGTGGTAGCAATATAGCCATTTTCTGCATATGCCTTTGTTGCTTCTCAAAAAAGAAAGTTTTTGTGACCTTCACTCCATATATGCGTTTCGCCCAGGTGCAACAATGGGCTCAACTGATGAGCCCATTGTTGCACCTGGGCGAAACGCATATATGGAGTGAAGGTCACAAAAACTTTCTTTTTTGATTTTTAAATCACAATACTCCAACTAATAGTAAAATTCTTTTATTATTAAAATTTTTTTTTATGTTTGTTGCTTCTCTCCCTTGCTTACAGGAAATATAGCACGAGAGAGTGAGATGAATCGATTTCGAAGTAGTAGTAAAACTGACGTCTTTAAGAAAAGCTGAATTTAAGGTTTTTTTAGTATGAAAAATTGTATCTCTTCACGACAAAGTATTAGAAAGAACTGCAATAATTCTTTACACCACGTTTACATTTAATTGAAGTGTTAAAAAATTGATTAAATTAATTCGAATAAAAAAAGTGAAATAAAAAGAAAAAAGAGAATTAAAAAAGACCCCAACGAAAAAAGATAGTGTAAAAAAGATCGGACCTTAAAAAAGAGAACATGTTCTCTTTTAAAGAGATAAGATGGACACCCAATGTTTTAGTCTTCTTAAGTTCCATCAACATTGAATTTATTTGTGGATTGTGCTTCAAGTTCTCTGCGTTTTGCGTAAACCTTAGTGTGGATAAGGTCTCTCTTACATCTTCCCTGTGTGGACTGATACATGCCAGAAGAGTCAAATATGAGTTTGGATTGAGTGATTCATGCAGAACAGAACTTAGAACACTGCCGCGATATGGAATAACTTTATACCCATGTGTTAAAGCTTGCAAGACTTTTCCAATAGAAAGTAGACCTTCATTGATATGAACACCTTCGGACAATGCTACGCCCTGATGGCCGGTTCGACGAACTCCCTCCGATCCTGCCAAATCTATCAAATTCAAACACGGTTGAATAATCCTGGTTATTCAAATCGTTCTTTACGTAAATTCTAAAAATTGCATGAAATCGAGAGCTTTGACTGTTCTTTTTCGTGGAGTGGACGTGACGGGTTTTTGTGTCTCGATTCAGAAGATTGTAACCGTCTTGGATTGTTTCAATAGCTTTCTTTGTTCCACCGGTGAATTTGTATCCTCTAGCAATAATGGGCTCAGTCGGGTTCTCACTAAGCAGATCGTAAGCTTTTTCGTTATAAATTTTAATAAAAGATGCCGATACTTTTAAATTGTTACCACCTTCCTCCCTTGAATTGAGTACTGCTTGTAAACATCTAGGAATCACTCCCACATGATCTTTTTCCAAGCTCTCTAGATTTTAATTATTACAGAACATTTTAAAAGAAAAAAGAAAAATTTTTATTAAAAAATGTATGTTGAAGATCGATGCACTCACATGCAGAGAATTTTAATTTCTAAGCAAATGTACAAGCCATTATTAATAAACTTAGAACAGTAAACAAAAGTTTCCATGGTATGGTATAAATTTATTTAAAAGAAAATAGCAAACAAGTGTTTGTTAGTGTCTCTAGATTTAATCCCATTCTATACGACTTTCCCGTGCCAGTTTGACCATAAGGAAACACAGTGCAATGAAAACATTCAAGTACTTTGCCGACCAATGGCTGAATTAGTGAATCAAAGAGTTCCTTTTGTGATACCTTTGGTAGGAGGACATGATCGAAGGCGAACGGACGGCCATCAACAATCAGAATATTAGAGTTTGATGGATTGTGCTTCAAGTTCTTTGCATTTTGCGCAAACCTTAATGTGGATAAGGTTTCTCTTACATATTCCCTGTGTGGACTGATACATGCCAGAAGAGTCAAATATGAGTTTGGATTGAGTGATTCATGCAGAACAGAACTTAGAACACTGCCGCGATATGGAATAACTTTATACCCATGTGTTAAAGCTTGCAAGACTTTTCCAATAGAAAGTAGACCTTCATTGATATGAACACCTTCGGACAATGCTACGCCCTGATGGCCGGTTCGACGAACTCCCTCCGATCCTGCCAAATCTATCAAATTCAAACACGGTTGAATAATCCTGGTTATTCAAATCGTTCTTTACGTAAATTCTAAAAATTGCATGAAATCGAGAGCTTTGACTGTTCTTTTTCGTGGAGTGGACGTGACGGGTTTTTGTGTCTCGATTCAGAAGATTGTAACCGTCTTGGATTGTTTCAATAGCTTTCTTTGTTCCACCGGTGAATTTGTATCCTCTAGCAATAATGGGCTCAGTCGGGTTCTCACTAAGTAGATCGTAAGCTTTTTCGTTATAAATTTTAATAAAAGATGCCGATACTTTTAAATTGTTACCACCTTCCTCCCTTGAATTGAGTACTGCTTGTAAACATCTAGGAATCACTCCCACATGATCTCCTTCCAAGCTCTCTAAATTTGATCCCATTAAACGACTTTCCCGTGCCAGTTTGACCATAAGCAAACACAGTGCAATGAAAACATTCAAGTACTTTGCCGATCAATGGCTGAATTAGGGAATCAAAGAGTTCCTTTTGTGATACCTTTGGTAGGAGGACATGATCAAAGGCGAACGGACGACCATCAACAATCAGAATATTAGAGTTTGATGGATTGTGCTTCAAGTTCTTTGCATTTTGCGCAAACCTTAATGTGGATAAGGTTTCTCTTACATATTCCCTGTGTGGACTGATACATGCCAGAAGAGTCAAATATGAGTTTGGATTGAGTGATTCATGCAGATCAGAACTTAGAACACTGTCGCGATATGGAATAACTTTATACCCATGTGTTAAAGCTTGCAAGACTTTTCCAATAGAAAGTAGACCTTCATTGATATGAACACCTTCGGACAATGCTACGCCCTGATGGCCGGTTCGACGAACTCCCTCCGATCCTGCCAAATCTACCAAATTCAAACACGATTGAATAATCTAGTTATTCAATTCGTTCTTTACGTAAATTCTAAAAATTGGATGAGATCGAGAGCTTTTGACTGTTCTTTTTCGTGGAGTGGACGTGACGGGTTTTTGTGTCTTGATTCAGAAGATTGTAACCGTCTTGGATTGTTTCAATAGCTTTCTTTGTTCCACCGGTGAATTTGTATCCTTTAGCAATAATTGGACTCAGTCGGGTTCTCACTAAGCAGATCGTAAGCTTTTCCGTTATAAAATTCAATAAAAGATGCCAATACTTTTAAATTGTTACCACCTTCCTCCCTTGAATTGAGTACTGCATACTACTGCTTGTACACATCTAGGAATCACTCCCACATGATCTCCTTCCAAGCTCTCTAGATTTGATCCCATTCTAAACGACTTTCCCGTGCCAGTTTGACCATAAGCAAACACAGTGCAATGAAAACATTCAAGTACTTTGCCGACCAATGGCTGAATTAGGGAATCAAAGAGTTCCTTTTGTGATACCTTTGGTAGGAGGACATGATCAAAGGCGAACGGACGGCCATCAACAATCAGAATATTAGAGTTTGATGGATTGTGCTACATGTTCCTTGCGTTTTGCGCAATTCTTAGTGTGGATAAGGTCTCTCTTACATCTTCCCTGTGTGGACTAATACATGCCAGAAGAGTCAAATATGAGTTTGGATTGAGTGATTCATGCAGATCAGAACTTAGAACACTGTCGCGATATGGAATAACTTTATACCCATGTGTTAAAGCTTGCAAGACTTTTCCAATAGAAAGTAGACCTTCATTGATATGAACACCTTCGGACAATGCTACGCCCTGATGGCCGGTTCAACGAACTGCCTCCCATCCAGCCAAATATACCAAATTCAAACACGATTGAATAATCATGTTATTCAATTCTTTCTTTACGTAAATTGCAAAAAATTACATGAGATCGAGAGCTTTGACTGTTCTTTTTCGTGGGGTGGACGTGACGGGTTTTTGTGCCTTAATTCAGAAGGTTGTAACCGTCTTGGATTGTTTCAATAACTTTCTTTGTTCCACCGGTGAATTTGTATCCTCTAGCAATAATTGGACTCAGTCGGGTTCTCACTAAGCAGATCGTAAGCTTTTCCGTTATAAAATTCAATAAAAGATGCCAATACTTTTAAATTGTTACCACCTTCCTCCCTTGAATTGAGTACTGCATACTACTGCTTGTACACATCTAGGAATCACTCCCACATGATCTCCTTCCAAGCTCTCTAGATTTGATCCCATTCTAAACGACTTTCCCGTGCCAGTTTGACCATAAGCAAACACAGTGCAATGAAAACATTCAAGTACTTTGCCGACCAATGGCTGAATTAGGGAATCAAAGAGTTCCTTTTGTGATACCTTTGGTAGGAGGACATGATCAAAGGCGAACGGACGGCCATCAACAATCAGAATATTAGAGTTTGATGGATTGTGCTTTATGTTCTTTGCGTTTTGCGCAATTCTTAGTGTGTATAAGGTACTCTTACATCTTCCCTGTGTGGACTGATACATGCCAAAAGAGTCAAATATGAGTTTGGATTGAGTGATTCATGCAGATCAGAACTTAGAACACTGTCGCGATATGGAATAACTTTATACCCATGTGTTAAAGCTTGCAAGACTTTTCCAATAGAAAGTAGACCTTCATTGATATGAACACCTTCGGACAATGCTACGCCCTGATGGCCAGTTCGACGAACTCCCTCCGATCCTGCCAAATCTACCAAATTCAAACACGATTGAATAATCATGTTATTCAATTCGTTCTTTACGTAAATTCTAAAAATTGCATGAGATCGAGAGCTTTTGACTGTTCTTTTTCGTGGAGTGGACGTGACGGGCTTTTGTGTCTTGATTCAGAAGATTGTAACCGTCTTGGATTGTTTCAATAGCTTTCTTTGTTCCACCGGTGAATTTGTATCCTCTAGCAATAATGGGCTCAGTCGGGTTCTCACTAAGCAGATCGTAAGCTTTTTCGTTATAAATTTTAATAAAAGATACCGATACTTTTAAATTGTTACCACCTTCCTCCCTTGAATTGAGTACTGCTTGTAAACATCTAGGAATCACTCCCACATGATCTCTTTCCAAGCTCTCTAGATTTAATCCCATTCTATACGACTTTCCCGTGCCAGTTTGACCATAAAGAAACACAGTGCAATGAAAACCTTCAAATACTTTGCCGACCAATGGCTGAATTGGGGAATCAAAGACTTTGGTAGGAGGATATGATCAAAGGCGAACGGACGGCCACCAACAATAAGAATATTATAGTTTGATGAACGGTAATTGATTTCACTTTGAACTCCTTTGTTTTTAAGATGCGCACATTCCCGAAGTTCTATTTTAACAGCACTTTCATCTTCGCACATATTCATTTACTTATTTTGTGCCAGAAAATGCTAATGCAAAACAATTTTCAATATACACTTATGGCCACACAATTAAGTCATTTTTAAAAAATGAAATCTACATATCTATATATCAAATGCAAATTACAACAAAAACAAAATTTATTCAAATTCTTAATATTTACAATAACAGTAATCAAAAAAACGAAAAAAGATAAATTTCATCACAACGATAGTCATTTCTTTAACAAAAAATTAATAATTCGTAAAATAAATGTGGCCATTTAATTAAGTCACCTGAAAAAATAAGAAAAATATGAAAAATAAAAGCTTTTTTTACAACTATTTTAATCGCACCGTTAATATTTTGTACGATAGCCTTTTTGTTTTGCTACCGCCGATATTCTCCTAGGCATGGAGCCCACCAAACCTTTGCATTGCTCTTGGGTAATATTGTTCCACTTTTCCTGCAATATACTCCAGGGAGTAGTCTTGCTGTTTGGTTTTTTTACAGCAAATTTTTTTTTGAGAATACCCCACAAATTCTCTATCGGGTTTAAGTCCGGTGACTGCGCTGGCCACCCCAAAACATTCACTCTCCGCTCTTCAAAAAAAGTTTTCACAACTTTTGACGTGTGTTTGGGTTCATTGTCATGCTGGAAGATCCATCCTTGGGGTAATTGGTTCTGGTAGTCGCGTAGAAGATTTCTGTCCAGTATATCCCGGTAGTCAACGGCTGTAATTTTGACGTTTATTTGATACAGCGGACCGACACCATGGCTTGTGAAACACCCCCAAACCATTACAGAATCGCCGCCATGCTTTGTGGTCTTTTTGGTTTATTTTGGGTTGAGCTCAGCATTTCTGGGACGTCTAACAAACGGTTTGCCATCATTTCCATAAATGTTAACCTTAACCTCATCACTCCATACCACTTTAATCCAGAAGTCTTGACCTTTTGTGACGTGGTGCCTCACAAACTTCAATCGGTTTTTTAAATTTTTTTTAACTGACATTTGGCTTCTTGCGCGCTATTCTGCCATGCAAATTATTTTCAGCCAACGCCTTCTGATGTTTCTGGCAGAAACGCTGACATCGTGGCTTTCCTCCAAAACAGCCCTTCATAAAGGGATCTTTCTTGCTAATTTTTGTGACGACCCTGTTGTCCTGGGCAGTGGTTTTTCGCTTCTTAATTCGATGAAGGTTGCCAAATTCTTTAAAGTAGTAGCATTGAAAAATTCTTTAAATGATCTATTTAATGAAGCTGTATGATTTATTTCATAAGAATTGATAGCATTTTTCAAAAAATGTAAGCAAATTATGAAACCTATCATTTTTTTTCATTTTTTAGAAATTTCGTTTTCATGCATTTACCTTTTCTTATTCCTTGTTTAAAAAATAGGACAGCTTGATTGTTGGCAACTGTTTGAGAACTTTACGACCACTTATTTGAATAAAAACCCTTAATTAAAGACAATTTATGTTTTTCTCTAAATTGCATGTTTTTATTACTTATAGTAGTAAAAATTATAATTGATTGTAACACTAAATGTAAATTCTTAAAGAAATAAAACAAAAACAATGAAAACAAAATGGTACTGTGCGACTTAAAAATGTTTATTTTTTTAATTTTTGTGACAGTATGAACATTTTGGATGTTTCATTACTTGACACATTTATATCATAAAAATGATGTTCAATAAACGTCCCAACAAGCCGAAGGATATTCTAAATTAAATAAATGGAACGACTTTAAGCAAACATCAACAGCCGCCAAGAAATTTTTAAAACTATATTTTACTTCATCTAAATAAATAAAAAAATTCGAGATGTTTTTGAAATCTCTTTTATCCACTGCGAGTAAAAAAGGTTGAATGTTCTCGCTTTTTGTTTTCAAGAAAATCCGATGGTCATCGATTTCCTGTGTTGTTTTGCCAATGAAAAGAAATGCCTCCTTGGAGCTCTTTGCTGTAAACTTTAAGACACATTTCTTGCCATCAGTGTTCCTTTTGATTGTCTTTTGCGTTGGAATCAGGAACTCATGAAGGCACCACATCAACTTCACTGCAGCCATAGGCGGATCCACGGGAGGGGGGGGGGGGGGTTCGGGCCCGGACCCCCCCCCCCCCCCAATCGGGAAAAAAAAGGATGTTATTTGTAACATTTATCGGCTGCTAATTTTCAAAATTTCGTTACGGGACGGAAAAATATAGCATGAGCAAGACAAAAAAGTAAAGGAGAAGTAATGTTATTATTTTAAAAATTCAAGAACTTTATTGATTGGCCGTGGATTCGTTGTTTCCACATCTAGACTTCTGACAGAAAATTTTCTTCCGAACAATCCGATACATCTACGTAAAATGTGTAGAGGTCAGCGCAATTCCTGTTTAAAAAACAGTTGCCCGAACTTTAGAAAATGGATTTGTGTTCCGAGAACCGACTTTTGAGTTGAGAAATGAACGTATCAAACTGAATGTAGAAAGAAATTCTGTAGTAGTCTTCAATACTTTGAACGTTGCAACGATTTTTTTGTTGATTGCAATGGCGTGGCAATTGTGGGAAACGATAATCTAATTAAAATACATAATAATATTAATAGCCATAATAATAATAATAATAATAATAATAATAATAATTATCACAACAATAAAACTAATAATTATAATAATACATAATAAATAATACTCACCTTTATAATTGGAATAACTCACATAATAATACTTACCTGATAGTACCATATCCATAACACTATTTACCTATAACACATAAAAAAAAATAACTCACCTGATAACCCGCATAATACTTACCCTTCACCATAATCAAACAAATAAATCAATACCTTTCATTAAGAATAAAACTCATAATTATTACTCTTTATAGATAACAAAACCCTAATACTTACCTCTTATAATAACAAAAAACCTATAATATTCATCCCGCCATAATAATAAAACACATAATACTCACCTTTTATAATATTCAAACACATAATACTTACCTTTCATAATATACTCAAACCCATAACATTTACCCTTAATAATAAAACATTTATAATACTTACCCGTAATAATAATAAATAACCAATATAATACTTACCATCAATGATAATACCTTAGTATTCATTACATACATAACTTACCTGACCCACCCTACTTGTCCTTTCGCAGAACACAAGTCTGCAAAAGAAATATATACCACGCATAGCAACCGACAAAAAAATGCAAATTAGGCGAGCTTATCTCCACCCACAAAAAAAAAAGAAACAATTACCACCCGCTAGAGATAAGCCGCAATAGTTGGCCGCTATCCGATGGTGTGATCTTGTCATGTACTAACCAAACTGTACCGGCTATGTGCATGTGCAACGGTCGAGTTGGTACATGACAAGATCAGCTTAGCCATCACGGACGGTAATGTGGCATTGAAAGTATGGTTCTAATCGCGATCAGTCGCTCATGTTATACTTGGTTTGATTTAGTATAGTGTAGAGAAAAAATAACTTGGATAGAAGAGAATTCTTAAAGACGGTAAAGTGCGCGTGGGGGGTGTTTTTTGGTGCATATAATTTAAGCCAAAGAAATATTTATTTTTTTAAATCAAACACGCAGTGGCAAAGAGTAAGAAAGAAGAAACGAAATAAAAAAAAAAAAAAAAATGCCATAGCAAGCTTATACAAAGTAGAATTTTTTTTTGGTGTCGAACAATAAGTAAATGCTCTACGGAGTTGAAGGCAAAAGGTACGTGCGTGCAAGTGCATAACATGAATTACGCGAGGCGCGAATAAGTTTTCCTGCAAAGTAATAAATGGGAAAAAAGTGATTTGGGGGTTTATTAAAACCCAGTAAGAAAGAATTAAGGAGGAAATAGAATAAGAAGTGAAAAGAACCTAGAGAAAACAAATTAAGAATAGTAAAAGTATAATGAAAGAAAGTAACTAAAAAGGAAAATCCAAAGATAACATTTTAAAGAATTATAATTCCGAAAATGTGGAAGATCGGGACGTTATAGTCTTCATCATCATCACCATCACCATCATCATCAGCACCATCATCATCATCATCACCATCATCATCATCACCATCATCATCATCACCATCATCATCATCACCATCATCATCATCATCCATAAGCAGCAGTGAATTTGTGTAGAAAGTTAAACCCGGTGTCAGCGAGTGTGTCCTAGTGAATTCTTTTCCCCACCTGACATATCCCCTCATACTTACCCTCGTGTCGTTTTTTTTTCCTACTTTCCCTTCCCCATATCCTAGTGTTTTTGTGACCGTGTCGTGACCCTTAGATTTAAGAAATATAAGAAAATGTTAGTGAAGGAAGTTAAAGTTTCATAAAGAAAAATAAGGGAAAAGAAAACTGAAAAAGAATATATGAAGAAAACAAAATATAAAAGGAAAAAAGATAAAGGTAAAAGAGAAATTAAATAGTAATTAAACATGGCAAAAGAAAAATAAAGTGTAGATAGTCAGTGGCAATGGATGGGTAACGAAATACCCTTGCTAAACAAAATAAAATTCACTAAAAATTTTTTTTTCCCTCATCGAATTATACGGGTGTCCCGTAATTCGTTTTACATACTTTGGGATATGATTCTTGGTCATATTCTAACAAAAAAATTGTTATACAGTAAAGTCCGTTTCTCAAGTTTGACATCACTTTTTGAAAATTTAAAAAAAGGCTAACTTTGGTGTACCCTGACCTTTGTTAAATTCGATATCTCTGTCGAAACTGATGATAGGAACCTAATCTTAGACTCAATTTTTTGTAGAAATAACAACCTTTAAGACTGTATTTAAATTAGGCTTCCATAGGTTTAGGGTTGCCAGATTTTCAATTTTAAGTGGTGTTCAAATTTTCTTCCCAAAACAAAGTTTTGACTTTGAGGTCATTTTTTTGGAGAAAAGGCCTGATAAACATAGAAATTCTTTATTTTTTACAGATGAACAAAACAATAATAAAGAAAAAACTAAGCATTAAGTTACCTCAAAAACCCATACATTTTATGATACTTGGAAAAATACAAAATGGGAAAAATTTAAAAAAAAAATAAAAAAAAGTTTTTGCTTTGAGGTTTGTTTGAATAAAACAATAATATGATCACTTTTAGTAGTTTTTTTATGTATTATTTTGTATACATGTATACATTTTTATTTATGGGGGGATACTGAAAAAGTGTTGCCATCTATAAAAAAAGGAGAAATTAAAATTTTTATTTAAAAAGGTAATAAAGAGATAATAAATAACTGATAGTAACAGATAGATACCTAAAAATGGAAAATTTATGAAAGAGGGTTGCCATCTGAAAAGAAAAAAAAAATAAAGAAAATAATTTTTATTTAAATTGAGTCGAAGAATTAAATAACATAAGAATGATAATTACCTGAAATTGAAACTTAAGGAGCAAGGGTTGCCATCTGGAAAAAAAATAAAGAAAATAAACTGATATTGTTTTTTTTTAATTGACACATATGAATAAATACTCTAAATGTTATAATTGAACAATAAGGAAAAGGGTTGCCATCTGTAATAAATAAGTAGCTTTTATATAATTGAATAAAGTATGGAATCAGCTGTACACCTATACTACTTACGTTCTCCAGATGATTAGTTTTAAATAAAACATTTATTATAACGTTTTGAAAAAAAAAAAATAGTGTTCTTTTTGGTTTTTTTTTTGAATTCTCTGGAAATGCTTTTAGTTAGGATGTCCGGGTAAAAGGAAACAAGGATTGAGGTGAGGTTGACGAGAATGTGGTAAGCGATAGGGAGCAAGGATGAGCAAGGGGCTACTGCATAAATAGGAGGTCGCAGTAGCCATGGTGGTATCCGCAGGGTACAATGGGTGGGCAAAACCTCCGAGGGTCTACAACATCGAAGACCCTCCCCGCTATGGAACGCGTACGAGGACAAATGGGTCGCCACATTTTTTTTTAACTGGCATGATAATGCGTAACATTGTTCAGAGCTGTGGTTGCAAGAACCCCCCCGCCGACGAGCTATTGCCTATGGCTAAATGCAAGCATGCCAGCGGCCACAGCCTGGACACCCATCTCTCTCCTGCTGCCCGGATCAGCCTCATATGCCTGTACATATGGGGTTGTAAGGGTGGTCTACTAGGAGTGGGAGGGGAGAACATCGGTTTCCGTTACACAATTTCATTGTGATTTCATGGTGGAAAGTAGAATCTGCGTTTTCGCGTTTTTACGTAAATTCATTCAAAGCGTCATCTGCCAGCTTAGTAGCCTCACCCAGATTTTGGTTTTTAGATTGCAATTCTCGACTCAAAGGCAAAACAATCTAATTAACTGATTCCATAATGTGACAGGCGATTTGGAATTCAACCGTCGAAATCGCTGTCAAAAGATACAATACATTTTGCGAAGTATCTCGATCTTTCCACGTTTTGATTTCTTCCAAAGATTTAATAACAGCCTCTTGCAATTTAACGTACGTTCCAACTGCTTCATGAGACTGAGCCCACCTGGTAGGAGAAACAAACTTCAACTTTTGTTTTTTTTTTCTCACTTTTGATTGTCATTTTTGAAATTTCTTGGTGTAGAACGTCTTGTCTTTTAGGCCAGTGAAAAAATGCTTCTATCGCTCCGATAGTTCCTAACGTATTTTTGATTCCTGACACTTCGCATGCTGCATTGACTGCCAAACTAAAGCTATGTGCAGAGCAATGTACATAAATTGCCAGGGGGAAATACGATCTCAGATGAGCCTGTGCACCAATGAATTGGACACTCATTGCCAGAGCTCCGTCGAATCCTTGGCCATTCATATAAGGGCAATCGACGCCCACATCATCTAAATATATTCTGATTGAATCTGCTAAACCTCGTATACATAAATAAAATTATGAGTAATAGACCCCCCGCAATGCCCAAATCCTGGATCCGCCACTGACTGCAGCATTTTCTATTGAGAGTAAACAAATAAAAATGACGTGCAATTAATGAAGGGAGATCATATATTTTTTGCTATTCCAAAAAAGTTTTAAAAAGAAATTTGTATAAAAATAAAAAATTATCTACCATTCGTCACATTATTGTCTTCGATATTCTCCACCACTGCCCTTACGTTTTAATCCTTTAAATGGTTTTCTTTGAGTAAAAAATTTTTCAGGCTTAAGGCTTGTTCGGGCCATCTTGAAAGTATACCGGGACGTTTTGAAAAAACCACATCGAAGTCTTTGCTGATCTTTGTAAATAGAAAATACTATTATTTTATATCTATAATATTTTTGTCAATTCATACAACTTACTAGACGATATCCGGTTCGTTTTTTGTACTCTGGCCACTTTTGAAAAATTTCTGTCAAGGAATATGCCTCCTTAATTCCTTGCAGTCTAAACTGACTGCACGCCTGCCAGCAACTGTCAAACTCAGGAATCGACAGATTACTATATAGGCGACATTGATGATGATGATATTACTATCAATGCTTATGTCAGGAACACTTATGTTTTCTTCAGTTGATTTAACTGAAATGCGATTGATTTTCAGTTTCGAAATAGGGACATTGTAATATGAATGAAGTATGTGCTTTTTGTAACTTGAGGAGTTTTTAAAAAGGAGGGAAGGTAAATATTTAGAAGTGGGGCTCCAGCCCAAATCGGTCCAAAAAAATTTTCTAACAATTCTGGACTATTTTATAGTATAAAAATAGATGTTTTGAAGTGGGGGAAGACATTTTGCTTACAGAAAACAATTGCTATTTCCATATTTAGCATGAGCAGCCTAATGCTGCGGAAACAGGGTTCAAATAATGAGCCCCGCGAAGCGGGCCATGCGGAAAGCTGTTGCATACGGAAATTATTTGCTATTTTCATATTTAGCATGAGCAGCCTAACCCTGCGGAAACAGGGTTCAAATAATGAGCCCCGCGAAGCGGGCCATGCGGAAAACTGTTGCATACGGAAACTAATTGCACATAAGCACTTGCCTGATGAATTTTTATACTTTGACTACTCTATTTCCTAACATTTATTGTAAATTCGTATGTATGCAACAGCTTTCCGCATGGCCCGCTTCGCGGGGCTCATTTATTGAACCCTGTTTCCGCAGGGTTAGGCTGCTCATGCTAAATATGAAAATAGCAAATAATTTCTGTATGCAACAGCTTTCCGCATGGCCCGCTTCGGGGGCTCATTATTTAAACCCTTTATCCGCAGGGTTAAGCTGCTCATGCTAAATATGGAAATAGCAATTGTTTTCTGTAAGCAAAATGTCTTCCCCCACTTCAAAACATCTATTTTTATACTATAAAATAATCCAGAATTGTTAGAAAATTTTTTTGGACCGATTTGGGCTGGAGCCCGACTTCTAAATATTTACCGGAGGGAACAATTTTCTTCAACACATCGAAATGTACTGTTTGCTTTCAACTCGTGACTATTTTTAAAATGATGCATTAATAGGTTAATGTGAGCAAATTTTCGCTTACAAATGAAGCACAACATTCTCAAATTATTTTATATGAATATTTCAAAATTTGAAAAAAAAGTTTTTATATTATCAGCAACACTCCAAGTCTCCACAAATTTCTTTGTTATATTTAGGACACTTTTAATAATGTTCAAAATCACAAATGGTATATTATAAGTTATAAGTTATAACCAATGATAAAGTTCTTAAAACGTTTATCTAATTGTTAATTAACTACACAGAACTTGTCACTTTTAAATCTTCTCACGTTTATAATTTCTCATACGATCGCGATCTACAACAGACTTGAAATGAAATGGAAACTAGCATATCATCAATTAATATAATTAATTCCGTTAACTGTTCAATCTAGGGAGTTTCTTTTTATTTATGAAAAAATATTTAATTTTTAAAAACTCATGCTCAGACGCCCAGAATTTTTATGATTTTTTGCTTAGAAAATATGAACAAATGCTAGCAATTTATGAATTAATTCTTAAACTTTGAAATAAAATGAACTCAGTGCATTAAAAAAAAGAAACAAATCTTATATTTCCAGAAAAAATTCTTAAAACCTTAGGAAGAAGCAAACTAAAAACTATGAAGGAAATCCAGAATTACGGTAAATTGCCTTTGTTACTTCTTCAATTCATGAAGAAATACGAGTACTTAATTTAAGAAAAAATACGTAAATTATATGATTTTCTGCCTAATAACATACGAACAGATTATGAATAGGTTCTTATACTCTCCATTGTGATGAATTTGAGCGCATAAAATACGAAACAAATCTTATATTTTATGAATAAGTTTTTAAAATCTCTGATTGACGAAATAAATAAAATTTTATGTAAAATCAAAACAGGCTGCAAAAATGGTTAAGGCGCATATTTAAGAACTACCAAAAAACTAAATACAGTTCGCAACGTCTGAAAGTGATTTCTGAGAAAATACTTAATTTTTAAGAAAAAATACTAAACCGCTGGGAAGTACATACAGCATATATGTAAATGATCTAGCACCTATAAAATATGAACACAAGCCTAAAATTTAAGAATAATTTCTTATACTTCGCTTTGAGATGAATTTGATCATAAGGAATATGAAACTATTCTTATATTTTATGCACGGTTTCTTAAAAATGTTACATCACCTGATTTATGAAAAAAGGCTTAAATTTCAGAAAAAAATACTTAGACGCTCAAAATTATGGTTTTTTTCTTACAAAATATGAAACCATTCATAAAATTTAAGAAAAATTTCTTACACTTTTAAAAAATATGAATTTTGTGCATAGTTTTCCAAAAACACTTTGTTTTCGAAACATTGGTGAACCTCAATTGGTGTTTTTGGCAAGCTCTGTGTTCTTACTTTATTAAAATTTATTTTCACATGTTTGAAAGGAACATCAACAGTTTCATCATTCAGTTCCATACGACAACTATCAGAAATCGGCCTCGCCAGTGCATTATATACACAATCCTCTTCCATATTTTTCAAGAACTTCATTTTTTTCATTTCATTTTCTTGATCTTTGTGTGGATGAAGAGCTTCATTTGCACGAAAAAAACATATTCTTTGAGTGAACGAAAATAGCACGAATACCGTGAAACATTTTTCCGCTTACGGTGGGAAATTCGTTACAAAAAACTATGGGTTTAGTTGTTTAGCCAGGAAAAAAATTGTTCTTCAAGTAATTTTAAATTTTATTAATATAAAAAAAAAATGCCGTTCTGGTCACAAAAAATATTCTACTTCTATCGAGATACCAAATTTAATTAACAAAATTGTTAAAATTTCGAATTAAAGGTAATACATTTCATAGATGATAATATAACAAAAAAACAATAATCCTTTTAATTTAACATTAAAATAATAAATTCAAGTGAAAAAAAAACATAAAAAATTCAATCTACAAGAATTCAAATCAAATACAATTTACAAAAAAACTTTCGTAAAACTCGTAACTATAGTTCTTCAATACGGACACAATAATTCAGATGCAGTATTTTTCGAAGTTGTATTCTTACAATTTTCACATAATTATCTTGATGTGATTACAAAGAGAAAGAAGAATATTACGATTATTTATAAAGCAAATAATCCACAACGTGGTATTTTGATTAGTTTAAATATTGCGAGTTTCTTCGCTCTCTGACTCGGCATCGTCGTGCGCTGTTATTTCAAGTTCTATATCGTTAATTTGTTTAAAAACTTTTATAATTTGTGGAAGGTATTCAGATAATGCCTTTAAAACAAAATAAAATGCAATCAAAACTTTTCAAAGTCTGCCGCTATAGTTAACCATTCATCTTCTGTTGTAGGTGTCTAAAATGAAAATGATTTTTACTCAAAAACTTTTAAAGGACCAACTTTTACAATTACTTTCATATAGACACAATGAAGTGCATCGAAAATAGCGGAAAGAACATCAGGGACAAATTTTCCAATTGTTTTTCTCGATATCCTCGACAAAAACTCCAGCGATCGGTACGAGTCACCTGTCGCAATATATCGCAGCCTCGCCGCAAGCCGTACTCTGGGACTTATTGCAAACCGCATCGCTGTGTCTTGTTTTTTTTATAGAAGGTTCAATCTGTAGTCAGTAAAAAAAAAAATTATAACTAGGTATTCAATTAACAAAAACACTTAAGAGCCTACCAAAGTAAGAATAGCGACAAACTTGTCGACTGACATTCTGCAAAAATTTTGATAATCTTTGCCCTCCTCCCACAAAATATCTTTTAGCAAATGTTGCTCAAGATCATGAACTTCCCTTAACTTTCCTTAAATCAGAAAGGGATTCCCCCAAAAACGATGCTTTCGTTTTTCTTCTTCTTCCAATTCCTCAAGCTCTTCGAGCTCCTGAAGGGCCTCAATAACTTTAATTGCGTCCTCGTTCTCCATTCTTTTTTACTAATGTTCCGACTAGGTTTATTTTCTAAATTGGAAGAAACAAGGAAAAAGCTTAATTAAAAAAAACAACTTAACTTTTTCGCTTTCAAATTGCTTGTATTTCATCATCTACAACTTTTATCATAAGACTTTAGGTATATTCGTTTCATTACTTTTTGTAAACATTCTATGTTTTTGTTTACATTTAATTGACATCAATAATTTGTGGAATGTATGTTTAGTGTTGTTTACTTCGGTTCAAGTTCTTTCCATCCAGTTCCAAACAACTAAAACACACACAAATAAAATAATTTAACACTAAAAAAACAAAAATTACAAAATAATAACAATTGCCTCACTTGTAAAAATGTTTGTAAGAGTTTTTCAACTGTCAAAATTCTGCATCCACCATCGATGAGGTTCGAGTACAAAATGAAATATCATAACATTATTTGCCCAGTCACGCTAACGTTGATTAGTGTCTTTTATGTTCAGTCGAGTCGACATAACGAAAATTCTTGCAGGTGGCGGCCTGTTATGCAAGGTGCCCTGACATAAGACCATACGACCTAAGGCCATATTCGAACATATATGGCGTTAAGACGCTTTGAATTGTGACTTAAGGCCATATTCGAACATATGGTCTAATGACGCTTTCTAAAGCGTCTTAATGCCATTATGGTCTAATGACATGTTCTTTCTTCCTTTTCTCAGTAAAAAAAATGAACACCAAACATAATAACAACGAAACTGAATTTCTGTTTTATTGCAAATAAAAAAAACATCTTACGTAATTGCAAATATAAATCTTTGATAATCAAATTAACAACTTAAATTTCAAGAAAGTGTTTTAAGAATATATTGTTAAATTATTTTCTACTAATCTTCTGCAAAAAGAACAGAGGGTTGGATTTTTGTTTTTATTGTAATTTTCTGTAGTCCGAGCAAGACATTCTAAACACAATTTAAAGTGCAACAGTTATGAGCTTGACGAAAAGTTTCCATTGATCGGAAAAAACTTGCATTCATTCATTCATTCAAGTTTAAAGATGAAAAAAGTTTCAAAGAGGAGTATGGATGTGTGCTGTAAAAATAAAAATTCGCACGAATTTTTATTTTTTATTTTTGGCTTTCTACTCAATTCGCGCGAATTTTTATTTTTACACCACACATCCATACTCCTCTGGGAAAATTTTTTCCGCTTCGCTCTTATCTTCATTCTTTTTTTTTTTTTTTTTATAATTAACGCGCACATCAAGGGGTTATGACTACCCTTATAATGTTATACAACACAGTGCGAGCATTTAGGAAAATAGGAGAGGATTTGAAAGGAGACACCGATGCACGTTGCTTTTGAACTTTTGTGAATCGTAATGCAGGGGAAATACAGAGCCTGGTAAAGCATTCCACATTCGTATAACGGCTAAATTGTTTCAGGGGAGGAATGCAACTGGCTACTTCACTAGAGCACTGTTGGTGAAAAAAGCGATAAAAAAAAGAGACAGGTGACTTTTCGACCATGTTCAAGAGAATCAATCGATTCTACGATTGAACTATCACCTATCAATTTTAACGCTCTATTTTGTACCCTATCAAGTAGTCGCAAGGATGTTTGAGAAGCACCTGACCAGATATGGGAGTTATACTCCAGTTTTGGGCGGATGAAGGCTTTATAAATTGTAGCCAGATCAGGAGGGGTGAAGAATTTCCGGCATCGTCTCAAGAAACCTAAGCATTTAGCAGCGTTTTTGGCGACTTCAAATATGTGGTCATTCCAACGAAGATCATCGTTTACACACATACCAAGTACTGACAGCTTTTCGGTTTCTTCGATGCAGGTACCATTCATGGATAATGGCAATGGGGGAATGTTAAGCTTCATCGACAAGAGACAGCATTGAGTTTTCGAAGCATTGAATTCTACTCGGTTCATAAGACCCCATGCAACAATGCTGTCAAGGTCAGAATTCAATGAGCTTATCATACGCAACCGTTCCAGTTCCACATCAGAAGAGCAGGGACGTGAATTTGGAAACGAGTATGAAAAGCTGAGGGTCGAGTCGTCAGCAAAACAGTTAAGCGGATTAGAAGTTTCAGACAAGAGATCATTAATGAAAATGAGGAAGAGAGTCGGAGACAAAACGGAGCCCTGGGGCACACCAGCATTTATTAAGTGGGTATCAGACTTGAAGCCATCCAACACAACAAAAGCACGCATTTTCGATAAAAGAGCCTGATGCCAAACTCTATCAAATGCTTTAGAAATATCAAGCGCAATAATCTTACTTTCTCCAAAACAATGTAAAGATTGGTTCCACTTTTCGGTGAGATAAGCCATCAAATCACCAGTGGACCGTTTGCTACGAAAGCCGTACGGACGGTCATTAAGAAGCTTTCGTTCTTCAAGATATTTCATAAGTTGACGGTTTATCAACGTTTCCATGACCTTGGAAAGAAAGGACGTGAGTGCAATTGGACGGTAAATGGAAGGGGAGGAAGATTCGCCTTTTTTAGGGACGGGCTGGACAAATGCAGTTTTCCATCTGCTCGGAAAAATCCCAGCAGAATAGGAAAGATGGAAAAGTTTACGCAGTGGTTTTGCCAGCGTAGAAGAACACCTCTTCAGAATAACGGCGGGGATACCATCTGGACCAGCGGATTTATGTATGTTGAGATCTTTGAGGACTCTCGCAACCGAGCGAGTTCGAAAAAATATCTGCTTCATCAAAGAATTTGCAGGCTCGAGCTCAGGTGGAGCCAATATGCTATGAGGAAGTGTCGAGTTGGCAGCAAATTGAGCTGCCAGCAAATTGGCTTTGTCGATGGAGCTGACATACGGAGAGTCATTGAAGACGAGCGTTGGGACCGATGACGTGGTCGAGTTCTTAATGTTCTTCACAAAAGACCAAAAGTTTTTACTTCCTTTTGGACACAATAGTATTTTTTGCCTTACTTTTTGGTCATGTAATAACTTAGCCCTTTGTATCTGAGCATTACAGCTATTTCTGGCCCGTTTGAACAAATTTCGGTTTTCTACAGTAGGGTTATCTTTAAATATACGAAAACTACTTTCTCGATCCCTAATCGCCTCTTTACAGCTTGAATCAAACCACGAATCCTCTTTGGGGATGATGCTTTTTGTTCTGTGAGGAACAAAATTTCTCATGCCGTTGAGAATAACGTTAGATATCATATCAGCTGATGCATCAACGTTTCCGTCGAGAAAGCACAATGACCAATTAAAATTTCGAAAGAAATTATTCAGGCCGTCTTAATTGGCTTTCTCGTATTGCCACACAGTTCTTTTAGGGACTTTATCTTTTTTTACCGTGACGGAAAGCGAAAAATCTACCGATATGACACAATGGTCTGATTTGCCTAAAGGAGATGATACTATAACCCTGTATTTTTCGGGATGAGAAGTGAGAAATAAGTCAAAAGTGTTGCCCGCATGGCCTTCAATATCTGGAACCCGAGTGGGCTCATCAACAAGTTGAGTTAATTCGTTAAACTCAGCGAAGATCTCAACATATTTTCCTTCGGGTGTTGTCTGGCCAGAATGTCGAAGCCAACCAGAATTGTGTACATTGAAATCGCCCGCAATTGCGATTTCAGTGTGAGGATAAAGGGAAACAATTCTTACTATGGAGTCAGATAGCGCATCAAACTCGTTAGAGGTTGAATTGCTATCTAAATTGGGGCTTCTGTATATAAAACAATAATGAATGATATGCTTACGGACAGTGAATTTTAACCACATGAAATTAAAGTTCGTATTAGAACAGAGACCGTATTGTGGTAGAAGTTGGTAAGCAATATCATTCCGAACATAAACGGCGAGGCCATGGGAAGAAAAGAATAATGGCACTAATCTATATCCAGGCAGGTTGAACTCTGATGGATCAGAATCAACACCCACCTGTGTTTCACTTAGTGCCAAAACAGCTGGCCTGCATTTTGCAGTGTGTGCGTACACAGCAAAGAAACTCGATCGCAACCCCCTAATGTTGCTAAAATCGACCGTAAACTTACCCAACATTACAAATCACAAACATAAAAAAACAAAGTATCAACGCAAACGCTACCTAAGTCAAACCAACAAGTGTAGTCTCTATTTAGTAAATCAAAGCAAATTACTAGCGGTGTTATGCCCAGCTAGCAATTGACTTCGGTTCACTAACGGAAACCCCACCCGTTGGTTGACTATCCGCTTGACAAATTCAAAGACTCTACATCTGCATACACTGCACTGATAAGAAAAAAAAAATCAGATCAGATGAAATGTATGCAGATGCCGAGGCTATGAAAGTGGTGGACAGGAGATGACAAACGATGGGATCGCACAATTGAGTGTAGTTTATTGCAATTTTTTTTTTTTTTTGATGTGGGTTTTTTTGTTGTTAGTAATTAGATTGGGTATGGGTGGTATGCACAGAATTAACACGGTGAATGGAAAAAAACACTTCACAGCACACTATGCACTTTTGATTTTTTTTTTTTTTTCTTCTTTTTTGCACGGCGCGAGATTTGTGGTAGGTGAATTATTTTATTGGAGCACTGAATATATATATGTAAGTATATTGTTGGTTTTTTTTTTTTTTTTTTTGTTATTATGTATATGGGCTTTAACAAAGGTGCGGACACTGATCGCGAAGCGTGTTGATGCGTTGAGTCGCAGATCGGAACTTTCTTCATTATTCTATCGTGAGTAAAAAGTCAAGCGAACATAATTTGACTCCGGATAACAACGGGCTTGTTGTTGGTGAATATAAAAAATGTGCGCACAAATTTTGTTGAGAATTTCTTAGTATCGTGCGAATATTTAAAATCATGACACACTTTTCTTGACAAAAGTCTCTTGAAATTTGCTATCGTACGGTCATCCAGAAAGGAACAAATTAATTTTTTTCTGTAAATGCAAAATTCATGCGATAAAGAAAATGATTTTGTTAAAATTTGGTATTTTGAATACTTGGATTGATATTTACATTTATAAACTTATTTGAAATCCGGAATATAAAGCCATTTGCTGCCTTATAGAAAGCCTGCGCAAAAATTAAAATTATATATAAGCTCTTTTAATTCCATTTTTTTCTAAATTGTAACTACCCCTTGTGCAACTGATTAAGAAGAATCTAATGATTTGATGAAGGTATGAATGAATGAATGAATGAACGCAAGTTTTCACTGATCAATGGAAATTTTTCGTCAAGCTCATAACTGTTGCTTTTTTTTATGTAAGATTGCACATTGTGTTTCTTTCACAAAACTGTATAATGTTTCAAGGTCAGCTATTAACAAAAAAATATGGTCATTAGAGCATTTCACTGTATGGCCTAAAATCGCAAAAAAAATATGGCTTTACGACGCTTTGACAAACCGTCATTAGACCATATGTTCGAATATGGCCTTAAGTCACTATTGAAAGCGTCATAACGCCATATATTCGAATATGGCCTTATGTCGTATGGCCTTATGTCAGGGCACCGTTATGCAATGTACACGAAAAAAAACTGCTGTGGCTGTGAGTCTGTCAGTGGAATGCATTGAAAATCCAAACAATTTGAACGATTTGTTCCATTTTGCCTGAAAAATCAATCAGCTGACACGAAAAATGAAATTGCATCAGGAAATTAGAAAAATGCAATTTTGACAGAAAATATTTGTTCAATTATACATTTTCTGGCCGTAAAAAATTCTTTGAGTATTTTAGTCCACTTATCGCTATAACTGGCCCCTTTCTCACTGTCGTCAGTGGGAAATAACTTCACCAGAAAAGTGAAATTATTTCCCACTTGTGCCTTGTGGTCAAGTTATTTCCCATGTGAAGGTCAAGGTAGTGCATGTGAAGTATATTACCTGCACCGAAAAATTTTGAACAAAATTCACAACACTTTATCAAGAAAAAACAAAGTTTCTGATTTCAGTATTATACACTGACCTTGTAATGAGTAAAATTCAATATTTTTTGGTATTTTTAAAAGTCAATTATATTGAAAATAACGAAACCCTTATAGAGCGAAAAAGACTCTTGTAGTTTATTTATTTTAATGATAGTTATTATATTATGGCTTTTTATTATTGTTCAGGTGATTATAATGAGTTTTCTTTTTATATTCTACTGGTTAGTAATTTGTGTTTTATTACCAAGGAAAGGTGAATATTATGTTTTTTAGATTTATGGTACATATAAGTATTATGTGTATTTTCTTTTGATGGAGAGTAAGTGTGGCCTATCTGTTTTGTTCTCAATGAAGGGTAAGTATTATGCATGTTTTGTTGTTACTGTATTAAATGGAAAGTATTATATAGGTAAATATTTATTTTGTTGTTTTTTATTATACGTTTTATGTTATGGATTTAGGTGAGTATTATAATTTTTCGCTTTTTTGATCGCTTCAAGATCACTACTCGTAACGCCGGAAATGAAAAGAGGAAGATATTATTAGGATTGGTGTTATTTTTCGTATGATTATTATTATTTTTATACGAGTTTCTAGATTTTTCAACCTCTTTTAGGGTAGAAGTTCTATGCCCATGCAAAGTGCATTCTCTAATGTAGGTTTAAGAATTTCCGAACAATAGCACATGTGTCCAAAAGTACCGATTTCTGTATCTGGGCCAAATTATTATCCATCCCACATTAAGGTGCCCTATTAGTTTGTTGGGAATTAGTCCCTTCGCTGATAGAACTATTGATATAACTTGGATTTGTTTTGAACCGTTCATCTGTCTCATTGCTATGGCAAATGGTGTGTATTTAGAAGCTTTCGTGGCGATAAAGCCAGTAAAGCTTTCGTGGCGATAAAGCCAGTAAATTCTTGCTCAGTGGAAGTGCTACATCAAACATTTGAATGCTTCTGGACAATTTTTGAAAGCGAACAATATCAGTTTTGTTTGTGGCAAGGTGCTGGTCAGTTGTTTCTCCAGCATCGCCGCATCGCCTGCATCTATCTTCTATTCCTTCTCTTAGAACTGCCCAGTTATAATTCCTTGTTGGCATGACCCTGGCCTGGATCGCTAGTATAAAACCTTCTGTTTTCGAAAGTAGCTTTCCTCCGTTAGCCATAAATTTGATGCAGTGTTGTCTATGTGCTCCAACTGTAGGTCTTGTGCATTTTTCCATGAATTGTCTTTGATTTCCAGGCCGCAAGAATTCCATGGTAATCTATTGCATGACGTCTACAGGGATGGGACAATCATCTCTATTCAGCACCAGAAGTGTGTAGCCATCATCACTCAAGCTTTTGGCCTTCAGCAATACAGAATAACTGTATTGGAAGCAATCACATAACAATATACTCTGATCGTGGTGTAGTTGTATCAATATTATTATTATTAGTATAATCGTTTTCCACGTAGGGGAAAGCGAGAGCCTTGATCATACGGGAGACTTTAATCAGCCTCAATAATTAATTCAGACTCCACTCAATAATTCACTTCAATGAGAAGACTTCAACGTTGCACTCCATGACCTTCTACTAGCCAACAAAAATAGTTCTAGATTGTAAGCAGACTTTAAGCTGGTGAATGTAAGAGTTTTTTTATGCAGGGATCAAACTTTTTAGTATTGATTTCATAAGCGGAAACTTATTGTTGATGGCCCTTTTCATTACAGACTATGGTGTTTTTCGCAAGCAGAGGACTTTCTGGTACTTTTTTTGGTAGAAGGCTGGGAGGTGGTCCCTTTGCTAACATTTTTGATCATCTACCTACTTAATACTCTGGATCCCACATCACTATTCGCAGTTTTCTGTTGCAGGGTGAGTTCTTCTCCACAGCCAGTTCAATTTGTCTATGAACTCTTCCTCAAGCAGCACTTTTTATTTCCATGGCTATCACATGTCTTGCAAGTGTCTTATCTAGGTGATCCAAAAGAAATCTTGAAATTTTTAACGAAGTATTTCCCATAAAAATCGTATGAAACTTTGGGTTTCAATGGGTTAGCGGGGCGACTTTCATTACGGGCATAAAGAACTGGAGCTTGAAATTTTTTTTTACTGTTAGGGAGGCATTTCATTAGCATAGATTGAAAATATGAGACGAAGGAAACTTCCCTAAACAGTTTTAAAAAAAATTTTATTTTGCGTTTTTATTCACACTTTTGAATTTTTTATCTGGAAAGTATTGAATGAAAACACACACTCTCGATTAGGACAACACTTTATATTTATATATTTTACTATCTTTGGTGGAGGAAACATTTGTTAAGATTTTTAATTAAAATGCCTTTTTAAGAGTCTCCACTGAGATTCAATTGTTTGAGTGTCGTCCTCTCCAACAAACTGATTGTCTGGGTCACTGTGGTTCAAATTTTTATGGATGTACCCATGATGGGATAACCAATTATATGCCTTCCAACAATCGCGATCGGTGTGGATAGGTTAGGTAGAATGGGCTGACGGTTGATCTTAATTCCGTCACACTTAGATCAATGTAGATCCATTGTGATACCCTGACGTATTGTAACGTCCTTGAAACCTATGAATTTATGTCTGGTCAGTATTTAGCCATTTTGTGGCCTTAGTGAAGTTTAACAGACTGCTTTTTGAAGCGTCTGATAATTCTTCTAATTCATTTAAAAAGTAATTGCCTAGAAATTTTTCCCTAATATGGCAGAGTGCTGGGCATTGACAAAGGAAGTGAGTTGTATCCTCATGTTCATCTTCGTCATTGCATCCTCTGCATAGGTCATCGGTGCAAAGACCCATTTTCTTTTTGTGATAACCTAGTAGGTTATGTCCAGTTATGATACTGATAAGCATTCGCAATGAAGGTCTATTCAATGATAGCAGCTTTTCAGATTCTTTCTTATTATATTTCGGCCATATTTTCCTGGAAGTAACACAGGAATCTAGGCATACCCATCTTTCATTGGATTTTTGCGTTATTTTGTTACCAATTATCTGTTTAATTTCACAGGGTGGAATCCTGATTGATTGATCAATGAGAGAAGGGTCAAGTGTTGATCCTTTTCTCGCTAGTTCGTCCGCTTTTTCGTTCGGTGTGGATGGTTGAGCCTAAAGCAACATGCTTTTGCATTAGAGGTATTAAAACCTCAAATAGAAACGATATTAGTTCAGAAAAAACACTGTTATTTTAAAATTTAATTACCTCAGTACTTCTAATATTGTGTTGACAAACTTGCAACTGGAGATCATCTGATCCATCCTGTATCATCCCCAGGACCCAATGGTCGTCAACCCGCCGACCCTTGTTAAATTTGCGCCGTCCAAACTTATTTTCGTCAATTTGAGCGACGCACCCAGCACCTCCTATTTTTCCCTCTTCCTCAAAGTGGTCTACATCCACTATAGAATCCTAAAATTGGACTGCGGAAGCGATCCGCACGAGTTTGGATATTTTTGCTATTAGCCGTGCTTTATTGAGAATTTCTATATTCACTTTACTTGCGAGTCTCAATAAAACGCTTTTTTGGCTATATTCACTTACCAAGTTCACTTTCCCATAAAAGCCATTTACCAGCCATCCCTGTTGTTCACTTCAGGAAGTGAGTTATTTTTGTCCACGTACGCTATTCACTTCAGAGTTGTTGTTTTTCCATGAGCGATGTTTTGCGATGTTTTGCTGAAGATTATAAATTCCCAATAAAACACGGCCATTATCGAGCCCGCATTGAATCCGACGTTGTGAAAGTGAAGAATTGTTGATATCACAGGTTAAAAAAGTCGTATTACGGAATCCGTTGTTCATGCGCAGTCCATACAATTTTTGACGTTTCTTATCCGCACCAAAACTGTTGCGGATATTTAAAAACCGAATGTTCATTGTTTTGAACAACAAATGGAAAGCTCAAAAAAGTAAGTGATTATTTAAAAAAAAATAGAATAATTAGGTTGAAAGTGAATAAGCACTTATTGTGTATAAAATATTTATTTATTATTTTTATTTTATTATTATTATTGTATATAAAATATTTGTGATTCTATTTTGAAAGTATACAATTCAATAAAAATTTATTTTCAAGAATGAAAACAACAAACCGCGCACAATACAAAGATATGGTCAGGACTCAGGAGTATGAAGAAGCATCCTGACATTGCCAAAGACCTGACTAAAAAGTGCCCTGAACTATTGGAAGGATTTTGGCAGAGCTTACACGAAGCTCTGAACTCGCTAGGTCCTCCAGGCAAGAGAGTTTGCGAGTGGAAGAAGGTAAATTTTAAAAACAGTTTAGCTAACTGAAATTAATTGACTGTTATATTTATTTGGTAAAGGTTTGGTCTGACCATAAGTCAGCCATAAAAAAGGTGGCCCTCAATAAACAATCAATCAATGCGACGGGTGGTGGAGGATTTGATCAACATAATTTCACCCCGCTGGAGGAAGAAGTCATCCAGCTGCTTGGTATGAAGGATTCTGTAGAGGGTGTGTCTCAATCCCAAGATTTCGGACCACCAAAAAAAAGGAAAAGAGAAACATCGTTCCGAGCGGACAGTTCACCACCCCCAGATGAAATCTCTCTGCAACAATATTCAGAAGCGGAAGCGCTGGAAGAGTTCCTTGTTTTTTCGGACGAGGAAAAGGAAAATGAAATTCCCAGTTGTTCAGGCACACAACAAAAGCACGGCAAAAAGCTCCTATGCCAAACAAAACTCCTTCAGGAGCAAATCGCTCTTCACAGGGAGCTTTATAAGAAAACAACAGAGTTCATGGCCGGATCAGCTCAACAAAACCTTGTACTAAATGAAAAAATAGAGAAGATAAGCATGTCCATTGAAAAATTGGAAATGCATGAGTAGAGGAAAACTGATATTTTGGAGTCCCTTCTCCAAGAAATCAGTCGCCATCACTGGATCTCCTTTCTGTTTCATTTCTGTTAAAAAAATGGCTATAGAATCCATCTGAATTTTATTCTATTGTAATTTATATAAATTTTAATTTATAATTCTTTTTTTTTACAGATGGAAAATGACAAATGTAAAAAAAAACCAGCTGACAAATGGTTTAGGGTAACTGGCTGAACACAATGCAAAAACGGAGCTGGACTGCAAAATCGGAACAGGATGAGCTGTCAAAATTGCTGTACGTTTCGATTTTGATCGGCCCACAATGCTGCTGTACAGCTTTTGACATTTCCATCATTTGACACATTATTTTGTATTTTCTAAAGTCGGTTTGAGTATTTTATAAACAAAACAAATTTGATATTGTTACTATGGATGAGGAAATAAACGATATTGTGTTGCTTGTTCCAATTATTAGAATGTTTTATTTGTATTTAAAGTACTATAAAAAAAGAAATAGGAGGTGGTGGGTGCGGCCCTTGTATCAAGAGAGACGAACGAAAGGGTACTTTGAAACCAGTTTTTTGTTTATGAAGGAGCATGATTCAGATTTGTTTATCAAAGCTACACGTATGGATAAGCAGCAATATAATTTATTACTTGCTTTGGTAAAGAGCAGATTGACTAAAACGTCTATTAGAACTCCTATTAGTCCAGAGTGTAGAATGGTGCTAACACTGTCGTAAGTAATTAATGCAAGTCTACATTTGTTGTGTTCCTAATTGCTTAATTCATACAGATATTTGTCGCAAGGAATATCACCGAACTTTTTGGCTTGGTCATTTCGCATTGGAGCGTCCACCGTGCTAAAAATTATAATTGAAACGTGTCAAGTGTTTTGGGAAGTATTATCACCAATATACATGCCGGAATTCAATCCAAGCGATTGGAAGCAAACTGCAAACCTGTTCAACGATAGATGGAACATGCCTCATTGCGTTGGCAGTATCGATGGTAAACACATCGAAATAAAATGCCCGCCAAACTCAGGATCAAAGTATATAAATTACAAATGATATTTTAGCATCGTTTTGCTGGAAATATGTGATGCAAACTACACTTTCACTGCCGTTGATGTTGGAGCTTTTGGTTGTCAGAGTGATGCTAGAATTTTTAGACATAGTTTTATTGGGAAACAAATCCTAAGTGATAATGTTCAGCTTCCTCCAAAGCAAAAACTTCCAAATTCTGACAAAGAAGTTCCATTTTATTTTGTTGGTGACAGCGCTTTTCCTCTGCGAATGAATTTAATGAGGCCCTACCCAGGTATTCTCTCAAATAAACCGGAAGATGTGTTCAATTTTCGACAGTCCAGAGCTCGAAGGGTGATAAAAAATATATTTGGTATTTTGGCAGCACGTTGGAGAATTTTGGGAAAGGCAATTGAGTTTCATGGTACCCGTGGTGTGATGGATAGCATGTCCGCCTGTTAATCCAGAGGTTCGAGTTCGAATTCCACCAGAAGCAAAACTGTTTTTTCTACGGGTATCGCCTTTCGCGAGGAATTGGCAAGTCCTCCGTTAGTATTCATTGCCATGAAAAGCGCTTTCTCGATTAGCCGTTCGGAACCGGCAGAAAATTGTAGGTCCCCTCCATTCCCTCACAAGGGATGGTTGTGAGAAATGCGCTAGGCCCAGGGGCTCCTCGCTCTGTTGCGCCACCCTATTTATTTATTTAATTGAGTTTCATCCAAAAAGTGCCGACAAAATAGTTGTGGCATGCACTATTTTGCATAATTTTTTAAAAATAACAGATAGTGTGTACAACTGCAACACATACTGCCGGGAATCATATTGTGATTCGTATGATGCATCCGGATCACGAATTAACGGAGATTGGCGTCGAGAAGCAAATGATTTACTTTCGGTTCGAAGACTGGGATCGAACAACAGAGCGGATGGAGCAGCATATATGCGAAAAACATTGACGACATATTTTCTCAACGAAGGAAAAGTGGATTTTCAACCCCAATAAAAAAGACTTTTTTTGTAAATTTAATTTTAAAAACATTTTATTATAATAAACTATCATACTAGCAGTAATATCACATTTTTTTAACATTTTTAATCACATTTTTCAAACAAAAATTACATAACATTCACAATTATTACTGCTCGAACTCAAATTGTTGTTGGTTTGGATTTTGTTGGCTCAGGTATTCTTGCTCAACCGTATTAACATAACGTAGGATTTCCAACTTAGCATTATTCCTTAAAAGCACATGAAACGAAGCCATTTTCAGGACTAGTGACTGAAGGAATAACTGATCTTCCGTGGACTGCGATGAGGAAGGTGTTTGAAGAATTATGGAGGCAGGTTCTCTTGGTTTTAATAAGAACTCTGTAACGGTTGCCATCGTACTTATTAAAGTCTTATCGACTTCCGTCATCGCTGTCTTTCTCCGCTTTGCATGATGAAACTCTGGTTGTGGAGTTGATGTTGATGTTGAGCCACTTGCCCTTTGAACATTTTCTATTGGCTCGATTGGGCTAAACTTAAAGAGCTCAGGAGTTACCGAAACTGTTGGTGTCGTCGGTGTCGGTGTCGATTCCTCCTCCTCCGAGGGCATCGTATAGTTCCCGATTGTATTAGGAAGTAAAAACTATACATTTTTTTTTTTTTTTTGTTGGAGGTTTTTAAAATACCAGCTGGAGCACTCAGACCTAAATACCGGTCCATTGTACTACCAGATAGCAACCTTCTATTTGTTATAGCTTTCCAGATGTTCGGAGAAAAGCCAAAAGACGCTGCCATGATAAGGAGCCTAAGTTACCAGCTCTCACCATGTCTGCGCCGAGTATCTGTAACCTCATGCAAGAAAAAGCAGGACATTCACAGAGGAAGTGCTCTGCGGTGTCCTCATCTTCTCCACAAGATTCACAGAGTGTGGTATCACTTAAGCCTAACACGTTTAAATGCTTTGCGAAAGAGAAGTGCCCGCTGGCAACGCCAATAAGCTTTCTACAGTCTTTTCTGCTACGAGCTAGCAAAAATGTTGCAGTCTTCTTACTAACGTTGGGGAGCATACGCTTGGTCTGTCTGCATCCAATGGAGGTATGCCATCTACGGTTGTGCTCTTCACAGATCCAATCGTTGATTGAAGCCCTCACTGAGGACGCTGGCAGACCTAGCGACGGTTCAGGTCCTGAGAAAGCTGTCTGAGAACTATACATACCAATAACATAACTATACATACATTACATATATATTTTTTCAAGATAAAATGCGCAATATGAACTTACACCCTGGGCTTCAAATGGTCCCGAAGAAATTCCATTTCGGCGGCGTACTTCCTCGGTGGCTCTTCCTCTTCCGCTCCCTGACCAGAAACTCTTTTCTTGGTAAGGTTTCTGACGTAGGTATCATGCAGACACCTCCACTTCTTCTTGACTGCTTCAACTAACAGAAAAAACATAATTATTTGAGAAATTTACATTACAGATTAGAAGAAATTACAACACAACACAAAACACAAAATAATTCACTTGTTAACTCACTTGGCATTCCCAATTCCTCGGAAATTGCTTGCCATTCCTTTGCCTTTAGTTTTATATTTTTATAGTTCTAGTTGCACAAGTTCCACAGAACATCCCGATCCTGAATAATTTTTTCGGATTCATCCATTACGTAGGTACTGCAATTTTAAAAACAAAACAAAAACAAAATTAGTACACCAACCACTCAAACCTTTCATTAATTATTATCACTCACAACAAAATTGTTATAAATTAAAAGTAAAAACCAAACAACTTTTTTTATTTATTTATTTATTTATTTATTTATTTATTTATACTGACATTTTGTATTTAAAATAAAATAGTATTAAATACCACTATCATTTTACATAATTCTATTTTACTGTGAGTGTGGGGTGATTAATGCTTCAGTGAAAAATTACAATTTTTAGTTCAACAAATGCAAAATTTTAAAATGAAAACAAAATTACATATTTGTGCAAATCTGATAGACAGAAAAAGGTATATACAATTGAAAGAAATATTCTTTATAAAAAGTTCATTATCAAGAGACATAGGAAAGCAAAACCTCGATTTGAGTGTGGTCAAATCCAAAAAGCCAGTTTTTAACTTTTTTTAAAAATAAAGACAATGAGCGAACAGTACGAATAATTGCTGGAAAGGTATTAAAGAGCTTGCAGGACACGATGGAGTAGAAGTTTCTGAGATGAGTAGTACGGAAAGGGGGGACGATTACTTGACATTCAAAGTTGCTTCGCATAGTACGAACATTAGAAATTGGGCTTTGTAAATAGCCACCCCTCTTAAGAAATACTTTAGATGTTTTGTAATAATAAAGATGCCTGGGAGGTAAAACATTTAAGGACCTAAATAGAGCCATAGAAGGAGTTAACCGATTAGCCCCGTAGATCTTTCTCATTGCACATTTCTGCAAAACAAGGAGAGGATTGATATTAGTTTGGTATGCCCCACCCCAGCAGTTTATGCCATACTGGAGTTTTGAATGGAATATACCAAAATAAGCTGTTTTAAGTGTTGTGTTATTACAGAATTTTCTGAGATGATAAAAACTTCTAACTGACGATCTAAAATATTGCTTCAAAGCTGATATATGATTAGACCAGCTCATAGTCTGGTCAAACACAATCCCAAGGTACTTGAAATCATTTACTGCTTCTATCTCAAAACAGTTTGGACTTCAGTTTGCCTCTAGGTCATAAAGTAATGAATAGAGACCAACATTACATGAACAATGAGATAGTTTGTATTTGAAACAATTTTGGCCATGGAAAACAATTTTCAAATCAGGATCATCACGCATTCTTAAGCTAAAGTACATAACTTTAGTTTTGTTGCTCATGCAAATTTTATGTTTAGCAAACCACATCCGCAATAAATGGACATTTTAATTTGCATCTCAGAGACTAAGTCGCACGAAGCTTAGAGCAAGCTCATTTGTACGTACTTATCTACGCTCTTCATCATAAATGCAAGTGTTAGAGGTTAGAAAACACCAACACCAGCACAAAGAGAACGTATAAGAAATATATATATGATAAAAAAAATACAAATAGTGACATACAATAAAGAACACCTAACATGAAATACAATGATAATAATTAAACAAAACTACTAGAAATAAAACAAAGAATAAACTACAAATATTTTGAAATCTTGATTCATATCAGCAAAAAGATCCAATGCACTAGATGATTTATAAGCTAGACCAAGATCATCTGCGAAAGTTGTTATTTTACCAGAGAATGGTAGTTCGAACAGAGAGTAGATGTAGATGAGAAAAAGAATGGGAGCAAGGACCGAACCTTGTGGAACACCAATGTTTGAAATCCTAGATTCGCTGAAGCTTTCCTCAACTTTAACTTTTTGAGTTCTGTTCTTGAGGTAAGACTCAAACCAATTATAAGCGAAACCTCGAAAACCAGCCGATAGAAGCTGTGTTGTGAAAGTGTTACTAAAGTAACACTTGGCTGTCACACAATAATTTACACACAAAATATTTTTTTTTCCTTGAAAATCATAAACATCAAATTTGCTGTACAGCAAAAGTTAAAAGTTCGTTAACTTGTCCAGTTCCGATTCCAGTTCCGTATGCAGCTCCGTCGCATTGTGTTCGCGCTATTGAATTTGTGTGTATTCAATAATTTGACAGCTGTTCCAGTTCCAGTTAAAGTTGCAGCTCCGTCTGCATTGTGTTCAGCCAGTAAAGGTAAAGTGGTGTTGCGGATCGACATTGCAGTTCATCTGCCGAATTCAATAATTGAATTCAATGCGGATGCGGATGCCTTGCGGATCAGATGAAATCCGCGGGAATAGATTATTGCGGATTCCATAATATCCAACGAAGACAATTTTCAATTTTTTTTCACACAGCTCCGAAAGACTGTCTGAAACACTGCTCTTAAACATTATTTTTGACTTTTGTCTTTCGAAGAAAGTAAAGAAAATAATATTGAAGTCGTAGCAGAAAGGCTAAGCGATGCTAATAAACTATATTTACTTTTTTTATCCTACATCCTTAATGTAATAATTGAAATGAATAGGATATTTCAATCCGAAAAGACCTTAATACATTTTCTGTTGCCTTTAATGAAGCAAAATTTCTTGAAATTGTTGAATAATTTCATGAAAGTAGAGATTTTAAATATCTATAACTGTAGACTTTGAAAACCGAGATTTCCAAGTTAGTATTGAATCAATATTTTCTGGAATCGAATTTAAAGTTTTTGAAAAAAAATTTTCAGCTGAGACTGCTAGAGATCAAAAAAAATATTTTAAAGTACTACATTTGCCTTTGTAATGAAACAAAATCAAGATTTTCATTCGAAGATAATCAATTAAACCTGATACAAAACCCCAAAAAAATTCAGGAAGGGGAATTAAAATCTATTTTGAAACTAGTTGAGGTTTTAAATGATGAATGGAGATCATTCATTATTCATGACAACACAAACAAATGATCAAGAAAACTTAGTTTTTTACAATTTTCTTAGTTTTAATATTAGTTATAGTTAGAAATAGATATTACATCATTGGGCCGAAAGGCATTAGAAACAAGTAGTACCCGCCTAGGGCCAGTAATCTAACTAAGTTGTTATGTAAGCTAGTTTAAACATTTTTGTTAGCAAGTAAGTAGATATAATTTAAAACTAAAAAAACTAACATTAGTAACAAAGAACAACAAGATTTTGTTACTTTTTGGTATTCGTTAAATACAACGAAAAATACAACTAATGTTCGAAAATTTATGCGAGTATACATATGCAGACTCTAGCTGTTTTGCAATTTAAAGTTTGAAATGAAACCATGTGATTTTTTTAATTAAAGATAGACTAGTAGTTATTTAAACTAGGATAAAAGACAGTTATAAGAGCTTTGGGTAAGAATGGAATTTCTGTACTTTTTATTTTGTTTTTTTTTATTGCTTAAATAAATTTCTGTTATTGATATTGTTTTAAATAACTAGAGTGTTTTTTCGGTTCAAATCTACTTCGCAATTTTTCGATTTATAAAACTTTTTTACGATTTCACTTCGAAATTTAACTCAAAACTAAAAAAAAACTACTACTACTACTACTGACTAAAATTTAATAAATAAATATAATTATAAAAAGGCGTTCTTGCACTCAAAACTGTTTTTTTTTGTATTTTTAAGTGAATTGTAAAAATAAAAAGTTTTGTTTAATTCGTGAATGTATGTTTTCATTCAAATTCTCCTATTTTAAAGAGAAAAATATTCAAAATGAGGATAAAAACGAAATATTTAAACATATTTTTAAAGTATTTAAATTGGTTTCCCTCACCTCATATTTTAAATTTAATCTATTAAGACTCCTCCTTAATTTTAAGAAAAAAGCTCCAACTCAATAGAGTTTATATTTTTAACCCAAAAGCTTGAGAGTCTTTCGATTCGCCCTTAAGCTGAACGAAATGTTAATTTATGTTTATTTAACCGCAGAAATTATTTTTTTCGACTCGTCTCACCTCATTTCCACTTGCAGATCGATGCCTCTTCTTTATTATTTCCCAGCTCATTGAATTCATAAAAATCTCTCGTGAAGAACAAAAGCAGTCTTTCTTGCTTCTGAATGGGTGGCCTATTGTTTTTGATGTTTCTTTCTCACGCGTTTTGATTGAGCACACGCGTTTTTCATAAAACCGTAAATGTATACTGAAAACCTTATGCATTTATTGACCTTTTGAACAGGTAAATTACTAACACAACTCGATGTTTCCTCATCATCAGATCCATTTTCATATTTGTAAATGCCGGTAATTACTTTCTTTTTGGCTATATTAAATTAAAAGATGAGTTAAACTGGTAGACGTTTATTTCCACAACCGTACCGGTTCGATCAATACTAAACCTATACAACATTAAAGTAGATTGGGGCGTTAACATTCTGCCCGCCTTGATTAAATTATGTTCAAAATCGTAGAAAGTATTACAAAATTACAATAAATTAACTGAGTTGAACATTTCTTTTTTTTTTAGTTCAAGAAAATTAAGATATCGTTGCGAGATAAAAGCGGTGAGATTTTTACAATTGGTCTTGAAAGTATACCATCGAATGTCCAGATGGTAGCGACACGAACGTTGCCATCACTGCCTGGATGAAAGCTGATTATTTTGCCAATCTTCCATTTAGTTGGAGGTACTTCTACTTATCTTCTCATCCCTTATAGCGACTAAATCACCGATTTCCAGATTAGGCTGGTGTCGATTCCATTTCACGCGTTGTTGAAGTTGGACGAGGTATTCGGATCTCCAACGTCTCCAAAAATTTTGTCGGAGATTTGCAATATGTTGCCAGCGATCAACTTAATGGCCTTGGAAATTTTATTTGTCGGGTTCGGGTATTTGTTATGAGCGGTTCTCCAATGAGAAAATGACCAGGCGTGAGGACCGAGAGATCATTGACATCAGATGTTAAAGCACAAAGTGGTCTTGAATTCACACATGCTTCAAATTCTGCTAACAGGGTTGTGAATTCTTCGTAGGTCAAGAGACTGTCACTGAGCGTACGACGAAGCAGAATTTTGTTCGTTTGACGGCGGCTTCCCAAAAGCAACCCATATGAGGAGCCATCGGATGATTGAAATGCTTATTCGTTCCATCGTCCGAAAGATACTTAGCCACCTTTTCGTTCTTGCTGGCCTCGAACATTATTGCCTTGAGTTCCTTTGCTGCGCCGACGAAATTAGTGCTGTTGAACATATCTTTGCAATGTCCGCGACGTGAAACGTCGTGCTTGAAGACAGCGATGAATGTAGCCGCAATGTATTCCTTTACGGCCTTAGTTCCACGGCCTTTTGACAATCGTAGTTGAGCGTCTGGAGTTTCTGCAAGCGTTTCCGTGGTGGCCATGCAAAAGAAATCGAGTCCTATACATAATGGCATCAAACGTTCTTTCACAGAAATAAAGAATTTCATTAATATCCAAAACCGCTTTTGTTTTACTAAAAAAAACTTTTGTAATTTTTTACACTATTATTTTTTATACTAATTGAAAAATCCGATATAAATACCATCTCTATGGTATTTCAACGACCTGATCTTGAAAGACCAGGAAGAAATGGTCGATGACATTTCATCAATGGACGATGTAATTGAAATTTATTAAAGAATTCCTGGAGATGTATGTAGAAAGAAGTCTTCATTTCAGTTGAAACGCCACACCAAATGCTTTTGGTTTATGAATTTTTATTTTTAATAAATTAAGTAAATTCATATATTCTATATTTGGTTCGGAGGTGCTCCTGTTGTACTGAAGTAATTATAAAAATTATTTCGAATTCTCTTTGCATTTGAAGCATTATTATTCTTTCTTCGTTGCAAATTCAGCAAGGATAATTCATTGCTTGCGTTTGCTGTTGAATTTTCTATATCTCTACTGCGCAGATAGGAGGCAGAACTTCGTTTTCTTAAAAAGTTATGTAAATAACATATTGCCAAGAAAAAGCCAGTTGTTTTTTCTGGACTTTAATTCATTGTTATTAAAAGTACTCTGAACCATAAAGATATTAACCCACAAAGTATTTTAAACAATTCCTCTTGCTCGGAAAACTCTGTAGTTGTAGCTCACTTCTTCCAGTATGGGTGAAAGGGTTCATAAAGTTGCCATTAAGTGGGAATGCGTCATCTGCCACAAAAAAATATGGCATGTCTTTATTAAAATTTGGAACTTTTGTTGGTTTTGGTATTTTAAGTTGACCACTTTCATATAAATCACAAAATTTTGTGTTTGAATACACACCACCATCTGAAACTCTGCCATTAGTTCCTACTTCAACCATTGTAAACTCGTACCTTGCATTAACGAATGCCATCAAAATAGGGTGTCCATCTGGCTACTTCCAGAAAAGAGGACAAGTAACTCAAAAACTATTGAATAAGAAAACTTTGAAGAAGAAAATAGAGAACAAAAAAGAGAACATAAAAAAAACTGAATAAAGCAATAAAAACAATTTATTTAAACATTATAATAACTTATATAAATATTTTAATTGATTTAACACAAAAATAGGGCTTTAAAAAACCAACAAAAAAACTACAAAACTAGAACAAAATCACATTAGGTAGTTCATAAGTACGTATAAGTCTTTAAGTCTTTAAATGGATTTTACATAAGTGTTTAATTCGCAGTAAAATGTTTTTATATAGATTCTTTGACCAATTCATCCTCTTCACTTTTGTCTTCTTCGTATTTTTCCTTTCTTTTTATCTTTGTCGTGTTACAAAAACAACAATACATATAAATAAAAGAAACTTGCGGGGCGATAGAAGCAAAGGTTTGACCATCGTGAAAATAGCTAAGCACATTTATAGTAGCCGTTTTGGAATATTTGTAGTACATAGATCGAACAACGAAGTAAACTACCTTTACACTCTTTTAACTACGTCTTCATAAATGCAAACTTACGTCTACATCTGATTTTAGGTGATTGAATTATGTATTTTATGGTGAAATTAAATTTAAATACTTAAATAAAATGAAAGTGAGTTTGGTCTAAAAAGAGAACAAAAATAGATCCTTGCAAGAAAAGATAGTGTAAAAAAGATCGGGCCATAAAAAGAGTAAATGTTATCTTTTAAAGAGATACGATGGACACCCTACATCAAAACAATGCTGTACGTTTTCTCATAGTTGAAGTAAAAAGCTCCCGAATCCTTTAGTTTGACTATGTTTATGTGTTTTCCATCAATTGCTCCAGTGCAATGTGGAAAGTTGCAATGATATTTAAGCTCTCTCGCTACTCCTAGCCACTGCTATTCAGTTTTCGGTATCTAAAAATATAAAAAAAACATATTTTTCATTACAGAGGTAAAATGAAAATTCTAATTCACAAAACTATAGAGGAAGCTCTTTACCGAGCGGCCTTGAGCTATTTAGACGTCAATTCGTATAAATGCTTTGAAACTCAGAAAGCCGTTGAGCCTCTTCCTTATGAACCTGAACCCGACTACAGTGGATCAACTATGCCATCATCATATGTAATACACGAGAAGAACCTACACAACTTTCAGATTCACCAGACGAGACTTGGGGGAAAAATTCGATAGAACATGATTACTCAATACCAATTCGTATATCAACGTAGTTAAGTAGCTAAAATTTTTCAGTACCAACATCATCGTGTCACTTTTGCTAGCAATTCCTCATAATGTGTCAGCGTTCATCCTCAAACAATTTTGATAGTCCCCTGGAGAGATTTGTATTTGAATGATTTCTTTCATTAGTTTAAATTAGAACACTCACAAATAATATTTCTGTCTATAGAAGTAATATAATAAAGTGCTAAAGAGGCTTAGAAATTTACATACAAAGATATAATGAAAAAGGATAAGGAAACACACCTATGTATGAGCTTAATCAACAAGAATTTGCTGTTGCAAGCTGCACTACTTATCTGCAGCTTTCACTCATTTTTACTTCGTCTTTTAATTGATTGATATTATTTTTTTCTTGTTCTTAAACTAATTAGCACTTGGGCACACGAACAACACATTTTTATTTTGCTTAGGTTGAGAAAAATTATTTGGCCATTAGAAAAAAAATAACTCAGTAACGGGAAACCAACATTCAGTTATGGATGAGAAAGCCAGTACACAATTCACAACACAAAAGAATTTAGATGAATTTATTCGTTTTTCTTACATTGATAATTATAATTAATAATTTTCACTTTGTTCACGAAAACGCAAACGTACGGCTCAGACTTATTGCTTCAAGGACGAAGTTCACATTGGCCGTTTTGCTCAAGCAACAAATCGACCAAAATGGTGTAATAGAGAAGGAGAACAAGAAAACAGTCGCATTTATTCGCACGAAGTTTCAACACATCGACCAATGTGAACTTCGTCAAAGTAATACATAACTATAAACTCTTATTTCTAGGTAAACCTTTAGCAAAGATGCACTTACCAACAAAGTGTAGTGTGTAAGCTATTACCTCCTTCAACATCCGAAGAAAAATGTAATTTACCATACTAAATATGGCATTTAGTCGTTCTGTATAAACAGTTTGGGGAGGTTCGCCTCAGACTGTAAGCGAAGTGATATTTTACTGTTTTAAAGAAAAAAATATCAAAAGAGGGGTTAAAACCGAAAAATTAAAAAGTGTTCTTAAACTATTTAGTGGGGTTTCCGCACTTTCATATTCAAAATTTACACTGTTGAAACGCCTCCCTAACTGTTAAATTTTACTTCAAGCTCAAACTCGGTAAGAAATGTATTAAAGTTCAGCCTTTTCTAAAACTACCCTCTAAAATCTAAATTTATTTCCCTGAAACATGCGGTTATAGATTTTATACGAAAACTTAATTTACATACATGAAAATAAAGTATTTTTAATTTAAAATAAACTCACCGTATCATTTACATTTCAAATGCAGAAAAACATCCTGATTGTTCTCTTCACATTCACTTTACTGGAATTTATTTAAATTTCACCTTAAGATGAAATCATTAAGAAATATGACCAGGACCCAGGATCCAAAACAAAATAATATTCAACAAAAATAATATTCAAAATAATATTCAACAACCAAATAACGCTTGTGCACGAAAATCACTTTCTCAATAAACGTGCCTACTTACTGAATTAGAAACAAATCAAAACAAAACTTTGTTGAAAATGAAACATAATGTTATCTAAACATAAAATAACTCTGCATTTTTATCGGAATGAAAACAACGAGTAGCACAAGCCATATTTATGGTTTAAAAAAAATATAGATTAACTCAAACTTTAAATTACGAGCCACTAATAACGGTGTGGTATTAATGAACGCAAGCAAACAAAAATGGACACAATTCTCACGAGTTGGTTGTTATTGCTATATAAGTTCTTCAAATATAAAATAGGAACTCAAAAACCGTTATATTGGTTCAATAAACCGCCGAGACTTCTCCCTCAACTCAACATTTAGATTAAAGTTCTGTGAGTAAATTAGAAGAAGAAAACTTGGGCTATTTCTTCATCCATTTTTTACCCAAATCCGTTTCCTTCTCTTGTCTTTCCCTTTTTCAAAGTCCTCTGCAATAATATCTATTACGAGTGCAGCTACGCCCGCCGCGCTGTCTGACATTGTTTGGTAGTGGTGGTCGTTGTAAATAGTTATATTTTATTTTAACTGAAAGAAAAGAGAAACCAAATGAAAATAATAATTAAAAAAAACCTTCACACATATGAATACTATATTCAAAGTTCAGTAGTTTTTAATATCATATTCCCTTGGGAATCAAACAATTTCAATAGTTGCTCTGCTATAAAGGAAAAAGAAAATTGATATAGACAGAACACAAAGCCGGCACGAACCACCAAGGAGCAAGGAACAACCGAGGGAAATATAGCTAAAGGTAAGTTTTGTTATAAATGTTAATATATGCTAAATGTATGATATTAATTACACTTTATTTACAGAAATAATGTCGGATGAAATTTTGATAGAAAAAATTAGAATCCATCCATGCCTTTAAGATAAAGGCAACGGGCTATACAAAAACAAATTGGTCAAAGAAAAGGCATGGATGGATGTTGCCGTTTCTGTTGGCCTTTAAGGTAACAAAAACAAACTTATTATTGAATGAAGTATGAATTTTACAATTGTTTTTCAGAGGATATCTGCCAGACGAAGTGGAAGTCTTTGCGGGACCGCTTTGTGAAGGAGTTGAATAGGAAACCCAAATTAGGCAGTGCACTTGACGATTGTTCACCTTCACATTGGAAATTTTTTGAGCACATGTTATTTTTTAAGAAATATGTTGCTAAACACTCCAAATCGTATTGATAAACACTTTCATCGCTGGTTGTCTAAACTGTGGCTAAAAGTACAAAGTCAAACATATTTTTACAACAGAAGAAAAGTTTCAGCGCTTTACCTTTATTGAACAGTTTTTACAAATTTTTGCAAATAGAAACACAATATTTATTAAATTGAAGAAACAAACAGCAACAAAACTGACTTTCGCAAATTATCAACGTTTATTCGTTTCACAGTTCAACGGTTTCATAAAACAAAAAGGTAAAAAGAACACACAACGAACAAGCTTTTACTTGATATATTTTTCACACTCCGACTAGGAAAAGATAACACTATTTTAACGTTTAAAAATTCGGCATGGCGAACAAATTTAGCGAAATTGATGTCCAGTTAGTTAGTGGTAGTATGTGTTTTGCGATGTGTCATTGCGGTTTTTGCCTCACGGCGATTACTTACAAAAAAAAACAACATAGTCGATGAAAATGACAACATTGAAATCGGCACTTTGGCACATACAAAGACATACCTACTTACAGTTTGAAGATAGAAAAAACACCAACACCTCCTCGAAAGTATAAATGGAGTTGTTTTGAATAAAAAAATGTTCACTTTTTTGAACCAGTCTAGTGCTTAAGATAGATTTTCCTAGCCAATTGTTATTTTGTAATTAGGCTAATCATTGAAACTGATATGTCCTCAATTCAAAAAAGTCAAATTTGGTTACATTTTGGAGATGTAGTTGAAAAAAAAGTAAAATGCAAATACTGCGGTCAACAACTTTCAGTTAAGAATGGATCAACGTGCGGTCTTATTCGCCATTTAAAGAAAAAACATCCCACTCAGCGAATAGAAAGACAACTTGTTCCGGAGCCAGAACCATCAGTTGCTCAAGAAATTCCTATATCGCTAAGCCATTTATAGTATTGTCGAAGATAAAGAATTCCGACACTTTCTTCACTTGTTGAACCCCAGCTATAAACTACCGACGAGGAAAACTGTTTAAGGCTCGATGACACCTGCACTTTACAATGAAATACGGGATAAAGTGAAGGTTTGAACGATGGATGGTTGGACTTCAAGAAACCAAAATAGCTTCTTTAGTGTTACTGCCCATTACATTGCCGAAGAATGAGACAAGCTACTTCTGGTCTCTGACCTTTTGGGATGCCAACCACTCAGCGAGAAGCATACTGTAGAATATATTTGTGCTAACATACAGAGAACGTTAGAAGAGTGGGACCCGTGAAAAAGTTGCAGCAGTAGTGACGGACAACGCAGCTAATATGAAGGCTGCTGTTCGTAAAGGGAACTGGAAGCACTGGGGCTGCTTTGCCCATTCACTGAATTTATGTGTTCCATCTGCACTTAAGCTTATTCAAGTGGTTATCGATTATTGCTATTACTTTGCACAATAATCGTACTATGTTTGTATGTATGTAGTCAGAAGTAATTGATGTTAGTTTTAGTCATAATAAATAATTGCTGAAGGCTGCATTTATCATGCCGAAATGCATACAAAAAAATGTGTTTTAATTGTATCTTTGCTAAGAAAAAGTTAAAATGCATTCTATATAAGTGAAGTCAATAAGGCGTTGACTGATTGTTAATAGTTCTACATTTAGCCTTATATTCAATAATGTAAAAAACATTAACTTACCCTTCGGCTACACGATCAAGATTTACCATATCTGCACATACATATACATATACATATATATATACAATACATACACATATACAATCTATCAAATTCCTGTTCGTGTTTCGAATGTGACGTAGCCGACTTACAATTTGCCAGGTACCTGGCCTTCAATCAACATGTTAATATATATTTTTAAGACGGCACCAACAAGAAAACAATTGAAGGTTTTCGCTTCTATCAAAGTTTTGCTGGAATTAAAAAAATAAGGAGATGCTAAAAAAAAATTACGACGAGATTGCAGTTAAGATCCTTCCTAATGAAAAGGTTTGTGTTTCTTTCAGTGCTAAATTTAAATTATATATTATAAAATCATAAACCAACAGATTGGAGCATGACTTGGAGGCTCATTTATTGAAGGATCTGTTTTGGGAAGAAGATGACAGCGATTTTAAAAACTTTACCTGGATTAACATAGTTCAATTCGAGGAAGTGTTGGGTTTGGTTGGTTTCAGTTTTATTTTAAAATAATATGTGTTGGATGTAAGGATTTGTAAAGTAACCCATAAGCCCCATCAATCCGAAGTCAAAACTATTGTAAAAACAACTTTTAAAACACAAAATGACGCTTTTTAAAAATAATTTTATGGAAAGATTTAGATACATTACATAGGTATCCCGAAAAGTAAATTAATAGCGTTTTTCATTGACATTCGAAAGATTTACTCTCAATTCCAGAACTACTTTTTTCAATGAAACATGTTTCAACAGTTTTTTCGTAGTATTGGTGACAAATGTTAGGAATAGCATTGGGTGCATTCACTATGTAGTCAAAATTCAACTATTTTTGCGAATTCAAAATTGAACTACAGACGTATACCCTATTGCGATTGGCGAGTCGAACGAAAAAACGTGTGAGTGTGAGAAATCGGTACTACGGTTGACGAACTCACACCCCTGTGATTCGACTTAAATGTCGAATGATTTTCGAAATGTGATCTCACCCTATTGTGGTTATCGAAAGTTCGTTAAATTGAATGCCCTTCATGTTGTTTTTTGTCGAACAACAAGCATAGCGTGAAAAGAGTCGACCGATAAGGAGCTAATGAAAATATCGGAAAACAGAACAATGTAAATATATATGGCATTTTGTAATATAAACAACATAAATTAATTATTTTATTTATCAGCTGCAAGAAAATTAACAGAGCTCAATTCGAAAAGTTGGTCGAATTGATGGGGTCCAACACCGACTTAGCAAGAGTTGTCGGAGAGTTTGGTTCCTCCAAAAGGAATCAAAAAGAATATTGGGACCAATTTGCCACAACCCTCAACTCACTTGGACCACCTAGTCGCACGGGAAAAGAATGGCATAAGGTAATTGATATCTGTTATAAACATTATTAAAACAATATCAAAACAAAACTTCTTTATTCAACAGGTTTGGCTGGATTTCAAAAAAAAAATAAAAAATAAAAAACTATCGGTAAACAAAACCGAAGTGGTAGCAACTGGTGGGGGTCCATACTCCCAAATTGCAATGACTCCTTTGGAGAAAGCTGTGGATGAATTGCTCGGACTCCAGCAAGCAGTTAATCCTGAAGGTGTTTGCTTTGGTTCATCCATCCAAATCTTTGAGCTATCAGGAGAAGCACCACTGGATGCCGAAGTCATTGCACAGGAAGATTCTGTGGAAGTCGCTACCCAACCAAAACCACCACCTCCAGTCAAAAGGACTGGAAAAAATGACTGCCCTGAAAAGGAACGGCTTTGTTTGTTGCAACAACAAACAAAAACACAGACAGACCTGATCAGAATAGAAAACGAAAAAAAAAAGTTCCTTGGCCGACATCGCCAGGTACTCACCTAAGATTTATGAAATCGAAAAAGAAAAATTATCTTTACTAAAAGCCGCCGAGAAGAGTAAAGAAAAGGAAAACATTGATAAGAACCGACGACACGTTGAGTATCTAGAAATGGAAGCTAGAAAGCTGGAGTTGGAGACTCTAAAGTTCAATTCAAAAAATTGATCGTTCCTAATGTTTTTTTTTGTGGTATTGTTAAGTTACATTGTTATAGTTTTTGCTGTGAATGAATTCTTTTAGTTTTTATCCTTTTTTGTTTTTAGTTTTTAAGAAGAGTCGAAGACATATTTTTGAAAAAATATTTTATTTATTTATTTTTCTTTTAAAAATCAAAAATACATTATTTAAAATAAAATACAATCTAATGTATGTAGTTTAATTCATAGCATTTCCATTATTTCATCTCTTCGGCGTACGGCTTCTGTGTTGCTTATTGCTTCGAGGTGTCGATCTTCTACTGGTGGAATTATTTCCTCTACTACTGTCTCTGGTTCTTCTATTCGATATCGTAAACAAATATTGTTTAATGCACAGCACGCATTAACTATTTGTTTTGCCTTTGAAGGAGCGTAATGCAATTTCCTTTCATTCAAAAGGCAGCGAAAGCGGCTCTTTAGGACACCATAATAGTCCTTTTTATAATGTTCCTCGCTTTGCGTGCTGCTTGTTAAACAAAGCCTATCTCGATCCAGTGCTCACGTTCCTGTAAGGAGTAAGCAAGCAAGGCAAAAGCGCATAACCGGCGGCGGCGCGGCGGTGGCGTCTCCTAAAAATAAGAAAAGGCTTTTGAACGAATAAATACAATAAAAAATGAATTTCAACTTACCAAGGTACATTGCACGTTCTCCTCTTTGAAACCATGATTCAAGAACTGACTTAAGATGGCTGGAGTTCCACACAAAGGAATCATGTGTCGATCCAGGATATCTTGAGTCAACATAGCGTATGCACATGTTGTGGTCACATGTCTTAAAACTATGCAATTAAAACCAAAAAGCAAACTATAAAAGATACTTACTATCATAGCGTTCAAAATGTAATATACTTTTCTATTTAGATATTGATGACGCAACTAAGACGGAGCAACAATTCCTATATGAGTCCCATCAACACATCCAACTACTCCTGGTAGATAACCTGGCTGTTGAAAAGAATTAGTTGCGCGCTTTTTGCTTTTCATTGGCAGACATGTCTACACTAATCCATATAGAACATAGCTTGTCTTCAATTGCAGACACCACTTCTTTCAGCACTATGGAAACAGAGGGTTGTGACAAACCTAAATCAAAATCATTTCCAACGCTGCTTTGATAACTCCCACTGGCAAAAAATCTTAGAGCACAAGCCAATTTAACAATAGGAGGAATCGAAGAGGTGCATGTATTTCGGAATTCTGCCTCTAATTTGCTTAGCACGAACACAAAAGCCTTCTTATTCAGCCTAAAATATGATCTGAAACTTCAAAAATTCAAAAGTTGTAAAAGAATTTGCACTAAAGACAAATAAAATTGTTCCTACTTACAGATGATCAGGCAGTTCCAACACGTTCGAGTTGTCTCGTATACTCTTTCGGAGTCGAAGCATTCTTATTTTTTTTCTGTGAGATTCACTATCATTAAAAAATAAATCTACACTACTAATCATTTCTTATTACTTTATTTCCCACTTATTAAGGCGGTATTACACTATCATATATATATGAACAAAGTTGTCATATAATGTATGGCACATTTTCTGTAAATATTGCAAGTGCTATTACACTATGCCATATATATATGGACAATTTGTATGGCAAACAATAATTATATGACAAACAAAAGTATCGCTATTACACTTATATGGCAGCCTGTGCCATATAAAGTATGGCAAGCATGAATATAAGGAACTAGCCATATAAAAATCGATTGATTTTATATGACTTGCGCTTGTCATACAATCGGCATCCTATGTTTTTTATTTTTATTTCTCTATTTGTAGTTATTTCTTTAATTCAATTTGTACGTTGAATGCACAGAGTGCTTATGTAAAATCATTTATTACACATGTATACTCGTACATAGATGTAAATTTCAATAAAAAGTGACAGAGATAACAATGAAGAAAAAAAAAAGAAGAAATATGCCTTTATTTCTACACGACTTGACACAAGACGAACATACTTATATGGAGACAATTATGATTTGGTATTACACTACACCATATATATATGGCTCTAGAATCATTGTCATATATATGGAGACATACAAATACTGCCATATATATATGACTATCACACTTATATGACGATGTTGTGCCATATTTTTTCTGTCAACTTGCCATATTTATATGATAGTGTAATATCGCCTTTAAATTAAATAAACACTTTCTATTTGATGAAATTTTGTTATTTGAAAATTATCTTCAATGATTTGACGTTTGATATTTTTTTTTTACTGTACTTCTGAATTTCGAACTCGAACCTTGAAGTTCGCCAACCGTAGTATGTCGAATGCTTTAGTTTGCCAATGAAAAAAACTCACATCGAACGTTTGATTCGCCAATCGTAATAGGGGTAATAGTAAATCCTTTTTTGTTTGTAATCTTTCGTATTTTTTTCCGAACAGCCGATTATGAAACGTTGAAGTGATTCTCAATTAACTTTGCATCTGAAATTTTTACACTAGTAGTTGTTTCTAATGACTTTATTGCGTAGTGACTAAAAAAGTGAATGCATCTTTTCAATCTTTTTTTATATTCCATTCAGATGATGGATGGAAAAAATGGCATCGAAAACCATATCTTTCCTTCTTTTGGAAAATTTCGTCCATTATTTCTTGCGCTTGCGTAACCAGCGTCCTTTTGTTATTCGGAAATAGATTGCAGCAGGTAGCTTTATGAATAATTTATGTAATTGTTGATTATTTGTGAACTGTTGTTTGTTTTTATTAAGAAAAAATTATCCAAGTCGAGGTTGACAGTACAAAAATTGAGCTGCTTGAAGTTTGACGAAAGCGAAGTGAATGTAGATGAGGAGGGATACGTTTTAGTCCGCATTAACACTTTAAGTGCCGTGTCATACGTTTTCGTGCGACACCTAATAGTTCCCCAGAGCCGCGTCGCACATTTTCGTGCGACGCCCAACAGGCCATGTCGTACTTTTTTGTGCGACAGTATATTGGAATTTGTATGGGTTTCGGATTGTGTGGCTTCTGGTGAACATTTTGGTTTAACTTAAGTGGCCGTCGGATAATTTTACGTTTTCGTACGACATGGCTTCAACAAATATTTTTTTATTACAGGGACACGTCGTACAAAAACGTGCGACACACAAATACCGTTAGAATTACACAGTTATGACGAAAAAAAAACGGTATTGGTTGGAAACTGCTTTTTAGACACTCAAGTACAGAAAACGGGGAAAAAATACATTGGCCTGGCATAAACCAAAATGTTAAAATGGCTTGGCAAGGGAGCCAACCTCATAAATAGTCCAAGACAACGCCCCGCACCTCGAGCGCGAGGGGCGTAGATAGGGACAGTAGGAATCTCGTTAATCCATTCATACACGTCACTAATTACATGACGAGGCATTTGGCTATGCTCAAAAACCGAGCTAAAAAATTTTTTATTCACCTATAATTACAACTTTACCTAGTTAATTACTTAAATAAAAAGTTATTGCAAGAAAATATTCATTTGCAGGTAAATGAAATATTTAGGATGGTTTGTGTTTTGGCTGGGGTGTTGGCAGCTATACCGTTTGATTTTCTTTTTAGCGCTGTTGCCAGGTCCCCACCATAAATTTCTGGTGGATTAACCAGCTGACGCGGATGGCAGTCGTGATGATGTCCCTTATTTGTCTTTCATTTAGTCTTAACTGGTCTACTATAAATTTGTTGAGGGGACACCATGCTCCTCTGGCTCCCACGATAAGGGGAAGTATTCTTATCCTTTTGTTTGGATTACGCCTCTGTACTGCATCGGTGAATTCGCTGGTTCCATAGTAAGCGGACTTGTTCTGGTATTGAAGGGCCAGCGGTTCGGGACCTTCCCAGTGGACGCCAATGTAGCATATGACTACCAGGTCATCTTTGCTGAGGATGACGTCAGGTTTTCGAAGGGTACCGTCTCGTCCCCTGATCCGTGGCTCCACTTCTACTCGCCAGCCCCTCTCCCTCGCTGCCGTCACCAAACGCTTTCTGGACCGAATTGTGCCGCGAGATTCGCTCCCAGTGTGTCGCCGGGCATGCTTGCAACACATGGCAAAGTGTTTCCATCCTGTTGCAGTTCCCACGACATCTTCCTTCCGGTGGTGGGTTCGAAGGAATTCCTCGGGTCGGCAAGAGGTTGTACCTGAGCAGGATAGTCTTTACGTAGTCCTCCCCACTCCAATACGTTGGCGGATTATATATGAAGGAGGTGCAGCTTCCTTGAGATGACACTTGTCGTATCCAGTTTCCTGAGAACGACATCTCCAGCTTGTCGGCATTGAAGTTTAAGCAGGCCGTTTTGTTGGCTTTTTCGGCCGCTATCATGCTGCGGACTCGCTGGATCCAGTCCCGACCAATGGCTGCGATTTGTTGGATGATCGGGTCTTGCGTCAACTTCTCGATCCTCTCCGATATAATGACTGGAATCCTGGTTCTAAACTCAAATAGGCCGAGTCCTCCGTTCTTAAAAGGGGCGTAAAGGATATGGCTCGAGCTGTGGGTTGGCAGGTGGAGTGCTTTTCTCGCGAACATTCTAATTTTTTGGTCCACAGCACTTTCCTGGTGGTGGTGGGCTTCTGTAGAGCTGAGATGTATCTAGGAATAATATATTTTTAAGGACGTTGAGTTTTTGGTGTGGTTTAAATGGGGCGCGTTTGACTGCTTGGAGCTCCGTCAGCAGTTTCCCGGGTTTGCTGCGGAGTCTCCCTTCGCCGTGAAAACATTTCCCAGATACCGCATTGAGTCCTCCATGCCAAGAGCTTTGATTTCCAATACTCCAGAGCGCGCAGGCTGTGAAGCTGCGAAGACTTTCTTTTTTTGCCGGAACTACTCTTAAGTCCAACATGCAGCTCTTTCCCGCGTTCAGCATCATTCCACGCTCTTCAAAAAACTCGTTCGCCGTTCCCAACATTCTTTCTATATCTTCCTTGCAATCTGCGAACAGCAAGATATCATCGGCACACGCCAGACATCTGAGTCTTCTACTGGGTGCAAGCTCGATTCCAGTGTGACGGTTCAGGTCTTCGAGGAGTTCGTCCAGCAGTATTTTGAAGAGGGCTGGGGATAAAGGGTCACCATGTTTGACTCCTCTGTTCATCTCAACTGTTACCGTCTCGACGCCTGATGATATTTTTGTTGTTGCACCTCTTAGGTTTTCGGCCATATACAAACAAATTTTTGGTCTAGTTCAACTCTCTTCATCGCTCTGACTAAGCTGTGGTGAGACACCGTATCAAACGCCTTCGCCACGTCCAGGGCGAGTATGCACAATTACAAGCTATTTTTATAATTATACAAGCTACTTATATAATTAGACAAGCCAAGTCCGTGCCAGTTCTGAATTGATTGTTAATTGATAGTCGTTATAAACCAAAAGAAAATATCTTGCAAAATATCTCAAGGTTTTTAGCAAGAAAATTCCACAATTGGTTACGTAAACTACTATCCGGGGAACAAAATTCGAAAATTTCTATTTACCCAGAACGAGTACGTAAACCATGTTATTGCTTCCAATTCAGTAACATACTGTAAAGCCACAATTATGATAAAAATATTTTTTTTTTCAACAGCTGGAGAAGTCGGCAAAATGCTTTACGAAGATTTTATGACATCGATTCCATTGCAGCAAACAGAGTCCAACAACCTGCGATCGTCACCTTTAATCGACGGTAGAGTAATTAATGTGTGGGGACTGCGGAGAGCTTGACACAAAAATGTTGTGGTCATGTGTGTCTGTGTATGCCGACAACCTTCCTCATATAGGTCCGCAAAAACCATGACCTACAAGAAAGCTCTATGGAACTACATATATTGCTTAAGCTATAAACAAAGAGTTCAACACTCAATGCACTGTTGTGCAAGTCGAGGGAAGACTTTAAACAGTTATGAGGAAAACAAAAAAAAAATTGGACTTGAACAAAGTTAGTGGAGCAACTCGTTCTGAAACTGCGTGTGTTAGAGAAGTGGAATGGGTGATAGGTATGGATGATTTCATTTGTGCTGAAATCGTCATGGGAGAAGGAGAGTCTAAGCAGAAGAGGGGTTCAAACGACGATGTGTTGGTAGCACGTCCCAAGAAAAGCTTGAGCTCCACTATATTCAACTAATTCCATAAAAAATGAAGGCGATCTCGAACTTAACTCTGATATAGAAAATTATCTTCAAAGTAACGAAATCGGCTGAGCTTTAGTTCGGTACATAACGAGTTGGGGCTTAAACTAAAATTTAATAGGTAGGGAGGCACTCGAATAAAATAAATTTTGAAAAAGAAATTGCCGGAGACCCCTCTAAATCGTTTAAAAACACATTTTAATTATTCCTTACTTCATGTTTTTTTTTTTTTCAATACACGAAAAATTGAATGTAACAACACTTTGTATTTATGTATTTCAATAAAAAATATAATAAAACCAAGTTTTTGGTCGCAAGATTTTTTATTTCATTTATAATTATCTGTTCAATTTTACATCTATTTGTATTTTGACTTTTATGGATGTCAGTTTGACTTTCTTACTTTTTGCATTGATGCCAAATATTTACTTTTTGGAAGACTTTCGAAAATTTGTGTTTTTTGGTCATTTTTGGAGGAAATTTCTCTTAGATTTGAAGGAAGTTATTAAACCCATCATCATGTCCTACGGTTGAGGGAAATTTAGTGTTTTTGTTATTGAATAAAAACAATTAAATTTTTAACGGGAAAATATGCTGAAAGTTTTGGCAATCAGCACATTGTGGCTTAAAAAGCAAGTGCAAAAGTGTAAAAATGGAAGGATCAGGAGCTTTTGTAGCAATAAATGAAGAAGAATGGCCCTCAACTTCGGGTGTAGTACTGCAACGACTAACAGCAGAGGTTATCAGAAACCAATGGTAAATATACAATTATATTTTTTTATTGGTAACGTATTGTAATAACACAATCTTTAGGACTCTGATAGGCCTTTCAGAGAGGATAGAGACAGAGGCACAAGCAGTACAACTGGCTGAGGAGTTGGGTTTCTTGCCAAAAAGCAAGAGATGTCGCGTTCATTGCGTTGAAATGAATGTATACCTCCGGAATAACGCGATTGGTTTTTTCGAGTGCCAAAGAGGATTGTGTAAAGGCAAGAAACGTATCTCACGTACACAAAATACGTGGTTTGACAATGTGCAATGCATATGCCAGTGGCCAGTGTATTTTACTTGATGTACTGCTTCGCGTGGAAGTTCTCTTATGCATTTATTCAGGTATATATGTATTTGTATATATATACATATGTGAATATATTTAATAACTAACAATCAATAATTTTAAGAGGGAACATCCTACTTCAGGGTCTGGCTGCATATCCACTATGACGATAGCTGATTGGTTCAGTTTCTGTAGAGAAGTACCTAGTTGTTGATCAATACTTTGATACAATCGAGGAAATGGGAAAGATTGGAGGACCTGGTTGCGTCGTCCAAATTGACGAAAGTAAATTTGGACGTCGTAAATTTAACAAAGGACGGCGGGTTGATGGTCACTGGGTCCTGGGTACGATCCAGGATGGATCTCAGGATCTGCGTTTGGAAGTATGCCCAGATAATATTAGAAGTGCTGAGGTATCTATCTTTTAAATTAAAAATGTTTTATAGTATTAATAACGTTTTTATTTAAGGTGCTGATACCCATTATAAAAAAGCATGTTGCTTTGGGCACAACAATACATACTGATTATTGGAAAGCGTATGATTGCTTATCACAGCATGGGTACATCCATAAGAAAACAGTGACCCAGACAACCCCTTTGTGGGAGAAGATGGGACTCACACCCAAAGAATATAGTCCCAATGGAGAGTGGTCAAACGACATTTTTACAATGACAATTATTCTAACAATTTTCCAAACTGGATAGTAGAATACCAATGGAGGAGAAATGTTCAAAAGAAACTGCAAGACCCTTTTGCACAGCTGATAAAATCGGTAAATCTCGTTTACGGTGATTTTAGCCAATAAAAATGTAAAACTTTTAAATAACGCTTTTTACTTCCAACTTGAAATCTCAAATCTTTTTTATGAATTCTAACCACAAAAGTAAAAATAAAAATTCGCGCGAATTTTAAGCTATTATTACTTTTGTGGTTAGAATTCATAAAAAAGTTTCACTTTCTAACCACAAAAGTAATAATAGCCTAAAATTCGCGCGAATTTTAAGCTATTACTACTTTTGTGGTTAGAATTCATAATAAAGCTTTATTTTTAAAATACAAAAAACTTACTTGCACTATTTCTAATTAAAAATATCCCATTTAAAAAAATATTTGTTTGGCATCACTTTTTCAAGGAATGTCGAAGTAGGTGTGTCAGCTGTTTTGTTGATAAATACAACATTTCATAATTTATTTAAAATGTAAAATAAGTGTTTAATTGACAATAAAATAGTACTCTGGGATAAGGTGATTAGCCAAAATCCAGTTAATGAGCGTATAATGACCATCCGCATCAGGGCGAAATTCGCCAACATTAGCCTAATAAGAAGAGAAAGATTACAATTCCAAAGACTGTTTCTACGAGCTCCTCGAAGAAACATATGAGCAGTGCCCTAGACACAACGTGAAAATCGTTCTTGGCGATTTTAAAGCAAAACTAGGGAAGGAGGAAATCTTTGGAAATACAATCGGTAAACATAGCCTCCACGACAAAACCTCCGAAAACGGACTGAGGCCAATTGATTTTTCTGCGGGGCTAAATCTTGTTGTAAGTAGTACAGGCTTCCCGCATCTCAAAATTCGCAAAGGTACATGGCGATCTCCAGATCAATTAACCGTCAACCAAATTGACCATGTTGCGATCGACGCAAGGCACTCTTCCAGTGTGTTAGATGTCCGAACTTTCCAAGGGGCAAACTTTGACTCGGACCACTACCTTCTTGTAGCCAAGGTACGAATGAGGATATCTTGTTCACGACCTGCACGAACTAACGCTGTGAAGAGATATGACGTCGGAACATTGTATATACAGGGTGTCCCGTAATTCGTTTTACATACTTTGGGATATGATTCTTGGTCATATTCTAAGAAAAAAATTGTTCTACAGTAAAGTCCGTTTCTTAAGTTTGACATCACTTTTTGACAATTTAAAAAAAGGCTAACTTTGGTGTAGCCTGACCTTTGTTAAATTCGATATCTCTGTCGAAACTGATGATAGGAACCTAATCTTAAACTCAATTTTTTGTAGAAATAACAACCTTTAAGACTGTATTTAAATAAGGCTTCCATAGGTTTAGGGTTGCCAGATTTTCAATTTTAAGTGGTGTTCAAATTTTCTTCCCAAAACAAAGTTTTGACTTTGAGGTCATTTTTTTGGAGAAAAAGCCTGATAAACATAGAATTTCTTTATTTTTTACGGATGAACAAAACAATAATAAAGAAAAAACTCAGCATTAAGTTAGCTCAAAAACCCATACATTTTATGATACTTGGAAAAATACAAAATGGGAAAAATTTAAAAAAAAATAAAAAAAAGTTTTTGCTTTGAGGTTTGTTTGAATAAAACAATAATATGATCACTCTTAGTAGTTTTTTTATGTATTTAATACAAATACAATTATAACAAGTGCTAAAAGCGCCCTCCTTCGTTTTGAATCCATGCCAGAGCCCGTTTTTGGATTTCATTGTGGATGTTTGCTTTAAATTTGGGATATGAATGTTCAATAGGTAAATAAGTCGTATAAAAGAATAAGAAAACAAATTTGTTCATTACTTTGTCAAATTAAGTCACGATTGCGGTTTGATCAGAGAGTTTTTTGAAATGCTTTCATTTACGAGAGAAGAATACGCAGACATTTTTTTTCTTATATGAGTTTTTAAATGGAAATTGAAGAAAAGCACAACAAAGGATACCAGGAACTTTATACTAACTGAAAATCTGGCAACCCTTAGCCTATAGGAGTCAAATTTAAATACAGTTTCAAAGATTACAAGACTACAAGTAAGACAAGAGTTATCGACAGCAAACACCCACAATGAAATCCAAAAACGGGCTCTGGCATGGATTCAAAACGAAGGATGGGGCTTTGAGCACTTGTTATAATTGTATTTGTATTAAATACATAAAAAAACTACTAAAAGTGATCATATTATTGTTTTATTCAAACAAACCTCAAAGCAAGAACTTTTTTTTATTTTTTTTTTAATTTTTCCCATTTCGTATTTTTCTTAGTATCATAAAATGTATGGGTTTTTGAGCTAACTTAATGCTGAGTTTTTGCTTTATTATTGTTTTGTTCATCTGTAAAAAATAAAGAAACTCTATGTTTATCAGGCCTTTTCTCCAAAAAAATTACCTCAAAGTCAAAACTTTGTTTTGGGAAGAAAATCTGGCAACCCTAAACCTATGGAAGCCTAATTTAAATACAGTCTTAAAGGTTGTTATTTCTACAAAAAATTGGGTCTAAGATTAGGTCCCTATCATCAGTATTGACAGAGATATCGAATTTAACACAGGTCAGGGTACACCAAAGTTAGCCTTTTTTTTAAATTGTCAAAAAGTGATGTCAAACTTGAGAAACGGACTTTACTGTAGAACAATTTTTTTCTTAGAATATGACCAAGAATCATATCCCAAAGTATGTAAAACGAATTACGGGACACCCTGTATATTCCATAGTACTATTCGACCCGTTCCGGTGACAAAATGGAAATTGAATGGACGGACACCACAAAAGTTGGAATGTATTCCACAAAAGAGGAGGAAAGGTATATGCGTAAGAGCAGGAAACAAATATCAACAAATGTTTCTCCTCTTGAAATAAAGTCTTTAGAGGTATTAAATGTTCACGTATAGAGAAATGTTGAACTGTGTGTGAGCCTTTCGGCAAGGCATAGCAATTGATGTGTCTAACGGTTTAACTGGGTATGGGTAAGGTATAGAAAAATTAAACATACGTTGCAAGATTGTTACATTTCATAAATTACCCATTTCCGGCGGCTACCAGTTCCAGGTGTGCTAGGAACTTGAAATTTCACACTTTGTCTATTTTTGGGCTAGTTAGAGAAAATGTAAAAAAAAATTTTTGGAAAAGCTTTCAGTTTCCCGGAAAATTGACGTTGCGTTTTCGCAACACCCGCCAAATGTAGTAGCAAAATCATTAAAGAAAAAAAATTTTTGATACGGAGTTTAAATCAATAAATAAAAATTAAATATTCATTAAATATTTGTTTTTGTGTGGTATCCATCAAAACATTCTGGATGAAGTGCTACGTTACACTTTTTGCAGAAAAAAATGGTTTCACAATAGACTTTAGAGCATTTCCGACAGCGAAGACGTTTTTCTGTTTTGATGATAATGTGTTTCATATCATCGAAACGAACCGCTTCATTAGGGTTTCCATCTCGTTGAATAGGCTGACTGCAGCTTGTCTCTGATTTCAACAAGGAATCGACAACAAATGCTCTGATTGAGGTAGTCTTTTGAGAATGAATGTGGATATCTTGTCCGGTCCTGTTGACTTTTTTGAGTGGCTTCTGAGTAGGAACTGTTGAATTTCTTCAGGAGTGGTGAGCTCAAGGTTGTCTGTTGGATCGCTGGACGGATTTTCATCGCTGAATTGGATGGTCAATTGGGAGGCTTGTGCGAGTTGAACTGAGGAGTTGACTTCTTCCAAAAATGCAGGGTCCAAGGGTGGATTTGGTTTGAAGTGTTCTTCAAAGAAGTCCGCAAATCCTTTGGCTTTATCCGCGTCGGTTGAAGCTTCGCCATGGGCTGTAGTTATGGTTTCCGGCATTGGGGGGTTTTCCCCTATAATCCTGTTGATTTTTTGGAAGGTGTCGGGTCCTGGCTTTATGGATTGCCTGTGGTGTTAGAGCTTCTGTATGTAGTCGGGCAGGTGCTCGTATTTGTCCCGGGAAGTTCTTGGCTGCCTTTGCTTCTCAAGCGAAGATTCAATTACGGTTTCCAGATTGTCAATTGCTGTATTAATTTCCTCATTCCGGAGGTTTGTTTTGGTTGGCGGTTGTGTGATACATTCGTCGACGTCTCTTCAGAGTTTTAGCAGTGTCTAGCTTTTTGTAGTTGACGAAGCCCACCTCTGGTTGGTTCACAGAGATTATCTGGTGCCGGAGGTTGATTGAAAGAAGGACGGCCTCGTGATCTTAATCGCTGGTTATTGTCGTGCAGACGAAGTTTCGGACTTCCGGAAGAATAAATATCAGGATGTTGCGAGGAAAAAGTCGAGCGTCGATGGTGTCCTTGGGAAGGTGGGTTTGGGTTGCGACACTACTACCAGAGAGTGATGTTCTATATTTTCGTCTAGCCAATTGACAATTGCATTCCCGTCACTGTTGTCTTGTGTATCCATCCATCTTCGGTGTCTAGCGTTAAAGTCTCATCCAATAAGTCCATAGGTGCTTCTGGATAATATCCTGTTCAAGGTATGGAGATCGTCTCTGATGTCTGATGCTGTTGCCGTGCATTTGTTGTAGATGCTGATGAGGATGACTTTAAAAAATAAATCAATTGCCAAATATTTATATTCGTTTGTGGTTTTACAATACACCACTCATTCACGAATTATTGGTTTCATTTTTTCCAGGAAAAATAAATAGCTAAGCATTTTCTGTTGAAAAAATAAATTACCTGGGCTATTAGGTTTCTAATAACTATTGTGTACAGTCCAATTATTTCTAAGAATTTCTAACCCTTTACAGTGGTTTTTCCAAAATAGCTGTGGAATGAATTTTCGGTTCTTTTTTCCTAAGAATTTTTTTATAAAGTGCACATTATTTCGAAGAAACTAAATTTTATATGAAGTGAAAACCCAACGGAATTTTTTTTTTTTCTTTTGGTAAATGCTACTACTTTTGGCGGGTGTTGCGAAAACGCAATATAGGATTTATACCTCACCTACCAATCAGGTAACCCGTATGATTTGCATCAAATGTATATTGAAATATAATTTGAATCTTTCCCTAACAGTTTGTGAAAAAAAATTTAAAATAATAAGATGTTGGTACACTTTTTTAGTTCCTCGACAAAGGCTACCTCAAAAACTCCGAAATTACAGTTTTTGAAAGTGTTCAGAAGACTACAAAATTAAGTTTTTGAAAAAAATCCAAAAACAGGTCGATTAGATATTTTAATAAACTTTCAAAATCATTTGTTAGTTTATTAAAATAAAGGATCCTTTAAGCTGAAGACGCTCTCAAACATGACGTTGCGTTTTCGCAACGCTAGCCGGAAATGGGTTATAAGAGTAGGTGAAAGGTAAACAGTTTGTGTGTGCGCTTTTCGCCAAGGCATAATATACAATTGATGCTATGGGAAAAGCGTAAGTATAGAATAAATATAAATATATATAAAGGTATAGACTATTATAGAATATTTTTTGTTTATACTTTTGATACAAGAACAAGAGTAGGTGAAAAGGCTAGAATTTTTTGTAGGTGCGAATAGAGAGTGCAATGATTTGTACATAGAATTTGGCAGGTAGGTAAAAAAACCGTTTTTGGCCGTTACAAAGTTGTTTGAGCTTGGGTATAATTTCGTTCATTGGCTAACGGAATTTTGTTGTGCAAACATCAACAGGTTGAATTTATTGTGAAAAGTGGAGTAAATTTATATGTAAAGAAAAATTTATTAAAAATACACATCAATTGGAATCAAAAAATAGAATTTAATAGAATTAAAAAACAAAACAAAAACATAGGAAAGATATTGTGATAAGAAGTTAGAGAATTTAGTGAAGAAAATAAAGAAAATAAAGAGCATTAAAAAAATCAGAAATATACGAAGTTAGTGAGTTTAGTAAAGAAAATAAAAAGCATTGAAAAAAAATCAGAGACATAGGAAAAGTCTTCTTCTTCTTCTTCTTCTTCTACGAGTAGTGATCTTGAAGCGATCACAACTCTCCCACTTTTCTGCTTCACACTAGTGATCCGCCTGTGGGGTACGCCGCGAAAAAAACATAGGAAAAGTATAGTGTTATAAAGCTAGTGAGTTTAGCAGAGTAAATAAAAAGCATTAAAAAATAAAATGAGAAACATAGGTGTAGTGTTATAAAGCTAGTGAGTTTAGCAGAGAAAATAAAAAGCTTTGAAAAAAAATCAGAAACATACGAAAGATAGTGAGATAGTGAACAAAAAGTCAAGTGAAAAAAAACAAAAATTAATAAAAAAAACAACTTGGAGGAATAAAAACTATTTGTGGTATAGTTTTAAAGTATTGAGTAAGAGTATTTAATCTTGATTTGATAATTTTTTTCCTTTCAGATATTGTTGCCACTGTTGGTATAATTATTACCACAGTGAAAAAAAATTGGTCTTATTTGTTTCTAGAATTTTTTCATTGTTGTTTTTATAGTTATTACCATTATTATTATTTTCATTAGTTTAATTATTATTAATAATATTCCTAGTTACTATTATTAAATTAATCTCTCCCCCCCCCCCCACCACCACTATCGTGGTAAAGTCGATTTTGCTAGGGGTTTTATCGCGAAAAAAGTGGAGTGATAGTGATAAAAAAAACACCAAAACAAATAAGGTGACCAGTGTGCTTTAAACAGTGATAAGTGAAAATAGTTATATTTGTGATATTTAAGTGCTAAATTATTTCTGAAAAATCTCAATCAATTAGATATTTTTTAAAAATATTTTTTTCTTCAATCCGATTATGTCTAAGTGCGTTTATAAAGATTGCCCTAATACTAAGTATTATCCGGGCTATAAATCTTTTTTACAATTCCCAATGATTTTAGAAGGAAGGTATGGTTGAAGCATGGAAATGTTTCAACCATTAAGCTTTTGCCTAAAAATGCAAGCATGTGCTTCACGCACTTCTTCGAAAAAGACTTTGCTCTTCAGGCAACTCGTCGAGTTCTGTCTAAAAGGGCCCTTCCAATTTCTTCGCCAACTATCTGTTGCTGCACCGATATTGCCGTTGACCTTTATTGTCAGCGAATCATGGATGCTGAGATTCATGCAGCTCAGATTTCTAAAAATTTAGTTTCTGCCCGAAAGGAGGCAACAAGCTATCCACCATCTTTACCTGCACCTAAATCGGCTACAAGTTTTGCTGATATAAGTGCAGCAGAAGATTTATCGTTTTTTACAAATACGGCACATGCTCGCCACTCTTGGTGTGAAACTCCCCACGCTACAGCTTTGCCGTCCTTAGATTCGGTTTTTGAAAACTTTTCAAATTTGTCTTTCCAGACTCCCCGCGCCCCAAAATTGCAAAAACGCCGTTTTGGCACAAAATCTTCAAAAGTGTGCTTGAGCTCACGTTTCGAAGATATTCCCAACAGTCCTAATGAACCGCTCTATAATTTAGCTTCAACTTCGAAGAAAACTTATAGCTGGGACTCTAAGTTTGAAGAGGTTCCTGAGGGTACTCCTGTCTCACCCTCCCAACTTCCATCACCGACTTTTCGACGGATGCCAAAGAAGTCTCCTTCCAAGACTATTAAAAAGCTTTATTCGAGAGCTATTTACACGCCGTCAAAAATCAAGAGAAGCAAAAAATATCATTTAAAAAACGCGGTCGAGGACATGTTGGAAAACTCGAAAGAAGAAGTTCTTACTTTCGTGTTGGCACAACTGTTCCACGAAAAATACAGCCGGTGGACGCTTAAGGAAAAAGATATTTTTTTAAAAATCTTTTGTAAGTCTCCAGCGTGCTATTCGTTCTTAGTTCGTGCGGGATTTAGATTACCGGCTGCCAGCACCGTTTACCGCTGGCATTCAGAGATACGCCTCGCGGCAGGATTTTGCAACATTACGATGCGCATGCTATCAGACAAAGCAAAGAGCATGTCGGACATGGACAAGAAGTGCATCCTTTTTTTCGATGAAATGGTTGTACAACAGGAGAAAGAATATAACGCCAAAGATGATATTCAGTACGGATATACTGACTTTGGTGAACACGGCCGCACCAATCAAATTGCCTCCAAAGTTATGGTTTTCACTTTGCAAGGGCTTAATAGGAATTGGAAGCAGACAGTCAGCTACTACGTCGGATCACCAAGTGGCACAGTACTGGCTACACTGCTGAAGGAAACCTTAGAGAAAGTGCTAGAATGTGGTTTAAACGTGGTTGCCACAAGCTGCGACCAGGGCACGAATAATGCTCTGGCGTACAAGACGCTAGGAGTGGACTACGAAAAGGAGCAAAAGAGCCCTATATAGAAATAGGCAGCCAGAAAATTTTCCTTCTCTATGACTACTGTCATATGTTCAAAAGCGTTCGAAACATCCTAGTTAAACACAAAATAAAAATCAATGACGATATTGTGGACTGGGATGTTATCGACAAGCTTTATAAAGAAGACTCGAGAGGGGTCTTTCAAGTCTGCCACAAGCTGAAAGAGAAACACATAACTCCGAAACCGTTTGAGAAGTTTTAGGTTAAACTGGCAACTCAAATCTTCAGCTTCAGCGTGTACACAGGAATATTGTGTGGCATCAAATGCAATGTGTACAAGACTGAGCAGGAAAAGAAAGTGCCCGAATCAACAGCTGCATTCATTAAACGAATGAATATTCTGTTTGATACTATGAATACCGGCCAGCTAATTTAAAGAAAGTGCTATCGGATGACACCGACACTTTGGAATATCTGGAGAATGCCATTGACTGGATTTCAGATTGGAGATCTGAAGGCAAACATAAAATTCCATATTGTTTTAAAGGATTAAAGCAAACGCTAAGAGGAATAGTTCTGATGTGGCGTCATCTTAAAAGCGAAGAACAGAACTATTTCCTATTGTCTCACTTTAATACAGATGTCGCAGAGAACCTTTTCTCAATGGTGCGAAACAACAGAGGCACGTACGACAAAGAGCCATCGGTATGGCGATTTGTTCGTAATTTAAAGCTCATCATGTTCCAACACTACAGCTCAGCAGAGCATTCTGGATATGAAGATGCTGGAGCGGAACCTCTTATTGGAACTGACGACTTGGCTAAGGAGTTAAAGTTCAAAGAAACCACAAAGAAGAAAGACAGTGAGAACTCAAATGTGGAAAAAACAATTGAAAACTAAAACTATTGATAAGGCCAATCGATCCAGTCGTTGAGGAAGCTGGGAACGATGAAAATGATGATGATGCTGATGAGAACAATGAATATTATGAATATTATGAAATAGATGACTCCTGCAATTGTAATCAATGCAAAGAATGCGATCTGGACAAAGAGAAAGAAAATGACTCACCAACGGTTGAAATAGAACCAAGTGAGGAAATACAAAAAATGGCGGCACTATACTTTGCGGGCTTCGCAGCTGGAAAGCTCAAGAAGAAGCTGGATTGCGAAGCCTTCTCTGAGTTTATGATAAGTAGCGAAGTTGAGAGAAGAGAACAACTGCTACTTATTGAACTCAGGGCATATGAAAGCAGAACAGCGACAACGGAATTTGGGTCACTAGCTGTACCCTCAACAAAATTCGAGAGCATGGTGGAAAAAGTGCAGGAAAAGTTTGAAACACACTTCCGAAAACGCCAACATTTTAGAAAGCTCATGGAAACTTGTAAATAGTAAAATTTAATATTTTTGTATACTTATTTTACATGATAAATCATGATTATTTTTATTACCATTGTTTTTTTTAGCAAAATATATTTTTTAACAAATTTTTTTGTCCTATTTAGGTACCCCTGAACTGTCCTTATGCTGTGATACTTTTTATCTTTTGTGCATCGTAGATCGTAGGTAGTCATTATATTTATTTTGTTATATTTCTTTATTTTGTGGTTTTCTAATAATTATTTGTTTTGTACATATATACATTTTTGTTACTTTTTTATATTTATTTTTGTTATTTTCTTATATTATTCTATGAATTTTTACAATTGATAAATGTATACATATATTGTAATTTTTAAAATAACATGTAAAGTAGAAATAGTTGTAGTTGTAGCGAGGAGTAGGCCTACCAGGGCCCTACTCAGTAATTCGTTTCGAAAGCAAAAATTTACGAAAACGAATAGTTTGTACTCTTTATTTCTAATGCGGATTCGAATGCACTACTTTCGGAAAGGCAAATTCGACTTTTTTTTATTTTTTTTTAATTATTTAATATTTATTTAATAATAAGAACAGACTAGCCCTTCGAAACAAAATACAGAGTAGGGCTCCAGGGATAACCTCGTTAGAAAACGCATCCTGTATTTTACCTCCTGGGTGATGCGGAAAGAAATACACTAGATTAGTTTTTCTCTTTATATATTTGCTTACTTTACTATGCTTTCCTATATTTTTTTTAATGTAGTACATTTTTATCTTTTATTGATTGTCCTGTTTAATTTCTAATTTTTTCAAAATCTTCCCTAGGTAAGTTTTTCCGAAATACCCGTCGAAATTTTTTTTTACATTAGCCAAGTTTTATTGGGAATTTTTATATTCACTTCACTTAAACGCTCAATGAAACGCTGTACTCACTTATACAACTTTATTCCATAAACTCCATTTACCAGCCATCCCTGTTGTTAACTTCTGGAAGTGACATATTTTTGTCCACATGAGTTGTGGTATTCCCATGGGCGATGTTTTGCGATGTTTCGCTGAAGTCAGATTCTCAATGAAACTCGGCTATTGGTTTCCAGTAAAATTCGTTACAATTTCCATTTCCAACAAAACTTAAAAATTGTGTCTTAAAAAAAATTTTGTTTTGCTCATTTTTACTGTTTTCTGATTTAAAAAAAATTTTTAATGAGACTTGCAAGTCAACGTCGCAATGTTATTTTTCATATCAAAACAATTACATTCAAAGCCTGACCACCCTGAAAGACTATGGCACATACATTCACCAAAACCGATTTTGGCTACTATGGTGACATTCATATTTAATTACTTCTTTCAAATTAATACATGTATATGCCTTTCTTTCCAACCCATAGCGCACTTTCCCGCCAAAATAATATATTCCACATCAGCCTTACCAGCTGACAAGCGACGTTTGCGCCACCAAACATACAAAGAGGGAGATAAAGAAAGCTATTCAGTAAAAGCACTATAGTTTAGATATACAATGCTCGGAAAGCTACAATCGCAAGAGATTGCCAATGCCTTTTCCAATCGAGTGTCCCTTCAATTATCCTTGAATCCTATGCCGCCAGCATTAAGCATTGAAGACCAGTGGCAGCAATGCCAAGAAGCCATCAGAACCGCAGCCTCTGGGATTCTGGGTTTCACTCGGCCACCAAAACGAAACCCATGGTTCGATGAAGAATGCAGGCAGGCAAATGCAGCCAAACAAATGCACGACAAATGCTGATGCAAAAACGAACAAGGGCTGCTTACGATCAGTATAACAAGATCTACAAGGAGAAAAGAAGGGAAGAACACCGACTTCTCAAAAAGAAGAAGAAGCAGCATGAGAAGCGCTCGTTTGAGGAAATAGAGAGGTGCCATGACAGGAACGAGATTCGGAAGTTTTACGAAAAGGTAAAAAGATCCTGCCAGGGTGGCAAACCCCGAACTCAAGCCTGTAAAGACCAGCAGGGAAACATAGTTATAGAGTCACAGTCGCTACTGAGGATCTGGAAAGATCATTTCTGCAGACTGCTTAACGGCGATGAGGACACAAATTCTGCTGTCAGGCAGATTGCCCCATTCAGCTTGGACGATGATCAAGAATGCCGTCCTCCCGACCTAGAGGAAGTTAAGCTTGCCATATGCAAACTTAAAAAGACTGCAGGTGCAGATGGCCTTTATGCCGAACTCTTCAAGGCAGCTGGAGACCAGTTGGAAAGGAGCATGCACCAGCTGATCTGCATGATATGGTCGGAAAAAAGCATGCCCGATGATTGGGACCTCAGTATTGTATGCCCGATCCTAAAGAAGGGAGACCCTCACAATTGCGCCAATTACAAAGGGATAAGCCTCCTTAACGTCGCTTATAAGATCTTGTCTGCTGTAATATGTGAACGTCTGAGACCCCACGTCAACAACTTGATAGGTCCTTATCAATGTGGTTTTAGACCAGAGAAGTCCACAATAGACCGAATTTTTACATTACGGCAGATCTTGGAAAAAACCCGAGAACGTAATCTCGATATTCACCATCTTTTTATCGATTTCAAGGCCGCGTATGACAGCATTTACAGAGACGAGCTGTACAGAGCCATGTCTATTTTCGGCATCCCTGCAAAACTCGTATGACTATGCAGGATGACTTTGGAGAATTCACGCTGCTCTGTCAAGGTCGGTAAAGAACTCACCGAGACCTTTGATGTCGAAAAAGGTTTTAGGCAAGGCGACAAGCTGTCATGCGATTTCTTCAACATCATACTTGAACAGATTGTAAGAAACTCAAACGTCAACACCAGAGGAACAATCTTTCAAAAGTCTGTACAATTACTCGCCTACGCAGACGATATTGATGTAATTGGAAGAAAAAAACGTGATGTCATAGGTGCTTTTGCGAGTATTGAAACAGAAGCGGCAAAAATGGGTTTGATGGTTAATGAGGGCAAAACGAAGTATATGCTGTCATCAAACAAGGACACAGAACATCGACGAATTGGACAAAACGTCACAATAGACAGACATAACTTCGAGGTAGTACAGGACTTCGTCTACCTAGGATCCGCTGTAGACACGGACAACAACATCAGTGCGGAGATCAAACGGAGAATAAATCTTGCCAACCGTTGCTTCTTTGGGTTAAGAAGGCAATTGAGAAACAAAACCCTCTCTAGAACAACCAAAGTAGCCTTGTATAAGACCTTAATCATCCCAGTCCTGCTTTGCGCGGAAGCATGGACCTTATCGAAAGCGGATGAGGAAACTCTTGGTCGTTTCGAAAGAAAAATTCTCCGAATAATCTTTGGTCCCGTATGCGAAGACAATGTGTGGAGAAGAAGATACAACAACGAGCTGTATGAGCTGTACCGCGACATGGGCATAGCCAGAAGAGTACGCATCGCACGGCTACGATGGTTGGGTCATGTAGAGCGGATGGACAAATACGCTCCGGCTCGACGGGTTTTCGAAAGCACATTGCAGGCCAATCGCGGAAGGTGAAGACCTTGTCTTATGTGGCGCAATCAAGTGGATGGAGACCTCAACCGACTTGGAGTGCGAAAATCAAAGTGGTTATAGAAGGATGTTGGTTGAGGCCCAGGTTCACCCCGAACTGTAATGCACACCTAAGTATGTAAGTAAGTAAGTATTCCATAGTTTATGCTTTCATTCAACTTTTCCTGTTTTGAAAGAAAAAAAAAAACCTGAAATGAGGTTAAACCCGAATAATTCAAATGTGATTTTAAACAATTTAGAGGTGTCTCCGGCACTTTCTGTCTCGAAATTTATTCTACTGAAATGCCTCCCTATCTGTTAAATTTTAGTTTCAGCCCCAACTCGTTATGTACCGGACTAAAGTCGGCCCACCAAATCCTCAATAACCAACGACCAACAGGACGGGCATCAAAAAAACAGTTTCTGCAACAAAAACGGGAACTGTTGAGTAGTTGAGTAGTAGAGAGTAAAATCAATAAATTAGTCTGTTTTTTTAAATAAGTTTGTTTTTTCAAAAGATATTCCTAATGTTAAGACTGAAAAAAGATATTTAATTTATTTTTTTTTTCTAGTTTTGTTTTTTTTTTTTTTGGTTAGCAAGAAGCGTTTTTATGAGTAAAGGAAAATATATTTAATTTTTGTTGTTTCTATGTTCTTACCAGTATATTTTCTGTTTTTTTCTGTTAGCAAGAACCTTTTTTTACTGTCATTAAAAATCGCAAGATCAAAATAATGTTGTTTCCTTTAATTTCACCCAAAGTCCTAAGATAGGATGTAGCTTCAGTTCATACAGGTTCTTCAGTCGATTTGGATTCGATGTTTTCGTTTTCAACATGCCAAATATCACCTCTATCTATTCTATACACTTACAGCCGTATTTATTAGATTTTGCTATTACACGCTTAAAACGCATAATAGTTATGCAGTGAATAAGAACCTATTAAGACTTTATTCAGTGAATAAAAAATCCTTATTTATAATTTTTTTCATCACCCATTATAGTTATTCATCCCTTATGTCAAAATCATAAAGAAACTCTCTATTTTTGTTTCTCAATGGTTGAACTGACAACAGAAATTTGTTTGTCCCCTATTATACGATGTCTCACGAGCCCAGTGTCCTCGTGGGGTGTATAAGGAACACTCCTTATCAATTTGATTCCTCTACCCGTTCTGGCTCTGATGACGACCGGGTGGTTTTCGCATAGAATCTACGTTGCCTAAAGTACATTGTACTGTGTGGGAACTATTCTATCCATGCAAATTTCATGAGTGCGAAAAAGAAAGGAGATGTGAGGAAATGAGATGCACAAAAAAATTCCCGATGAGTACCGTGCCGATTTTTAGCAGTCTCATATTGACGTTTCTCTTTTCCCATATTCGTTTTTGCTATGTTGCTTTCATCTCTTTGTCATTTTTTTTCATTAAAAAAAATTTATTTTCTTACAAAGAAGACAGACGCACTTTGTTGCCATCGAAATACAGTAAGTTTTTCATTTTAATGACTAACAATTAATAAACATTTATTGTTTGCAGAAAATCCTCTCCGCCTTCAATTACACTACAGTAACGCACCTAACTTTAGAAACTTTAAATGAAACTGAATTGAATGCTACTTGATTCTATAACTTCCACAACTGGTTTGACGACCGCGCGTGGTACCCCCTGAACGCATCATCGGTGGAACGATTTACTTCGGCTTGATGGTTACCTCCGCTGCATTATATCGTATGATGTGGTTACTGAATATCACAGTGGACATAAGAAATGCAAACGTGTTCCTCGCCCCATTCTTTTCTTCACTTACTACCATAGTGACATAAGTATCTGTTGACAAAGGAAATCCATGTAAGTAATGTCGATTTCCAGTGGTACACAAAAGCACTTTTGAAAGTGCTTTTTTGCTCGAAATATGTTACATTGAGGCACTAGATCACTTTTTTTTTGCCTCGAAAAAGCACTTTTACGAATCTCGATTCAGAGGCAAGATTTACACGCACTTTCACGCACACCAACACAAAACATTTGACGTTTACCAGTTTGCAGTTTGATTTTTTTGCATTTATGGTTAAAGGACTGTGAAAGAGAGATAATAAAAATAAACAATAAACTATTTTGTGAAAATGGATCGCTCAATTTTAGCTGCAATTTATCAAAATATATATAATCAGTCGTCGTCTAGTTCCGATTCTGACGAAGAGGTGTTTGATGTTCTAAAATTGTTTGGACAAAACGAAAGGCATTCTGTGAATAATTTTGTTGAAAGTGTTGTGTATAATTATTCGGATGAGGAGGTTTATTCCTAGTGCATTTATTAATAAAGTCTCGAAAACATTCTTTCTATATAAATTGCAGAACAAAACAAAAGGGGAGGAGTTCGCTGTCAAAAATAGCACACATACAATGATAAAAAAAGAATTTTGTCTTTTCGTTTCCAGTGAGCACGAAAAAAAAGCACTTTTTTAGAGTGCTTTTGTTTTTGCAAAGGAAATCGACATAAAAGCAAACCTTTTTTAACTACTTGAGATTGTCTCACCTTTTTCTTCAACTACTAGAGCACTGGGGCTGGTTTGGTCGCCGCGGCAATGATTTATATAGTCTGGCTCACGCTCCGTTGCTGGTTCCTATGACAAAGAAGGAATTGCAATCTTCTGCATGCTCCTAACATACTAGCTGTGGATCAAGGCCGTGAAATCGGGTGCAATATTCTGGTCGGCTATGACGGCCTTCTCCATGGTGTCCTCGTGGGGTGTATAAGTGTTCCTTATCAATTTGATTCCTCTACCCGTTCTGGCTCTGATGACGACCGGGTGGTTTTCGCATAGAATCTACGTTGCCTAAAGTACATTGTACTGTGTGGGAACTATTCTATCCATGCAAATTTCATTTGTCGGATTTCAACCAATTTAGAGCTCGAAGCACATGCTGGTAAGTCGATAGAAAGTCTAACCTAATAAAAGTGTTTTCATGATAAACACTTACAATTCTTGATAGGAAGAGTATGAAACACAATGAGTACCATCAAATTCTGATTAAATTTTGCAACCAATTTCACTGCTTATCTTAGTTTGAAGTATTGATTTTAAACAAATGATTTCTTAATCGTTCTAGGCTTTGGGAGTGTTTGGACTTTGCCAGATCCATGCTTTCGGAGATTGTATCCGTTCCCTGAAGTCTAAGGATGCCAATGAACCGAATAAAAGAAGAATTTGTTTTGCAGAGTACCCTATAAACATATAAATTTCTACTTATGTCTATGTCATTCGGCCAGAGCCTGGTGAAACTATGCCTAAATAAGTTAAGGATTTTCCCTTAAGGCCCCGGCCCATAGAACGCGGTGCGTGCGGTAGGAGCGGCGCGGCAACTGATGCGGTGGGTTTTGCCGCGCGCAACTGATGGGGGTGACTCAATGAATGCCGCGCGGTGTTTTGACAGATTGTGTTTTTGTTCAAAGCAAATAAAGTAAACAGTTCGGTCTTCAAATATTAAAATAAATAAAGAAAAAATGGATTTTGATTTAATAGAAATACTAATTATTGTATTAATTCTTATGGAGGCTCACCAGTGCTTAAAAATAATGGGCAGTTCAAATCGTCGTTTCTGGGTACGACCTATGTACCAGGACCGTGAAAAAAATGGGTTTTTCAACCTAAATTTTAGAGAAATGTTTGAAAACGACCCAGAGCAATTCAAACTTACTGTTCGGATGAATAGGGACGTGTTTGAGCTGCTCTTCAATTTGGTTAAAGTAAGATCTAACTAAGCATTCCAATAGACCGGTAATACCAGCCAAGTGTAGGCTATTTCTGACTTTGGCGTAAGTCCCAGATTTTTGTCATGGTAGGTCGAAGAAACTAATGTTTTCTTTATATCCCGTAGGTATTTGGCTCATGGAGGGTCTAAGCAAATATTTTCCATCGCGTTCAAAATGGGGCTGACAAGTGTAAAGAGGATCATAAATGAAACCTGTGAGGTTCTGTGGGATTCTCTCGCTCATATATACTTGTCAGTTCCAAACGAGACAGAATGGAGCAATATAGCTCAGGATTTTAATGCCATGTGGAATATGCCGAACTGCTTGGGAGCGATCGACGGCAAGCACATCAACATAACTTGCCCACCGAATTCCGGGTCTCTTTTTTATAATTACAAGGGGACTTATTCCATCGTTTTATTGGGTGTCTGCGATGCTAGCTACACCTTTACAGGGTTCGACCTTGGAGCATATGGCTCACAAAGCGATGGTGGTGTCCTATGGCACTCCGAATTTGGCACAAAGTTGTTTTCTGGAACATTGGGAGTACCAGAAGACGACATTCTGCCAAATTCAAATGTTAGATTCCCTCATTATTTCGTTGGAGATGCGGCCTTTCCCCTTAAAACCTTTTTAATGCACCCATACCCTGGTAAGTTACTATATACCTACCTAAATGAAACAAATAGTTATTATTTTTATCCCTTAAGGAGACCGCTTGCCGTTTGACCGCGAAAATTTCAACAAGCGTCTTTCAAGAGCCAGACGCGTTATTGAAAATGCCTTCGGTATTTTGGTGTCTCGGTGGCGGATTTTACTAAGCCCTCTTCAGATAAGCCCGGAATCAGCTGAAAAAGTTGTCAAAGCTGCCGTGTTACTACACAACTTTGTAAAAATGCACGACGGCAGCTATATACCAACAGAATATGTTGATAGATACCAAGGCGATAGGTTGATCAAGGGTTTGTGGCGGAAAGATGCTGATCCACTTCAGAGGCCAAAAAAAATTTTCTCTAATAATGCATCAAAAGATGCTTTCAAATTAAGGGATCAGCTAAAAGATTATTTGCTCAATGACACCTTGTAATTTGATTTCTAAATAAATAATGTTTAATTGATTCCTAAATGTACTTAAATTTGTTGCACTTCTTGGAATTTGAGTATAGTAAGTATATGCATGTTTGTAAGTGATACACACCCACCGTGGTAGGAAATGCCATTTTACATTCCAACAATAAATATACGTACATATGTACATATGTACATTGTGCTAAATATCTACCCTGTCCATTTCAACAACAAGCAGATGTACATACATATGTATGTACTTACTGCTACATACCTACTTTTATTACCAAAATCATCATCACCAAAAACAACCACTTCTTCTTCGTTCTTTACGGACGGTTTTACGAACATTGTGTTCTCAAATGGATCACTACTCTGCCACTTCTCTGCCTTCACTATTGATCCTAGTCCTAGTGATTCGAAGCGTCTTCATCTCATCTGCAGTCAACTTACCTTCATACTTTTTGTTCATTGGACGCACAAACGAAGTGTTGAGAAAAACAAAGAAAAAAAAATAGAATAGAAAAAATTTAGTTATAATGGCAAAAAACGGAAAGCAAAACATTAACAAAACGGAACCAAAACATTAACAAAACGAAACAAAAACATTAACAAAACATTAACAAAACAAAACAAAAACATTAACAAAACAAAACAAATAAAACGAAAACTAGAAATCATCAGCAGCGCACTCTTCAATTGCCATCGACAAAAATTTTACTTTTAAGTAACTCTGCCGAATCTCAGGCAGCCTTTGGAGAAAACCATCTAACACTTCGAAATAGGCATCATTTGGAGGTTTTACTTCGGTTGTTCTTGCTTGTATTAGATTTTGTACTGCGCCAATTAAGCCCTTTAAGTAGAAGAATTTAATTATTTAAATATAACTATCAATCATTTGCTACTTACTTCAAATCTTTGGGAAGCATCTTCAAATTTTCCTTTTTAAGGCCGTGGCGTCGATGTGCTTGCGCTTTCTCTGGAGTTTTCGTTATCATTTACGAAGCTTTCGAAAAGGCTGATTGGGGTATCGATTCTGGTTTCCTCCGGCGGAAGAAAGCATTCTTCGCTGGCTGAGAAATCGAATGTTTCCTCTTTGAAACTATTGCTTATTGTTCTGTAATAACAAAATTTAAAAAGTTTAAAGAAAATGTACAATTTACAACTCCTTACCTTCTTGGAGCAACATGTTTTTTTAGGAACAACATGTGCTCATAAAACTTCCAGTTAGAATTTTAAAATTTTCACTGCCTGATTTTGGTTTTTTATTTATTTCTTTGACAAACTTGTCCCGCAAGGACTTCCACTTGGTTTGGCAGACATCCTCTGGAAAGAGATTATATTATACATTTTTCAAAAATTTAAAGTTCTTTTCTTACCTGGAAGGCCAGCAGAAGAGGCAACATCCATCCATGCCTTTTCTTTCGCCAATTTGTTTTTGTATAAACAATGGCCTTTATCGAAAAGGCATGGCACTTGACTTCAAAAAATTGATTCTTTGGCAAAAAATGAAACATAAGCTTTTTAAATTGCGACTTTAGCAAAATATAAAAAAAAAAAACGTTTTTTAATACTTTTTTGGTTGTTGTCAAACTTTAAAATGCTTTTGTTTCATTATTTTCAAAAAGAAAATTGATCTTTATGGCTAAGCTTATATATTTTCAACATTTAAAATAGTTTAACAATAAAATCTGATTGAAAATGCTACTTAAACTGTTATTTTAGCAGCAGTAGCAACCACAGTTGAGTCACATCTCTGAGGTAGCAGTTTGTCCTATCTCATCACTAGCAACAAGAGAGAACTTCAAATTGGTTTTGACAGCAAATTTCACCGCGTGAGCGGCGTGGCAAAAAAGAAGTTTGGCTACTCGGCGCGTGCGGCGCGTTGCTCGCGGTGCTTATGGGTCACCTCTCATAAGAACGTGTGTATTTAATCGAGCTGTCAGTTGAAAGCGGTGCCGCACGCACGCACCGCGTTCTATGGGCCAGGGCCTTTAGATTTAGTTTTTTTTTTTTTAATATTTTTATGTTTTTAGGAGCAGGTAAGAACAGGATTTTCACAATGTCACCCTATTCGGTCAGTCTCGGTGACTATCCAGATCAAGTAAAATTCGCAGAACCTCGAGACATTTCGTGCCGTGTTGGGGATGGACCGACGCGACGGTAGCTTTCCCCGCACATGCCAACAAACTTAAATTTTCTACGTTACGGAACACGTATGACAGGACCGATGAGTGGTGCATATCTTTTCCTGCCATACGGCGAAGCGAGTCCGCTTCCCATTGTCAATCCGGTTGTGCTCATACAAGAGGGACCACTTGAAGCAAGTGTTACAACTGGGCTGCCATTTGTTGTGCACCAAACAATTTTGCGTGTTGGTCACACAGAAATTAGAAACTTTATAGACATTGGAGTCATGGACAACACTGATGGAAGCGTTATGCGGATAGCTACACGTATTCAAAGTGCCGAAATGGCATCTAACGTCAGACCTTAAAGAATACACTTTTGCTTATAAATTTGCTATGTTATGTTTTTAGAGTAAATAGCAAATTGTTTTATTTTATATTATATTTGTATATACATACATACAATTCAAAATACAAATAATTTTTGAAGCTATTCAAGTTAGGATATAAGTAAAAACCCTTTAACCTTCCGATAACAACACATTTAAAATATACGTAAATAACAACAGGGGTGGTATAACACCCCAGCCAGGATTAAATTAAAAAAATAATACTTTTACAGATAACTTAAAATTTTTATTGAAAAAAAAACAACTCAGAAGCTTTTTCAAAAACAGAAAAAGAGATTCATAAAAAAAATATATATATATTCACATAAAAAAAATAAGTCAAATGCAATTATTGCAAATTTCTTTTCTGTGCTCAGGCCATACAGAACACTGACATTCATAACACGAAAGCTTGCTCTTGCGGTCTTGTTTTCGTGGGCAAAATGCACAGCGTGATTGCCTCTGAAGTTAAAGAGGGGGCTCACCTTCATTGGACTTCATGGGGGGGCCTAGAACCCCTTTTATTACTTCAGGAAATTTTTTTAGCAAATGTTGATCTAAACGTCGTTCCATATGAGATTTGGTCAGTTGTAAACCTAATTCCTTTAGTTTACTCTACAAATGAAAATTTTTGCCTTTCAAAATCTTTTTCGATGCTTCTGCAAGCGGCTCTTTTTCATTCGATGATTGACCTATAAGTGGTCATCATCCATTTCAGATTGTATTGAATGATGATCTGTTATATCTGGGCAATCATTGTCTGAACCTGACTACATTCCACCATCCTCTCATTCCAAAACATTTTTTATATAATTTTCAATAGTTTCCCGACCAGTGGATGCCATTTTATTAACCTACTCAATGAAGAAAAAAAAATGTCCTACAAATTTTCGCATACGCGAATAACAACATGGGGTTCTATACAACCCCAGTGCATATGGAAACCGCTCTGTATCAAAAACTACAGCCTATCGCGGGGACTGCTCATCAGTAACTAAGACCTGAGGTATTAAATGACAAATACATAGAATGATAGAAAGAGAAGTGAAGCGAAAACAAAATTACAGTTAAAATAAGAAGGCCTGGGGTCTGGGGTACTATAGCACCCCTGTTGTCATCGAAAGGTTAAGACTATTATACTAACTTAAATAAAAAAATATGTTTTGGTCACCAGCCTAGCAACAAATAAACTGTTTTTTTTTTTACTAAACTAGCATGTATGCGCTCCAATCTATAACTATGCATAAGGGGCATTAGCTTGGGTAGAACACAAGATAGAAATAATAAGATTGACATCCACTCACTTGTTGGCCTTGTTTTCAAAAAAAGTAGGACTCTGGGCCTTTGGAATTTGACGTTTGTTTTTTACATATCGTTACTTTTCGTTTTTTCGTTTCCGTGAACAGAAAGATTAATAGCCGTGTTTAAAAATAATTATTCATTGAAGTATTTGCTATTTGTGTTGTCCACTTAGACTTTTTGTTTTGTTTTTTTTTTTCATAAATTGTAATGGCATCATCATCAATTTGGACACGGGAAGTTATTTTGGAGCTGTTGACCTGCTATGAAATGCATCCTAATTTGTATAACCCGACCCATAAGGATTATATAGATAGGGTCAAACGCAGTGATTCTCTGGAATCAATAAAAGATTCAATGAAACCCATATTTCCTGAAATAAATGTGGAAATTATAAAGCGTAAGATTCATACATTAAAAAACCAGTTTACCCGCGAGTTTCGCGAGGTTCAAAGGAGCCAGAAGAGTGGCGCTGGGTTGGAAGACGTACGTGAACCCAAGCTGTGGTGCTACGACCAGATGCTATTTTTGAAAACCTATTGTGAAACAAGATCTTCGGTTTCGAATATACAAGAGGTAACATTTTTTTATACTTTATTGTAATGATATACTTATTTAATATGAAAATATAATGTTTTTTTTTTAGATAGAAACTTCAAATGAAACTCAGAGCAGCAGTGTTTCCCCGAGCAGAAGCCAGAGCAGCAATACGCCTGATGTATCCTACGAAGGAGCTCCAAAGAGAAAAGTAAGTTTTTATGTATTTAATTGTTGCTGTTGCCATTCAACTTGTCCCTCTTGTATGAAATATTCTGCAAAGGCTCTCCGGATCTTTTCCGCAGTGCCTTTACGAGGATTTTCAACTGCGTGATGAGAGCTGGAACTTGGTGTTTCTGTGTTTATTGCAGTGTATGGTGTTGCTGTTGAAACTTTTTCATGACAAAGCAAAAAATTGTGTAAAACACAACAAGCTTGCGTGACGAGTTCAACTCCCTCAACGCGCATATTGATGGTCGTAAGAAGAACTCTGAAGCGGTTGGAAAGCATGCCAAAAGCATGTTCAATAACATGTCTTGCCCTGGATAGGCGCAGGTTGTATATCCTTTTCTTTTCACATTTTGTTGAAAATGGATACGGCTTCATCAAATGCTGTTGAAGAGCAAACGCATCGTCTCCCACAATAACAAATGGAAGGTTTCTTCCATTTCCAATTATTTTGTTGTCTGGGAATTGATTTTTCGCATCTTCCATAACATCCCTCAATGTGCTTTGCAACAACACACCTGCATCGTTAGTTCTCCTATTACATCCAATATCCACGTATATGAACCGGCAACTAGCATCCGCTAAGGCCAGCAAAATAATACTATTGGAGCCTTTGTAGTTGTGGTAAAAGGCTCCATCTTTTCGAAGGCTTCGAAAGGGTATATGCTTGCCGTCAATGGCACCAATGCAATTTGGGAACTGCCAACGAATTGCAAATTCGTTAGTAATGCTCTCCCACTCCAATTTTGTTGATGGGAACTGAAAGCAAAATAAATTTTAAAAATGAAATGTCATAATTTTTTGATAACAAATTGTTTTTTCTTTTCTTATCAGCGCAAAATGCAGTACAGGGACCCCATTTCAAAGGAAATAAAATCAGTTTGCAGAGTTATTGCAAAAAAAGTGGAAAAAAAATCACGATACGCTTGGTTAGGCAAACAAGTGGTATTTGAAATTGAACAAATCAAGGACGAACGCATTCAAAGAAATACATCGTGGGAGATACAAAAACTTTTAAGAAAGGGTGTGGAGGAGGATTTGGCACAAATAGATCGTGTCCAACGGCAGAGTACTCCACTTCCACCAATACAGACTGTGTCAACACCGTTCTTGAAGACTTTAAGTATTGAAGTTTTTCGTCCTCCATCTTCGCAGATCGCAGTCAGATGGAGCAAGGTCTTCATTCACCCCAGATTCATTTGAGCAGTCGATGGAAGCAGAAGAAGTTTTCTCGCACAAGTTCAGCAATCCCAATACAATAGACTCATCTCCACTGCTGTCTGTGTCCATGTCCTCAACTGCTATCGATGCACAGTTTAACAACTCTAATAATTGTTTTTCTTCCATACCGAAATCTGTCTATTTTTTAAATCAAAAGTTGTAAAATCAATTTGTTATTTTTGTAATTTTATGAAGCAACTTACTGTATTTAGAGAAAAATACAAAGAGACTGATTTTTATGATTAATTTATAAGTTTATTATAGTTTCAAATAAAAAAAAAAAGTTTATATTAGTTTCAAATAAAATGTTAAAAATTAAACCTTTATTACTTTCACTTACTTTCAAATATATTGGGCACAAGTTTTTCCACCGAGCTCTGCAAACTTCAGGCACAGTTTTACTCAAAAAGGGCTGTGATAACCGGGTTTGGTAGTTCATGCTCATGTATGAGTCACCTGTAGCTAGGAACCTCAAAGTGACTGCCAGTTTTTCTTCCGGCGAGATTGCGTCCCTCATCACAGTGTTGCTTTTTTCTATGTCACTTTTGACCAGCCCCAATAGCAACTGAAAAGTGGCTTCGGACATCCTCAAATAATTTAGAAATAAGGTTTTGTCGTTGGTTTGGAGTTCTTTTTTAACGAAGGTGAACGAACCATGTACACTTCTTTTTTTCCTCCGTGTTTTAAACCAAAGCCTTTTCTGCTTCGGTTTTTCATTCTCCAAAGCTGCTTTCTCGCACAAGTTCAGCAATCCCAATACAATAGACTCATCTCCACTGCTGTCTGTGTCCATGTCCTCAACTGCAATCGATGCACAGTTTAACAACTCTAATAATTGTTTTTCTTCCATACCGAAATCTGTCTATTTTTTAAATCAAAAGTTGTAAAATCAATTTGTTATTTTTGTAATTTTATGAAGCAACTTACTTTATTTAGAGAAAAATACAACTTTGAAATTTATAAAGTGACAACAAGAAAAGGATTGAAAGAGAAATGAAGCATTGTCAAATTTGAGACGTGAGCCTTCAGAATTGAACATGTAATAGCGATTGTCTCACGGGATGGAAATTTAAAAGGAACGTCAAAAATGAGACATGTCTCGTGAGACATCGTATAATAGGGCCTTTTTTGTTTATATTTTCCTAGTTATGGAACATTCGATCATTCGATGTCTACTGCCTTTTCAGGAATAAAAAAGTAAAAAAATTTTAAACAATTAAACACTTTTTATAGTGTTAAGTTTTTTTTTGACATATAACATAGGACACCCAAATGTATTTGGCAGTTCGTATAATTGTTCCGAATCGAAGAATCAATAACTGGTTTCAATTCACCAATGTGCAGAACTTGCTTTGCCAATTTGCTCGAAACCAAACACCGGAAAAACATTTGTTCCTTTTATTTCTTTAGCTTTACACAAATACAATTCTTTGGCTTTAATTTCTTGTTGTTTAGCCCAAAAAGCGAAAATCAAAATCGCTTCCCAGCTGGAAAACTTGTAAGAAACCAATTTACAAATAAGGAAAACACAGCATATTTCTTTCAATTGAAAACACATTTACTACATCCAAATTATGTATATTTCCATTTTAGTTATTTTTAAAATTCTCAAAGTTGTAAATAAACCACTGAATGACAACTCAATACTCAAAATCAAATGACATTTATGCGCTAAAACACGCTTAAAACACCCATATTGGCGTTTAAGCTATTCAGCACTTATTCACTGACGAAAAATGATTATAAATACGATTTTTGTTTTAATCAACGAATAAGCGTGTTTTAAAGTTGTTCGGAGTTTATTATGTCGGTTATTACATGGCGCATGTTTTTAATGCGCATTAATCGCTTTTTTCGTTTTGAACTTGTATTCGGTAATGCTCTCATTATTACACGCTGCATTTTTCGAGTTGCGCATGTTTTTGCCAATTTTCTTTCATATTGATTTCTGCGCTCAGTCCTACAGTTTTAAATTTAAAATAAAATGAGTTTAGAAGAAATTAATGATTTGTTGAACATGAACACCTGGTCGTGCAGTAGTTTTTTCAAAACATTAACTGCTCAAAGCACCAGAGTTTCGGCCCAGAAATATCTTACGCACCAGCTCCACTTTTTTCGATTTTTCCATTTCACGAAACTCTTTAGAAAACTGAGTTCGCAAAGTGTGTAATTTTCTTTTTATCAAATTTATATTATTCAATTTGTCATACAATTTCAATGAATCTAAAATAACTTGAAAAGCATCTGCTTTCTTAACCCGATTTATATAGTCGGGGTGGCAGGGATCGTATAATGTTGATTCTAATTCGTAGTGAACTATTAACTCACAAGCCAATTCCTTTGACCACTTGAATTCTTCCGCCATAATACAAAATGATTTCCCAACTAAGTTCAAATCAAGAATAAAGCAACTACGAAAAACAACGAATAGAGATAAAGAGAAACTTGAAAAAATGCACGACAAATGCTACCCGTGCATGTACGGGCAGCTCTATTTCTATCTGGATTTTTTTCTCGCTTGCACTTCATTCATGCACGAGAGAAATGCGCCGTGGAATAGTGGACTATGCGATTACAAATACGGCTGTTATTGTGCAGAACACAACAAGCAAGCACAAACTGGCACATGCTTTCAACTTTAAAAGTGAAATGAAACCGAAACCGAAATTGCAAATCGAGTGAATGCTCGCGTTCTTTGCACCGGGACTTCTCGTCGCTCTTTATCAAAAGTGTCAGAAGTTTCAGCTGGCATTTAGCTGACAGTTAGATTTTTCTGATTTTCGAACATAGATTTTCAGATGGAAAAAAGAAAAATAAATAGGGTGGCGCAACAGAGCGAGAAGCCCCTGGGCCTAGCGCATTTCTCTCAACCATCCCCTGTGAGGGAATGGAGGGGACCTACAGTTTTCTGCCGGTTCCGAACGGCTAATCGAGAAAGCGCTTTTCATGGCAATGAATACTAACGGAGGACTTGCCAATTCCTCGCGAAAGGCGATACCCGTGGAAAAAACATTTTTGCCTCTGGTGCGATTCGAACTCGAACCTCTGGATTAACAGGCGGACATGCTATCCATCACACCATGGGTACCACGGAAAAAAGCAGTCTGAAAATTCTTAAAAAAAGTTCTTGCTGTCAGAACAGTGGATTTTCTTACTGTTAATTTCTACTTAACTTCTTGGTAATGGTTGCGGTTTGTGAAAATTATAGTTTTTAGTATTATAAAATGCCTAGATATTGGGTGCGTTATCAAAATGAAAACGTCCAAGTGGATGTTTCTGAAGATGAATTTCTTCAGATACAAAATGGTAAGTTGGATTGTAATAAACTAGAAACAAAAATGTTCAATGTAGTAAATTTTTTTAGATCCAGAATTTGCGAGGCAGTTTATGGAAACCAGTTTCGTGCACGAGGAATTTCTTGATGGTACGTATGTTTTATTTTCCTTTCGTAAAAAGTAATGTCTTTTTTGTAGAAATGGAATCGGGATGCTGTGGAGGAGATTTTAACGTGATGGATGAAGTTCAAGAAGAAGTGCAACTAGTGCAACGTGAGTAGCATTTAGATTATCGAATACTTTTTTTTTGGATACGTGTGATATGCTGGTTGGCGACTAGTACGAAACGTTCAAGTTAGTTCATCTACAGGCTGCATTTGCACTCATCAGTCTCCCTGAAAATAATTGTTAAAGGAAAAAAACCAACTGCAACAAGTGTTATTCTAACACACTCATATAATTAATTTGTTTAACAACTCTTTCCATTCTTCAAATCAATTTTTAATAGAATTAATCGATTCGCCTCTATCAACTCGGCTGCTATCGTCTCCATTGCTATTGTACGACGTTCTTCTAAGGCCAACAGATGTACCGAACCTTGTCAAGTGCGCCTGATTTTGGCGTTTGGTTCACTACTGGTTGTTCTGGCGGTGGCGGCGCGGCGTATCTTCTTTTTTGTCAAATGAGCTAGTTGATATACTTGGAAGGATATTCTTAACTACAGGTCTTCGAGAAAATATTCCTGGAATTGGGGCAACTGCTTTTTGCGAGAATTGCCTCAAGTGTTTGTTTTCAGCGCAAAATATGCTGTCCATTTGTTCAAAGTAGGGCCAAGTTATGTATTTTGATCTTCTTTTATTTTGTTTTACACAACTGTAGCGAATTTTCAAATTGCGAAACTTTCTATTCAAAGAATCTTCATTTATGGTGAAACCTTTTTCCATTAGTCGTAGTCGAATGTTTGTAAATATTTGTCGACGGCGCATTTTAGGGTTGCGAAAGTGCTTTGTGTTTTAAACATTCGTTTATAAACAACTCCGTGTTGGTACGATTCCAAGAACGAACTTTAGCAACAAATAAAATCAAATTTGTTCAAAATAAATTAGAAAAAGACATAAATTAAAAAAAAGAACAAATTTAGGGTCAAAGCTTTGAGCGTGTGTGTTAAGAATCGAAGTGAATGTAAAAAAAAAACTTAGCTTTTCGTTGATGAGCGGCCCCGGTTTCATTAAAAGTGCATTGAGTTCTGAAACAGACATTTGCTAGGACAACAGGTCGACTTTTATGTTAAGGTGCTTTAGAAGGTGTTCCATAGTAAGACAGCAAGTCTTTACTGCTTTCACGACAGGACTCGTAAAGAAATTAAGAAAACCTTGGGACCAAGTCTTAAAACTGTCCTGTAGATGTACAGTAGGTACACAGTTGTAGTTTTCTCTGTCACAACCTATCGGAACAAAGTTTTCTACGATTTAAATTATCATCGAAATTCTCTGCAATCGTAGTTTGTCTGATCGTTTATGGTGACAGAGCAAAATAAGGTCGAAAAAGGTACTTGCAACGGTTTATTTTGAAAAGGAAATACAATAAATCCTATTGCTTAATATAATTCAAGTTCTATGGCACATGCAGAATTAATATTGAAAATTCAATAGAAAAGCTTTGTTTTCATTGCCTTTACTTCAGATGTTTCTCTCCATCTTCGTGGTTGAGGAACTTCAGGAGACTCTAGCAGGACTTGACTCAATGCAAGTCAATACTCACTGACACAGTGAACTTATGTTCGCACACCTGTGAACTACCTACCTGTGAGGAACCATAAAACCAAAAAAACGCATGTTGGAAAAAATGTGACTTAAGTGGTTTTTGCAATGATCGATTCAATTGTTGTTGATCTGTTAATCGAACATTTTTCTCGATTAAATATTAAAGAAATAATTCATTATAAGTATAATTAGTGGTGTTGATTTGTTTTTTTGAAGATGTGGAAGAAAATGATAGTCTACGGAACAAATTATTGTGTCTAAGTTTGAAAAGTTTGAAAGGAAGATTTCTTTTATATTTACATACAATTTTTTCCGACTTTGACTTTGAATTATTATTTAAATTTTTAGAATCTGAAAGTGTATGGACAAATAGCAGCACGTTATTATTTTTGGATGAGGTGCTTATACGAAGGCAAGAGTTGAGAAACCCCAAACAGAAAAAGAAAACCATTTTTAACAACATCGAAAGTGAGCTGAAAAAGAAAGGTTATAACTTTGCGGCATCTGTACTCGAAAAAAAAGCTGGCAAACCTGAAGCAGTATTACCACGGTATCGTCGACAACAACAAAAAAACTACGACAGGGAGAGGAAGGATTTCCTGGGTGTTTTTTGATATTATGTCACAAATCTTCCATAAAGAGGTAACAGTGCAGGAATGTCCATTGTTCAATTCGCTAACTCATAATAAAAAAAATTCGTTCAACGCCTTACGCACCACCACCCCACCATCAGCCCGAGCATCAACTAACCCGATCCAAGCATCCACTGGTGTAACTGATGAAACTATTACTACGCCCCCTTCTGCAGGTGTATCGGCATGGTCAGTAGAACTAGTAAAGTTGAAAAGGCCAGGAAAGAAGCTCTGGACATAGATGCAAAAAGATTGCAGATGGCGGAAGAAATTTTGAAATCAATGAAAAGGATGGAAAACCTCAGAAGAGAATATAATGCCATCGAAGCAGAGAAGCTGGCTCTAATGAAGAGGCAATATGATTCCAAAAACTAATTTTTGTTGTTTTTTTTTTTTTTGTTGGTTTGTTTTGTAATAAAATTAAAAGAATAAATTACCAAAAATTTCCTTTGCATTGTTTTTTTTTCAATTTTTTTATTTAATTTTCATTTTGAAAAGCTCTTAGTAAAGCGTTCCGTTTAACTTCTCCAGCACTTCTGTTCCGTACATTTTGGGAATTCACTTCGGGAGTTTCAAGATCGTCTGCAGTTGCCATCAGTTGCTCGTTCAAAGGTTCGTCCTCATCGTTATAAAGTATTATGTGGTTGTGTAAAACAACGGTCGCAACAACAATTTTTTTTGCAGTATCTGGCGTTGCGACATCCAAATACTTAAGACGTCGGAACCTTCCTTTTAAAAAACCAAACGCTCTTTCGATGGTCACTCTTGCGCTGCTAAGAGACGTGTTGAAACGTGACTGAGCCGCAGTTAGGTGCCCATTGTCGCGAAAAGGAGTTTGAAGGCTTGTGGAAAGCGGGTAAGCAGAATCACCTACTAAGTGGAACTCTGGTGGAATAAGATCCGTTATTCCACTACAGAGCTCACTGATCCTAAACACTCTCGCGTCATGCAGCCGTCCTGGTGCTCCAACGCAAACGTCTGTGAAAACTGTTCTGTGATCACAAACAGCTATAAAAAAAGGGTTTCATAATTTCTGTTTCAATTTATTTGGTTTCATCTTCTTATTACCTTGCAAAATAATCAATTTGGTGTTTTTCCGATGATAGTAATCAACGGGGTTATGTTTGGGTTGCTTCATTTGAATATGGCATCCATCAATGGCTCCAATAATCCCAGGAATCTTTCCATTAGATTTTTCTTGGAAGCACTGTAACAGAGATATTTTATAAACACAATAGACTTTCCCATCAATTTATCAATTTTTTGTTTCTTACGTTGGATATGTTCTCGTATTCGTTTCGAGCAGGCCACTTTACATAATCTTCCGTCAGATCATTTATATTTCCACTATTTCCATGAAAATAGAATGTGCATGGCTTTTTGCGAAATTGAACCTGTCACCGACAGACAAAAAACTTTCCTGCTTGGCCTACATCCAAACAGTAAAAAGTAGCTTCTTCTCTAAATCTGTTTTTCCAGCCACGGTTTCAACATTCCTCAAAAAATCCTGTTAGAGAAACATTTGTATTTTAGCTGAATTTTTTTTGTTAGGAAACTTACACTAAAACATTCTCGACTCATTCGGAAATGTTGTCGAAATTCTGCGTCGGAATACGCTGGAATGGTATCCTCATAAAAGTTTAGATTCCTAGTGTCTTCATTCTGCAGGCCAAACATTTCGGGATCGCTCAATAACCGTGAATACACCATCAAATCGTTTTCTACATAGGCTGCTACTTGGCCTGCCGTACAGAAAAAAACAGTCAAAAAATAAGAACGACTAATTCACTCAATCTTACTCATTATTTCGTTTTCAAAATCCATTTTAACTCTTGTTTATTTTAATTTTATGTTTCAGCAGCGTAAACACAAGTAAAACCGACAAATGATTTGTCCTGATTTGACTTAAGAAAAAAACTTGACGTTTCTCGCTAAATAGCGTTCTTGAACTGACAGTAGTAGTTTCGAAATTTCGAAGTTGCGACGAACGCGAGCAATTAATTTTCAGTGTTCTGCATTTCGATCGATTTCACCATTTCGAAAACTTTTCGAAATCACTTCAAGTGAAATTGAAAACAGCTGATACCTGTCATTTAATGTAAATCTCAATTAGTTGATTTCAATAGTTTCTTGAGTTTCCTGATCAGAAAATTAAATATGAACGCTGTTCTTATTGCTTCGGTTTTGAAAATCGAAAAGAAAAGATATGCAACAGAGAAAGTACAAAAACGTATGTAGATTGAGAGACATTTCTAATCCATTAGAGATTGCAGATGCACCGTGAGTATTGAATATTGATATGTGGCAAGTAGAATCGAAGTATTTTCATGTTTATTATTTAACTAAAGCTTATAACATACTATCGTGTAAATGAAGATGCTTTCCAACTGTTGCTGTCAACAACGCCGCATCTACAAAAAACGTCTATTTCTTGCACATTGCAGAAGGCTGCTGTCTTGCGCTTTTTTGCAGAAGGTAATTTTCAACGGTCTGTTGGGAAAGATGCTGATGTGTTTATGGGCCGTAGTACAGTGTAGAAAGTTTTATCACGGGTTTTGAATGTTTTTGAGAGGAAGATTTGCCCATGATGGATTAAACTTTCTTTGTCAGAGGCTGAACTAAGCCGGTCAAAACGAAATTGGCTGGAACTTTAAGGCATGCATTCAACCAGAAACATTGCCCAGCTAGAAATATAATCGAGAGTACATTCGGGGTTCTAAAAAACTGGTTAAAGGGCTTGGCTCGCTCTCGCTAAAGTACCAGCCAAGTAAAGTGGTCCTAATAACAAATGTTTGCTACACTTTGCACAAAATTTGCAGACACTATAGTGTACGTGAAGAAGAAGGAGAAAACATTACTTATAAAAGCGAGTCAAATAAAATGGAATTTTACGAAGAAGTTCCAACTTCCAATGAGGCTAACCAGCTAAGAGCCCATTTTGCAAATGGAATCTTATTAAGGCACTAAATCAAGTAACAACATACATAAAATCCAAATAATATTTAATTTTATTTATTAATGTAAAACTATTGTAGCTACGAACATAAACGTACTTTAAAACTAATAAAAAAAAAATAATAGTTCATATTAAACATAAACAAAGGAACATAAAAGTTTTTTCACAGTCTTGAGCTATGTAACTAAAATCTTAAAGAACTAAAAGAAATTTCATTTTCTTGAAAACTCATATCCAGCTTAAGGCGGGTTTGTTCAGAGCGGGTTAAATAAGTAATTTGGTTATCAAGGATTTTTCTTAATCTATGATTAATAATCTGTGATCACCAAAGAGTGTTTGTTCACCTTTTTTATAGCTTGGTTAGCAAATCATGGGTTATTCAAAAATCGTTCCATTTTCCAGTCTATATGTCAAAACTTAATCAAGGAAATTATTGAAAATACATACATTTTTTCATGATAGAGTCAGTTTTTTTTTCGGTTGTCAAAACTATCGAGATTTGAATTTAATTTCATCCTGGCGACATCAATTGATTCAACAAGTGCTATGTTTTCTTCATGCACATCTGGTACAATCTCTTCATTAATAAATTTATAAAAGAATTTACTCCATTTCAAACAATTCGGTTCAGATGCTTACTGATTTCCAAAAAAATATTTTATGTGATATGTCAGCCTGACAATTTTTTATTTTGAAGGAATATCTGTGATTTGAACAAAAATTAAGCCTGAACAAACTGAATTTCAGTTAATCGTCGATTAAATGGAGCTTACCCAGAAAAATTACCTGGTTAGCAAAATCTTTGATTAAAAGCTCTGATCAGAGATTTCTTGATTAAAAATTTCGTGAACAAACTGAATCCATGATTATCATCTGGAATAATCATTGATTAGAAATAATCAAGCTTGAACAAACCGGACCTAAGTCCGTAAATCTATTTCTCGAATTCTTAACTGAATTTCTTCTCTTCTTAATTTTTCCTTTTCAAGGTTATGCATCTTTGTTTTCTCGGTGTGGGCATCCAAAAGCATTTTAAAAGCTCTACCATCTTTTGCAGTTTCCTTAATGTGTGTTAAATATCTTTCGTAACACGGTTTTGTCTGTCGGAAACTGTAATTAAGCTCTTTTTTCTATTGCATTCGTTTGCTTAGCCAGATAATCCTCGATGTTGTTGTTTGCTGATTTTCTTTTTCTTTTTCGGCTGGGTCCAGCAACTTCCTGCGCTGACTCCAATTCAACATCTTCGATTGAGTTAGTTAAATAAATATTGTTTTCACATTCGACTTGGTCCACCAAACCAAAATCAAATGTGTTTGCGATTCCCTCAACCACGGTGAGAATTCCGCAAATTTTTGCAGCATTGTCTTCTGTTGATGATACCTCAACAATTTTAAATGGCCCCCTCCAGTTGAACACCATTCCCCAATTGGTTTTTGATAATAAGTTCCAAGTCTCAATCCCACCGAGAACGACCTGGGAAGACGAAAAGTTTTTGAGAGATGATTCAATTCATTTCTATACAGATGGTTCAAAAACCGAAGAAGGGGTAGGCTGTGGGGTGTACTCAAACCGACTTAACCTAAGTCTCTCGTTCCGCCTTCCAAACCATTGTAGCGTGTCCCAAGCGGAAATTCTGGCGATCAAAGAGGTCCTATCATGGCTAAGAGAAAACGTGATATCCTCAACGAATATCCGGATTTTCTCAGATAGTCAAGCAGCCCTGAAATCACTCGGCGCTGTTTCTACGAACTCAGTAACCGCCCTTAACTGTCGCCTATCTCTTAGGGAGATGGCTGAACAGTTCAATATTCACCTTATTTGGGTGCCGGGGCACAGAGATATCGTGGGTAACTGCAAAGCCGAAGAACTCGCCAGAGAAGGAACCGTTCTACCGATCTCAACCAGCAGGTTGAAAATTGGTATACCAATCGCTACATGTAAACTTATGCTAAAGCAAGAGGCAATAGATAGAACAAATCATAGGTGGAACAATATCACCACGTGCGTGGCAACAAATCGGATATGGCCAGGACTAGATCCAAAACGCACAAGACATTTGTTATCCATTACCAGATTGCAAGTTAGCTCCGTAATCAATGTCACCACCGGACATTGTCTGATAGGAAGACATGCCATAAGAATTGGCGTTCCCTCTAAAGACTTCTGCAGAAGTTGCTTAGATGAGGAGGAGGACGAGACAATCCCACACCTCCTCTGCTCATGTCCTGCACTCTCTTTTAAAAGAAAACTGCATCTAGGAAAATATTTTCTTGATGATCCAAGCGATCTGGGGAACACAGATTCCCTGCATCTCCTTCGCTTTATTAAAAGCTCCAAATAGTTTTAAGTGAGGTACTTCCTCGCATAATTTCTATGGTATCACAATGGACCCAATATTGGTCTAAGTGTGTCAGCTTGTTTTCCTGACAGCCATTTAAACCTAACCTAACCTAACCCTCCAGTGGATGCATATTCGGCTTTGTTGTGTGCTAACTTTTTCCTTATTGTTGACCTCCAATCTGCCCAAACCTTTGGAGAAAAAAAATTATAGATAAATTTGTTTCAAATGATTCTTTTTATTATTACTGACTTTTTTCCATCCAGTTGTATCTTTCTGAGGGGGACCATGACTGAATGCATTTTCGATTTTAAGTCTGCCCTTAGCTTGCTTATAATTATAATGCTTTTGAGCAAAATATTCTCTTTAGGGATACGCTGCATCACCCAAAATGTGTTATTGGCTTCCACACAAAGTTGGCAATTTGTCCGCTATGAAAGACAACGGTAAAACGCGAGCGTCATGAATTATGCTGGCCGATCCAATAAAAACATCAATAAATCGTAGGTCTGCAACACAAATCCCCACAAATCTGTTTAGGAAATAATATTTTATGTTAAAAAAGAGCTTGTAAATTCAAAGCCAACTGTACTGACCTCCACAAATTTGCTTGCGATGTTATTCTTCTCAATTTCACTCTTTGGAAAACTGATGTAATTTGGTGTTCTATCATAAAAAATAGCAAAACCAAGTTCAATTGCCTGTGCTATGCTGAAACTGTGATATTGAATAAATTAAATACTTTTCTGTATGTAGTCTTGTTTCCAACAAACTTGCATTGTTTTAAACAGTTTACTTATCACTCATTGTTATACATAATTAAAATTTTACCATAAAAAAGCAAAGATTTGAGATTTCGCATCAATTTCCTTTCTACCACCAAACCACCATTGTATTTCATTCTGAAGTGTGAAGACTCTTCAAACTTTTAGATGAGCATATCTGCGGCACCTCTGGACACACGAAAGTTGTTTCGAAACTGAAACCACACAAAACATTTCTAGTTATTGAATAAAATTGGTTATATTATTACAAATGTAGAAGACGTTACCTCTGATTCAGTATATTTGTTAACAACATCCAGAAACAAAGTTTTTTATCCTGTGTTTTTTTATTTCTTCTCAAAAAAGCTCTTCAAGAAACATATCGTCATCATCAGATGACGATGATGACGAAGAAGATGACGACAAATAGTCCAGCGAACCTACAAATTCTAAATGATTTATTTCTGCACTCATCTTCAATTACTTTCATTTTTCTTTTCAATTTTAATAATCACCAAGCAAATTTCACAACAATTTTTTCCATTTGGCGTTTGACACAACAGATGTTTTTGCATGAGTGTGAGTAGGTAATTCTCAGAGTAGATCGCCACACCGATTGGGAGTAGATTTTTGGCGATTAAAGTAACTCCAGATCTACTCTTTTTTTCAATGAAACATAGAAAATGGAAAACGAGTAGATCTTTTCACAAAAGGAGTAACTCTTTTCGTCTATGAAAAACGATATAAGTGTCACATGAAGATCCACGGCAAAGTAAACAATAGTTTAACAGCTGCATTTAACACAATATATTGACAATTCCGTTCTATCTCAAACTATTTGTTTGTTGAAAAATGAAACTGCCTTATAACTAGGCAGGAGCGTTAATAGAATATTAACTAGGAGCGTTAATAGAATATTTTTGTGAGTTAGGAAAGATTCACTGATGCAATTACTAACGTATCACATACCAGCGTTGCCGCAGTAAAATTTTTTAAGGTGCCATTTTCGGTAACCAAAGGTGCCGACTGGGTGCCACCAGCCCTTCAAAGGTAGAGAGATATTTAAAAACACAAAAAACAAATACTTTCCCATAAAGTATCATTACGATTATTTGGGCATGAATTAGTACACACACACACACACGATATGTATGTCTCACTACTTGAAGAAAACCATTCCTTTCAGTCTTTTTTGAATGACTTTATTAAGTTTTCTTCATTAAAATGTATCAAGCTCTTAAGGTGCCAATTGAGAGCTAAAGGTGCCAAGGTGCCAATCGAGACTGAAGGGTGCCAAAATGGCACAATTGTGCCACTTCGGCAACGCTGTCACATACTGCAACAATACAAAAACTAGAATCCAAGTATTCCTCCAAATATTTTTCTTCTAAATCCTCAATTGCTTCCAACAACATATTTGGTTTCGTATTATCATTATAAGAATTTTTAAAGATGGATGTCAGCCATTAGCAAAAAAGCTTTCTACTCTTGCAATTGAGCCTCAATGTTATCAGCAAAACTTTCAAAGACATTTCGTTTTGCGTTGATTTGTAATAGTTTTTCTAGAGCTGATTCAAATTTTGTGTCTGGTTCTTCACAATGGTTTCTTTTTGGTGGCTTTGGTGTTGAAGCAATCGATGGATCAGCGTTTATCAGCATTGCCTCTAGCAGTTCACTACTGTGTTTGGTTCCAACGATATACTCTCACATGATGGTTCCTATCAATTGAATTAAATGAGTTAATAAAAAATGTTTGCATTGTTTTCATAATACATAGTAAAATAATTATATTGTCTTAAGCAGATTCCACAAACTGAGACGGATTGGTTGGAAGTTGCAAAAGATTTCAACTCCTTATGGCAGTTCCCACATACATTGGGCGCACTGGATGGCAAGGACATTCGAATCTATAGGCTCCTTCTCATACAGGCTCACAATTCTATACAACTTTAAGGGATTTTATAGCATCAATTTGCTTGTGTGTGTCGACGCGCACATGTGCAGCCGATTTACTTAGATCAGTGTTGGCTGTAATGGAAAGGCGTCGGACAAGATCATTTTCCAAGACAGCTATCTTTATCTGTCATTGCAGAATGGGACCTTAAACGTCAAATAGCCAATTAGAAGACAACTAATTCGAGGAGAAGGAAATGAAGTGGACTTCTTTTTTATTGCAGATGGTGCTTTTGGTTTAGACAAATATTTAATGAAACCATACAGCAGAACGCAAGAGATTTTTAACTACCGAATGTTTCGTGCACTTATGGTAAAAATGTGCTTTTGGAAGGCTGACCAACCGCTTAAGAATGTTTCGTCGACCTATAGAGGTCTTACCATAAACAGTATCTAGACTTAATTGTTTTGATTTCTTGTGTTTTACATAATTTCTTAGCAAAAAAAATGAACTATGCTGATGACGGACAATCCACAATGAAAACCTGCCGGACACATTCTCAACAGTTGAAGGACAAGGCAACCGAACATATAAGTATTCTTGTAGAATAAAGGAAGAGCTGTCGAGATATTGTTTAGGAAATGGCAGTATTGACTGCCAGTGGAAGAAGGTAAACGTGAATTATAATGGTAGATAGAATTAACAACAATTGAAACGTTTATGAATAAATAACTTTTTATTGCTCCCATTTTTTCGTTGAGTGATACTTGTTTGTCTTTTTTCTCTGAACTCAAATTTCAATTCTACTTTTTTTTTAGATACTAAGCGAGCGGTAGTATTCAAAAGCATGTCTCATCGGTATACAGAGTCAGCAAGCAACATTTCGGGAAAATTTTGGATTACGTTTGTGATGCTATATGCGAAGTCTTACACGGATACATACCCGAATTAAATACCAATGAGTTCGTAAGAATATCAAACGAATTCAATTTCCAGTGGAACGTACCCAATTGTGTAGGAGTCATCGACGGAAAACATGTCGCTCTTAAATGCCCTCAGAACGCAGAAACTTTATTTTATAACTATAAGGTTTGCTAAGAAAAGAAAAACATTATTAGGATAAAGCAACAACTTACCCTATTACTAAACTTAACTTACGTTATGTTTAGGGATTTTATAGTATTGTTTTGATGGCTATTGCTGATGCCATGGGCGTAGCCAGAGGGGGGTTTCAGGGGTTCAACGCCTCTTCTTATTTGGCATAACTTATTTTTATTACGTATAATTACACTAATAAAAAAAATTATGGTACCCGTGGTGTGATGGTTAGCATACCCACCTGCTAACTCAGAGGTCCTAGCAGAGGCAAAAATGTTTTTCCACGGGTATCGTGAGGAATTGGCATGTCCTCCGTTAGTAAATTCATTGCCATGAAAAGCGCTTTCTCAATTAGCCGTTCGGAACCGGCAGAAAATTGTAGGTCCCCTCCATTCCCTCGAAAGGCATGGTTGTGAGAAATGCGCTAGGCCTAGGGGCTCCTCACTCTGTTGCGCCACCCTATTTATTTATTTATATTTACACTAATAATGTATTTTCGATTCAATCTCTCTATGCCGCCCGCCAGCCGCAGCCGCCGCGCTGACCGTAGTCGATTGGCTGATCGCATTCGGTAGCCTTCGTATATTTTCGTGCCGTATCAGTGCGTACTATTAGGCCTGAGTAAATCGATTATTTTCGAAAACCGAATCGATCGTCTATCATTTATCATCATCGGCTATCTAAATGATTCGATCTTTGAATCGATGGGTTATTGATTTAAAAGTGGACAAAGTAAAGGCTTATTTAAAGAACTTTCATTTAGAAATTGCAATTACTAAAAATGTTCGCTTGCGACAAAACAATATCAAAACCCCACAGAACCCCTGCATAATAGTTCTCTAAAAGGATTCTCACTTTAAGGGGTGAAGCTGGTTTAGAGCTTGAAAAAATGGACATAATTTATGAATTTTTTGTGATTCAACAAAAAGATCAATCGAAAATCTGTGAAAGAGGTTTTATAATTTAATTTTTAATATATGTATGTACAAATACAAATTTTTTCGTGTCAATTAAATTCAATATGGCGGCTGTCCAGCATTTCTTCGGAGGCGCCTCATTTCTTAGACGGGTCCATGGTCGAAGATGTAACCTTCTTAATTTTGGTCCTGGGACAAAGTCCCGAATATATAACAACATCAAGAAACGTACGTAGAATGTCAAAATTTCGTATAGATCGGTGAAGACTTCCTCGAGTCTTCGGCCAGTTCAAAAAAAGTGATTTCGAGAAAAACGCGTTTAAGGTTTTAAGTACTATAAATTTATATGGCATACCTGTGGGGTGCTGCCGCAGAATGAAAAGTTTGGACATTTAGACATTTTTGCCGGCGTCCATACTTTGGTATGTTATTTTAAAGCCTTTTAAGATAAAAAAATAATTTCGGTTTCTTCAAAATTCTATTCCAAAACGGCAGAAAATGTAGGTCCCCTCCATTCCCTCACAAGGCATGGTTGTGAGAAATACGCTAGGCCCAGGGGCTCCTCGCCCTGTTGCGCCATCCTATTTATTTTTTTTACTTTATTTATCTCCCAAGTAAATTTTGCGTTCAGTTCTTCAACTACATCTTCTGGCAACTTTTGCAGCATTCGATCCCAGTTTGCCAGCATGGTATAGTGCAATTGAGGCGTTTGGGGATCGATTTTACTTTTTTGGACATCAATTAATTCCTGAATGCTGCTACTAAGAGTTGCAGCCGTTTCCAAAAGAGGATCTTTCTCTTTTCTTCGGTTTTCGTTGAGCTGTAACAAAAAGCGGGAGTTTGACTTAAAACAAATAAATAAATGATTTGTGTTAATGTGCACGGGTACTTACATAAGTATATAATTCGATGGAGTTGGACTGTCGGTGTGTATGTGCTCTTCGCCATAACTAGAGCAGCTTGGAGAGTTGTCGACTTCGCTGATGCTATTATTTATGTTCTGAAACCAAAACTAATTTTATTAGTACTGTTCAAGACCAAATTGCATTTCATCTTCTGTCTTGTTTGCAATTATACCTACATAATGTAGCTTACCGGCGACATACTATCAAAGAACTCCCAGTCTATTCTTTGAGACTCATCTATCAGCACCTCGGAATCCAGTTCTGATAGATCAGCTACGCTACCAGACTTTTTTTTCCTTTTTGCCTGAAGTGTGATAGCGCATGTTTCTCGTAGCGAACGCCAAGTCGATAATAAATAAGTAATACGTGTGTATAATATTAAGAAAAATAATTATTACCTGGCTTGTCTATTTCGGCAGCTATATCACGCCAAAGCCCCGCAACCGCAACACTATTTTTGTGAAGTTTATTTTCCAACTTCCAAATTGGCTCTTTAATTTTTACTAGTGCAGCTAGTTTCTTTTTTTCCTCTGAGTTTAGGTCGCTTTCTTTTTTTTTTTGTCTTTTCCTCTTGGTATGCGATATACCTACTCACCTAAATAAAACTCTTCCATTTTCTAGTTCACTAAATCAAATTTATCTCGCACAATAAATACACAAAACCAAAAAAAATAGAACATTCAAAATTTCGCAAGCATTTACTGTCCCGGGAGATAAATGATAGACGGAAAAGTGTGGAGAATTTAAAAATTTTTAGTAAAAAGATCTACTACAATTATCCACCTAAAAAACCTTTTTCGCATAGCAGCAGCGTACTAGGCTTTAGGATGCAACATAATTCCTAAGTAACTTAGACTTTATTTCATCCCCATATTGACAGAAACGGGAACGGGAAGTACTTGACCAATTTTGAAAATTCTTTCAATGGGATATTAATGAAATATATAAGAAAATAAACGTAATTTTGCTTTAATTTCTTTTATTAAATAAAATTATAACTTTTTAGACGCTTTTCGAAATTTAAAGTTTCATCATCAGCGTCTGTGCTTTTCTTTGCTTTATCTTTGGTTTGATTTCCAAAATACAAAAGAACCTTAACTGGCGCTAAGGATTATGAGCACACCTCTACATTGCTCATTGCGGATACTTTACGTTGAAAGCGCTATCCACTGTTCTTCTCTTGAAGATGCACCCGTCCAAGAACGACATTTCAGTGTAGTAAAAGAGCAATAGCTCATAAACAGGTGCAATGCAATAAGACCCGCGGCAATAAGACCCGTGGGTCTTATTGCCCAAGGAAATGGAAATAACACCCACGGGCTTTGTTTCCACTTTGAAGAGGCAATAAGACCCACTAAAGAATAGAATTAAGGCCCATGTCTTTTGTTTGCCATTTTGAGCAACATTTATATGAGTCTGATGAACATGGGATCTAAAAATTAGTTTTCCTTCATAGAAAGGGTGAAGAACATAGTGGATGCGCTAAATGCATATATTCTTTTTATTTGAAGGAAACAACATTTTGAGGTACCGAAAAATAAAGCTCCAAAATTTCGAAACTTATTTCAGCTTTCCATGGATATGAATTCATAGCTCACTTTGTCCCCCACTTCGTGACATAGGACATAGGATGGAAGCTCAATCCACTTTCTTAAGCGCACATAATAACTAAATCTACTATCTTAATGTTTGTTTTGCTCTTAGCTACATTCTCCTGTTCTGTTCGTGTGAATTTTTTATGTTCAACACCAAGCCCGTAGGGGAGAGTGGGGCACATTTGAACACTTTTTGCTTTCACAGCTGCTGGAACCATACATGTTCGATTCATTGATGTGTAAAGCTTACTTACATGGAACAATGCTATTGAACTGCGATTTCAAATAATATTTGGTTCATTTATGAACATATTTTTATTAAATTTTAATTTTTAACCAATACACATGCTTATGTTCAAAAGTGCCCCATGTATGGGCAGTTTTGAAATTCGAAGGGGCACTTTTGAACAGCAGTATTATTTCGTTTTAGTGATTGAATAACACTTTAAATTTTTACTGTTTTTATCAGTTTTATTAGTAAAGGATAAAAAAACTTAAAAAATAAAAATAAAAATGACATCACATTCAAGGAATCAAGAAGTAACAAAAAATCATAAAAAATAAAATTTGTACTTCAATTATCACGTTCATTAGTTGAAAGACAACAACAAAAACTTATTTAAACATAACATAGAAAACATAGAATATAGTAGGTATACATATTATTAAGAGTAGAATAATTTATCTTCAACCCAACCGGTATTTTGAAAAATCAAATGCAAACGATAAAAATGCGGATGTTCTTGATGTACCTGGGGCATTAATCGGTTCAGGCAGCTTGGCTTTAATTTCTATCCCGCTTATAATGGAGCTGTCTTCGAGATCAGGAAAAAAGAATTTGAAGGATTCAGGCTTCTTTTTCATAAAATCAATGCTGTACATATTTCCATTTTTTTCTTTGATTTTGCCTACAAAAGCTAGTTTTTTATTGTTCTTTTCATTGGAGCATTCTGCCAAAATGAAATCGCCTTGATTTAAATTCTTATAACTCAAATCAAATGATTCCTCGTTTTCTACTTGTTCTGTTACTCGTAGTTCTTCAAACGAAGAATCGTTTGCAAAATCGAAATCAAGATCGGTGTCATCATTAACTGAGAAGCTTTCATCTGAACCCGAGCTAGATTCTATTAAGTTATTAGCTTTGGTTTGCGGTTTGGAGGTTTTAAGGCGTTTAATTAAAGGCAGAATTGGTGTTTTTTTCAGACTCTTTTGGCGTTTTAAATAGGCATCTTCAATTTCATTTTTTTCAGGGGTTTCGGTAAGTATCCGCGACTTTCCTTTCTTTCGGCCTCGAGTTGTGGTTTTCCTCGGGGCAGCTTTCGGATAAGGCCTTGCAATTTCAGGGGAAATTATGTCAGTGGGTGTTGTAATCATATTATGAGCTGGAAAATCGGCTTCATTCGACAATGGTTCAATATTTTCAGTCGTGACTTCAGCAGACTCAGGCAATTTTCGATTTGTGACCTCTGAACATTGAAAGTCTTCTTCAGTGAATGCACTCCTTGAAAATGGAAAAATGCCTGGCTTATCAAAGCCAGAGGTTATATTCCTTTGAGTAAAGGAAGCCATGTAAGCAGTGTTTGCAATAGCTGGAAGATCGTGTATTCTTATTGTTTTGCCGGGATTGTTAAGTAGCCAGTCGTTTTGTGCTACCGATAGTTTTTGCTTGAAGGGTCCCAAAACAGCAACATCAAGAGGCTGAAGGCGATGAGTGCAATGGGGAGGAAAAGTAACGAGGACTATACCATGATCACGGGAAAAGTTAATGGCATCAATTGTGCAATGGCTTTCGTGATTGTCCAGTAAAAGTAATATCATGTCTGATTTAGTGCATCTTGTGGATTTCTGAATGTGCTCAAGAACTTTAACAAAAAGTCCTCCAGTCATCCAACCACTCGTTGGGCTGTTAGCGTAACCAACGCTACCAGTTGGTGCTCCATTAAGCATTGTGTCATGAAATCTAGCCCGCGGAAATATGAACACCGGAGGTATAGTATTACCAATTGCACTTACAATAGCACACATAGTAATTAATTGGCCCCTCTCAGCAGAAACAAATTGTCCAATAGGGTGGAGCGTTTTTTTTTTTTTTTTTGATTATTGCTTCGGCATACCTGTTAAAAGTTGCTGTTTTAAGTCATCATTGAACATTAGAAAAATCAATGAGCTCGAGTTATGTTTAGAGGTGCCCCCGTCATCATTATGTTTTGAAAAATTTATAAATATACTGATGAAATCACAAAGATTTTATGAACGTAGAATGGCTTCCTGAGCGATTCCGTGTGAGTGTTACACAATAAAAATGTCTGAAACATCACGATAGTTAACTTGTACTATCATCTAGTCCTTGCCATGAAAAGCCAGAACTAAAAGTTTTGCCAGCTCAAAAAAAAAAAGATTAAATTTGCTGGCCCTAACCTGTGATCGTACTGGAGCATCTGATAGAGCCGCTGCCATTATAGCGTCTTCTGCCTTAAAAGATGTTGGCATTATTTCATCAAACGATCCAAGTAGTGTCATTGATCGCTCAAAGTTGTGACGGGAGATAACTAAAGCCAGATCAACTTTACAAGAGGCAGATCGTAATAAAATTCATCGCGGTTTGTATTTTGATGCCAGAAGGGACAAAACTTTGGATTGTATTCAGAAAGAAAGTAAATTTTATAGAAAACGAGTTACAAAAAATCATTATGTGACTTTATCGGAACCAGGAAGCAACTATTTCGGGCATGTTACATGTGAGTCAGGGACTGCTAAAGGTATTAAAGATACTATAATAACTCACTTGAAATCTAAGTCAGTAAAACTAAGTGAAATAACTGTAGTTGGCTGCGATGGAACTGTAGTGAATACAGGTTTCAAAGGTGGTATTATTCGTCTGATGGAAGACGATATCAATCGATCATCACAGTGGTTTATCTGCCAATTACATGCTAATGAATTACCACTGCGGCATTTGTTATTACATTTAAATGGAAACACTACAGGGCCGAAATGCTTCTCAGGTACCATTAAGTCTCAACTACTAAATTGTCAAATAATGCCATTAGTCCAGTTTAACATTATAACTATAACATTGCCTGAAATCGCCAGAAATGATTTAAGTAGGTACCGACCAGAAATACCTTTACGATACAATGAATAGCGGTCAGTACTGGTATATTTGCTTTTGATTTGGCTAATATGGAACCTGGACCTTTTAACCACTCTAGATGGCTGACAACAGCTACTCGAATTCTTAGATTATATGCCTCTAAAATCGACCCAGAAGAAAACTTAATGGTATTAGCTACGTGTGCGATGTGAGTTTATGGTGCTATGTGGTTTACAATAAAATGCAATCCCTCCTGCACAAACGGAGCTAGGCATCTGAGGCAAACCATTAGTCTGATGTCTGAGTCGCTTTTTGAATTCAGACTTGAGGACAGTCATTGACAAAGTAATCCAACGAAATGGATATTTCGGACACTCTGAAAATATTCTCATTGCCATGCTCGGAGATGACCGAGAAATCATGCGGGAACTGGCATACCGAAGAATTATAAAAGCAAGATCAAATAATAGTGCTCCAATTCGTAATTTTAAGGTGCCTGCATTTAATTACGATGCCGATGATTATCCAGAAATGATTATGTGGCAAGACTGTAGTATTACTGAGCCACCTTTAACGAAAAATATGTCGGATGAAACATTAAGAGGCATTGTCAAAAATGGCCTCGGCGTAAGTCACAATATTCATGACTTTCCATTTCCATGTTATACCCAAGCCGTCGAACGCTGCATCAAATTGGTGACAGAAGCCTATCGCGTCAATGAATGCCTAATTTAGATACAAAAAAGCAGTTTAATGTCTAAAAATGCAAAATTATGATAACAAGTGATTACATAAAAAAATACTTTTTTTTCTGTTTTTCAACTGTGTTGGGGCACCTCCAAACATTAAGACAGGTCGATGAAATTTTGTACGTTTGTTTTATACATAACAAGGCAACTTTTTATCACTATGCCGTTAAGAAAAAAAAAACTTCATAAAAATCCCTACATTATCGCTCCACCTTATTGTCCAACCTGTTTTTGCCCTTTTTGTGCAATGACCTTTGGAGCTTGAACTACTGTAGTGACCCCGGTTTCATCCAAATTGAAAATCCGATCAGCTGTAAAGTTAAACTTACCGAGTGCTCTCTCATAATTTGAATGAAATTCTTCAAGATTCTTCTGGTTAAAACTAGTAGCCCTTGACAAACTTGTATTCTCTGGTTTTCGTATTGAAAGCGCTGAGTGACGCTTCATAAAGCCATAAATTCATTCAATTCCAGCCATTTGATTTTCTCTCCATGCTTCGGGACATTTTTGCAACAATGTGGCGTATTCAAAAGCTAATACTCGAGCTTGAATTTTGGTCAGTCCGTAATTCATCTTCGAGCTTCGTATCAAATATTTTTCAAGCATCTTTTCTTTACCATTAGTAAAAACTTGCTGTGTTGAATATTTGCTTGAAAATTTTAAGTTTTGTGGCTCCTTTTTACTTGTTAACTTTTTAATACGGTAATACAATGTAGTTGGCAATATTCCGAAGGCAGCAGCAGACCCTCTTAATGACATTGTTTTATCCAAAACTGCTGTTATGGCACTTTTAACATCATCTTCATTGACTACTGTGGATTTTTTTTCTCTTATAAGTGCGCACCATTATTCCCTTTAAGACAAGAAATTGAAACATTGAACCCATTTATGTAAGAGACTTTTAAAATGTGCCTACCAACTGACTCCTAATTATTTTAAGCTCTTTAAAAGAATACTGACCACCTTATAGGTACTCTTATATTGGAATATTATCTGTTATCTCTCACTTAAAAGAACATAATGATACGGTTTAATTTCAACATCTAGTTGTACTATCAGATGATTTGTTATACAGTTTTATGTGAGACTCTCGTTTCCCCATCCATTCGATGTTTTAACAGTAAGCTAAGCTCTAATAGGGCCCATACACTACACATGCATGCTTGCGCAATCAAGTGATTGCGCATGCCGATTGAAGGTGTATGGTGTTGATTGAGTGGTTGTGCATGCGGCATGAGCAAAATCAGAATTTTCTGATATTTTCTTGTTTGCGCATGCATGCATGTGTGGTGTGTGGGCAAAATTGCTCAGTCAAGTGATAAAATTCGAACGAAGAGAAGAGCAGCAGCGGAGTTTTGGCTTGAAATCTTTACAACTTGTCTACACGGCTATAAAAACACGAATGAAGATTGCGCAGTTTGCATGAGTAGTGTAGGGCGAAAGCAATATTGCGCAATCTTCTGATTGCGCATGCATGCATGCGTAGTGTATGGGCCCTATAAGTATTAAACTGTTTTGTTAAGAAAAAGAGATCAGTCTGAATAAAGTCATCGTAGAACCAAGACGTATTGAAAATTAATGCTTTATTATTTTGTTCTTGATTTTGCATGTTGCACGATATATGTTTGTTAAAAAGTATTACAGTAATTCAGAAGTGGGATTACGCGACTAATCAAACTAGTTTTTTTACATTTTGAAAGTACATTTTTTGGTAAATTTTTCTAAATTTCTCTGAAAAAAAAACTATTTTGGTTGTCATTACGATGGATGCCAAGGCACGTGCTGCACATTTTTTACAAAGCGCAAATGTGGCTAGTTTAAAAGATAAGTTGGCCGAAATGGGTTTGGCAACCAGTGGACTCAAAGCTGCGCTGAAATTGCGTCTAGAAGAGGGAATTGCTGAACTCAGTGATGTGGACATTGACAATTTTTTTCCACATGACGTTAATGGTAGTATCTACAATGAAAATGCTTCAAATATAGAGGAAGAAGGAAATGTTCTTTCACAGAGGCTAGAAGACTTACGTGAGCTTATTAGGAAGAAGGAAGAGATTGCTTCATTGCAGAAACGACTTGCTGAGTTGAATAATCCGCAAAGTGAGATTCAGTCTCACCATTCACTTCGTGATTTTGAAGACACGATGCCTACTTTTTCTGGAGACGACAATTACCAGATTACTAAATGGGTTAGTAGTTTTGAGGATGCACGTGTTCTGTACAAGTTCAATGAATCTGAAAGCTTCGTTAATGCAAAGCGATTGTTGAGGGGAACAGCTAAGTTATTCTTGCGGTCAACCTCATGTCGTTCTTGGGGTGAGTTAAAAGCAGCTTTGTTAGAAGAGTTTTATGAGCACGCTACATGTACGGATGTCCATAATATGCTGCGAAGTCGTCGCAAGCTTAGGGACGAAACCTTTCAGCAGTACGTGCTTTCGATGCAGGAGATAGCTGCTCTAGCTGACATCCAAGAGCAGGACTTAATAGGCTACATTATAAAGGGCATTCCTGATTCTATTTTCAACAAGCAAATCTTATTATTTGCAAATAATATCGCCGAGCTAAAGGTAGTATTGAGAAAATATGAAAAGATGAGGAGTGAGTCGCAGCCGTGTACATCAAGTAATCTAAAGCAGAGAAGTAAGCCAAATACAAGTTCAAAGGTCACCGTCAAGTGCTTTAATTGCAATGAGGAGGGCCATATATCGACCAATTGCCTTAAGCCGAAGCGTGAAAAGGGTTCATGTTTTCGATGTGGACAAAAGGGACACGTCATTAAGGATTGTCCACAGTCATCATCAATTTGTGTGGTAGCTAATACTGAACCACAAAAGGACGATCGAAATTGCTCGTTCTTGAAGGACTTTCATGGTGTTTTTGAGTACGAGTTTCAGCAAGAGGAGTCTGGAGCAGATCGCTTATCAATGCACGTGATGACGATGATTGACACGGGAAGCCCCATTAGCTTTGTGCAGCAGCGGTACATTCCGCCTTTCCTGATGACATCATTGCAAGGTTCTATGAATGACTATGTAGGTATTAATAATTCTAAATTATTTATGCTAGGAAATGTATTTTGCAACGTTAAGTTTAAAAATGATTATGTTGGTTTATGTTTATTTGTCGTCAAAGATGAAACAATGAAAAATCCTATAGTGTTAGGTCGAGACTTCATACAAAAATCAAAAATGCGACTTGTTGTTGAAGATGAAGAGTTAAGTTTTATGAAGAATGATATTTCAAAAAATACTTCTTGTGACGAATTTGTGAAAGAAATATTGAGTATAGATACATTTGATAGTAATGACGAATCGGTTTGTCTAAACATTAATGAAAATTTAAATTACGAAGATAAAGAATTGGTTAGAAGTTTAGTTACGTGGAGTATTCCAGCTGATGATAAATTCTCCGATGATTTTGAAATGAATATAGTTCTGACGGACAATAACAGTATTTTTAATTGCGTGCCAAGACGTTTACCTTATGTCCAAAAATTGGAGTTGCAAAAGATTTTAGATGACTTGTTGAAAAGAAAAATCATTCAAGAAAGTAGTTCACCTTTTGCTTCCCCTATAGTGTTGGCCAAAAAGAAGACAGGAGAATTGCGTTTGTGTATAGATTTTCGGCAATTAAATAAAGTTACAGTGAAGGATAATTTTCCTATCCCCTTGATTGAGGACCATTTAGATAGATTGCGTGGTAAAAAGTATTTTTCGCTTTTAGATCTAAAAAGTGGTTTTCACCACGTTAAGATGGCTGAGAATTCCGTGAAATTGACATCCTTCATTACACCACTAGGACAATTTGAATACTTGCGTATGCCTTTCGGCCTTAAGAATGCGCCTTCAGTGTTTCAGCGCTTTATAAACTCACTTTTCAAAGATCTTATTAGCTCGGGGAAATTGCTTGTTTATATTGATGATATTTTAGTGGCAACAGAAACAAGAGAAGAACATTTTTCTATTTTAAAAGACGTCATGAGTGTTGTTAAGAAAAATAGTTTGCAGTTGCGTTATGACAAGTGTTTCTGGCTGTATGAAAAAATTACATATTTAGGTTATGAAGTTTCAGTTGAAGGTATAGGACCTAATTTGAATGGCATCAAAGCAGTTTCGGAGTTTCCAGTGCCCACCAATGTAAAAAATCTACATTCCTTTTTGGGTCTTACTTCCTATTTTAGGAAGTTTATTAAGGATTTTTCGGTTATTTCAAAACCTCTTTACGACCTTCTCAAAAAAGATGCGAAATTCGTTTTTGGTAACAAAGAGTTGTCTGTGTTTGAATTATTGAAGTCAAAGCTTCTTAATGCGCCGCTCCTAAGTATTTATAATCCTAACGCCGACACAGAACTGCATTGCGATGCAAGTAGCTTGGGATTCGGTGCAGTTTTGTTGCAACGACAGGAAGATAAACTTCTCCATCCGGTTTTCTTCTTTTCTAAACGTACTACAGCACAAGAGTCCAAGTACCATTCATATGAGTTAGAAACTTTAGCAATTATATCTGCCTTGAGAAGATTTCGAATCTATCTTGCTGGAATTCATTTTAAAATCATAACGGACTGCAGGTCACTAACCCTAACACTTAATAAGAAAATATTAAATCCGCGAATCTCAAGATGGGCACTAGAGCTTCAAGATTACGACTATGTTATTGAACACAGAGATTGCCAGAGGATGAAACATGTTGACGCATTAAGTAGGTGCCATAATATCTTGATCATTGAAACAGATTCATTTGAGAATATACTTGCAGCATCACAGCAAAAAGACCCTTTAATAAGTAACATTGTTAAAATGCTAGAGCAAAGGGAGAGTCCTGCATATGAGTTAGTAAATGGTCTTGTTTACCGTAAAATTGACAAAAAACTATATTTTTATGTTCCATCCCAAATGGAGAGAAATGTTATACAAACTCATCATGATGCGTTATGTCATTTAGGAGTTGAAAAATGTTTCAACTTCTTAAGGAGAACATATTGGTTTCCCGCTATGAAGATCAAAATTAAAAATTATATAAATAGTTGCCTCAAGTGTATTCATTTCTCTCCGCCGTACGGGAAAAAGGAAGCAGTTCTGCATAATATTCCAAAAGGCGAGAAACCTTTTGAAACACTTCATGTTGATCACTACGGTCCTTTGCCATCATCAGGGCGAAACAGTAAAAAACACATATTTTTGGTAGTTGATGGATTTTCTAAATTTACAAAATTATATGCAGTCAAAAGCACGTCTACCAGGGAAGTAATACAGTGTTTAGAGATTTATTTCTCGTCTTATAGTAAGCCAACGCGATTAATTTCAGACAGAGGTAGTTGCTTTACTTCTGACGAATTTTCTTTGTTTTGCGAGAAATATGATGTCCAACACATTAAAATCGCTACAAGTTCTCCTCAGTCGAACGGACAGGTGGAACGAATAAACAGGTGCCTAACCCCAATGTTGGCCAAAGAAAGTGAAATCGAACCTGGTGACTGGAATAAACATATACAGAAAATTGAATTTGCTCTGAACAATACAGCCAATAAGAGTACAGGCGAAAGCCCAAGCATGCTACTTTTTGGAATTTCACAGAAAGGATTAGTAAATGATAAAATTAGAGAATTTTTAGAGCAAAACATATTAGTAGCTGAGCCCAGGAATCTAGAATCATTAAGACAGGAAGCAAGTAAGAATACTGTTAAGAGTCAGGAATCTAACAAAATATATTACGATAAACATCATAAAAAACCATACAACTATAATGTTGGCGATTTTGTAATGTTAAAAAATGTTGTGACTACTCCAGGTGTGAACAAAAAGCTTCTAGCCAAATTCAAGGGTCCATTTGAGATCATAAAAATTCTTCCAAATGACCGTTATCTCGTAAAAGATATAGAAAACCTTCAAATATCACGCATTGCATATGAAGGAATTGCATGTCCCCAAAATATGAAGCCTTACGTTTTACCATAAGGAAAACGTTTTACTATCTGCATGTATCTCTTCTCTTTCAATTCCTAAAAGTTTATAATTAAATACTAATACTCGTTACTAATAACTCGTTAATCAAAAGTGTATTCAAAACGAAATTCAATTTTATTTAATGTCATAGTATAATTTTTTTATGATAAAGTATTTATCTACAAGTAAAGTACAATATGTATTTGTTTTCGTATGATATACTGAATCGAGGACGATTCATAGTCAGGATGGTCGAGCTGTAAGAGACTTTTAAAATGTGCCTACCAACTGACTCCTAATTATTTTAAGCTCTTTAAAAGAATACTGACCACCTTATAGGTACTCTTATATTGGAATATTATCTGTTATCTCTCACTTAAAAGAACATAATGATACGGTTTAATTTCAACATCTAGTTGTACTATCAGATGATTTGTTATACAGTTTTATGTGAGACTCTCGTTTCCCCATCCATTCGATGTTTTAACAGTAAGCTAAGCTCTAAGTATTAAACTGTTTTGTTAAGAAAAAGAGATCAGTCTGAATAAAGTCATCGTAGAACCAAGACGTATTGAAAATTAATGCTTTATTATTTTGTTCTTGATTTTGCATGTTGCACGATATACGTTTGTTAAAAAGTATTACATTTATACAGTGAAAGATCTAAAAATATGTGGAAGAAACTGATCGGGGCAGTTTTGAACATGTTCAATCGTGCCCCAACACACTTGTTCAAATCTGCCCCAACTGTTTCAAAGCCATAAAATGTTGTATAACTACTTTACTAAAACATATTAATTTAAAAACTCACCGTGATTTCGTTCCAAATTTATTTACTGTTAACAAAATTTATTTCCTGGTTTTATATCGCGCACTAAAATTTGTACACACCCTTACAACTAAAAAACCAAATATAACGCACAAGCACTAAAAAACCACCTTCCACCTATAGATCTGAAAGCCGACTGAACAAAGCACGGAACGTCAATGACGTTTAAGGATACATTGTTGCCAGCTTAAAATATTGAATTACTTTTGAAAAACAGTAATAAACTAAAATTTTATAAGCAGTGTTCAAATGTGCCACGTGTTCAAATGTGCCCCACTCTCCCCTACTACCAGAAGGGAAATTTCGTTCGCTTCGCTTTGCTTTTTACTCACGGATAGAATAATGAAGCTGAAAGCGAAGCGGAAAAAATTTTCTCAAGGGAATATGGATGTGTGGTGTAAAAATAAAAATTCGCGCGAATTTCTTTTTATCAAATTTATATTATTCAATTTGTCATACAATTTCAATGAATCTAAAATAACTTGAAAAGCATCTGCTTTCTTAACCCGATTTATATAGTCGGGGTGGCAGGGATCGTATAATGTTGATTCTAATTCGTAGTGAACTATTAACTCACAAGCCAATTCCTTTGACCACTTGAATTCTTCCGCCATAATACAAAATGATTTCCCAACTAAGTTCAAATCAAGAATAACTACGAAAAACAACGAATAGAGATAAAGAGAAACTTGAAAAAATGCACGACAAATGCTACCCGTGCATGTACGGGCAGCTCTATTTCTATCTGGATTTTTTTCTCGCTTGCACTTCATTCATGCACGAGAGAAATGCGCCGTGGAATAGTGGACTATGCGATTATAAATACGGCTGTTATTGTGCAGAACACAACAAGCAAGCACAAACTGGCACATGCTTTCAACTTTAAAAGTGAAATGAAACCGAAACCGAAATTGCAAATCGAGTGAATGCTCGCGTTCTTTGCACCGGGACTTCTCGTCGCTCTTTATCAAAAGTGTCAGAAGTTTCAGCTGGCATTTAGCTGACAGTTAGATTTTTCTGATTTTCGAACATAGATTTTCAGATGGAAAAAAGAAAAATAAATAGGGTGGCGCAACAGAGCGAGAAGCCCCTGGGCCTAGCGCATTTCTCTCAACCATCCCCTGTGAGGGAATGGAGGGGACCTACAGTTTTCTGCCGGTTCCGAACGGCTAATCGAGAAAGCGCTTTTCATGGCAATGAATACTAACGGAGGACTTGCCAATTCCTCGCGAAAGGCGATACCCGTGGAAAAAACATTTTTGCCTCTGGTGCGATTCGAACTCGAACCTCTGGATTAACAGGCGGACATGCTATCCATCACACCATGGGTACCACGGAAAAAAGCAGTCTGAAAATTCTTAAAAAAAGTTCTTGCTGTCAGAACAGTGGATTTTCTTACTGTTAATTTCTACTTAACTTCTTGGTAATGGTTGCGGTTTGTGAAAATTATAGTTTTTAGTATTATAAAATGCCTAGATATTGGGTGCGTTATCAAAATGAAAACTTCCAAGTGGATGTTTCTGAAGATGAATTTCTTCAGATACAAAATGGTAAGTTGGATTGTAATAAACTAGAAACAAAAATGTTCAATGTAGTAAATTTTTTTAGATCCAGAATTTGCGAGGCAGTTTATGGAAACCAGTTTCGTGCACGAGGAATTTCTTGATGGTACGTATGTTTTATTTTCCTTTCGTAAAAAGTAATGTCTTTTTTGTAGAAATGGAATCGGGATGCTGTGGAGGAGATTTTAACGTGATGGATGAAGTTCAAGAAGAAGTGCAACTAGTGCAACGTGAGTAGCATTTAGATTATCGAATACTTTTTTTTTGGATACGTGTGATATGCTGGTTGGCGACTAGTACGAAACGTTCAAGTTAGTTCATCTACAGGCTGCATTTGCACTCATCAGTCTCCCTGAAAATAATTGTTAAAGGAAAAAAACCAACTGCAACAAGTGTTATTCTAACACACTCATATAATTAATTTGTTTAACAACTCTTTCCATTCTTCAAATCAATTTTTAATAGAATTAATCGATTCGCCTCTATCAACTCGGCTGCTATCGTCTCCATTGCTATTGTACGACGTTCTTCTAAGGCCAACAGATGTACCGAACCTTGTCAAGTGCGCCTGATTTTGGCGTTTGGTTCACTACTGGTTGTTCTGGCGGTGGCGGCGCGGCGTATCTTCTTTTTTGTCAAATGAGCTAGTTGATATACTTGGAAGGATATTCTTAACTATAGGTCTTCGAGAAAATATTCCTGGAATTGGGGCAACTGCTTTTTGCGAGAATTGCCTCAAGTGTTTGTTTTCAGCGCAAAATATGCTGTCCATTTGTTCAAAGTAGGGCCAAGTTATGTATTTTGATCTTCTTTTATTTTGTTTTACACAACTGTAGCGAATTTTCAAATTGCGAAACTTTCTATTCAAAGAATCTTCATTTATGGTGAAACCTTTTTCCATTAGTCGTAGTCGAATGTTTGTAAATATTTGTCGACGGCGCATTTTAGGGTTGCGAAAGTGCTTTGTGTTTTAAACATTCGTTTATAAACAACTCCGTGTTGGTACGATTCCAAGAACGAACTTTAGCAACAAATAAAATCAAATTTGTTCAAAATAAATTAGAAAAAGACATAAATTAAAAAAAAGAACGAATTTAGGGTCAAAGCTTTGAGCGAGTGTGTTAAGAATCGAAGTGAATGTAAAAAAAAAACTTAGCTTTTCGTTGATGAGCGGCCCGGTTTCATTAAAAGTGCATTGAGTTCTGAAACAGACATTTGCTAGGACAACAGGTCGACTTTTATGTTAAGGTGCTTTAGAAGGTGTTCCATAGTAAGACAGCAAGTCTTTACTGCTTTCACGACAGGACTCGTAAAGAAATTAAGAAAACCTTGGGACCAAGTCTTAAAACTGTCCTGTAGATGTACAGTAGGTACACAGTTGTAGTTTTCTCTGTCACAACCTATCGGAACAAAGTTTTCTACGATTTAAATTATCATCGAAATTCTCTGCAATCGTAGTTTGTCTGATCGTTTATGGTGACAGAGCAAAATAAGGTCGAAAAAGGTACTTGCAACGGTTTATTTTGAAAAGGAAATACAATAAATCCTATTGCTTAATATAATTCAAGTTCTATGGCACATGCAGAATTAATATTGAAAATTCAATAGAAAAGCTTTGTTTTCATTGCCTTTACTTCAGATGTTTCTCTCCATCTTCGTGGTTGAGGAACTTCAGGAGACTCTAGCAGGACTTGACTCAATGCAAGTCAATACTCACTGACACAGTGAACTTATGTTCGCACACCTGTGAACTACCTACCTGTGAGGAACCATAAAACCAAAAAAACGCATGTTGGAAAAAATGTGACTTAAGTGGTTTTTGCAATGATCGATTCAATTGTTGTTGATCTGTTAATCGAACATTTTTCTCGATTAAATATTAAAGAAATAATTCATTATAAGTATAATTAGTGGTGTTGATTTGTTTTTTTGAAGATGTGGAAGAAAATGATAGTCTACGGAACAAATTATTGTGTCTAAGTTTGAAAAGTTTGAAAGGAAGATTTCTTTTATATTTACATACAATTTTTTCCGACTTTGACTTTGAATTATTATTTAAATTTTTAGAATCTGAAAGTGTATGGACAAATAGCAGCACGTTATTATTTTTGGATGAGGTGCTTATACGAAGGCAAGAGTTGAGAAACCCCAAACAGAAAAAGAAAACCATTTTTAACAACATCGAAAGTGAGCTGAAAAAGAAAGGTTATAACTTTGCGGCATCTGTACTCGAAAAAAAAGCTGGCAAACCTGAAGCAGTATTACCACGGTATCGTCGACAACAACAAAAAAACTACGACAGGGAGAGGAAGGATTTCCTGGGTGTTTTTTGATATTATGTCACAAATCTTCCATAAAGAGGTAACAGTGCAGGAATGTCCATTGTTCAATTCGCTAACTCATAATAAAAAAAATTCGTTCAACGCCTTACGCACCACCACCCCACCATCAGCCCGAGCATCAACTAACCCGATCCAAGCATCCACTGGTGTAACTGATGAAACTATTACTACGCCCCCTTCTGCAGGTGTATCGGCATGGTCAGTAGAACTAGTAAAGTTGAAAAGGCCAGAAAAGAAGCTCTGGACATAGATGCAAAAAGATTGCAGATGGCGGAAGAAATTTTGAAATCAATGAAAAGGATGGAAAACCTCAGAAGAGAATATAATGCCATCGAAGCAGAGAAGCTGGCTCTAATGAAGAGGCAATATGATTCCAAAAACTAATTTTTGTTGTTTTTTTTTTTTTGTTGGTTTGTTTTGTAATAAAATTAAAAGAATAAATTACCAAAAATTTCCTTTGCATTGTTTTTTTTTTCAATTTTTTTATTTAATTTTCATTTTGAAAAGCTCTTAGTAAAGCGTTCCGTTTAACTTCTCCAGCACTTCTGTTCCGTACATTTTGGGAATTCACTTCGGGAGTTTCAAGATCGTCTGCAGTTGCCATCAGTTGCTCGTTCAAAGGTTCGTCCTCATCGTTATAAAGTATTATGTGGTTGTGTAAAACAACGGTCGCAACAACAATTTTTTTTGCAGTATCTGGCGTTGCGACATCCAAATACTTAAGACGTCGGAACCTTCCTTTTAAAAAACCAAACGCTCTTTCGATGGTCACTCTTGCGCTGCTAAGAGACGTGTTGAAACGTGACTGAGCCGCAGTTAGGTGCCCATTGTCGCGAAAAGGAGTTTGAAGGCTTGTGGAAAGCGGGTAAGCAGAATCACCTACTAAGTGGAACTCTGGTGGAATAAGATCCGTTATTCCACTACAGAGCTCACTGATCCTAAACACTCTCGCGTCATGCAGCCGTCCTGGTGCTCCAACGCAAACGTCTGTGAAAACTGTTCTGTGATCACAAACAGCTATAAAAAAAGGGTTTCATAATTTCTGTTTCAATTTATTTGGTTTCATCTTCTTATTACCTTGCAAAATAATCAATTTGGTGTTTTTCCGATGATAGTAATCAACGGGGTTATGTTTGGGTTGCTTCATTTGAATATGGCATCCATCAATGGCTCCAATAATCCCAGGAATCTTTCCATTAGATTTTTCTTGGAAGCACTGTAACAGAGATATTTTATAAACACAATAGACTTTCCCATCAATTTATCAATTTTTTGTTTCTTACGTTGGATATGTTCTCGTATTCGTTTCGAGCAGGCCACTTTACATAATCTTCCGTCAGATCATTTATTATTTCCACTATTTCCATGAAAATAGAATGTGCATGGCTTTTTGCGAAATTGAACCTGTCACCGACAGACAAAAAACTTTCCTGCTTGGCCTACATCCAAACAGTAAAAAGTAGCTTCTTCTCTAAATCTGTTTTTCCAGCCACGGTTTCAACATTCCTCAAAAAATCCTGTTAGAGAAACATTTGTATTTTAGCTGAATTTTTTTTGTTAGGAAACTTACACTAAAACATTCTCGACTCATTCGGAAATGTTGTCGAAATTCTTCGTCGGAATACGCTGGAATGGTATCCTCATAAAAGTTTAGATTCCTAGTGTCTTCATTCTGCAGGCCAAACATTTCGGGATCGCTCAATAACCGTGAATACACCATCAAATCGTTTTCTACATAGGCTGCTACTTGGCCTGCCGTACAGAAAAAAACAGTCAAAAAATAAGAACGACTAATTCACTCAATCTTACTCATTATTTCGTTTTCAAAATCCATTTTAACTCTTGTTTATTTTAATTTTATGTTTCAGCAGCGTAAACACAAGTAAAACCGACAAATGATTTGTCCTGATTTGACTTAAGAAAAAAACTTGACGTTTCTCGCTAAATAGCGTTCTTGAACTGACAGTAGTAGTTTCGAAATTTCGAAGTTGCGACGAACGCGAGCAATTAATTTTCAGTGTTCTGCATTTCGATCGATTTCACCATTTCGAAAACTTTTCGAAATCACTTCAAGTGAAATTGAAAACAGCTGATACCTGTCATTTAATGTAAATCTCAATTAGTTGATTTCAATAGTTTCTTGAGTTTCCTGATCAGAAAATTAAATATGAATGCTGTTCTTATTGCTTCGGTTTTGAAAATCGAAAAGAAAAGATATGCAACAGAGAAAGTACAAAAACGTATGTAGATTGAGAGACATTTCTAATCCATTAGAGATTGCAGATGCACCGTGAGTATTGAATATTGATATGTGGCAAGTAGAATCGAAGTATTTTCATGTTTATTATTTAACTAAAGCTTATAACATACTATCGTGTAAATGAAGATGCTTTCCAACTGTTGCTGTCAACAACGCCGCATCTACAAAAAACGTCTATTTCTTGCACATTGCAGAAGGCTGCTGTCTTGCGCTTTTTTGCAGAAGGTAATTTTCAACGGTCTGTTGGGAAAGATGCTGATGTGTTTATGGGCCGTAGTACAGTGTAGAAAGTTTTATCACGGGTTTTGAATGTTTTTGAGAGGAAGATTTGCCCATGATGGATTAAACTTTCTTTGTCAGAGGCTGAACTAAGCCGGTCAAAACGAAATTGGCTGGAACTTTAAGGCATGCATTCAACCAGAAACATTGCCCAGCTAGAAATATAATCGAGAGTACATTCGGGGTTCTAAAAAACTGGTTAAAGGGCTTGGCTCGCTCTCGCTAAAGTACCAGCCAAGTAAAGTGGTCCTAATAACAAATGTTTGCTACACTTTGCACAAAATTTGCAGACACTATAGTGTACGTGAAGAAGAAGGAGAAAACATTACTTATAAAAGCGAGTCAAATAAAATGGAATTTTACGAAGAAGTTCCAACTTCCAATGAGGCTAACCAGCTAAGAGCCCATTTTGCAAATGGAATCTTATTAAGGCACTAAATCAAGTAACAACATACATAAAATCCAAATAATATTTAATTTTATTTATTAATGTAAAACTATTGTAGCTACGAACATAAACGTACTTTAAAACTAATAAAAAAAAAATAATAGTTCATATTAAACATAAACAAAGGAACATAAAAGTTTTTTCACAGTCTTGAGCTATGTAACTAAAATCTTAAAGAACTAAAAGAAATTTCATTTTCTTGAAAACTCATATCCAGCTTAAGGCGGGTTTGTTCAGAGCGGGTTAAATAAGTAATTTGGTTATCAAGGATTTTTCTTAATCTATGATTAATAATCTGTGATCACCAAAGAGTGTTTGTTCACCTTTTTTATAGCTTGGTTAGCAAATCATGGGTTATTCAAAAATCGTTCCATTTTCCAGTCTATATGTCAAAACTTAATCAAGGAAATTATTGAAAATACATACATTTTTTCATGATAGAGTCAGTTTTTTTTTCGGTTGTCAAAACTATCGAGATTTGAATTTAATTTCATCCTGGCGACATCAATTGATTCAACAAGTGCTATGTTTTCTTCATGCACATCTGGTACAATCTCTTCATTAATAAATTTATAAAAGAATTTACTCCATTTCAAACAATTCGGTGCAGATGCTTACTGATTTCCAAAAAAATATTTTATGTGATATGTCAGCCTGACAATTTTTTATTTTGAAGGAATATCTGTGATTTGAACAAAAATTAAGCCTGAACAAACTGAATTTCAGTTAATCGTCGATTAAATGGAGCTTACCCAGAAAAATTACCTGGTTAGCAAAATCTTTGATTAAAAGCTCTGATCAGAGATTTCTTGATTAAAAATTTCGTGAACAAACTGAATCCATGATTATCATCTGGAATAATCATTGATTAGAAATAATCAAGCTTGAACAAACCGGACCTAAGTCCGTAAATCTATTTCTCGAATTCTTAACTGAATTTCTTCTCTTCTTAATTTTTCCTTTTCAAGGTTATGCATCTTTGTTTTCTCGGTGTGGGCATCCAAAAGCATTTTAAAAGCTCTACCATCTTTTGCAGTTTCCTTAATGTGTGTTAAATATCTTTCGTAACACGGTTTCGTCTGTCGGAAACTGTAATTAAGCTCTTTATTCTATTGCATTCGTTTGCTTAGCCAGATAATCCTCGATGTTGTTGTTTGCTGATTTTCTTTTTCTTTTTCGGCTGGGTCCAGCAACTTCCTGCGCTGACTCCAATTCAACATCTTCGATTGAGTTAGTTAAATAAATATTGTTTTCACATTCGACTTGGTCCACCAAACCAAAATCAAATGTGTTTGCGATTCCCTCAACCACGGTGAGAATTCCGCAAATTTTTGCAGCATTGTCTTCTGTTGATGATACCTCAACAATTTTAAATGGCCCCCTCCAGTTGAACACCATTCCCCAATTGGTTTTTGATAATAAGTTCCAAGTCTCAATCCCACCGAGAACGACCTGGGAAGACGAAAAGTTTTTGAGAGATGATTCAATTCATTTCTATACAGATGGTTCAAAAACCGAAGAAGGGGTAGGCTGTGGGGTGTACTCAAACCGACTTAACCTAAGTCTCTCGTTCCGCCTTCCAAACCATTGTAGCGTGTCCCAAGCGGAAATTCTGGCGATCAAAGAGGTCCTATCATGGCTAAGAGAAAACGTGATATCCTCAACGAATATCCGGATTTTCTCAGATAGTCAAGCAGCCCTGAAATCACTCGGCGCTGTTTCTACGAACTCAGTAACCGCCCTTAACTGTCGCCTATCTCTTAGGGAGATGGCTGAACAGTTCAATATTCACCTTATTTGGGTGCCGGGGCACAGAGATATCGTGGGTAACTGCAAAGCCGAAGAACTCGCCAGAGAAGGAACCGTTCTACCGATCTCAACCAGCAGGTTGAAAATTGGTATACCAATCGCTACATGTAAACTTATGCTAAAGCAAGAGGCAATAGATAGAACAAATCATAGGTGGAACAATATCACCACGTGCGTGGCAACAAATCGGATATGGCCAGGACTAGATCCAAAACGCACAAGACATTTGTTATCCATTACCAGATTGCAAGTTAGCTCCGTAATCAATGTCACCACCGGACATTGTCTGATAGGAAGACATGCCATAAGAATTGGCGTTCCCTCTAAAGACTTCTGCAGAAGTTGCTTAGATGAGGAGGAGGACGAGACAATCCCACACCTCCTCTGCTCATGTCCTGCACTCTCTTTTAAAAGAAAACTGCATCTAGGAAAATATTTTCTTGATGATCCAAGCGATCTGGGGAACACAGATTCCCTGCATCTCCTTCGCTTTATTAAAAGCTCCAAATAGTTTTAAGTGAGGTACTTCCTCGCATAATTTCTATGGTATCACAATGGACCCAATATTGGTCTAAGTGTGTCAGCTTGTTTTCCTGACAGCCATTTAAACCTAACCTAACCTAACCCTCCAGTGGATGCATATTCGGCTTTGTTGTGTGCTAACTTTTTCCTTATTGTTGACCTCCAATCTGCCCAAACCTTTGGAGAAAAAAAATTATAGATAAATTTGTTTCAAATGATTCTTTTTATTATTACTGACTTTTTTCCATCCAGTTGTATCTTTCTGAGGGGGACCATGACTGAATGCATTTTCGATTTTAAGTCTGCCCTTAGCTTGCTTATAATTATAATGCTTTTGAGCAAAATATTCTCTTTAGGGATACGCTGCATCACCCAAAATGTGTTATTGGCTTCCACACAAAGTTGGCAATTTGTCCGCTATGAAAGACAACGGTAAAACGCGAGCGTCATGAATTATGCTGGCCGATCCAATAAAAACATCAATAAATCGTAGGTCTGCATCACAAATCCCCACAAATCTGTTTAGGAAATAATATTTTATGTTAAAAAAGAGCTTGTAAATTCAAAGCCAACTGTACTGACCTCCACAAATTTGCTTGCGATGTTATTCTTCTCAATTTCACTCTTTGGAAAACTGATGTAATTTGGTGTTCTATCATAAAAAATAGCAAAACCAAGTTCAATTGCCTGTGCTATGCTGAAACTGTGATATTGAATAAATTAAATACTTTTCTGTATGTAGTCTTGTTTCCAACAAACTTGCATTGTTTTAAACAGTTTACTTATCACTCATTGTTATACATAATTAAAATTTTACCATAAAAAAGCAAAGATTTGAGATTTCGCATCAATTTCCTTTCTACCACCAAACCACCATTGTATTTCATTCTGAAGTGTGAAGACTCTTCAAACTTTTAGATGAGCATATCTGCGGCACCTCTGGACACACGAAAGTTGTTTCGAAACTGAAACCACACAAAACATTTCTAGTTATTGAATAAAATTGGTTATATTATTACAAATGTAGAAGACGTTACCTCTGATTCAGTATATTTGTTAACAACATCCAGAAACAAAGTTTTTTATCCTGTGTTTTTTTATTTCTTCTCAAAAAAGCTCTTCAAGAAACATATCGTCATCATCAGATGACGATGATGACGAAGAAGATGACGACAAATAGTCCAGCGAACCTACAAATTCTAAATGATTTATTTCTGCACTCATCTTCAATTACTTTCATTTTTCTTTTCAATTTTAATAATCACCAAGCAAATTTCACAACAATTTTTTCCATTTGGCGTTTGACACAACAGATGTTTTTGCATGAGTGTGAGTAGGTAATTCTCAGAGTAGATCGCCACACCGATTGGGAGTAGATTTTTGGCGATTAAAGTAACTCCAGATCTACTCTTTTTTTCAATGAAACATAGAAAATGGAAAACGAGTAGATCTTTTCACAAAAGGAGTAACTCTTTTCGTCTATGAAAAACGATATAAGTGTCACATGAAGATCCACGGCAAAGTAAACAATAGTTTAACAGCTGCATTTAACACAATATATTGACAATTCCGTTCTATCTCAAACTATTTGTTTGTTGAAAAATGAAACTGCCTTATAACTAGGCAGGAGCGTTAATAGAATATTAACTAGGAGCGTTAATAGAATATTTTTGTGAGTTAGGAAAGATTCACTGATGCAATTACTAACGTATCACATACTGCAACAATACAAAAACTAGAATCCAAGTATTCCTCCAAATATTTTTCTTCTAAATCCTCAATTGCTTCCAACAACATATTTGGTTTCGTATTATCATTATAAGAATTTTTAAAGATGGATGTCAGCCATTAGCAAAAAAGCTTTCTACTCTTGCAATTGAGCCTCAATGTTATCAGCAAAACTTTCAAAGACATTTCGTTTTGCGTTGATTTGTAATAGTTTTTCTAGAGCTGATTCAAATTTTGTGTCTGGTTCTTCACAATGGTTTCTTTTTGGTGGCTTTGGTGTTGAAGCAATCGATGGATCAGCGTTTATCAGCATTGCCTCTAGCAGTTCACTACTGTGTTTGGTTCCAACGATATACTCTCACATGATGGTTCCTATCAATTGAATTAAATGAGTTAATAAAAAATGTTTGCATTGTTTTCATAATACATAGTAAAATAATTATATTGTCTTAAGCAGATTCCACAAACTGAGACGGATTGGTTGGAAGTTGCAAAAGATTTCAACTCCTTATGGCAGTTCCCACATACATTGGGCGCACTGGATGGCAAGGACATTCGAATCTATAGGCTCCTTCTCATACAGGCTCACAATTCTATACAACTTTAAGGGATTTTATAGCATCAATTTGCTTGTGTGTGTCGACGCGCACATGTGCAGCCGATTTACTTAGATCAGTGTTGGCTGTAATGGAAAGGCGTCGGACAATATCATTTTCCAAGACAGCTATCTTTATCTGTCATTGCAGAATGGGACCTTAAACGTCAAATAGCCAATTAGAAGACAACTAATTAGGAGAAGGAAATGAAGTGGACTTCTTTTTTATTGCAGATGGTGCTTTTGGGTTAGACAAATATTTAATGAAACCATACAGCAGAACGCAAGAGATTTTTAACTACCGAATGTTTCGTGCACTTATGGTAAAAATGTGCTTTTGGAAGGCTGACCAACCGCTTAAGAATGTTTCATCGACCTATAGAGGTCTTACCATAAACAGTATCTAGACTTAATTGTTTTGATTTCTTGTGTTTTACATAATTTCTTAGCAAAAAAAATGAACTATGCTGATGACGGACAATCCACAATGAAAACCTGCCGGACACATTCTCAACAGTTGAAGGACAAGGCAACCGAACATATAAGTATTCTTGTAGAATAAAGGAAGAGCTGTCGAGATATTGTTTAGGAAATGGCAGTATTGACTGCCAGTGGAAGAAGGTAAACGTGAATTACAATGGTAGATAGAATTAACAACAATTGAAACGTTTATGAATAAATAACTTTTAATTGCTCCCATTTTTTCGTTGAGTGATACTTGTTTGTCTTTTTTCTCTGAACTCAAATTTCAATTCTACTTTTTTTTTAGATACTAAGCGAGCGGTAGTATTCAAAAGCATGTCTCATCGGTATACAGAGTCAGCAAGCAACATTTCGGGAAAATTTTGGATTACGTTTGTGATGCTATATGCGAAGTCTTACACGGATACATACCCGAATTAAATACCAATGAGTTCGTAAGAATATCAAACGAATTCAATTTCCAGTGGAACGTACCCAATTGTGTAGGAGTCATCGACGGAAAACATGTCGCTCTTAAATGCCCTCAGAACGCAGAAACTTTATTTTATAACTATAAGGTTTGCTAAGAAAACAAAAACATTATTAGGATAAAGCAACAACTTACCCTATTACTAAACTTAACTTACGTTATGTTTAGGGATTTTATAGTCTTCTTAAAGCTGACCACAGCCTCAAACTTGAAATCAGACGGTGGACTCTCATTGTAAATAGTTGCAGACGATACAAGTGTACCCCCGATGGAATAATTAAATCGGCAAATTTGGAAGACAAGTCCTTCATTGAAAATCACCTCGCAAAAATACAGTCTACATACTTGGTCACCCTAGACGCACCCAAGCACCAAAATTCATATGTGCAAAAACTCCCTCAGAGTAATTAGCAACCCAATGTCTGTCAGGTTTTATGTTATAATGTAGCTGGTCTTGCAAATAAATTAGTATTATGTGATTTTTTTAAATTTATATCTGAATTTCAAATCTTTTTCTTATACGAAACATTTATTACATTAGAAAAGATACAAAATTATGAAAAATTTTTTAAAGGCTTTAAATTACACTGGATTCCTGCAGTAAAAACTCAACATTTTGGTAGAGCAAGTGGAGGGTGTTTGTTTGGGTACAGTAAAAATATTGAGTCTTTGCATCGTTTGCAGTTCTTAAACATCTACGGAACTACTATACTGCGTGGAACATTTCTTGGAACTACAGTCAACTTCGTGCCTTGCTATTTAAACTGCAACAATTGGATGAGAGACTTTAACAAAATAAAAAAATGTTTTGATGAGCTTGGTTTAGAAAATTTTATATTACTTGGGGATCTCAATGTCAGAACAGGAACGAGGGGTTCTATCGATATCCAGGTAGTCTCACAGCCACCAATTTTTGATACGAGATGTTCAAAAGATTCAACAGCTGATGGAAACTGCAACGCGTTCCTTGAATTTTTAGAAGACATTGGAGCGTTTATTCTCAATGGTAGATGCTTTAATGACAAAAATGGAGAGTTTACCTTTGTATCAAGCAGAGGGTCATCAGTAATCGATTATTGCTGCCCATCTTATAACTCTGTCGGTATCATAGATGATTTTTCCGTAGGATGTAAAACATACTCAGATCATATGCCACTGCTCTTAACGATTAAGTCTTCTGGAGACAACAGTAGAAATGCTTCTATGCAGTTGCTCCCTAGAATGAAGTGGGTTGAAAGCAAACGCTTGGATTATATTCAAAATCTCAATGCCGCTGTAACGATGAATACTAACCGAGAAGAAAATATCGAAATCAGATGTGAAACCATAAAAAAATGTATATACGAAGCAAACAAGATTCCAAACAATAAAGTAATAAGATTTGATCGAAAGAAACCTTGGTACGACTTAAATTGCCACATTGTTAGAAAAGACACATTAAGAGCACTGAGAACTTTCAAAAAAGATAACCTAGAAGTAAGCAGAAGAAAATATGTTAGCGCAAACAAAAAATATAAAGCCCTTATAAAATCAAAACAATATGAATATTATCAAAATATCTCACGTCAACTTGGATCTGTTACCGTGGCAAAAGATTGGTGGAGAATTGCAAGAGAAATTCGTGGAGATTCATTAAAAATTGTATGCAAGTCACTGCAAACGAGCTCTTGATCCACTTCAGAGGAACACTGAATTCAATGTCATCACAAAGCATGACACCCATATCCTCTTTGGAATCCGTTTACAACCAAAAACTTGATAGACAGATAGAATTAGATGAAGTTATCCGAGCAATAGAATCATCAAAGGAAAACAAAGCTCCTGGTATTGATGGTATTCCTAATGAATTTTACAAAAACTCCAGCACCCTGTTTATTGAAGAAATTTATGTTTTGCTCAAAGATATATTCGATACAGAAACTATACCTTCATCGTTCAAAAAATCAATAATTTTCCCTCTTTACAAAAAGGGTGACCCAAGTCTTCCTTCAAACTACCGCGGGCTTTCATTTTTAGACACACTCTACAAAATATTTACCACAGTTTTGTTAAATAGACTTACTTATTGGATGGAAGAGAACCACGTACTAAATGAATACCAGGCAGCATACCGAAGCCAATACAGCACTGTTGACCAAGTGTATAATCTATCGTGTATAGTTCAAATTCAACTAAGTCAGAGGAAAAAGCTTTACGCCTTCTTTGTCGATCTATCAGCAGCCTTCGACAACATCAATCGTGAGGCGCTGTTTTACAAATTACTTAAACTAGGAGTCTCATCGAAAATGGTTTCAATTATAAAATCTTTGTACAAAGACACTTCTGCGACAGTTTGGGACGGAAAAAGTATAACAAGCTTCTTTCAGACAACCAAAGGAGTCAAACAAGGTTGCGTACTAAGCGCCTTACTTTTCGTTCTGTTCCTAGAGGATCTTCACTTTGAACTACCAACTGGTCTCACTCTGAATAATTTGAAAATAAACGTACTTTTATACGCAGATGACATAGTTCTCCTTTCTGATAGGCCTAATATACTGCAAAGAATTATCGACGCCTTCAGTAGGTACTGTATTAAATGGAACCTAGATGTTAACCTAGAAAAGTCAGAAATTGTGATTTTTAGAAACGGCGGTAGGAGAGCGGGTGCTGAAAAGTGGCATTTCAATGATGGAGAAATAAGAATATCAAATCAGTACAAATATCTCGGCGTTATCTTCACATATAACATGTCCTGGTCCGAGCACTTGTCAAAACGTCTTACAATGTCTAAAAACTCAATAAATTCGACATGGTCCAAATTTGTTCAAAATAAGTTTGTTACACACTCTGCTAAATACAAAGTGCATGACGCAGCCACCAAATCAATAATGCATTATTGTGCACAGGTGTGGGGATTCAAAGAGTACCTTCAAATAGAAAAGCTTCAACGTTTCTTCGTGAAGAGATGCTTCGGGTTGCCAGACAACACACCTAATTATGCAATTCATATTGAAACCGGCCTTCCAAAAGCATTCCTAACAACTTTAAAAGTTCATTTTACATACATACGGAAAGTAATGTCAATGCCACGTAATCGTCTCCCACGTATTCTTTCTGACGTTATCATTCAGAAAAATATTTATTGGGCCCAGGAATGGTCAGGCCTTTTCCAACAAACACAAATGGACTTCAGTTTCGAAGCCCCGCGCTTAATGTGGAATCAATATCACAATATACTACTCACAAAGCTTTCCGAAAAATACTGGGTTGATTTTGTGGGAAAAGCACATCAATCACAATTTCACGACGAATATAGCAACCTAATACACTCTGATGTCCCAAACTATTTTCAAGATAACAATCCGCGTGAAATGATAAATTTGCTCTTCAAAGCACGATGTGGTCTTTTAAACTTAAATGCTAGAGCTTTTCGTAATGACACTGTAGGCATATGCAGTATATGTAATATGGATGCTGCAGAAAACACATATCACTTCGTTGGTATGTGCCCCATTTTTAAAGGATACCGTAAAACATACCTAGGGAGCGAAATACTGGACAGAACTACATTTCTAGATTTCTTAAATGGCTCAAATTACCTAAACCTATACAAATTTTTGAAAAACTCACTTAAATATCGAAGCCTTATAATTAACGAATATAGTTAGAACTCACTTAGCTTTGCTATTATAAAGTAAATAAATTTTTGAACCTGACAGACAACTTAAAACAAGTTATTGTCAAATTTAATTTTGAAAACCAGCAAACTCATGTTTTTGTAAAAATTTAACTGAAAATAAAATTATTTATCTATCTATCTATCTCTATCTATCTAGTATTGTTTTGATGGCTATTGCTGATGCCATGGGCGTAGCCAGAGGGGGGTTTCAGGGGTTCAACGCCTCTTCTTATTTGGCATAACTTATTTTTATTACGTATAATTACACTAATAAAAAAAATTATGGTACCCGTGGTGTGATGGTTAGCATACCCACCTGCTAACTCAGAGGTCCTAGCAGAGGCAAAAATGTTTTTCCACGGGTATCGTGAGGAATTGGCATGTCCTCCGTTAGTAAATTCATTGCCATGAAAAGCGCTTTCTCAATTAGCCGTTCGGAACCGGCAGAAAATTGTAGGTCCCCTCCATTCCCTCGAAAGGCATGGTTGTGAGAAATGCGCTAGGCCTAGGGGCTCCTCACTCTGTTGCGCCACCCTATTTATTTATTTATATTTACACTAATAATGTATTTTCGATTCAATCTCTCTATGCCGCCCGCCAGCCGCAGCCGCCGCGCTGACCGTAGTCGATTGGCTGATCGCATTCGGTAGCCTTCGTATATTTTCGTGCCGTATCAGTGCGTACTATTAGGCCTGAGTAAATCGATTATTTTCGAAAACCGAATCGATCGTCTATCATTTATCATCATCGGCTATCTAAATGATTCGATCTTTGAATCGATGGGTTATTGATTTAAAAGTGGACAAAGTAAAGGCTTATTTAAAGAACTTTCATTTAGAAATTGCAATTACTAAAAATGTTCGCTTGCGACAAAACAATATCAAAACCCCACAGAACCCCTGCATAATAGTTCTCTAAAAGGATTCTCACTTTAAGGGGTGAAGCTGGTTTAGAGCTTGAAAAAATGGACATAATTTATGAATTTTTTGTGATTCAACAAAAAGATCAATCGAAAATCTGTGAAAGAGGTTTTATAATTTAATTTTTAATATATGTATGTACAAATACAAATTTTTTCGTGTCAATTAAATTCAATATGGCGGCTGTCCAGCATTTCTTCGGAGGCGCCTCATTTCTTAGACGGGTCCATGGTCGAAGATGTAACCTTCTTAATTTTGGTCCTGGGACAAAGTCCCGAATATATAACAACATCAAGAAACGTACGTAGAATGTCAAAATTTCGTATAGATCGGTGAAGACTTCCTCGAGTCTTCGGCCAGTTCAAAAAAAGTGATTTCGAGAAAAACGCGTTTAAGGTTTTAAGTACTATAAATTTATATGGCATACCTGTGGGGTGCTGCCGCAGAATGAAAAGTTTGGACATTTAGACATTTTTGCCGGCGTCCATACTTTGGTATGTTATTTTAAAGCCTTTTAAGATAAAAAAATAATTTCGGTTTCTTCAAAATTCTATTCCAAAACGGCAGAAAATGTAGGTCCCCTCCATTCCCTCACAAGGCATGGTTGTGAGAAATACGCTAGGCCCAGGGGCTCCTCGCCCTGTTGCGCCATCCTATTTATTTTTTTTACTTTATTTATCTCCCAAGTAAATTTTGCGTTCAGTTCTTCAACTACATCTTCTGGCAACTTTTGCAGCATTCGATCCCAGTTTGCCAGCATGGTATAGTGCAATTGAGGCGTTTGGGGATCGATTTTACTTTTTTGGACATCAATTAATTCCTGAATGCTGCTACTAAGAGTTGCAGCCGTTTCCAAAAGAGGATCTTTCTCTTTTCTTCGGTTTTCGTTGAGCTGCAACAAAAAGCGGGAGTTTGACTTAAAACAAATAAATAAATGATTTGTGTTAATGTGCACGGGTACTTACATAAGTATATAATTCGATGGAGTTGGACTGTCGGTGTGTATGTGCTCTTCGCCATAACTAGAGCAGCTTGGAGAGTTGTCGACTTCGCTGATGCTATTATTTATGTTCTGAAACCAAAACTAATTTTATTAGTACTGTTCAAGACCAAATTGCATTTCATCTTCTGTCTTGTTTGCAATTATACCTACATAATGTAGCTTACCGGCGACATACTATCAAAGAACTCCCAGTCTATTCTTTGAGACTCATCTATCAGCACCTCGGAATCCAGTTCTGATAGATCAGCTACGCTACCAGACTTTTTTTTCCTTTTTGCCTGAAGTGTGATAGCGCATGTTTCTCGTAGCGAACGCCAAGTCGATAATAAATAAGTAATACGTGTGTATAATATTAAGAAAAATAATGATTACCTGGCTTGTCTATTTCGGCAGCTATATCACGCCAAAGCCCCGCAACCGCAACACTATTTTTGTGAAGTTTATTTTCCAACTTCCAAATTGGCTCTTTAATTTTTACTAGTGCAGCTAGTTTCTTTTTTTCCTCTGAGTTTAGGTCGCTTTCTTTTTTTTTTTGTCTTTTCCTCTTGGTATGCGATATACCTACTCACCTAAATAAAACTCTTCCATTTTCTAGTTCACTAAATCAAATTTATCTCGCACAATAAATACACAAAACCAAAAAAAATAGAACATTCAAAATTTCGCAAGCATTTACTGTCCCGGGAGATAAATGATAGACGGAAAAGTGTGGAGAATTTAAAAATTTTTAGTAAAAAGATCTACTACAATTATCCACCTAAAAAACCTTTTTCGCATAGCAGCAGCGTACTAGGCTTTAGGATGCAACATAATTCCTAAGTAACTTAGACTTTATTTCATCCCCATATTGACAGAAACGGGAACGGGAAGTACTTGACCAATTTTGAAAATTCTTTCAATGGGATATTAATGAAATATATAAGAAAATAAACGTAATTTTGCTTTAATTTCTTTTATTAAATAAAATTATAACTTTTTAGACGCTTTTCGAAATTTAAAGTTTCATCATCAGCGTCTGTGCTTTTCTTTGCTTTATCTTTGGTTTGATTTCCAAAATACAAAAGAACCTTAACTGGCGCTAAGGATTATGAGCACACCTCTACATTGCTCATTGCGGATACTTTACGTTGAAAGCGCTATCCACTGTTCTTCTCTTGAAGATGCACCCGTCCAAGAACGACATTTCAGTGTAGTAAAAGAGCAATAGCTCATAAACAGGTGCAATGCAATAAGACCCGCGGCAATAAGACCCGTGGGTCTTATTGCCCAAGGAAATGGAAATAACACCCACGGGCTTTGTTTCCACTTTGAAGAGGCAATAAGACCCACTAAAGAATAGAATTAAGGCCCATGTCTTTTGTTTGCCATTTTGAGCAACATTTATATGAGTCTGATGAACATGGGATCTAAAAATTAGTTTTCCTTCATAGAAAGGGTGAAGAACATAGTGGATGCGCTAAATGCATATATTCTTTTTATTTGAAGGAAACAACATTTTGAGGTACCGAAAAATAAAGCTCCAAAATTTCGAAACTTATTTCAGCTTTCCATGGATATGAATTCATAGCTCACTTTGTCCCCCACTTCGTGACATAGGACATAGGATGGAAGCTCAATCCACTTTCTTAAGCGCACATAATAACTAAATCTACTATCTTAATGTTTGTTTTGCTCTTAGCTACATTCTCCTGTTCTGTTCGTGTGAATTTTTTATGTTCAACACCAAGCCCGTAGGGGAGAGTGGGGCACATTTGAACACTTTTTGCTTTCACAGCTGCTGGAACCATACATGTTCGAATCATTGATGTGTAAAGCCTACTTACATGGAACAATGCTATTGAACTGCGATTTCAAATAATATTTGGTTCATTTATGAACATATTTTTATTAAATTTTAATTTTTAACCAATACACATGCTTATGTTCAAAAGTGCCCCATGTATGGGCAGTTTTGAAATTCGAAGGGGCACTTTTGAACAGCAGTATTATTTCGTTTTAGTGATTGAATAACACTTTAAATTTTTACTGTTTTTATCAGTTTTATTAGTAAAGGATAAAAAAACTTAAAAAATAAAAATAAAAATGACATCACATTCAAGGAATCAAGAAGTAACAAAAAATCATAAAAAATAAAATTTGTACTTCAATTATCACGTTCATTAGTTGAAAGACAACAACAAAAACTTATTTAAACATAACATAGAAAACATAGAATATAGTAGGTATACATATTATTAAGAGTAGAATAATTTATCTTCAACCCAACCGGTATTTTGAAAAATCAAATGCAAACGATAAAAATGCGGATGTTCTTGATGTACCTGGGGCATTAATCGGTTCAGGCAGCTTGGCTTTAATTTCTATCCCGCTTATAATGGAGCTGTCTTCGAGATCAGGAAAAAAGAATTTGAAGGATTCAGGCTTCTTTTTCATAAAATCAATGCTGTACATATTTCCATTTTTTTCTTTGATTTTGCCTACAAAAGCTAGTTTTTTATTGTTCTTTTCATTGGAGCATTCTGCCAAAATGAAATCGCCTTGATTTAAATTCTCATAACACAAATCAAATGATTCCTCGTTTTCTACTTGTTCTGTTACTCGTAGTTCTTCAAACGAAGAATCGTTTGCAAAATCGAAATCAAGATCGGTGTCATCATTAACTGAGAAGCTTTCATCTGAACCCGAGCTAGATTCTATTAAGTTATTAGCTTTGGTTTGCGGTTTGGAGGTTTTAAGGCGTTTAATTAAAGGCAGAATTGGTGTTTTTTTCAGACTCTTTTGGCGTTTTAAATAGGCATCTTCAATTTTATTTTTTTCAGGGGTTTCGGTAAGTATCCGCGACTTTCCTTTCTTTCGGCCTCGAGTTGTGGTTTTCCTCGGGGCAGCTTTCGGATAAGGCCTTGCAATTTCAGGGGAAATTATGTCAGTGGGTGTTGTAATCATATTATGAGCTGGAAAATCGGCTTCATTCGACAATGGTTCAATATTTTCAGTCGTGACTTCAGCAGACTCAGGCAATTTTCGATTTGTGACCTCTGAACATTGAAAGTCTTCTTCAGTGAATGCACTCCTTGAAAATGGAAAAATGCCTGGCTTATCAAAGCCAGAGGTTATATTCTTTTGAGTAAAGGAAGCCATGTAAGCAGTGTTTGCAATAGCTGGAAGATCGTGTATTCTTATTGTTTTGCCGGGATTGTTAAGTAGCCAGTCGTTTTGTGCTACCGATAGTTTTTGCTTGAAGGGTCCCAAAACAGCAACATCAAGAGGCTGAAGGCGATGAGAGCAATGGGGATAAGTAACTAGGACTATACCATGATCACGGGAAAAGTTAATGGCATCAATTGTGCAATGGCTTTCGTGATTGTCCAGTAAAAGTAATATCATGTCTGATTTAGTGCATCTTGTGGATTTCGGAATGTGCTCAAGAACTTTAACAAAAAGTCCTCCAGTCATCCAACCACTCGTTGGGCTGTTAGCGTAACCAACGCTACCAGTTGGTGCTCCATTAAGCATTGTGTCATGAAATCTAGCCCGCGGAAATATGAACACCGGAGGTATAGTATTACCAATTGCACTTACAATAGCACACATAGTAATTAATTGGCCCCTCTCAGCAGAAACAGATTGTCCAACCTGTTTTTGCCCTTTTTGTGCAATGACCTTTGGAGCTTGAACTACTGTAGTGACCCCGGTTTCATCCAAATTGAAAATCCGATCAGCTGTAAAGTTAAACTTACCGAGTGCTCTCTCATAATTTGAATGAAATTCTTCAAGATTCTTCTGGTTAAAACTAGTAGCCCTTGACAAACTTGTATTCTCTGGTTTTCGTATTGAAAGCGCTGAGTGACGCTTCATAAAGCCATAAATCCATTCAATTCCAGCCATTTGATTTTCTCTCCATGCTTCGGGACATTTTTGCAACAATGTGGCGTATTCAAAAGCTAATACTCGAGCTTGAATTTTGGTCAGTCCGTAATTCATCTTCGAGCTTCGTATCAAATATTTTTCAAGCATCTTTTCTTCACCATTAGTAAAAACTTGCTGTGTTGAATATTTGCTTGAAAATTTTAAGTTTTGTGGTTCCTTTTTACTTGTTAACTTTTTAATACGGTAATACAATGTAGTTGGCAATATTCCGAAGGCAGCAGCAGACCCTCTTAATGACATTGTTTTATCCAAAACTGCTGTTATGGCACTTTTAACATCATCTTCATTGACTACTGTGGATTTTTTTCTCTTATAAGTGCGCACCATTATTCCCTTTAAGACAAGAAATTGAAACATTGAACCCATTTATACAGTGAAAGATCTAAAAATATGTGGAAGAAACTGATCGGGGCAGTTTTGAACATGTTCAATCGTGCCCCAACACACTTGTTCAAATCTGCCCCAACTGTTTCAAAGCCATAAAATGTTGTATAACTACTTTACTAAAACATATTAATTTAAAAACTCACCGTGATTTCGTTCCAAATTTATTTACTGTTAACAAAATTTATTTCCTGATTTTATATCGCGCACTAAAATTTGTACACACCCTTACAACTAAAAAACCAAATATAACGCACAAGCACTAAAAAACCACCTTCCACCTATAGATCTGAAAGCCGACTGAACAAAGCACGGAACGTCAATGACGTTTAAGGATACATTGTTGCCAGCTTAAAATATTGAATTACTTTTGAAAAACAGTAATAAACTAAAATTTTATAAGCAGTGTTCAAATGTGCCACGTGTTCAAATGTGCCCCACTCTCCCCTACTACCAGAAGGGAAATTTCGTTCGCTTCGCTTTGCTTTTTACTCACGGATAGAATAATGAAGCTGAAAGCGAAGCGGAAAAAATTTTCTCAAGGGAATATGGATGTGTGGTGTAAAAATAAAAATTCGCGAACAAAATTTGCCTACGTGTAATACGTGCCTGCGGTTGAACTTAAGAAATACGCGCGAATTGACCCCATTAAACACATACGTAGTATGATTCATAGTTCCATAGATACCTACTTATTATGTACGTGTGTTCCTCTTTGGTATGTCATAACCCACACCCACAATCAGAGCATGAACCTATGTCTAGTGGAGTTACGTCCCTGTGCAAGTTTATTCACATTAAAAATAAGTTTGAGTGCAAACGGTGAGACTTCTTTCCATTACGAAGTGGTTTTTAAGTTCGCAGAAAAAGGAACTAAGGCCCGCGGCTGTTACTGCCATTTCATCATGGAAATAACCCCCGTGGGCGTTACTTCCAAAACAAAGAGTGTTGATTAAAGTTTAAAGTATCTACATAACTTTTACTAAAATAATATATCTTGCTATTTTTGCCTCTCGGTGTAAACAATCATTTCTTATGCCCTTCTGGCAATGCCCTTTTATGTGCGGCTAATGGCTAAATACAACCTAGTTGTCTTCTTTCAACTTTTATACATCTTCTTTTTGACACTCCTGTTCATTGTAAAATTAAATAAAGTTACTCGCTCGTCTTGGCAGCACGTCAAATTATAAAGCATTTTTTAATCGTGTTTTTATAAAATAATCATCGAACACATTAAACTTTTCGCTAACAAATTGGTGACCCCGACGTGATTGCCAAGATTCAGTAAGAATATTTAAATAAATTTCATCGCGAAACTAAAAGCAAAAGGTACATTTTGCAATTCACGTGGCGTGGAAAAAGAAGAGGTTAACGATGTCTAAGACAGCAGAAGATCTTCGTAACAAACGGAGCGTGTGTCTTAAGCAATTGGATCCAATCAAGGACTTTACGACACAAAGGGCTGAAACAGCAACAAAGGCCGATCTGAACATTCGAATAGTGGCTCTGGAAACCTGCTTTAAGCTTTTCTCCTCACTTCAAGCGAAATTAGAAGACGCTGACTCTACAGAGTTTCTCAAGGATGAGCGTTCCAACTATGAAGAGCTTTATTACACTGTTCAGCCAGCGTTGCAAACTTATTTGGATAAAATAGAAAAAACTTCAAACTCAGAACCTGAAACTTCATCAAAAAACTCTGCAGTTGCGGATTTCATTAAGTTACCCAAAGCTAATATTCCTACTTTTTCAGGTTCAATAACAGAGTGGATGTCGTTTTATGATGCTTTCAATTCACTTGTTCATTCTCAACCCAAATTAAGCAATGTGAGCAAGTTCCATCATCTGCTTGGCGCTCTGGGTGGCAGCGCAGCATTGATTGTAAAGTCTTTGGAGGTAACCGACACCAATTACAACATTGCTATGCAAATGCTTCGAGAGCGCTACGAAAATAAAAAAATTATTGCCCACGAACACATCAAACAGATTTTCGAGGCACCAACAATTCAAAAAAGTTCCGCGTCATCGCTTCGTTTGCTACTAGACACCTTTAATGTACATTTGCGTGCTCTTTCATCACTGGGCCGTTCTACACAAAATTGGGATGACATCATAGTCTACCTTATAACATCAAAACTGGATGGAGCTTCGCTGATCAAATGGCAGGAAGAGGCGCCTTCTGATCGTCTTGCTACTTACGCAGAGATATCAAAGTACCTTATCAAACGTAGTCAAATACTAGAAGGAATGGTAAGCCAACCACCAGCAACGAAGGTGAGTCCTATTCATAAGGTAGACATTAGATTAAAAAACACACCTAAATCATTTGCCATTACTAATGATACTCTGTGCGCCCACTGCTCTAAATCTGGTCACATGATCACAAGGTGCTTTCGATTCCTGCGTTTATCGCCAGCCGACAGAAAGCAACAAGTAAGCACACTCAACATCTGTGAAAATTGCCTAAAAACTGATCATGTAAAAGAAAAGTGTTCTTCCAATAACAGCTGTCGGATCTGCTCTCAGAAACATCACTCATTACTGCATGGTGATACGTCAGTCTCTTCAATTAATCCAAATGCCCCGCCATATACACCTCAACTTAAATCGTCTTCTCACACTCCGCCCGTGCCAACCTCGTTCACTACCACCCGCAAAGAACCCATGACAATTCTAGCTACAGCAATAATCTACGCTGTAGATAACAGAGGTTCTCTTGTCGTCTGTCGCGTGTTGTTAGATTCTGGTTCACAAATTAATTTTGTGAGTGAACAATTTGCACAGCTCATTGGTGCAGCTCGCAGAAGGTCATTTCAGTCTTACTCTGGCATCTCATCAGTCACAAAAGAAGCGTCTCACAAGGCGTATTTCACAATCAAATCGCGCTTAACTAATTTTTCGTCATCTATCGAGGCAGTCATTCTTCCTAAGATAACCGGTTTACTGCCTTCTGAAAAAATATGCACCGATTTTGGCATACCAGCCAATATAAGCCTCGCAGATCCCAATTTCTATATCCCGCAAAGAGTAGACCTATTGTTGGGAGCAGAATTATTTTTCTCTCTTCTTTTGCAAGGCCAGATCAAACTTGAAAACAATACAACAATTCTACAAAGCACTGTCTTCGGATGGATAATAAGTGGAAATTATCAATCATTGCCGAGCCCTAGGCAATGCAATCTAGTTGCAGAAAATTCACTAGAAGTGTTAGAGGAAAGGTTGAAAGCTTTCTGGGAAATTGAAAATTATTGTTCCGTCTCACGTATATTTTCTGAAAGTGAAGCCTTGTGCGAAAGACATTTTATTGATCATTATCGTCGACTTGAGTGTGGTCATTATCAAGTTAGGCTTCCGTTCAAAAGCGATGCGTCAACTTTAGGACTGTCATACAACACAGCGTTAAAGCGCTTCAACTGCCTGGAAAGAAAACTCAATATGAACAACGAGCTTCGAGTGCAGTACCATGAGTTCATAAGGGAATATATAGAGCTAAATCACATGGAGCTTGCCGATGATATTGACCAATCTCAACCTCATTTTTATCTGCCTCATCACTGCATAATCAAGCCAGGTAGTAGCACGACAAAACTGAGAGTTGTCTTTGATGGCTCATCTAAATCAAATAATGGAAAATCTCTCAATGACATACTCATGGTTGGACCTGTCGTTCAACCCGATTTATTTTCAATAGCTCTTCGTTTCCGGATGCATCGTTATGTTTTCACCAGCGATATTACAAAAATGTATCGGCAGGTTATGCTAGATTCACAAGATCGTAATTACCAATTAATTTTATGGAGAAGCTCTGAAAATGAGCGCATTAGCACTTACCGCCTGTGCACTGTCACATATGGTACCTCATCAGCGTCATATTTGGCGACTCGCGTATTAAACCAACTGGCAAATGATGAAAAACAACAGTTTCCGCACGCGGCTAAGTTCATCGAATCTGATTTTTATGTGGATGATGTCCTGACGGGATCAGACTCGTTAGACGATGCAAAAATTATCCAGACTGAGCTCATAGCAGCATTAAAAAAGGGAAAATTTGAACTGAGAAAATGGTGTTCCAATTCACCTGCGCTATTAGAAAGCATTCCCTTAGATCAAAGAGAGACTCACTTTCAAATGCAGAGTAGTAATGTTGTGAAAACCTTGGGTATTATTTGGAATCCAACTGCTGATGCGTTCATGTACAACAGCCAAAGCCTAAAACAGAGTTCTCATTTAACAAAAAGATCAGTGCTTTCTGACATTTCACAACTATTTGACCCTCTTGGTCTTGTTAATCCGGTTCTTGTCCTTGCTAAAATATTCATGAAGCAGTTATGGCAAACTAAGCTTTCTTGGGACGAATCACTTCCAAAGTGTTATGAGAAAAGATGGATAGACTTTCGCAGTGAATTCCATCTTCTTCAACAGCTGAGTATTCCCAGAATGGCCATATCCACTCAGAAGACAAATTCTCAAATACATGCATTTGCAGATAGCTCAGAACTAGCATATGGAACCTGCATCTACCTTCGATCGTTTTTGGAAGATGGGAGCATTCAATGCAGGCTACTAGCAGCAAAGTCCAAGGTTGCTCCATCGAAGGTCACATGCCTACCTCGTCTAGAGCTATGCGCCGCTGCTATGGCAGCTCAGTTTACACATCGCATCATGCAAATCATTCCCATCGAGTTCGAAGATGTTTTTTATTGGACTGATTCTTCTATCGTATTGTCCTGGTTATCGGCAGAATCATCAACATGGAAAACATTCGTTGCTAATCGCATATCCAGCATACAAGAAACAACTACTGTACAGCAGTGGCGACATATCGATTCAGATTTAAATCCGGCTGACATAGTATCGCGTGGAGCACGACCGTCTGCACTTATCGAATCCGACTTGTGGTTTTCAGGACCTTCATTTTTAAGAGACAAGCAAGAGAATTGGCCACGCTCTCATTGCGATACTACTCATATCCATGAAAATGATTTAGAGCGAAAAAACGTTAAAATCGTTCTCTCCGCACAATCTGGATGCGACTTTATCGCAAACATCAAATATTATTCAACATATATCAAATTACAACGTGTCATTTCCTATAATAATCGCTTCATACATAATGCTTCAGTAAGGATTATGAAAAAGAAGATTTTGCTTGGTGTATTAAGTCCTGAAATCGAGGTACCAGAACCATTAACTGGACCTATTACTGCCAGCGAATTGAAGACAGCCTTACGGCAGATCCTACACGCAGTCCAAGAAACTTGCTTCTCGTCTGAATTGGAACTACTGCGTAAAAACAAATACATTCCAAAAAGAAGCAATCTACGATCACTTGCACCGTTCTTAGATGAAGATGGATTAATTAGAGTTGGCGGAAGAATAAGAAATTCAAATGTGGAGTTCAATGCGAAGCACCCCATACTACTGCCTTCATCTCACGTCTTCACGACCTCCGCAATTCGGTACATTCATTATAAACATGGTCGTGTAGGCCCACAAAACCTTTTAGCCGTCGTTCGACAACAATATTGGCCGCTAAATGGGAAGGTTCTCACGAATCGAGTTGTTCGCAATTGTGTCTTATGCACCCGATGTCGACCAAAACCTTTGGAACAATTAATGGGAGATCTGCCAACATCACGTTTACTTCCAGCCAGACCCTTCTCCACTGTCGGCATTGATTTTTGTGGTCCTTTTTTGATACACTATCGCAGACGAGGTGTTGTTCCCACTAAGGCCGAGGCCACGCAGTCAGCGATAAGCGAGCGAGCGAGCGACTGAACGACATGAAAAAATTAAAACAAATGAAATTACATTGAACTGGCCATGCATTGAGCGAGCGATGAGCGATTTTTTTAAGCGACTGAACGACGTCGCTCTGTCACCAAACTTGTTCTAATTTTTAGTTTATCGCTTAGCGTCAAGAGCAACAGATAGAGAAGATACAACAAATATAAACGTAGGGCTCTTGACAACGGCATTTTAACAACAAATCGCTAAAGAAATGTCGCTCACGAAACGAGTGGCCCGTCGCTCGACTTTGTCGCTTAATCGCTGATCGTTCAATCGCTCGCTCGCTTATCGCTGACTGCGTGGCCTTAGCCTAAGGCTTACGTTTCCGTGTTTGTATGTTTTATAACTCGCGCTGTTCATCTAGAGCTCGTTGAAGACCTCACTGCAGCAGCTTTCATAGGAGCCCTAAAACGCTTCATTGGTCGACGTGGGCTATGCTCAACCATCTACAGCGACAATGGACTAAATTTTATTGGGGCAAGGAATGAACTTCACGAATTGTATCAACTTTTCATGAAAAGGGAACATAATGCTGAGATCATAAATATGTGTGCTGAGGACGGAATCGAGTGGAAGAATATACCGCCTAGATCTCCCCACATGGGAGGAATATGGGAAGCGGCAGTGAAGTCCGCAAAGTTTCACATGAAGAGGCTGCTACATTTAATTTCACCCACCTTTATTGAGCTCAATACCATTCTCATTCAAATAGAGGCTATACTGAATTCGCGCCCCATAACTCCTATATCTAACAATCCAAACGATTTCAATTTTTTAACTCCTGGTCATTTCTTAATAGGTGGCCCACTTACTGCAATGGTTGGAACTGTAATTCAAGATGATCATCTGAACAGGCTATCACGATGGCAACGATTGCAATGGGTTATGCAAACTTTCTGGAAAAGATGGTCGTCCGAATACATTCAAGGACTACAAAAACGGACAAAGTGGCAAACCATCACTGAGGAAGTCGCTATTGGATCATTGGTCGTTCTTAAAGATGACAACCTACCCCCACTGAAATGGAAAATGGGCCGCATTGTTGCGTTACATCCTGGAAAAGATGATGTCGTGCGGGTCGTATCTATAAAGACGTCTACAAATATTCTTAAAAGAGCTATTTCTCAAGTTTGCTTATTGCCTGTTGAATCGCCCTCGTCTCTTCAAGGTGGGGAGTATGTTGATTAAAGTTTAAAGTATCTACATAACTTTTACTAAAATAATATATCTTGCTATTTTTGCCTCTCGGTGTAAACAATCATTTCTTATGCCCTTCTGGCAATGCCCTTTTATGTGCGGCTAATGGCTAAATACAACCTAGTTGTCTTCTTTCAACTTTTATACATCTTCTTTTTGACACTCCTGTTCATTGTAAAATTAAATAAAGTTACTCGCTCGTCTTGGCAGCACGTCAAATTAAAAAGCATTTTTTAATCGTGTTTTTATAAAATAATCATCGAACACATTAAACTTTTCGCTAACAAAGAGGAAATAAGACCCGCGGGTCTTATTGCCGCGGGCCTTATTGCACTGCACCTCATAAACAACTTCTGCTCCACAACCTAATGGTTAAAAATACAATTAATACACAATGAAATTATGTATGTGTATGTACATATGTATGTACAAGTAGATAAACAAACAAACCTGATTTCTTACTCTTTTCAACTTTATTCCGCTCGTTGGTATAAGAAGTTCTTAGAGCTTTAGTTTCCTTCTTCAAGTCTTCAACTGTCATTTGCATTTCAAGGCCAATGCTCTGGTAAGCTTTGAGCCTTAAATCATTTGGGCGATATGACGAGGATCTCATGTTCCACAAGATATCAATTTTTTTTATAAATTTTTATGAACTTAATGGTGGTTGTTTGTTGATTACTGCTCATTTTTACAAAATTTAATTTTTATTAATTTACTTCTATTTTCAAGTTTTTAGTACATACATAGGTATTTGAATTTTTCAGAAGCCCTTTCTTAACTCTCAACTTTTCAATTACAGAAATTATTATTTGAAATTTGAAATTTTCCAAGCACTCTTTTCTCTTTTTGAGTGTATTTGACGAAGCTGTCAATTTCATGGGCTTATTTTGACAAATAAAATCTATTTTTCGTAAGTTTTGTATTCGACTAGGACACCTATTTTACATCGAAGAAAAAAAATGGAAAACAAGAATATTGTAAGTAATCAAAAAATACAAATTGTAAAATGTAACTTAAAAAATTAGTTTTTATGTAGGATTTTGAAGAGCAATTGATTTCACTTGTAAGGGAAAAGGATTTCCTTTACGATGTGAAATCAAAAGGGTATAAAAATTTTTCGCGGATGAATGCTCCCTGGGAGGAGATCTCCAAACTCTTCATGAATCGGTTCAAACAAGAAGGTAAAATCAATTTTTAATATTCCGAACCTATTTAAATAAATCAAATGTAAATCTATAGACAAACAGGAAACTTTTCGCCCGGCACCCCAGAAAAAGAGTTGTTTGAACTAGAGGTAATTGATGGACAGTTTAATCTAACGCCAACAGCAACGACACCTACTCCATCATCATCTAGTACCAGAAAGCGGTAGCGACGCAACTCGAATTTTGATACTTTTCTGGGGTGTATTCAAAAAACCGTAATGGAAATTGCTACTCTGTCTGCTACGACCCCCCGAAAAGTGTTGGACATTGATGAGGATTTCATGCTCAGTCCTCAATATGGCAAAAAGAATATGGCCTTTGGGTGTAGCTGCAAAGATAAGACTGCATTCAAAAACCTTAGAAGAAATAAACGTCACCCAATGGTTTCCCTTGTACACCGAAAGAAAAAACCTTGGTTGATTCAAACATGTTTCAGTGTTAATCAACAATTCATCTAAAGTTGTGAAATTAACCAAGTTTCGTGATGCCGTGATCAATTTTTTTTCAGGTAAGTATCATAAAAATGTTTATATTAAGTACATATGTTCGTAGTTGATTTGAATATTTTCTAATTTTTAACCAACAACGTGATTGTTGATTTCATACTTGATCAACAACAAACATGTTTAACTAACAATTAAGTAAATGAAAAGATTAGTAAAGTTTTTAACAGTTAAAACACTTTTTATATTTCCTCAGATGTACATTTCAGAAGCAATGCTTCCATCGTCAGTGAGATTTATAAATTAGATTAAATTAAGTTATTTGTCAAAAAACTAATAATAAACAAAAATGTTTCTAAACAAAATTACAGTTGAGTTGAGTTGAATCTATTAAAAAATTTTTTGAATATTGAATCTTTGATTGGTCCATCATCACTATTCATTAGATTATTTTTGTTTTTAAATATGTAAAATGATTCAAAAGCATCTAATTCATAATTGCTATTTACATTTCTTATTAATTTTAAATTTTGCAAACTAAAGCTATGACTATTTTCTAGCATATGTTCTGCAGCACTTGACTTTTCTTTTTCATTATATTTAAGATGTGCAAAATGTTCTTTAAATCTTTTTAGAATAGGTCTTCTTGTCTGTCCTATATATTCTTTTGCACAATCATTACATCCGATAGAATAAATTCCTGACTTTTGAAGTTGTTCAATTTTATCCTTAGATCCTCCAATCAGATTTTTTATTTTTATTTCGCTGCACTCACTCATACGGATATTACATTTATTAAAGATTGGTTTTATCTTAGATGTTATTTCTGGATAGAAATAAAATTTTGAATATTTCTTTTCGTCATTTCCTTCATTCCTTATTAGATCTAAAGTTGTATAATTTCTCAATTCTTGTTTTCTTCTATGTGCAATTGTTAAATCTTCAATCAATTCTTCAGTATATCCATTAATTTTGGCTATGTCTTTAATTTTTTGGAATTCTTTTATTTTTGTTTCTATAGTCATTGGAATATTTAGAGCTCTAAAAATCATTGAGTGAAAAGCTGACATCTTATGTTCAAAGGAATGGAACGAGTCTGATGTAATGTATCTCAGAGTATTCGTTGGTTTTCTTTATATATCCAATTCGAAATTGTCTCCATTCCGAGTTATACTTAAATCCAGAAAATTTAGTTTCCCTTCAATTTCTTCTTCATATGTAAATTTTATTGATGGGTATTTAGTTCTATTTAATTTGTTAATGAACTGACGGAGTTCATGTTTTTTGATTATCGCCCATATATCATCTACATATCTTAACCAAATTCTTGGAAAATTTACTTAATTTTTCATTTCAGTTTCTATATGCGACATAAATAAATTTGCTAAAAACGGGCTCATATGTGATCACATACTGCAACCAAATTTTTGTCTGTAAAACTTTTCATTAAACTGGAACCAATTTTCATCCATGCAAAGTTTAGTAAGTTTTACAAATTCATTTATTTCTTCTGGTTTAAGTGTATTTCTTTCTAGCCATTTTCTCAGAAAAACTAAAGTTTCATCAATTGGAACATTTGGATATAATGAAACAACATCGAATGAAACTTGAATCTCATTGCTAGCTATTTTTAAGTTCTTTACTTTTTCTGCAAATTCAATTCCATTTTTTATAGCTGCTGTTTCAAATTTGATTGGGAGATTATTTAGTTTTTCTAATAACCAACATTCAAGTTTTGATAAAATTGATCCAGTTATAGATAAAATTAATTTTAACGATCTAACGAACATGACTGCTAAAATGAAAAATTTTAGAGGAGCAGCGAAAAGTTTAAAAGAAAAGAAAACTTCAGTTATTTTCAGTAAAGCTGATAAAAGCAATAATATTGTAATACTAGACAAACAAGAATATATTGCAATAACTGAACAATTTATAAGAACTGGACCTTATGAAGAAGTTATTTTTAATCCTTTACCAGGAATGATAAGGAGAACTAAAGAAGCTATCAAAAAAGCAGTTAAAGTTTTTAATGATCCTAATTTATCAAGGAAATTAAATGTTTCAAATCCAATTTTACCAAGATTATATTCTCAGTTAAAATTACGTAAACCAGGAAAACAAATAAGACCAATTACATCAACAACTGGATCAATATTATCAAAACTTGAATGTTGGTTATTAGAAAAACTAAATAATCTCCCAATCAAATTTGAAACAGCAGCTTTAAAAAATAGAATTCAATTTGCAGAAAAAGTAAAGAACTTAAAAATAGCTAGCAATGAGATTCAGGTTTCATTCGATGTTGTTTCATTATATCCAAATGTTCCAATTGATGAAACTTTAGTTTTCTGATTGACAACGGCCTTGTCAACCGAAAAGAGTCGTTTCCCATTAGAACACCGTAATTAAATCGGAATGAGCGCTGTTAGTTACAAGATGGGGGACCGTCCGTAACTACTGCGTGCTGTTGTCATGTGTTATTTGTTCTATGTAGTATTTGTGTAGTTAGTCTTGTGGTGTATCAGCCAAATGGTCTTTGTCGCTCGGCTGCAACCCCCCTACTCCGCAGATTTATGTGTGGAGTAGGTTTCATGTAAATGTAAGTAAATGTAGTTTTTCTGAGAAAATGGCTAGAAAGAAATAATACACTTAAACCAGAAGAAATAAATGAATTTGTAAAACTTACTAAACTTTGCATGGATGAAAATTGGCTCCAGTTTAATGAAAAGTTTTACAGACAAAAATTTGGTTGCAGTATGGGATCACATATTATGAGCCCGTTTTTAGCAAATTTATTTATGTCGCATATAGAAACTGAAATGAAAAATTAAGTAAATTTTCCAAGAATTTGGTTAAGATATGTAGATGATATATGGGCGATAATCAAAAAACATGAACTCCGTCAGTTCATTAACAAATTAAATAGAACTAAATACCCATCAATAAAATTTACATATGAAGAAGAAATTGAAGGGAAACTAAATTTTCTGGATTTAAGTATAACTCGGAATGGAGACAATTTCGAATTGGATATATAAAGAAAACCAACGAATACTCTGAGATACATTACATCAGACTCGTTCCATTCCTTTGAACATAAGATGTCAGCTTTTCACTCAATGATTTTTAGAGCTCTAAATATTCCAATGACTATAGAAACAAAAATAAAAGAATTCCAAAAAATTAAAGACATAGCCAAAATTAATGGATATACTGAAGAATTGATTGAAGATTTAACAATTGCACATAGAAGAAAACAAGAATTGAGAAATTATACAACTTTAGATCTAATAAGGAATGAAGGAAATGACGAAAAGAAATATTCAAAATTTTATTTCTATCCAGAAATAACATCTAAGATAAAACCAATCTTTAATAAATATAATATCCGTATGAGTGAGTGCAGCGAAATAAAAATAAAAAATCTGATTGGAGGATCTAAGGATAAAATTGAACAACTTCAAAAGTCAGGAATTTATTCTATCGGATGTAATGATTGTGCAAAAGAATATATAGGACAGACAAGAAGACCTATTCTAAAAAGATTTAAAGAACATTTTGCACATCTTAAATATAATGAAAAAGAAAAGTCAAGTGCTGCAGAACATATGCTAGAAAATAGTCATAGCTTTAGTTTGCAAAATTTAAAATTAATAAGAAATGTAAATAGCAATTATGAATTAGATGCTTTTGAATCATTTTACATATTTAAAAACAAAAATAATCTAATGAATAGTGATGATGGACCAATCAAAGATTCAATATTCAAAAAATTTTTTAATAGATTAAACTTAACTCAACTGTAATTTTGTTTAGAAACATTTTTGTTTATTATTAGTTTTTTGACAAATAACTTAATTTAATTTAATTTATAAATCTCACTGACGATGGAAGCACTGCTTCTGAAATGTACATCTGAGGAAATATAAAAAGTGTTTTAACTGTTAAAAACTTTACTAATCTTTTCATTTATTAGATTAAAAAACACGTGGAATATCTCAACCAAAAAAACTCATTAACAATTAAGGCTGAAATTACAAAAACTATCACGTTTGTGATTGAAATACCAAATACACTGTTGAACTATCACCAATATGTTTGATCAACAATGTTCATACTTCTTTAATCAATAAAGAATAGTTAAAGTATCAGTAACATTTTGAATTCCAATATTTTTCATACTTAAGCCCACAGAAAACGTGAAGTCGCATAACGGAACTTCAATTCATTATGGTCAATTAGTCTTCTTCCGAGTATCAGTAAGGTATTCGAGAAAGTTCTCAATAGAGCACTGTCCACATGGGCTGAGGACAAAAATATTATTCCAGAAAATCAGTTCGGTTTTAAGGCGGGCCATGATACCATACATGCCGCGTCTAAACTAGTAATCAAGTATGTTCGTATGTTCGTGAGAATAAAGCCATGTTTTTATTTGCTCAACAGTTTTAATGTAAAATTTCTATGATAAATGCTTGAATTGAAGTTTGACTTATCAAATGTATAGGTCAAACTTCAATTCAGGCATTTATCATAGAAATTTTACATTAAAACTGTTGAGCAAATAAAAACGTGGCTGAATTCTCACGAACATACTTGATCAACAATGTTCATATTTTACCAACAATTCAGAATTGTTGACGAAACACAAACGTTGTTAAAGTATCATGGACATGTATGTTTCTAGTATCACAACCGTTGTTGGTTAACAATGAAATTGAAAATGACGTTGTTGATTTGAGCAATGAAAATTGTAGCATTTAAATAAATAAAATGAAAATGCCACCTTGTTCAATTTAAGTATGTTCGTGCTTGACGAAAAAACAAACAAGCTTCATGTTTGATTTTACCAAGGTTTTTCTTTCGGTGTAGTTATAGTATTCGGATCCAGCTAATGGTGGGCAAGGAATATTTACATGCTTGCCATCAATAGCTGCGACTGAATTAGGCATATTCCACAAAAGCTCAAAGTTTCTTGAGATCATTTACCAATAGTCTTCATTTGGTGGTGCTAAATATTGCGACACAAGAACGTTCTACAGTATGTTACAAGTTGCGTATGTGATTTTGGAAACTTTTGGAATGATTGTGGACTAACCCATTTTGAACATCCAAGCTAACACCTACTTGGGAACACCTTGAGAAAAGTACCTACCCATTTATAGTAAGTAAAGAAATGTTATTAAAGGAAATTTTTAAACTATCTGCTTTCGCCAAGAGGTTTTTTCAAAACAGGGTTCAATAAAGGACTTCAAAAGACAGATTGTGACATTTTCGTAATTTTGAAAAATTGTTCAGGATCGATTGTTTTCACCTTTTGAAAATTCATGACATTACATTTTCTTTATATTTTTGATATGCCAATAAGGCAATGCAGGTAATTTTTGTATTTTTATAATTTTTTCTATTTTATCCACTTTTTTTTACAACAAAAACAATTCTTTCTCCACGACAATATTTGAAAATAAATTTAGCTGTCAAGTCAAAATGACGGAACGGTGCAGCCGGCAGTGCGCTTTGAGGTTTCAACTACGTAACGTTGAGGTTGCCGCGACGCGCTATTGTGTTTTGACTTTGAAGAATGTGATTTATTTTTTTCTCTCAAAAATAAATTGGATTGGTTGTCCAAAAAATAAACAACAAAAATGAATGTATATCTCAGAGAGAAACAAAAAAAACTAAAATTAATTATAACTAATTTCCTAAAAACATGCTGCCAGTGTGAAATAAAATTTATTTAACCAACCACCAACCAAAAGAGAAAGGGCTCTTAGCACAAAAACTTACACAGAAAATTTCGATTGGCTTTAATAAATATTTGTTAATTGTATATGTACCTACCCAGAAACTAAGTCTATGAATGTATGAATGCTTAATAATTAGTTATGTTATGTGCTTGTACATAATATCTACACGTTGATTTGGTGTTTTGCATTTCTGTTCATTTGCTTTTTTTTTGTAATTAGAGCGAATAAAAACAGTTCCGCAATGTGAGTAATTTAGTGTACAAAAAACTCTCTTCGGCATTTAATAAAAAAAAATTCAACTAAAATTGTTTTTTTGCTGAGCGGAAAAGATAAAAGGGAATTTGTTATTTTCCTATCATAAAATTTGTTCGTGATATGATGAAACAGGAAATCAGTTATTTTATTTTTTAACATTTCCTCTATAAATGAATGAATGGGTATGTAGGAAGCTTGATTATTGTGAAAACTAAAAATTTGTGAAGCGGACATTTACATTTTTCCAAATGAAAAATCCAATCAACTAAACCATAAAACTTCATGAAGTGTTGTAATGAAATTTTACATTTCACTAATCTTTTTTAGTGCGGTTAAATTATGTAATCGGCAAATTTTCTAACAATTATTTGTTTCAAAAATAAATACATACCCATGAAGTATCATAGAGAACATCAATGAAACTATAAAAAAATGCTTATCGATTAAATATCAGTTACATGGCTTTCCGTGTGCATTCTAATTGGATAATGTCAATGAATGCTAAACAGCAAAATTATTCACAGCTAAATTGATGAGGTGGAAGCTTCAGTAATAAAAACTAGAAGCACCCCACTTTGGTAAGGGGAGTTAATTAAAGCTGCGCATGTGGTAAGATCCCCCGAAGGTTTGATTAAACAATCGATAGTAGATATCTCAAATGCATTGGTATGTCCAGAATCAAGTTAATGAAAAAAGACAAGATCTTTGATGATGCGCCGCTTGAGAAAGAAGTTCCATGTGTAATATTTTGACTCTTAGCCAATTAGGAAGCCCTTTGAGAGAAAACCTAATAAATTTGTGTTGTGCTGGTGGAATTCGCGATTTGTTAATTTCATAGAAAGTGGTCAACACTCCAGTTGAGGCCCTACTAAACAGTTCCGAGAATAAGAAAAGCATACGGTTCCTAAAACTTCTTTGACCATATTTTTTCTAAAATCCAAGCATAAGTCGTATTGGATTTGCTAACGTTGCCATTTAAATGTTCAGTACAGTCAACATAAAAGCTGAAATAAACCTTAAAACTTTTCACATGACTCAAAAAATTTTCAAATTTGAGTAACTTAGGTTGGTAGGATCCTTTTTCTTAAAAGAAAGTCAAGCTTTGGCATTTGATGAAAGCGAGCGAGTTAATTAATTGTCTTAAAAAAAAATCATCAATGTCACTGAAGGAAATGGGAGAGGTCCTCAATAAGTTCCCTGAGGTACACCGAGCTGTTATTAAAAGGGTTGGAAAAAAGGTTATTGTTATATTAGGTTCGCTTGGTAAAATCTTTTCAACCATGAAAAAATTCAATTAATAAGCAAATGTCGTTAAGTTTTTGAAGGGAATCAATATGTAGTGGTGGTTTTTTTTCACAAGGCTGTCATACATATATATAATATGATATCCAAAAAAAAATGCATCCCGGCCAGCACGGCCTTTATTATTTCAGGGTTGGTGTTCGTAATCAGTTGTCAAATCCAATAAATGTCAACAAATGAATTTTTTTAATCAAATTCGCACAAAAATACAAAACATGTTTGTTAAAAAATTAAAGCAGATGTATAGAAGTAAAAATGAAATTGTTCCATCGTGAAATTAATGCATGTCAACACTTTGTTTTTGTTTTGTTTTTTGTTAGTTTACTTACTTTACTGTAGATGGCGCTTACAATCCAGGGTGGATCACGGCCTCAACCAACAAACCTCTCCGGCTAGCCTGGTCCCTAGCTAGCTGCTACCAGTTGCGCACACCAAGTTGGTTGAGTTCATGCGACTTGGAAGTTGGAATTCCCGGTTTTTTTCCAGTATCTGCCGAAGTGTGAATCTGATCGTTTATTAATTTTCCTCGCCTAAAACCACACTAAAATGGAACAATCAGGTCTTTGGCAAAAGGTTCTAGGCGGATGCACAAAATAGTCGATAGAATTTTGTAAGCGATGTTGAGAAGACTAACACCTCTGTAGTTGGGTTAGTTCAGAGCATCTCCTTTCTTGTGAATAGGGCATACTATGCCGAGCTTCCATTCAGGGCGTACTTTCTAAACTCTAGAGATGAGTTGGTGTATGCTCCTGACCAAATCATCTCCCGCTGCCTTAAAAAGTTGGCTGGCAAATCATCTGAGCCAGTAGCCTTGTGCAACTTAAGTTTGGCTATCGCTGTTCTTATTTCTTCTAGGTCGGGTTTACGGATATTTTGACCATCATCGTCCAAGCTGAATGGGTTGTCCTGCAAAGCAACGGATTGCTGGCTGTCTCCGCCATTTAGCAGTTTGGAAAAGTGGTCTTTCCAGATTCTCATCACCGTCTGCGTGTCTCCTACGATGTTCTCATTTTCATCACGACAGGCTTCTATTCTGGGCTGGAATCCATGGGTAGATTGTTTCACCCTTTGATAGAACTTTCGCGTATTACCTCTGGCGTAACAAGCCTCAATAGACTCGTCCGCTTGCTTTTCATGCTCCCTCTTCTTCCTTCTTAGGAGTCAGTGCTCTTCTCTTCTTTTCTGCACATAAATTTCGCGGGCTGCTCTCTCACCAGTTCTGGTCCTAGCCTGCAGCATTGACTCATAGGCCTCGTTCTTGACTGCATGTGCTTGCCGGCACTCTTCATCGAGCCAGGGGTTTAGTTTTTGCTGTCGATTGAAACCCAGCTCATCATCATCAGAGGCGGCACACGGCACTTCTGATGGCTGTTCGTCGATAGTTGGTGCTGCTGGTATGTTTTCCGAGAGATTGAGGGAGACGCGGTCGGCAAAAGATCTGGCAGTCTCCTGCGATGCGAGTTTACCGACATTGAATTTTCGCATAATATCCGCTCTTTGCTGGGGCGCCATGGATATCCGCATCCGGACTCTAGATACTACCAGGTAGTGATCTGAGTCTATGTTGGCCCCTCAGAACGTTTGCACATCCAGGATACTGGCGTCTATCACTACGTGATCAATTTGATTTACAGTGTCATGATCTGGAGACTTCCAAGTTCCCTTGTGTATATTGAGATGAGGGAAGTATAGAAATGTCAAAAATGGGGCCGTTCACGAAAGTATCCAAGTAGTTTCTCTTGGGTTTCTTTATCTCTGTTTACATGTATTGGTTCAATTTACATGAGAATTGAAATTTCTATGCGAGGTGAAAAAATATACTGTGATTTGTTTAAGATAGCTTTGATTTGTTCTAAAATAAAAGAAAATGCTCGACTTTCCTTTGGGTGAGCACGAATGCATGAAATGGCACTCATTTATGCTTTTGTTTTGAAGAAAACAAAATTCCAAAATTGCATAAAGCAATTTGACAATTCGTACGGATGTATGATTTACCTAAATGACGTGAACTTGGCCAAAATACGTCACGTAAAAGTTTAAAATCCTTATATATTTTAAAAGAAGTTTATGAAACTGGACATAAGTGAATAGCTCCCTTTTTAAAAATAAGAGGTGTGTTTTTTTAAGCCAGTGGCTAGTACAGCATTCAAGTTGAAAAAAAGAACGGTCTATCCACAGTACTTTCAGTTCTATTTTCAGCAACAAGATGGTGCTCAACGTCAAAGCTGGCTGTTACTTTTCAAAGCTCTCTGTGAAATTCAAGATGAAACAAAATCAAATTCATACCAGGTTTGTTTATTTAATTGTTCTAACAAATGGATAACGATACAAAGCCAGGTATGAATTTGTATTTTTTTTTTCTTATTTTCCATACATCAGAATCTCTCTTCCAGCTCTTTTTTTACCATTTTTGGAGGCATCGTCCAGCAGTGAAGAAAGCTCTATGTCAAAGTCAGCTGTTCTGTTGAAAAAACTTTCGAGTATGTTCGGGGAGAATGTAAAAAGATATTTAAAACTAATGTTTGATGAGATTAAAGAGAATCAATTTATTTTTTATCCAATGCTGTGGTAAAGCAATTTACCACTATTGACCAGTCTTTTCGATAGGTTAAGAAAGAAAATAAGTTGATTCTATTTACAAAACCGTGAAATTGAATTAAAATACTACCGCGTAAATAAACACAACACAAATTAAATTAAGTTGAAACACGTACTGCTATTCCCAAACATGAAATTCTATTGGAGAATGTTTGATTTTCATACATACATATATCTTTCCGTTTTGATCATTTTCTACTGCTTTTTTTTGTTTGATTTGAATTTTGCTTGCATTGATTGTGCAAAATCCTGTGTATATACACCACCAGGTGAAAAACAGGGCGAAAATTCAACATGAATATAGTTTTTATTTTCTTTAATTTTTAATCGAGAGAAAAAATTTCTTTGCAAATATTTTTTTTGAACACGTCCTTTGAAAAGCTTTGTGAAGCTCACACTGAACTGAAATCTTAGAGGAATAAAGAACAAGAGGGAAAACCATTACTTCTATTGCCCCGCAACTTCCACTTCCTTACATTGTTGCTTTTGTAACACGAGATCCATCTGTGATACACGTATTAAGCTGAATATAATGCTGTTTCAGTGAATTTAGTAGTACCACTTTATTTTCGGATTTCAAACTGGTTTTGAAAGCTGAAAATAAAGTGGTGTTTGTGAAGTCAGTTGGAAGGCAGATGTCGTGGTGTATGTGTGGTTTTCCCTTTTGTTCTTATTTTCAAAGCTGCAAACTACACTTCCCACAAAAATTAAGGGAGCAGAAAAAAATCCAAATTTTTGGGGGATTTGCAACAGGCTGTAACTTATACAAAAATGGTCGTACAGCAAAAAAAAAAAGAAGCAAAATGTAGCTCTAAGCATTGTATAAGGAAACTATAGTAGCACCATGGCGGGGAAAGCGATGGTGTCGCCGCCTGTAGTCCCCATTAAACGTACTACCTTTTCAATCGGGAAAAATTTATTGAAAAACCTGTGGAACGCATTTTTTGTTAGTGTTTGGAAAGAGAGGATTCTTTCTTAAGCGCGTCAATGCAAAAGAGTGAGGAGGTAAAGTAAAAGCTTTGGTTTGTTGGCTAATGTCAAACCATTTACAGCCGTATCTATAAAGAACTTTTAGTCATTGATTAGATTTAATTGCCCTTTAAGTTACACTTAAGTAACGAATCCGTATCGATAATCAAATTTCACAATTAAGTAACCTTGCTTAGAGCCCTCTCAACTTAAATGCCTATAATGACGTTTAAAGGTCTCTTAAATTCAAATTAAAAATTCATTCTGACGTTTCGTGAAAATCGGTGTCAATTTTGATCTGTTGTTTTGGTAATACAATTTCTAAAAAGAAACTTTTCTTAAAACAAAAATATGGAAGATTTTCGCCGCGATTTAAATGTTTTCAATGTGCTAAGTTCACGTAGAAGTGCAAGTTCTGGAATGATATTTATACACGTACATTATGAAGGTAAGTAAAGATATTTTTGTGTCTTCTTTATCAATCTATCATATTTATTATTTCAGTTTCATCTGGTAAATCAAAACAAATGCCTTGCAATCTTGAGAACCGTTTCAACAGTCCCGCTGAAGTGGAAAAGCAACCTTCGTCCTACAGCAAAAATTCTGGCCAAAGTCAACAACATCCTTTCATCAACAGAATGGAAAAGAACACCACTTCATATCACATTCATTTGTATTGGATCCCCAAAGTCAGGATATAAAAATGTAGTTGTGGGGAAGTACAGCCCAAGAATTAAAATTCGAACTACCTACATATATGTACGTGTGGTACGCCTAAAAAAGAAAGCTCCTTCAATAGATCAAGATCATCCATGTTTCCGAATCAGACAACAGAGAACAGACACAAAAGAAGAACCATTACCAATAAGAGTCTTTAATTAGAAGGTAATTGTTTTCCATTCACTTCATTTAACATTCACCGAGAACAGATAAAAAGGATTTACACCTTTATGTTTCAGTTCATTTAAGCATTTAGGCAAAGCAGAATTAAGTTTTCAGGCACAAGCAATTGCCTTTTAATCCATTAGGACATCCACTGCCCGGAGGACTGTACGACAATGAACTGTGATGGAAAACAAACATGTCGAGTAAGTATTGATGGAATAAAACTATCAACTTCAACTAATCTACCATTTCTCAGACCGACAAATAGAAATATTAATGCAACTGCAGCTAGTTGATGGTTGATGCAGGTTTTTTAACTGAAGCTCAATAAACTCAGATTTTCCAGTTAAGTCTGTCTGCAACAACACTGCACAACAAATGCTTTGAATTATAAAAAAACATAACATCGTGTGGTTATACTAATTCAGTTCTACAGTTATGGGCGTAGCCAGGGGGGGGGGTTTCAGTTTTCGTGTCAATTAAACTAAAATGGCGGCTGTCGAGCATTTCTTCGGAGGTGCCTCATTTTTTAGACGGGTCCATGGTCGAAGATGTAACCTCCTTAATTTTGGTCCTGGGACAAAATCCCGAATATATAACAACAGCAAGAGACGTACGCAGGATTTTTTCGATATTTTGTTTTTTCGCGAAATGGTGATATGCAATATTAAAAAAGTCCTAAGTATGTCTCCGGAGAAAGGTATTTCGAATGTACCGTGAATATTTCGTATAGATCTGTGAAGGTTTGCTCGAGTTATGTCTTCGGCCAGTTCAAAAAAAGTGATTTCGAGAAAAACGCGTTTAAAGTTTTAAGTAGTATAAAATCTTATATGGCATACCTGTGGGGCGCTACCGCATAATGGAAAGTTTGGGCATTTAGACATTTTTGCTGGCATCCATCCTTTGATATGTTATTTTTAAGCCCCTAAAGTACCTTTTAAGACAAAAAAAAATTTCAGTTTCTTCAAAATTCTAGACCAGCTTCCCCCCTTAAGATTTCCATTGTGGGTCACATAAGACTATTTCTGAGATTCGCTTTGTTTTAATAAGATTAAAACCAGAGTGTATCTAATAATGAGTGAGTATTTGTACGGTGCCCAAGCGTATATTCGTAAAGAATGTGCTTTAGCTCTCTATGTACATTGTTGTGCACACTCTCTCAACTTTGGTATTGCGGACTGGTGTTCACAAGCAGATGTGCGATATTGAGTTGGGATCGTGCAGTCTGTTGGTTCCTACTTTAGATATTTTCTCAACGCACTGCTGTTTTGAATGTTAAAATTCGGGACCTATTACCGGGTGGAAATCAAAAAGCCCTGCTGGCAATGTGTGAAACACGGTGGGTTCACAAGCATGAAGCTGTTATGAGATTTAAGGAAATTTATCCAGCTATTGTCAATACACTCGAAGAACTCCAAACTAACCACAATAAAGAAACATCGCAGCAAACTGTTTAAATGCTTAACATACTTCGATCTTCGAATTATGTTGTGTGCCTAGTGATTCTTCAAAAAGTCATGAGCTTTACATTTTTGCTATCAAATCAACTGCAAACAGTTAACACCGAACAGCATTCAGTCACGCGAATAAAGTTATAAATGCTTTACAACTTTTGAGAAATAAAGTTGACAAAAAGTACGGTCATCTATATGGAGAAGCAAAGGTGATGCTCGATGAAAATGGTGGTATACTGCAAATGCCACCTATCGTTGGAAGGCAACTTAATCGCTCTAACACTTCTGCGTCGGATATATACACGTATGGCAAAATAAATTTATTCGTCCCATTTCTACAGTACACTACAGCACAACCGAGAGGTTTGCGAAACACCGTAAAGTAGTATTACCATCATCTGGTGCGCTGCCTTCAAATTTTGCAGTCAGTTCTGAAATAGAAGACGCAATTTTTATGTATTCGGTAGGGCAGTGCTACCCGAAAGAAGTACATTCGTCGTCAAAACAGAACTTGAAGTTTGGAAAGCAGCTATGACTATCTCCTCCCCTAGTCCAAAATCTGCTTTGGAATGCTTGAATAAGTACGATAAAACATTATGTCCAATTATTTAAACGTTGCTACAAATATTGGCTGCCATACCTGTTTCCACTGCTACACCAGAAAGGACTTTTCCAAGCCTACGGAGACTTAAAAACTACCTGCGGAACACAACGAATGAAAACATACTGAACGGCTTGGCTCTAATGAATATTCACTACGAAATAGATACTGACGTAGATGAAGTAGTGGATATATTTAAAATCAAAAACAGAAGGTTGATTATACATTTAATGCATATTATCAAATCAACCTTCTTTTTTTCATATAATATAAACGTTATTTATTTCATGCACTTCCATTAGTTTTATTTTCTAAAGTGTATTTTACTATTCTTCTTTTAAGGATAAATTGTTATATACTTAATCTCTCTTTGTTTATTTACAGCTCAACAGCGACCAAGAATATTAGAACATCCAGCAGATGCAAAAGCAGCGCGCGATGAACCGTTCGCACTTAATTGTAAAGCAACTGGTTAGCCACAATCAGATATATCTTGGTATCACAATGGAACGCAATTGGTTCCGTCCGAACGAAGAGTTATACTTCCCGAGCGCTCAATCTTTTTTCTATAAGGTAAGTTACAAGAACGCCCAATAGAATTGTCTTCGTCTTTCAAAATATCTACCCAGGCCGCAGGGTGATGTACAACAAACGAGAATAAGATGCAGGAATTGTCAGTAAAATTGCTCAGTTTGAGTCCCTGGAAGAAGCTGGAAGAGAACGTCATTTTAATACATCCGGATCTAGATGGAGATCAGTGTTTCTGGCTCAAATGTTAATTCGGCTGGTTACTTCATGCAGTCTTCCAACTTGACAAAATTAAATTTGAGCCACTAGAGTCTTTCATCTGTACATTCAAACCTTTTCTTAGATTGTATCCGGGTGTAATTTTATATTTAACCGGCGCGGCGGCGGCGTTGTGTGCGTTGAAGTCCTTTTCATTGACGTTCTGTCCGGGAATAAGCATCGGGGCTTAAAACGCGGCGATGGCTCAGTTTTTGTTTCGGTTTCCAGATCCTTTGTAGAACAAGGTATTGGATCTTCTGGTTCTTGAGGCTCAGAAAGAGTTGCAGATGCAACCAATGGATTTGGTTGCATAGCAAATTGAAATGCGTTCATTATGAACTCGCATGTCGCATTAACATTGTACTCTGTGCAGTCACATATCAAAGCATGTGATATTGGCACTACGTTTGTGGTAAGCCGCTTCATAGTACCATGTACTTGCAGTTGGCTTTTATAGAAATGTGCTTCGCATATGAAAGCAGTATTTGGCAGATCGTTTGGATTTGACACATTCGCACAATGAAATCCAAAAACGGGCTCTGGCATGGATTCAAAACGAAGGATGGGGCTTTGAGCACTTGTTATAATTGTATTTGTATTAAATACATAAAAAAACTACTTAAAGTGATCATATTATTGTTTTATTCAAACAAACCTCAAAGCAAGAAATTTTTTTTATTTTTTTTTAAATTTTTCCCATTTCGTATTTTTCTTAGTATCATAAAATGTATGGGTTTTTGAACTAACTTAATGCTGAGTTTTTTCTTTATTATTGTTTTGTTCATCTGTAAAAAATAAAGAAACTCTATGTTTATCAGGCCTTTTCTCCAAAAAAAAATGACCTCAAAGTCAAAACTTTGTTTTGGGAAGAAAATCTGGCAACCCTAAACCTATGGAATTGAGTCTAAGATTAGGTCTCTATCATCAGTATTGACAGAGATATCGAATTTAACACAGGTCAGGGTACACCAAAGTTAGCCTTTTTTTAAATTGTCAAAAAGTGATGTCAAACTTGAGAAACGGACTTTAGTGTAGAACAATTTTTTTCTTTGAATATGACCAAGAATCATATCCCAAAGTATGTAAAACGAATTACGGGACACCCTGTAGAATAACATCAATACCAATATAAAACAACAACAAAAATAGTTAGCAAAATATATGATTAAAACAAACATCGCAATAGCTTTTTTTTAATAACAGTCAAAGAGGAAAACGTTTTGAAATAAGAAAAGAAAAAACGACAGTAAATAAGAAGCAAAAAAAGCTATCATAAAGTACATTTAGGAAATAAACTGAAAATCAAAAAAAAAATATTTCACTCTAGCTGGCTAGCAGAAATAAGATTAAACACGATAATTGATTTAATACAATGTACTTTAATGATAGCAAACATATTCAGATTAATTTAATTTTGAAAACAATATCAATATTCAACAAGAAAATTAAATAAGAACTGCATAAGAAGCTAACAGAATTTAAGATTATTAAGAGAATTTCTGAAGCTATTTTAATAACAGTCAAAAAAGAAAAAGTTTTTAAAAAAAGTGAACGTAAAAAACAATAAAAAAGAACTTAACCTAATCATCGAAAAAGTACGTTAAACATAAGTTTAGGAACATTGAAGAAAATATGTACTTAACTATAAAAATTAGAACTGACTTTTTTGATACTAATCCTCAAATTCAAATTATTTTGGCATTCGTAACAAAAATAAAAATAAATTAAAAACGTAAGATACTTACACAATATCAGAATTTTAACTGCTTTCAAAAATACATTTTCGAAAATTGCAAACTAAGAATCGCTTCTATTTCAACTACGCAAAATAAAAAAAATAAATATGGTTAAAACAAAAACAGATCACAGATACAATACAATATCCTCACAGGCCAATTATTCTAAGAATATTCTTTGGGGGTGAATGTTTACCAAAAATCAAGTTCATCATTAACTACCAAAAAACTTCATAACTGGGATTCGGGATGATCAAAAACAGACGAATCAATTTATACACTTGATCTTTGGTTACCATTCACACGCAAAGGTATAGGGCGAAAAAAACGAACAGAAATTTAAAAGCGCAAGAGTGAAAAGTATGGTTTGTACAGTTTAAAAAGAGAATCAAATGGAAGTCAAACTTAATTGGAAATAAAATCCGATCGAATGTAAAAAAAAGCTAGAACAAAGTTGAAAGCAAGGAGCTATTAAGTAAGGAATCACAGAAAAAGTATATAAAAAAGGTATGTAGTACTGAGTTAGTCAGTACACATGTTGCAGTTTAAAAAAAGTATCTGTGATAATTTCTTGCCACTCAACCTATTTCTTCTGTCTGTCAGTACCTGTCCGGACTTTGAAAACACACGTTCAGATGGAACAGAGCTTGCAACTATACAAAGTTTTTCTTAAGAATTTCGTAGAGCCGAGGATAGAGATTTTTTTTTTTTGTGCCACCATTTAAGGGGATCCTTGTTTTTCTGAAGCGTTACTTCTTGAAGATACTTATCAACCTCTATAATTCCAATAGCAGTTGGATTTACGCTTTTGAGCTCATCTGAAACTTTGCTGTTGAGATCTGCCCAGATGGAAAAGGCCTTACTGGAAGTAGATGGCTGGATTCTTCAATGGACTCTACCTGTTCACTCTGTTGAGCTATTTGAGCGCTACTATCTAAGGACCTCAAATTGGAGCATGCTCTTTGAAATGCAAAGTCACTTGTGAAGCCGTACTTTTTAAACCGAGGATCCATAAGGGTACTCTCCGCATAAAAATCATGCCTTTCGACGTCTTTATATTTTCTTTTCAACGAATCGATAACTGAAATGGCCATTTTTTGAACGCACTCAGGGAGCACGTTTTCGTTTTCGCTCAAAAACTGTTGGCAGTGTCGCAATAACCCATTTGAAATCAGGATAATTTCGGAAATAGTTACCTGCTTATCTGAACACATCTCGTCAGTGACTTCTTTAAAAAGCATTAAAAATATAATTGAGATAGATAAATTTTCAAAATCTGAACTGGAAAGATTCTGAACATGTGCATAGTCGACGGCCATTGTTGATAGGAGACTCTTTTTAACGGCGAGTACTCGCTCAAACATATCGCACTCGAGTTTCAGCGAGTCACCACATCTTGCTTCAGCTTGGACCGACTTTCATCCAATTGAGCTTGCATGGCCTTAAGTCGTTCACTTGCAAGACTGCTTCGACGAAAAAACTCCACAATTGACTTAACTTTCGTTTGCGTATGCTTTATTTCTTGGAGACCCTTTTGAACGATTATGTTAAGGGAATGTGCAAAGCAAGGAATGGACTTCTAATTGGATAAATGCACTGCGGCTAGAATATTACTTGCATTGTCAGGGGTGACCGCAACTACCATGTTTTCTATATCCCAGTTGTGGCACATTTTCTTGAGTTGTTGTAACAAATTTTATCAGCAGTATGCCTTTCGAAAAAATGCTGACAATCAAGCATGTAGTCAACTCTGTCTTCTCGTTTAGAAAATGTGCCGTTAAACTGATATAGCTCTCTGTTGTGGAAGAGGTCCAACAATCGGTTGATAGGCAAACATAACTTGCTTGTGCAAGTAAATCTTTAATTTTTAATTTTGTCAAGTTATAATAGTTAGTGAGGAGGGAGTTAGATAAAGTCTTACGGGTGGGCAGTTGATAATTAGGATTTAATTCAAATAAAAACTGTTTCAATACCTTGCTTTCAACTATTTGAAAATGTAAATATTGTTTCGTTACTAATTTTACTAAGTGGCTACTTAGCTGTTAGCTTTTTTTGGCAGAGACTGGCCTGTGAAGGTACTGGGTTATTTTATTTGTATATGCCATTCTGTGGTACCCGTGGCGTGATGGTTAGCATGTCCACCTGCTAACCCAGAGGTTCGAGGTTCGAATCCCAGCAGAGGCAAAAATGTTTTTCCACGGGTATCGCCTTTCGCGAGGAATTGGCAAGTCCTCCGTTATTAAATTTATTGCCATGAAAAGCGCTTTCTCAAACAGCCGTTCGGAACCGGCAGAAAATTGTAGGTCCCTTCCATTCCCTCACAAGGCATGGTTGTGAGAAATGCGCTAGGCCCAGGAGCTCCTCGCTCTGTTGCGCCACCCTATTGATATATTTTTTATTTTATATGCCTATCTGCTTTTTTTTGATATTGGGATAGAAGGAAGACGAGCTAGAGGGGCAGAAGTAATAATAAGTGAAGATGTTGTTGGCTCTTCGATGGTCATCTCTACATTCGCATCCGTTATTTGTTCTCCTTGCACCGTAACTGCTGTAAGTGGGCTTTCTCTTATTGAATGAAACACCATTGGGTGCTGAGTTTTTGTGTGCCTTGTCAAGTTGTACGGGCCAACTCCTTTGTAAGACAACACCTTCCCACAAAAATTACATTTGGCCTTATGGTTTTGTACATCAGTAAAATACTGCCAGGCCCTTGATTTCTTACCGTCGTGTCGTCTGCCATTCTGTCAAATTCATAGTTGATACATAACATTCGTAGCAAAGTCAAAAGCAAACTTTTTAAAGATCAAAATAAAAGGCGGCAGAACTTTCCTTCTCCTGTATCTGTTGTTGTTGTTGTTTTTAATTATTTATAAAAGCTTACTTTGAAATTACTTGTTTCAGTAACTGGTGCCAGACGGTTTTTTTAAGTAGGAAATTTTTAATTCAAAATAAGGCGAGTGAGATTTTTGACGTTTGAAAATGAAACTTTTTTATGAATTTCTAACCACAACCCACAACCTGTGGTTAGAAAACGAAACTTTTTGTGGTCATGCCGGAAAACCGTTGAAATTTATTTTCTTTTAGCGAATATTTCAAATCGTTTTTTCGTATATTGCATTGTACGAACGAAATTTCGTATTATCTACGAATGTTTCGTAGTAGCGGATCACTAGTGTGAAGCAGAAAAGTGGGAGAGTTGTGATCGCTTCAAGATCACTACTCGTAACGCCAGAAATGGAAAGAAGAAGAAGTTTCGTAGTTAATACAAGACAAAAATTATTGTATGTTGCAAAATATTCGTAAAATAAACGAAATGCCTGTCGTAAATTCTATTCTACGAATATTTAGTAATATGTACGAAAAATTTCATTTATTCTACAAAAAATTGAAGAAATATCAAAATTTTTTTTTCAGTTTTTATTACCTTTAAGGTACTAAAAGTTTTGTAGGATTGCAAATTGTTTGTAAGTTTACAAATTGCCACAGAGAAAAAAAGTCATTCGTTCAGCACATATTTATGACTTGTTGAAATAATATCGTAGATTTACAAAAATTTTGTAATATTATCAAATTAGACACTCAGCAACAAGACTGTAGCTACAGTGAGTGAGTGAGCGATTTGTCTGCAGCTATATTTTCTTAACTTACCAATTATTTTGTACATTTACCAAATATTTAACATCATTTTTTTGTTACCACGTTGACAAACATTTTGTCAATATATCGAAATAATCCATAGCTTCTTTCTAATACCATCTTTTGTTACCAAGCGACTAAACAATATACCATAAGGGTGATTCAGAAAATAGTTCTTTCAAAAAGATTGTAAAGCTAATGGAGAAAAAATACTTTACTGAACGTTTTTATCTACGTCTTATGGACCTATATTTACTTACTGTTACATAGGAAGAATGTAAAATTTCTAATAAATTCTAATAGATTGTAAATTTACAAGGCCAACCAAATTTGACTTTGGATAGGTACCTATATTTACAAATGTTCACGACTTGCTTTTGTGTGCTGAATACAACATTTACAACCATAGGACAAAAGCATAGTTAAGTTTTTTTTTTGAGAAGTAGTTTAAAATAAAATAAATTCTATTTTAAGTATGAAAACGACCTTTTTTGTTTCACTGTACATGTAAGTATATACAAGATTTTTTGTATTATATGCTATAAAACAACAGGACAGATTTCCCGTGCAGTGTCGGGTTAGAATAGCACTGCAGCGCCTCCCCGCTTGTCGTAAAAGGCGACTAAAGGAGCAATCATATCTAGACGACTAACATCAAAGTGAGTCTAGCGGCACACATACCACCTAAAAACTCTCCCCAAGTATGCATGCAGATCCCGGGGTTAACATGACTGGAGATTACCGGTGTAGTAAAAGGGAAATCAAACTCATTAAATGGAGCATGCATGTGTCGAAAAGGATGAAAGGAAAATTTTTGAAAAATTTTGAGCATTATGGAAGTACTTGCAAACATAAGAAGCACTACCCCGCCAGGCAGTTCCATTGCTATGCATGGAGCTGGTCCTGGACCGAGCAGCAATGTTCGGGTCAGAGCTATACGGATTCCGGGGGCTAGCAAAGTAATGCGACGAGTTGGACGAAAATTTAGAGTCGCGAGTTGGAACGTTGGAAGTATGACTGGTAGAAGTCTTGAACTCGAAGAGATGATGAGAAGGAGGCGAGTGGACATCTTGTGTGTTCAGGAAACGAAATGGCGAAACACAGCAAACAAAGCCCGTTTCTTAGATGTAAAAACCAAGGCTTACAAGATGTTCTACTATGGAACAGAACAAGGTAGGAACGGAGTCGGTATCATCCTTGACCAAAGTTTATATAACAGCGTGTTGACCATTTTGAAGTCCAGTGACCGTTTGATGTCTCTAAAATTGGTGATGGAAGGAAAGGTCTGGAATATCATCAGTGCATATGCTCCCCAAATAGGGTGTGAGCAGGAGGAAAAAGATGCATTCTGGCTTGATTTTCATAACCTACTTAAGAACATCCCAAAAGAAGAGTATTTGTTTGTTGGAGGAGATTTGAATGGACATGTCGGGAAGACAAACGAGGATTATGAAGACTGCCATGGAGGTTTGGGATTCGGCACCAGGAACACTCCTGGTGAAGATATTCTAAATATGTGCATTGTGCAAGTCATACGGTCTAATCGTACTAAATACCATGTTCATCAAACAAGACCGACACCTTATCACTTACAGCAGTGGAGGAAATGAAACCCAGATTGATTACCATTTGGTAACCAATTACATGAAATCTCGGGTGAAAGACTGCAAAGTGATACTAGGAGAAGCTGCCGCTCAACAACACCGTCTTCTTTTAACAGAATTTTTTACGGATGCGGTGAAGGTAGTCAAACAAACAAAGGCTCCTAGGAGAATCAAGTGGTACAATCTGGAGAAAACCAAAAGACAGCAATTCATTTCGTATATGCGAAGTCAGCTGTGTAATACCATCGACGCAGTTTCAAATGCAATCACGGCACAAAATATGTGGGATCGCCTACAACGAACCTGCTTAGAGAGAGCCAAATCACTGCTAGGAGTCTCAAAAGGACACTACCAACAAGCTAAAGAAACCTGGTGGTGGGATGATGAAGCTAAAGCAGTGATTAGAAAGAAGAAAGCAGCTTTCCAAGCTTGGTCGAAGTGCCCCTCAAGAAATACAAATGAAAAAGCGCGTCTCAAAATGGAATACATGAGCTGCAGAAAAGAAGCGAAGAAAAAGTGCGCCCAACTTCAAGCAAAAAGCACGGAGGGCCTGTATCGAGAGCTGGAAGAGATTTCTGCCCCAGCTGCTGAAGCAAATCAGGCAATCCAAGAGCTAAGACAAAGCAACTTGAATAAGGGAGCAACTATTTTCAAAATAGCCGCTCAGAGAAGGAGAAATGCGCAGGAGATTCGTTCGCCAAAGTTCATAAATGATGCTCAAGGACTGTTAATTGTGGATGACGACAAAATTCTTCACAGGTGGCGACAGTATTGTGATGATCTTTTGAATGAACAGTTTCCTCGGCGCCACTTTCCAACAGCTGCACCTAACTTTACGGAAGTATCCGACGTCACAGTCGAAGAAGTTAGGGAGGCAGTTAAGAACTCTAAAAAAGGCAAAGCGATTGGGCCAGACGAGGTACCATATGAGTTTTGGAAAAATATGGGAGACATCGGGTTGAGATGGCTCACGATTCTCATCTCCAAACTTATAAGAGGTGACAGTTTGCCTAATCAATGGAGGGAAAGTTTTCTTCTTCCAATGTACAAGGGAAAGGGAGATACCAGAAGCTGTGACAACTATCGTTCGATCAAGTTGATGTCCCACACTATGAAGATCGTTGAGCGGGTCTTGGATAGCCGACTGCGGAAAATAATAAGGCTTTCTGATGACCAATGCGGGTTTGTCGCGGGTAAGTCAACTACAGACGCAATCCAAAGTATAAGGATCATTATGGAAAAACACCGAGATGCCTTAGAGGATTTGCATATTGTGTTGGTTGACTTCGAAAAAGCATTCGATCGACAACCACGAGATCTGATATGGGTGGCCCTCAGACACCGAGGAGTTCCTGAAGCCTATGTGCGAATAATTATGGACATGTACAAGGGAGCAGTTACAAAAGTGAGATGCCCAGCTGGAGTCACCGAAGAATTCCAAATAACAGTAGGTGTACATCAGGGAAGTGTCTTGAGTCCACTGCTCTTTATTGCTGTTCTGGATTATTTGCTCGAAGGAAAAGTAACGGACAATAAAGTACAACAATTATTCTTTGCTGACGATGGAGCCATCATAAGCGAGGATCCTACATCCCTGCAACGAGCACTTGACGTTTGGATTGATGTTCTGGAAGGAAATGGGTACCGTATTAGCGCTAAAAAGACCGAATACCTGTGCTGCCCCTTTTCTGATCCAGACAAGCCTATTCCAGACATTTATTTGAATGGAAATGTGCTTCCCAAGTGTGAAAAGTTTAAATATCTGGGATCTATGATCAATAGTGAAGCAACTTGTGATGACGACATCAATCATCGAGTAAGCGTAGGGTGGATGAAGTGGCGAGAAAACTCCGCTATCTTCTGTGATCGAAAAATGCCCCCTAAGCTGAAGGGAAGACTCTACACAGCAGTTGTCCGTCCAGCTCTGACATACGGTTCACAATGTTTTACAATGTACAAAAAGTATGAGAGCAAATTGACGGCAGCCGAAATGAAGATGCTTGGGATGACAGCAGGAGTAACAAAGCTTGATCGAATTAGAAGTAATAAGATCCGTGGAAGCCTAGATGTCAAAAGTACCATCTTGGACAAAATTCAGCACGACCGGCTCAGTTGGTATTGTCATGTTCAAAGGTGAGATCCGCAGAACCCCGTCCAAAAGGCAATATCGTACAACGTTTCAACAAATTCGCGACGAAAAAGAAAAGGCAGGCCAAAACACTCCTGGTACAAGCAAATGCAAAAACAGCAGCATTTGGTTGGCCTCAGACATGGAACAATCCAAAACCGGGAGGCTTGCCGACGCTTTCTGAGGTCAACGCGGCGTACCCCACAGGCGGATCACTAGTGTGAAGCAGAAAAGTGGGAGAGTTGTGATCGCTTCAAGATCACTACTCGTAACGCCGGAAATGGAAAGAAGAAGAAAACAACAGGACAGATAGGCTGCGTCGAAGCAAAAAAAAAAAAAAAAAAACCAACGTGGTTGTTTACTATCTTAAGTTTAGGTTTGAGAAGCAGTTTTATAGAAAATTGACTTAAAATTTCAAAAAGAATTATTTAAAATAAACTGAGTCACCTACCACCACGAGTTACAGTCTTTTTGAAGGTTTGTAATGTGATCTTTATGCAAATTTTTGGTTCAAATTGTTTCAGTGAATAGTTTTAAAAAATTCAAACCAAAATTTTTGAAAAAAAATATTAAATTTTGGTTTTCCAAATACCATCTTACATTTTTGCATTATTTGGGCAAGTTTTTTTTAAATCATCAATGCTCTTAGAAATTGTAGAGGGAATTTTGTTTGTAAAATACTTTGCCAGTGCAAAGATGTACACATCATGTAAAAAGTCTGCATTCCCAAAAAGTTATCATCAATGAACATAGCCGCCGCCAAAAAATCAAACGAGGTTTATTGGCATCACTGTCATAAATCTTTCGTTCGGTTTTATGACAGCCGGCTTCTTCATAGATAGCATGACGGGATGATGTCAATTTGCTCAATTTGCAACCATCGGCACAAGTTCGCCTCCATTTTTTTTGTCACTCGTAAATCTAAAGTAAAAATTATAAAGAACTATTGTAAAACTTAAAAATATACTAAAAATACATTACAATTGACCTATTAAGACAAAGAAGAGAATTTTTACTAAAACAAAGGAAAAAGACGACGATCACATAGCGGAGACTGCAGCCGCCAAGCAGAGAGAACCAAAAAGTAAGTGAAGTCATTTTCTGCGGAAACAGTAATTATGAGTCAAACACTGAAAAATGAAAAATCTTAATTTTTAAGAAATAAAAAAAGTCTAGTTTTTCCCATTTCAACACAATTAAAAATGGGCACGATTGTTTTGCACGAACTTGCAATTGTGAGCTAAGTACAATGTCAAAATCTTCAAGCTTGGTACAAGATCTTAGCATCGTTCTTCATAATATATTTGGTTGTGCAGGATTGCCAACTACATTACATAAAATATTGAACTAAATAAAATTTCTTCTAAATGGTTTCTAGTAAAAATAAAAAACGCCACTTTTTTGCAATACCTATAAATGCTGAAAACTTAATCAAAATCGTTGAAGCAGTTTTTTTTAAATTTAATTTAGTTTTTTAAATTTTTATTTTTCACTATCTTTAAAGATCAAGTATGCAAGTTTTAAGATCTTGCTATAAGGTGGTTCAGCAAAAAAAAAAAATCAAATCAAAAGGACCGTTTTGAAAATATTCAATAATAATTTTTTTTAAATTAGTAAAAATTTCAAAAATTAAATTTTTCAAATGTTGATATGTAATCTTTCTTAAATAACTTACGACTTCTTAAATACAATATTTCGTCAGAACCGTCTCAACCACAAACGTGAAAGTCGGTTTTTTGGTTTTTTGGATGGGGGTTCCGTTTTCACACTATTTCAAAAAAAAAAAATTACATCTTAAGAAAGGCAAATAAGAAATAATCTCTCACATAAGATTTTATCGAAATCGTTGGTGTAGTTTTCGAGAAACCCCTCTGTTGACTGCCCCGCAGACGCTAATTGCAAATTTTGAAGAGAATCGGAAATCGATCAAGCGGTTCAGGCTGTAGCTCCATATATGGACAGACAGAATTAAAAGACCCAATTTTTTCGTATTCTCTCTTGATAGTATCTATAATTGCAAAGTAAGAGATACTATAGGATAAGGGTCTATCTCCCTCCGTTTAGGTGGGAGGGGTACTTTTATAAAATGTTGAATTGATTTCTTAAAAAACTTACTAAAAATCAACTTTGTGATTTAAACTATAATGTGCTTGGAAGCTAATACTTTGCTTTTTAATTACCATTTAAGTTCATTTCAACCTAACCGATCTGAGCTTTGTCGCATATTATATAAGATCTTGACTAAAATTATTTTAAATAGTTTCTATTTCTTTCGATAAGTCAGAGATTTTTGCTGAGTTTAACCAGCTAACTCAGCTGGTTGACGTTCTGACTCGAATATCTGACGTTGATGGTCGAGCTGAAAACACCCTAGACTTGTTTCTTACCTCTGACCCTGATAAATACACCTTGAATGTATTATCGCCTCTAGGCACATCAGACCATTGTGTCATATCTGCTAATTTTTCGTCAAATAACCCAGTTAAAGAAAAAATCCCAAAGAGAACCGTCTGGCAATACGAGAAAGCCAACTGGGACGGTTTAAATTTTTTCTTTAAGAACTTTAACTGGTCACTATGTTTCCTCGATAGTGACGTTGATTCCAGTGCAGATATGGTCACAAACTTAATCCTTTTGGGTATGAGAAATTTTATCCCGAATAGGGGAAAAGTATCAGACCCAAGGAAAACTCATGGTTTGATTCGAGCTGTAAGGAAGTTATCAGGGTTAGAGAAGTAAGCTTCCGAGAATACAAAGTCAACCCAACTGAGGAAAATCGGAAAAAGTTTAAACAAGCCAGGAAATCCAGTAACGTCCATATTCGACGAACGAAATTTTTACATGATCAAAAATTAAGGCAAAAAATACTACAATGTCCCAAAGGTAGTAAAAATTTTTGGTCGTTTGTTAAGAACATCCGGAACACAACAACATCTTCGGTTCCAACGCTCGTTTCCAACGACACACCCTTTGTTAGTTCTCTTGAAAAAGCTAAGCTTTTTGCGAAGCAGTTCGCCGCCAACTCAACGCTTTCAGAAAGTGTTATGGCTCCTCCAGTACTTGAGCGCGTGAACGATTCCATGGGACCAATCTACTTTCGCATTCGTACAGTGGCAAGGGTCTTAAAAGATCTCGACATTCATAAATCCGCTGGCCCGGATAGTATCCCTGCTATAGTTCTGAAGAGGTGTTCTTCCACGCTGTCAAAACCACTGCGTAAGCTTTTCCATCTGTCCTATTCTACAGGTCTCTTTCCGAGTGGATGGAAAACAGCATTTGTCCAGCCAGTCCCTAAAAAAGGCGAATCTTCCTCACCCGCGAACTACCGTCCAATTGCACTTACTTCCCTTCTTTCTAAGGTCATGGAAACGCTGATCAACTATCAGCTTAAGAAATATCTCGAAGAACGAAAGCTTCTTAATGACCGACAGTATGGCTTTCGTTGCAATAGGTCCACTGGTGATTTGATGGTATATCTCACCGAACAGTGGCACAAGTCTTTACATCGATTTGGTGAAAGTAAGATTATTGCGCTTGATATTTCAAAAGCATTCGATAGAGTTTGGCATCAAGCTCTTTTATCTAAAATGCGTGCATTTGGTTTCGATGAGTCTCTTCTTCGCTGGATTAGTAGCTACCTTTCTAACCGTTCATTACAAGTTGTTTTGGACGGCGATAAATCTGAAACCCACAAAATAAATGCTGGTGTGCCCCAAGGCTCCGTTTTGTCTCCGACACTTTTTCTTATTTTCATTAACGATCTTCTGTCTGCAACTACTAATCCACTAAATTGTTTTGCCGACGACAGTACCCTCAGCTTTTCATATTCGTTCTTAAGTTCACATCCCTCATCTTCGGACGTGGAATTAGGGCGGCAACGTATGTTAAGTTCATTAAATTCTGATCTAGACAGCATTGTCCAGTGGGGAATAAAAAACCGCGTAGAATTTAATGCTTCAAAAACTCAATGCTGTCTTTTGTCGTTGAAGCGAAACTTACCTCCCTTGCCACTATCCATGAGTGGCTCTTGCATTGTTGAAACAGAACAGCTTTCAATCCTCGGTATGTGCATTACCAACCACCTCTTGTGGAATAACCATATACTTGACATCGCCAAAAAACGCTGCAAAGTGCTTAGGCTTTCTTCGACGATGGAAGAAATTTTTCTCACCCAATGACCTGGCAGATATCTACAAAACGTACATTCGTCCTAAGATGGAGTATAACTCCCATATTTGGGCAGGTGCTCCTTCAACCCACCTCAATCTTTTGGACAATGTTCAGAGAAGAGCCTTTAAAATGATTGGAGATACGAACATCATCGAAACTTTCACGACACTCGAACATCGTCGTAATGTTTCTTGTCTCTCCTTATTTTATCGTTTTTTCTACAGACAGTGCTCTTATGAGATTGCCAGATGCATTCCTCCCCTTAAACAATTCAACCGTAATACTCGCGCTTCCAGGAATGCCCATCAGTTTACTCTTGAGTCCAATTTCGGACGTACTGTCAAATACAGAGATTCCTTCTTCAGCCGTACCACGCGAATGTGGAATGCATTGCCCAGCTCTATTTTTCCCTCTCATTACAATCTTCAGAAATTTAAAACTAATGTGCATCGGTATCTCCTTTTAAACTCTGTCCCTTTTTCCTAACGCTCGTACTGATATTGTGTTACTTAACATGTTAAGGGTAGTCACAACCCCTTGAGTGCGCGCAAATTATAAAAAAAAAATAGTGCGTGCAGTCCCCCCGCGCGGAAGAAGTGAAACTTCCTAATATGAAAATGAAAATAGGAAGGGGTAGAAATTTATTTTGAGTGAACTCGTATTGTTTCTTTAAAAGAAAAAGAATTAGAACAGTGTCCAAGTCCAAATCGTATTTATAAACACTTTCATCGCTGTCTAAGAAATGTCTAACTTTAGACACCGAAATTGGTTGTCTAAACTATGGCTAAAGTGACCATTGATACAGCAAAAAACAATTTTGTTGAACATGTTATAAAACACTGTTGAGGGTGTTAAGACCGAAAAAATTAAGTAGTTTGAGGTGCAAAAATACTACTTTCAACAATTCCACTTATAAATTGCACAAATTTGATCATTTTATGAGACTTGGAAAATCAAACATGTTTAGACATGATCAAACATGTTTAGACATGATCAAACATGTTTAGACATGATCAAACATGTTTAGACATGATCAAACATGTTTAGACATGATCAAACATGTTTAGACATGATCAAACATGTTTAGACATGATCAAACATGTTTAGACATGATCAAACATGTTTAGACATGATCAAGCACGTTTAGACATGATCAAACATGTTTAGACATGATCGAACATTTTTGGGCCGGGCTTAAATGGAAATTGCTTATATATACATGATTATGCCTCCGCTAACTACTACATACTCATTACTACATATATCAAAATTCTAATAAAATCTTACAGTTACCACTCACCAAAAGCTCTGATTTGTACATACATACATACATATGTATATTGTCTTCCTAATAAAATTCCGCAGTCAGCACATTCGAGGAGAAACTTAACAATTGGTTTTTTTGTTAGAATAATTTAACTCAATCGATTTACACATTTAGTAAGCACTTATCAACATATGTACATATTTACATACATTTATGTATATTATACAAATTAAAAGAAACTGCTTTAGATATTTTCTATCGTTTCATTGGAGAAAAGAGTAAAACTCAACACTGATCGACTTTTCATTTTACGACTGAATATGTTTAACACGGAAGTGTAACGCTGCATGTAACACGGAAGTGTAACGCTGGATGTTTGCAAGTCGCATAAGAAGTTTCACTTCAACTTTAGATATTTTCTATCGTTTCATTGGAGAAAAGAGTAAAACTCAACACTGATCGACTTTTTCATTTTACGACTGAATATGTTTAACACGGAAGTGTAACGCTGCATGTAACACGGAAAAGTAACGCTGGATGTTTGCAAGTCGCATAAGAAGTTTCACTTCAAAAAAAAAAAAAAAAAAAAACAGAGATTTTGAGAATTACCCTTATGGTCCTGCATATGTTTACAAATGTTTCGTAAAAATACAAAAAATCTTCAACTTCTTTGGTATATCATCCTTTTGTCGCCATGCGTATAAAATAAACGTTATGTCTACAGCTATATTTTCCTTGTCTAGTCTACCAATTACTTTGTAAACTTACAAAATATTTCGTAAACATACAAAAAATCTTCAACTCCTTTGGTATATCATCCTTTTGTTACCATGCGAATAAGCGATATGTCTACAGCTATATTTTCTTTATTAAGCAATTATTTCGTAGATCTACAAAATATTTTGTAATTATTTCAAAATAATCGCCTACTTTCTTATATTTTACCAGGCGAACAAGAAATATGTCTAAGGATGTATGTATTTGATTATATTGGCCTACAACTTCACAAAACTATAGAAGTTTTTTTTTCAATCATAGCAATCTTAGTACTTTCTCAATTTTGAAAGCTCTCAAAAAGCAAAAGTTTTCGTCATTCCTGATTAAATCGTGAAAGTGTTTGGATATCTTGTGAATTTCAAAGTGAAAATTTTATAATAAGCATCAATATTGCTTAAATCTTTTTGAAGACTTTATTAGTTGTTGGTAAGTAAAAACACTATTCTAGATGTAATTTGTAGAATTTTCTATTTGCTTGAAAATTTATTAATGTGTTTTGTTGAGGATACATGAAATTAAGGCCAGTTCAGTTTGGTCAGTTTGATGAATTTATTAAAATATATGTACATATGTAGGCATGAATAAGCACATATTAATTGCAAGGGTTTGGTTTGGGTCAGTGCCTAGGAATTGCATAACCCGTTCCTATAATTAGAATAAAGGGTTCCTACGTTTTTCTGCTAACTTCTAATATGAATAAATTCATTGTTTATTAAAAAAAAATTTTTTTTTGTTTTTCTATTTCTAGTGACTTTGGTGTTTTTGTCAAGGTTTATTATACATGTATTTTGCATTCTAACTTTTCGATAGATAATAACTTATCAACATTCTTATAATGGTTTGCTTCATGTTTGGTACATATCTAGAATCCTTACATATTATGAGCCGTCATTTCAGATTAGCCCATAATTAAACTGAAAAAGACACATATGTACATACTACATATGCACTTATGGTAGAAATTGCAATCAATGTTTTTCTTTTTTGCGAGCTTTTACTCGTCACGTCAAACAATTTTCAACAAAATTCAAACAAATGTTAAACTTTTTGGCACTATCGTCACGGACAATCTATTCTTTTCCTCAAAGCACAGAAGCTATATCAGATACTGTCGATATTTCAAAGCAAGGAACAAAAGATAGAGAAAATAATTCTGTTGTTGATACAGAGTATCAATATCCTTTATGCAGCTTCAATGAGCCAAGCACTTCCACAAGACCTCCGAGCAAAAATTATTCCACCGAAAAGAAAGGCATAGAGTTCACTTTGAGTCTTCACAATAACAATAATTTTACTAGAAAGGATGTTATTGAAATTCAAAGCAGTGTTATGCAGAACATTATTATGTCCAATTGTTGGGTTGGTGGAACAATTTTTTCAGGAAAATATTATATCCTCTACCTCGTCTATATAGAGCAAAAACTACTCTTGTCGCAATTTACAGACAAAATTTCACGTCCATTTCGTGCCTGTGAGACTGAATATCAACTATTTAAATGGCTAAGCGAAAATGATTTCATTAGCAAATTAAATGAGTTTGTAATAAACAAAGAGTTAGGTGAGAAATATTTACGGGGAGAAATTTTATATCATGAACTCGAAATTACGGGCGTTTCCATTTCGTTATCATTCCAAATTCGAAAGATATTTGAAAAGAATGACCAACTTCTGAAAACATTAATGGAAATTTCGATTATTGAAAAAACAGCACAACAAAACGGACATTTCATTCACGGACTACTTTGGCAAGAAAAAATAAGACCCTTTATAGAACAAGGAAAAACTGTACTACCTTTTTTATACATATATTGATGACTCTGAAATAAACAATCCGCTTGGACCCCATGCGAACCTAGTCACTTTTATTTACTTCCCATTTCCGTTCTTTGAAAATTCAGAAATATATTTGGCTGCCACAATACAAGGGCATGACTACAAAGAGTTTGGTAATAAGCAATGTTATATCCATGAACTTCAATACCTTGAAGACCATGGTATTACTATTCAAACTTCAAGTGGAGAAAAAAATGTGCACTTTGTATTGGGTCTCTTCCTTGGAGACAATTTAGGTTTAAATACAGTTCTTGGCTTCACATCCTCATTTAATCATAACTTTTTCTGTCGCTTCTGTAAATGTTTGAAATATTCTACACACACGTTATGCTATGATAATGGCTTGTAATTCAGTAAATTATGACGCAGATGTAGTTGCCATTGACGTGAGTTCAACTGGTATTGTCCGGTCAAATTACGTTCAAAAATAGGGGTAAGGTTACATTAATTCGCACCTTGCTGAAAATTGGCATGAATGTTGGGAACCCTATTACTTACAATTTGTCAAAAGTCCCCATCAATTCGCCGCTTGGAAAAAAATTTATTCAAGGTCAAATGTTGCAAACATCGGTTTTATAAGTTTTCCAGCTAAACGGTAAGTTTTACCAAAAAAATAGAAAGGCAAAAATTATTCACCAAGCAATTATCTATAAAAAGTGTAAATACACTTTTTTTCCTAAGAATCACCATTTCGGAGATATAGCTTTGCAAAAAGTTGAAAAAGTTGTTTTACTCATAATATGCACACGTTTCCGCGCCACCCGTGAGGTAGTGTGCATGGCGCGTTTTTTTTACGTGGTTTCCCCGGTAGGCCTATTCCACTATCTATTGTGGTTCTGTTGAAGTGAAAGCTATTGTATTAAATTGAAATTGGTATTATTGTAATGACTATTGTAATGAATGAGAGCGGTGTAAGTAATGAGTAATTTGAAAAAAACTATTGGTCTGATTGAAACTCTTCTTCTTCTTCTGGAACATAATCCATACTGTCTTGTTCTTCTTCTTCTTCTTCTTCTTCTTCTTCCTGCTGGGTGCAAATAAATTGTTCAAAGAGCGATACATCAGAAGTCTCCTCGCATATACCGTAGGAATCCTCTTCTACTGGCGATTGAACATTGGAGCACGATTGACCTCGACAACTGATACATGCTAATGAACAAAACAACCCCACTTTCTTGCAGCCGCATTAAGCATTACACCCCTTTTTGCAATTGCAAAAAATTGAGTTGAGGAGTTTTTCCGGTGCAGGAGGGAGTAAAGTTTTGACTGGTTTCAATATATTGTCAATTAACTTCCAACCCCAGTCTTCTGGGTTTAGTTTATTACCGAGACATATTTGAACTTGGTAATATACCCGAAATAGATGTTGCTCAGCAGAAGCAGAGGTTGGAGGAAGACAAGCTAATTGTACTTGCTTCTTCTTATGCGTGTTCTTAGCAAAAGACAAGTATCGAAACTTATCCAAGCACGTAATTTTTTTTGGAGCCCCGTAAACGGAAAGAAGAAAGCGAATTCCGTTGGTGATTACAGCTTGTGGAGTAGAGGTACTTTCTTTGAAAACGTCAGCACAATCAACTAAATCTTGTCTCTCAAACAATTTCAAAACTGTTCTCTTACCTCTCCTGAAAAATGCTGATGTCGTGTCGCAACCAGTTACTGCATGTAGAAATAAGATGTGATTTTGGGATTTTGAAAAAGCAGATAAACTCTTGGATGAATATATTTTTGATTGTGATTGAGCCTTCCCAGGTTTAAAAAAAAAAAATAATTTTTTCGGTTGGCGTTCGAGCAGTGAGTAATACCAACAAATCAACATCTTCCCCAACAACAATAGTTGGATTTGTCGAAGTAAATTGTTCTATTGCTGTTTCAACTATCAGGACATCAGCATCATTATCAGCTTGCTTTACAGAGATATTTTCAGACGTAAATTTTTCTTTCAACATTGAAATGAACCGAGTTTTGTTGTGTGTATTTGCGAGAAATGTTTGTTGGCTTGTGGTAACCGTCATAAATTCATCAAAAATGACGTCCGAAGATGAAGATGTTGTTGTAGCTCGACGACGTTGTTCTGCAGCTTTAATATTTTTTGTACAATCAGTATAGCCGTCAAATACTACAGTCACTCTATGGTCAAAATGTCTGTGTACATACCGCACGTATTTATCTAAAATGTGGTTAAATGTTTCTTCGTGATCCCACACAACACGGTGTAATAGATATCCTCCGTCGATTATGTACGTAGCATTTATGTTGTCAATATCTATGTTTACTGTTTCAAAACATTCGTAAATGGCTGACTTTTGTGATTTACGCATTCCACCATCATCGAACAATGACAAGGGATACGGAGCCAATTCATATTCGAAATATTTCTCAATCTCATCTTCGAAAGCGCTAGAGATACTCATACGTTGAAATAATAATACAGGGTCAATAGGAACTTTCTCATCGTGAACTTTTACGGTGCTACTCATAGCTAAGAGAGGTACTACTTTATCAGCGCGTTTTAATTTTATGTTATTAAACGTCATTCCTGTCATTTTGGACATGGTGGCAATTCCAACTTCACGAGCTTTGTGACAGTTAATTTTATCATCACCAACGACTCCATTAGCAATAGATACAATTTTGTTAACTTCCGGAAACGGATCATGCAATGAAAACCACTGCAGAAGGTTTTGCATGTCTTTAGAATCTTTCTTTACTCGTGAATCGCTTGCATCTACATGCTGATCCGTTGTATCCATTCTAAAATTAGCGAGATCTTCCAATCCTTCACAAACAGTATTCATTGCATGCATACCATAAACCCATTTACTTATTACACTGTCTTTTGTACTTCTCCCTCGAGCAATGCCTCCATCTGTCTTCATAGCTTTCATCATTGACTGCTCGATTACCATATCTGTTGAAGTTAATATATCTGAACGTCGAACAGTGAAACATCCTTCTGTAAACTGTTTGTAAGCACTAGGACTCATACAGTTCTCTAATTGTTACATATCTTGTAAATATAAGTGTGCAGACTTAGCATAAGGAAAATGTCCCGATGCGTGGAAGTAAGGAAGCATTTATTTAACGCTGTTCAAATGAGCTTGCCAATCTCCCATGCGCTCAGCCCTTACAAACTCCTTCACAATTGATACCATATAAAAATATTGAATCCAAAGTTTTGCGGTAGGTCCACGTTTTTCATATTCTCTTAGTTTTTCGTTGAACTGATCGAGTAATTCTCCAGATATTTCGTCACCATTTTCAACATCATTATACAGGGTGTCCCGTAATTCGTTTTACATACTTTGGGATATGATTCTTGGTCATATTCTAAGAAAAAAATTGTTCTACGGTAAAGTCCGTTTCTCAAGTTTAACATCACTTTTTGACAATTTAAAAAAAGGCTAACTTTGGTGTACCCTGACCTTTGTTAAATTCGATATCTCTGTCGAAACTGATGATGGAGACCTAATCTTAGACTCAATTTTTTGTAGAAATAACAACCTTTAAGACTGTATTTAAATTAGGCTTCCATAGGTTTAGGGTTGCCAGATATTCACTTTTAAGTGGTGTTCAAATTTTCTTCCCAAAACAAAGTTTTGACTTTGAGGTCATTTTTTTGGAGAAAAGGCCTGATAAACATAGAGTTTCTTTATTTTTTACAGATGAACAAAACAATAATAAAGAAAAAACTAAGCATTAAGTTAGCTCCAGAACCCATACATTTTATGATACTTGGAAAAATACAAAATGGGAAAAATTTAAAAAAAAATAAAAAAAAGTTTTTGCTTTGAGGTTTGTTTGAATAAAACAATAATATGATCACTTTTAGTAGTTTTTTTATGTATTTAATACAAATACAATTATAACCAGTGCTCAAAGCGCCCTCCTTCGTTTTGAATTCATGCCAGAGTCCGTTTTTGGATTTCATTGTGGATGTTTGTTTTAAATTTGGGGTATGAATGTTCAATAGGTAAATAAGTCGTATAAAAGAATAAGAAAACAAATTTGTTCATTAGTTTGTCAAATTAAGTCACGATTGCAGTTTGATCAGAGAGTTTTTTGAAATGCTTTCATTTACGAGAGAAGAATACGCAGACATTTTTTTTCTTATATGAGTTTTTAAATGGAATTTGAAGAAAAACACAACAAAGGATACCAGGAACTTTATACTAACTGAAAATCTGGCAACCCTTAGCCTATAGGAGTCAAATTTAAATACAGTTTCAAAGATTACAAGACTACAAGTAAGACAAGAGTTATCGACAGCAAACACCCACAATGAAATCCAAAAACGGGCTCTGGCATGGATTCAAAACGAAGGATGGGGCTTTGAGCACTTGTTATAATTGTATTTGTATTAAATACATAAAAAAACTAATAAAAGTGATCATATTATTGTTTTATTCAAACAAACCTCAAAGCAAGAACTTTTTTTTATTTTTTTTTAAATTTTTCCCATTTTGTATTTTTCCAAGTATCATAAAATGTATGGGTTTTTGAGTTAACTTAATGCTGAGTTTTTTCTTTATTATTGTTTTGTTCATCTGTAAAAAATAAAGAAACTCTATGTTTATCAGGCCTTTTCTCCAAAAAAATGACCTCAAAGTCAAAACTTTGTTTTGGGAAGAAAATTTGAACACCACTTAAAATAGAAAATCTGGCAACCCTAAACCTATGGAAGCCTAATTTAAATACAGTCTTAAAGGTTGTTATTTCTACAAAAAATTGAGTCTAAGATTAGGTCTCTATCATCAGTATTGACAGAGATATCGAATTTAACAAAGGTCAGGGTACACCAAAGTTAGCCTTTTTTTAAATTGTCAAAAAGTGATGTCAAACTTGAGAAACGGACTTTACTGTAAAACAATTTTTTTCTTAGAATATGACCAAGAATCATATCCCAAAGTATGTAAAACGAATTACGGGACACCCTGTATAAAATAGTGTTGTCTTTTATGTTTTCAGCAGTAATGATAAGATCTGCGTCCGTGACGTCATCAATATCAAGCTCTTTCAATATTATTATTGCTAAAGTTAACTGAAGTAATGTATGACCTCGAACAGCTCTCGCATAAGCATGACCATTGAGCATTTTTTCTAATGACCCTGGTGCATAAATCAAAGAAAGTATTTCTTTTACGCCGCTTCCTTGCATAATGTAACCAATTGCACCAAGAAACGACATCAGTAGATGAAATCCTCCGAGCCTAATTATGATCTTCGATAATTCAGACCCTTCGGGTGCGGCTGATACGATTTCTCGAGCTTTTGCATACAGAGGCTGATCAAAAGTAACAATGCATACATCATGACCATAGCGTTTTGCATTTTCTAATGCACAAAGTAAAGTCGTGTATATAGTATTGTAATTACTAGCTGGATGGTGAATAAATGGTAAAAATAAAACTTTAGATGTTGAAAAATTCTTAACATTTTTTGTTAATTGTTCAATAAAACCATTCCAACCGGGTATTGAAAAATTTTTCCATTTACCATAGAACCATATCGTATCGACTTTTTTGAGTAAAGATACTATTACTTCACTATCATAAGCAAACTCTTGGACAATTATTTTGCTATAACCTACTACACCATCATTTTGGTAGATCTGCAATGGCACATGAGCTATTGCCGCGATATCTGTTGCTGAAGGAGCTTCTTTTATCCGTTGTATCGGCTCTTCTAGTAAAACTGAACTTTTTGGAGTTACAACTTGAATGATACCCATTATGTGAAGCGTGTTATGACCGTCCAGCGTATTTACATTTATATCAGCATTGTCTGCAACATACTGAACGAATGTGCCAGTTTCTGGTGGTAAAATGTGAGGTGGACGGTGAAAAACTGCTGCTGCCTCGTACAACATAGTATCATTATAAGATGCGCACAAACCGAAAGAAGACAAAATTTGTATAAGGCGTTTTGACCCAAATCGCCGATGAAAAAAAATAGAAAGACCCAATTGTAATTTTGATTTAAAAGACCTTGGCCGAACAGCAGTCATAATACTATGGCTAATATTTGTGCACACTAATTTCAAATGTTCTAAATTAAATTGCTTTCTTTTCAGAATAACTTTCTCCAAAAAATAAGTCACTGACTCTGGAATTTGACTGTTAATATCTTCAAACATACGACCTGGTGGGGGGTAATGAGAATTATCAAATACTGCAGATTGAATATCTTCTCGAATGATTGCTGCCGCAGCCTTCAAGATTCTAAATCGCTCTTCTTTTTCATTTGTTTTTTTTTCGTAGCTAGTTCGATTTAAAATATCATAGTACTTATCAACAAAACATATAAATGTTAATGCTCCTGACTTTTCTGTTATAATAATTTTATCGCCATACTTCAACTTTAATCGTAACTTAATGGTTCTATTATCTAACGAATTTTTGCAAATGTTTTGTAATTCGTCTAAAGTAAATTGACAATCATCACTGTTTTCGATGTGCGCAAATATTTCTTCCATTGCAAGATTCGTAGTTTCAGATTGAGGACGACCGGCTTGACCACCCGTAGTCCGTCTCAAGAAGGTATTATGACAGTCTTTATGATATTTAGCTTTTGAAGCAACTAAATCATTTTCAAACTCAATTCGAGTAGTAACAGCTTTTGCTACATTATCAGAACGAGTCTGGGCTATATTCAAGATTGTTTCTTTGAATGAAAGTGTTGATACATGAACAATTTTTCGCCTATATTTCAGTGGTTGTCTGTTTTCAAACTCTTCATCCAATTCATTCCAACAAAATAAGCAACACTTTTCAAAACAAAAAAATGATTCACTTACGCGTGCTCTAGTACGAGGTGGACTTTTTTTTGATGTACCAGCTTGTTCTTCTTCCTGTTTTCTTTTAAATGCAGCGATTGTTCCTTTCCGAGTGTAGTTTTTTCGACACTGAATATGCACTGTCACAGAAGTCTGGGCTTTCAGGTATTCCGAAAATTCATCACCTCTTTCAATACTTGCGTCAATTAACGTCTAGGCCACGATCAACAGTAACTGTTTTGCTTTCGGCCAGATGTTTATTACAAATAAAACAAAATTGAGATATTTCTATATCAAACACTAAACTGCACAAATTTTGTTTGGAAATAAAACCAATAACTACATATGTTGTGTTCTCGCTACGAAGTAATGCTTGAGACTAATACTTTTCTATCTAGTTAGGCCTTGGTTGACAAAGAAGCAGTTATACTAGCGTTGCCACGCGGACAATTGAATAGCAGACAGTTGTTGCTCAATACAAGCCGCAATGTTGTCACTTTACTGCAATTGCAGTAGATCTACTTCATTTTTTTCCTAAATTGATTGTTCTGCTTTAAAAAATATCTACTGCACTTTTGGTTTTACGAATTAAAACTATGCTTGAGTAATTGCAATGCTCATAAATTACTTTTTAGTCAATGCAACCATTTTCCAAACTCACCCGTATTATAGGTACGCTCAGCTATTATGGCTATAGATAGACTTTTAATGGAGAGAATTTGATTTTTTTTAAATTTATTAATGAATAACTTTTTTAATGTTTTGAAAATAGATCGGTGTACTTATTTGTGTATTTTTAAATGAGTTTCTTTGAAATCTACTGCATAAAAATGTAATCTACTGCACTTTTTTTAAAAATCTACTTTGGAAATTTTTTCAAACAGTGGCAACGCTAATACAAGACCGTGCGGTCATATAAAATGAGGGACTGGGTTGTTTACGAGCTGATATTCTTACAGTTATATGTATGTATACTCCACGAAAACTATTATTTTTACTTATGTTATCGTTCTGTAACGCATATAACGGTAATTGACATACATATTAGGAGTAAAACAACTTTTTCAACTTTTTGCAAAGCTATATCTCCGAAATGGTGATTCTTAGGAAAAAAAGTGTATTTACACTTTTTATAGATAATTGCTTGGTGAATAATTTTTGCCTTTCTATTTTTTTGGTAAAACTTACCGTTTAGCTGGAAAACTTATAAAACCGATGTTTGCAACATTTGACCTTGAATAAATTTTTTTCCAAGCGGCGGATTGATGGGGACTTTTGACAAATTGTAAGTAATAGGGTTCCCAACATTCATGCCAATTTTCAGCAAGGTGCGAATTAATGTAACCTTGAATGTCTATTTTGACCGGACTATTAAGGAAGCCTCAATTTTTAATTCTATTAATTCATTTCATGTTACTAAAAACTTCGCTGTCGATATTATGCGTTTATAAGTTTTCGAAAGTGTATGTCATTACAATATACGCCACATCATTAACCACTTTATCAGCAACAATTACTTTACATTGGAAGTGCTTAACATTAGGAAGTAAATGTTCAATTACGGGGAAATTGAAATTGGAAACATTTCTCCCGAGATTACACAGAAAAATCTTTCAAAATCGCGCCTTAAAATGACAGCACGTGAAATGATGACGTTTATGCACTTTTTTCCGTTGATGGTTTCCGATCTCATTCCGGAGGATGATCATGTATGGTTGTTTTTATTAAATTTTCTAGAAATAATAATTGACATATCGTATGAAACTTCTCACGGCATAGCTGAACATCTAAAATCTTCTATATATATAAAAGAAAGTCGTGTTAGTTACACTGTTCATAACTCAAGAACGGCTGAACCGATTTGTCTGAAAATTAGTGGGGAGGGAGCTTAGGACCAGGAGACGGACATAGGATATCCCTATATTCCTATGGGAACGACATGAATGCAATGCGTTAGCCATTTGCAATAAGAGCCCATTGGGTACGACAATCGCTGAAGCCATTATTTTTGCATCTCCAAGTCAGATACGCACATTATTCGCTATCATAATTTCGATATGCTTTCCATCAAACCCATGTAAGCTGTGGCACAAATACAAGGATAATATGTCAGAAGATATTTTACATCAAATTCGAGGAGATACATAATCGTGCTTTACTCTTGATCGAAGATATGTGTTACCTCATGTGCGGTAGTTTATTAATCTGGTAAGAAATGCCAGCGCCAAATCGTGAAATGAATGATGCATTTAATCGAGAATTGGAACGGGAACGTGAATATGATCACCAGGAATTAGATTTAGTAGTTCAAACGAATGTACCCCTGTTGAATTCCCAACAAAATGAAGTTTATGATACTTTAATTAAGGCAATCGATGATGAAAATGGTGGTTTATATTTCCTAGATGCCCCTGGTGGAACTGGTAAGACATTCTTCATGTCAGTAGTTTTAGCCACTGTTCGTGCGAGATCCGACATCCGACATAGCGGTTGCAGTTGCTTCTTCTGGAATAGCAGCCACATTGTAAGAAGGATGCCGTACGGCTCATTCAGCGTTAAAATTACCGTTAAATCTTCAAACTATTGAAGAACCAACATGTAATATTGCAAAACACTCAGCAATGGCCAAAGTTTTGTCGGCATCAAAAATCATCATCTGGGACGAATGCACAATGGCGCATAAACGTGCATTAGAAGCACCTAATCGAACATTGAAAGATTCACGCAATGGCTCGAGATCTTTTGGAGGAGCAATGATTTTACTGTCTGGAGATTTCCGCCGAACACTGCTTAAAGATACATCTGCTGAAGATTTCTCTGAGCAATTGATGACAAATGGTAATGGTTGATTTTACTTAGATAGCGTCTGCGTTCGATATTTTGTTTTGTGTGTTTTTGTGAATGGTGATGTCGGGTAAATTTCGGGTCGATTTTAGCAACATTAGGGGGTTGCGATCGAATTTCTTTGCTGTGTACGCTCACACTGCAAAATGCAGGCCAGCTGTTTTGGCACTAAGTGAAACACAGGTGGGTGTTGGTTCCCTCCCTCAGAACTCAACCTGCCTGGATATAGCTTAGTGCCACTATTCTTTTCCTCCCATGGCCTCGCCGTTTATGTTCGAAATGATATTGCTTACCAGCTTCTACCACAATACGGCCTTTGTTCCAATACGAACTTTAATTTCATGTGGTTAAAATTCACCGTCCGTAAGCATATCATTCATTATTGTTTTATTTATAGAAGCCCCAATTTAGATAGCTATTCAACCTCTAACGAGTTTGATGCGCTATCTGAGTCCATAATAAGAATTATTTCCCTTTATCCTCACACTGAAATCGCAATTGCGGGCGATTTCAATGTACACAATTCTGGTTGGCTTCGACATTCTGGCCAGACAACACCCGAAGGAAAATATGTTGAGATCTTCGCTGAGTTTAACGAATTAACTCAACTTGTTGATGAGCCCACTCGGGTTCCAGATATTGAAGGCCATGCGGCCAACACTCTTGACTTATTTCTCACTTCTCATCCCGAAAAATACAGGGTTGTAGTATCATCTCCTTTAGGCAAATCGGACCATTGTGTCATATCGGTAGATTTTTCGTTATCCGTCACGGTAATAAAAGAGAAAGTCCCCAAAAGAACTGTATGGGAATACGAGAAAGCCAATTGGGACGGCCTGAATAATTTCTTTCGAAATTTTAATTGGTCATTGGGCTTTCTCGACGGAAACGTTGATGCATCAGCTGATATGATATCTAACGTAATTCTCAACGGCATGAGAAATTTTGTTCCTCACAGATTAAAAAGTATCATCCCCAAAGAGAATTCGTGGTTTGATTCAAGCTGTAAAGAGGCGATTAGGGATCGAGAAAGTAGTTTTCGAAAATTTAAAGATAACCCGACTGTAGAAAACCGAAATTTGTTCAAAAGGTCTAGAAATATCTGTAATGCTCAAATACAAAGGACTAAGTTTTTACATGACCAAAAAGTAAGGCAAAAAATACTATTGTGTCCAAAAGGAAGTAAAAACTTTTGGTCTTTTGTCAAGAACATTAAGAACTCGACCACGTCATCGGTCCCAACGCTCGTCTTCAATGACTCTCCGTATGTCAGTTCCATCGACAAAGCCAATTTGCTAGCAGCTCAATTTGCTGCCAACTCGACACTTCCTCATAGCATATTGGCTCCGCCTGAGCTCGATTCTGCAAATTCTTTGATGAAGCAGATATTTTTTCGAACTCGCTCGGTTGCGAGAGTCCTCAAAGATCTCAACATACATAAATCCGCTGGTCCAGATGGTATCCCCGCCGTTATTCTGAAGAGGTGTTCTTCTACGCTTGCAAAACCACTGCGTAAACTTTTCCATCTTTCCTATTCTGCTGGGATTTTTCCGAGCAGATGGAAAACTGCATTTGTCCAGCCAGTCCCTAAAAAAGGCGAATCTTCCTCCCCTTCCAATTACCGTCCAATTGCACTAACGTCCCTTCTTTCCAAGGTCATGGAAACGTTGATAAACCGTCAACTTATGAAATATCTTGAAGAACGAAAGCTTCTTAATGACCGTCAGTACGGCTTTCGTAGCAAACGGTCCACTGGTGATTTGATGGCTTATCTCACCGAAAAGTGGAACCAATCTTTACATTGTTTTGGAGAAAGTAAGATTATTGCGCTTGATATTTCTAAAGCATTTGATAGAGTTTGGCATCAGGCTCTTTTATCGAAAATGCGTGCTTTTGCTATCGATGAGTCTCTTCTTCGTTGGATTAGAAATTACCTTTCCGACCGTTCAATACAAGTTGTGTTGGATGGCTTCAAGTCTGATACCCACTTAATAAATGCTGGTGTGCCCCAGGGCTCCGTTTTGTCTCCGACTCTCTTCCTCATTTTCATTAATGATCTCTTGTCTGAAACTTCTAATCCGCTTAACTGTTTTGCTGACGACTCGACCCTCAGCTTTTCATATTCGTTTCCAAATTCACGTCCCTGCTCTTCGGATGTGGAACTGGAACGGTTGCGTATGATAAGCTCATTGAATTCTGACCTTGACAGCATTGTTGCATGGGGTCTTATGAACCGAGTAGAATTCAATGCTTCGAAAACTCAATGCTGTCTCTTGTCGTTGAAGCTTAACATTCCCCCATTGCCATTATCCATGAATGGTACCTGCATCGAAGAAACCGAAAAGCTGTCAGTACTTGGTATGTGTGTAAACGATGATCTTCGTTGGAACGACCACATATTTGAAGTCGCCAAAAACGCTGCTAAATGCTTAGGTTTCTTGAGACGATGCAGGAAGTTCTTCACCCCTTCTGATCTGGCTACAATTTTAAGGCCTTCATCCGCCCAAAACTGGAGTATAACTCTCATATCTGGTCAGGTGCTTCTCAAACATCTTTGCGCCTACTTGATAGGGTACAAAATAGAGCGTTAAGATTGATAGGTGATAGTTCAATCGTAGAATCGATTGATTCTCTTGAACATCGTCAAAACGTCACCTGTCTCTCTCTCTTTTATCGCTTTTTCCACAAACAGTGCTCTAGTGAAATAGCCAGCTGCATTCCTCCCTTGCAACAATTTAGCCGCAACACCCGCCTCGCTAGGAATGCTCATCAGTTCTGCCTTGAGCCCAACTTCGGGCTTACAGTCAAGTATAGAGATTCTTATTTTAGTCGCACCACCCGAATGTGGAATGCTTTACCTGGCTCTGTGTTTCCCCTGCATTACGATTTACAAAGATTCAAAAGCAACGTGCATCGGTGTCTCCTTTCAAATCCTCTCCTATTTTCCTAAATGCTCGCACTGTGTTTAATAACATTATAAGGGTAGTCATAACCCCTTGATGTGCGCGTTAATTATAAAAAAAAAAAAAAAAAAAAAAAAAAAAAAAAAAAAAAAAAAAAAAAAAAAAAAAAAAAAAGTACCTGTCGATGAATCGAGCGGATTGATATCATTTCCAAATAATTTCTGTAGTTTTGTTTCATCAAAAGACGAACTTATCAACAATGTATTTCCAAACATTATTTCAAACTACAAAAATAATGAATGGTTGAGTGAGCGAGCAATTCTAGCGGCTAAGAAAAAAGATGTAGATGACCTGAACTACATAATTCAAAATAGATCATTAGAACAATGCATTCATTCAAATCTATTGACTGCGTCACAAATGAAGATGAAGCCACCTATCCAATTGAATTTTTAAACTCCTTGCATGTGCCTGGCTTACCATCGCACAATTTGCGCCAAAAGGTTTGCTCCGTAGTAATCATGCTTCGAATTTCGAAACATAAACCAACCAAAACTGTGCAACGGGACGCGTTTAGTGGTTAGAAAATTGATGAACAATGTAATTTACGCGACGATACTGAATGGAAAATTCAAAGGTGAGGAAATTCTCATTCCGAGTATCCCAATGATCCCAACCGATATGACTTTTGATTTTAGAAGACTTCAATTTTCGATCCGTCTTGCATTTATCATGACCATCAACAAATCACAAAACCAACCCTTAAAAGTTTGTGGTTTGAATCTAGAACAGCCATGTTTTCCCATGGTCAATTTTATGTGGCATGTTCACGTGTCGGAAAACCACCTGCGTTGTTTGTTTTTGCGCCTTATAATAAAACAAAAAATGTCGTGTATCACAAGGTACTGAAGTTAAGGGCAACCTAAATACTAAAATACAGAAACAATAATGAAAGATTAATGTAGGTACTTAATTTTTTTTTGTATTTTTCCAATAAAAAAAATTTATAATTTCAAAAATCTGCTTACTTATTGCCTTTAAGGCGGAACAGAGATTTCAAAAATTCTTTCAGCATAAGGGGTGCTACATTATCGTCCTCCAAGTTACTGAACTTAGACTATACATATTTCATTTTTATAATCTCATGGTAACAGAAACGGGAAGGAGAACGGGAACATTAAAGTTACTTGACCGATTTCAAAAATTCTTTCAACTCTAGGATGTTATGCATTTTCCCTCAGTGACGTAGACTGATATTTCATTCACATATTTCCACGGGAACGGAAGATTCGCACAAGAGCGGTGTCGCAGATGGAAACTTAGAAACCACTGAACAGATTTCAAAAATTCTTGCGGCGGGCGTTGGGATGCCTCATAGTCCCACAGTAAAAAATATAACATTTCATCCCCATATTCCCACGGAAGCAAAGAACGAGGACGGGAACTTTAAAACTACAGACCCGAGCAACGCCGGCGACGGGCTAGTATTATATAAAAGATAGTCGTGTTTACTATTACACTATTCATAACTCAAGAACGGCTGAACCGATTTGTCTGAAAATTGGTGGGGAGGGAGCTTAGGACCAGGAGACGGACATAGAATACTTTTTATCCCTATATTCCTATGGGAACGACATCAGTGCAATGCGTAAGCTTTCGTAACATACAAAACACTGTTCTTTAAAAAAAATAAAAAAACGACATCAGTGCAATGCGTTAGCTTTCGTAACATACAAAACACTGTTCTTTAAAAAAAAATAAAACAAAAAAAGGTGAGTCACACCGTGAGAAATAAATTTGATTTTTGTATGAAATCAATATTAAATAAATATAATATAATCTATTAAATAATGCAATTGCCTATTTAATAAAGTGAAGTGCATTTGGCGAAGCATCTGGAGAATGGTCAGCGAGTATATTTCACGGCTTCGAATTCAGCAACTACATTGACCAATTTCTTTGCTATCTGCCAAAGCGATCCGTTTGCACGAACTTTGCTTTACTCGGAGATGCCACGTTCTTATACTAGGAATGCTTCACCGAAGAATTTTCGAAAACGGAAGCAAGGCGATGCGGTCACTGGGTATCCGGATGTGCTTTATACTGATGCTCTTGGTCGTTTGTATACAGTCCATCTAAAGAATGATGAATGTTTCTATTTGCGGTTGTTGCTGGTAAACGTGCGTGGGCAAACGTCATTTGAGACACTACGGACTGTTAAAGGTGTAATATTCTCAACATATCGTGCTGCATGTGAAGAACTGAACTGAATTAGAAAACGATACCCATTGGGATACGACAATCGCTGAAGCCATTATCTCTGCATCTCCAAGTCAGATACGCACATTATTCGCTATCATAATTTCGACATGTTTTTCATCAAACCCATGTAACCTGTGGCACAAATACAAGGATAATAAAAGTCAGAAGATATTTTACATCAAATTCGATTAAGTTTCAGGAATTACGATATTGAGATGAATGAGGAGATACATAATCGTGCTTTACTCTTGATCGAAGATATGTGTTAACTCATGTGCGGTAGTTTACTAATCAGGTTAGAAATGCGAGCGCCAGATCGTGAAATGAATGATGTATTTAATCGAGAATTGGAACGGAAACGTGAATATGATCACCAGGAATTAGATTTACTAGTTCAAAAAAAGTGTGTTATTTTCAAAAAGGTGCTTAACTTTTTTTTGGAAATTTTGCTGTTTTTTTGAAATTTTTGCTTCGATCGAATCAACCAGAACAATTGTGCACGTAAGTTATTCTCAATTTGAGAGAAATCAAGTGATCATTTAATTTTGTAATAATCTACCTTCAACCAAATAGCTCTTCCGAAAGGATTAAACCGAATCTGTTTTTAGCCTGATCCTGTTTGGTGTGTCTTAATTGCTATGCTGCATACTAAAGCTTCACAGCTGTAGGTTGTATAGGTTGATTTGCGTCAGCAGCCGTAGCAGACATTTCTTTCAGTACTCTTTCTGTGCTCGGTGCTCAAATTTTGTGAATTCTTTCTTCGTTTATTTTTTTCCGCTTCGGTTTTCCAAATATTCTAGGTTTGCTTTTCCAATCCATGTGGCACTTTAGCAAAGCTCTGAAATTAGCTTTCCCTTTCTTTTTTACTGCCCTAGATATACATATCATCCCATCACTGCCAGGTTTCTCTTGCTTTATATATTTTCGTTATATAAGAAGTTCACTGCTGATTAATTTCTGCCAAGCTGAACTTCTAGACCCCCTAATCAAAGTAAGAGTCAATACCAAAATAGTTGCCTGTGACAACACTTTTTTTTTACGCGATAGAAGCATTATGTGCATTCATGAACATTCAGAAGGTTTATTGCTAGACCCGTATCAACCACTAATTTTACAAATGGCTTTATCTGTCAGTGTCGCAGCATCTATTTAGTGCATTAGCCAAAGTACGTGCGTTAGTCACAAGCATTAGGTTGCTCGCGCCATTAACTTTCAGCAGTAGGTACCTACACGTTATTTCAAAACAGAATATAATTTATCATGGGGCTCTTGAACGCAAACAAATTTCTCTTTCTGTGGGTCATTATTTCCCCCAGAATCAGGCCGTTTAGTTGGATAGTTAACGCCTTCCATTTTCATAGTTGCTATTCAGTCATCCTCTGTTCACTTGAACATTAAGGACTACGTATTTCGAAATTGGTGCCAAATGCACCGGCATTTGAAATAAATGTTAGTTTTGCATTCTACTTCTACCACCTCACCACATGCAGACGATTTAGTGTGTGTTGGCTGGGTTTAAATGTCTGCTCGTAATATCTAGGCTTGGCTATTATTCTGAACATAAAAGTAAAAATGATATTCTCGCCTAATCGAATTAGAAATTAAATGAAAGAACAAACAACTATGCAAGAATCGTATTTGTGGTGTAGACTCTTTGGCGATATGGACAATTTATTTATGAAATAACTTCACGAAGGAAAATTAGGCACTTTAAAGTAAAGTTAGGCCCATATAACCCCAATGTATGAGATTTCTTTGTACTCTGTTAGATACATACTCATATGGCATACGTTTTTAAATTGAATCAGTTGAAAAATTATGCGGTTTCTTATTGATTCTTATTGCTGAACTTGTGAACCAAAAAGATTCTCTTTAAAACAAGATGATCAATCATTTAAGGTGGCCCGATGCTCTAGAATTTTCAAAAAAGAAAACGATTATGCAAATTAAAAATATACTACCTAATAAATGAAAAGATTAGTGAAGTTTTTAACAGTTAAAAACACTTATTTTATTTCCTCAGATGTACATTTCAGAAGCAATGCTTCCATCGTCAGTGAGATTTGTAAAATTAAATTAAATTAAATTATTTGTCAAAAAAACTAATAATAAACAAAAATGTTTCTAAACAAAATTACAGTTGAGTTGAGTTGAATCTATTAAAAAATTTTTTGAATATTGAATCTTTGATTGGTCCATCATCACTATTCATTAGATTATTTTTGTTTTTAAATATGTAAAATGATTCAAAAGCATCTAATTCATAATTGCTATTTACATTTCTTATTAGTTTTAAATTTTGCAAACTAAAGCTATGACTATTTTCTAGCATATGTTCTGCAACACTTGACTTTTCTTTTTCATTATATTTAAGATGTGCAAAATGTTCTTTAAATCTTTTTAGAATAGGTCTTCTTGTCTGTCCTATATATTCTTTTGCACAATCATTACATCCGATAGAATAAATTCCTGACTTTTGAAGTTGGTCAATTTTATCCTTAGATCCTCCAATCAGATTTTTTATTTTTATTTCGCTGCACTCACTCATACGGATATTATATTTATTAAAGATTGGTTTTATCTTAGATGTTATTTCTGGATAGAAATAAAATTTTGAATATTTCTTTTCGTCATTTCCTTCATTCCTTATTAGATCTAAAGTTGTATAATTTCTCAATTCTTGTTTTCTTCTATGTGCAATTGTTAACTCTTCAATCAATTCTTCAGTATATCCATTAATTTTAGCTATGTCTTTAATTTTTTGGAATTCTTTTATTTTTGTTTCTATAGTCATTGGAATATTTAGAGCTCTAAAAATCATTGAGTGAAAAGCTGACATCTTATGTTCAAAGGAATGGAACGAGTCTGATGTAATGTATCTCAGAGTATTCGTTGGTTTTCTGTATATATCCAATTCGAAATTGTCTCCATTCCGAGTTATACTTAAATCCAGAAAATTTAGTTTCCCTTCAATTTCTTCTTCATATGTAAATTTTATTGATGGGTATTTAGTTCTATTTAATTTGTTAATGAGCTGACGGAGTTCATGTTTTTTGATTATCGCCCATATATCATCTACATATCTTAACCAAATTCTTGGAAAATTTACTTGATTTTTCATTTCAGTTTCTATATGCGACATAAATAAATTTGCTAAAAACGGGCTCATATGTGATCCCATACTGCAACCAAATTTTTGTCTGTAAAACTTTTCATTAAACTGGAACCAATTTTCATCCATGCACAGTTTAGTAAGTTTTACAAATTCATTTATTTCTTCTGGTTTAAGTGTATTTCTTTCTAGCCATTTTCTCAGAAAAACTAAAGTTTCATCAATTGGAACATTTGGATATAATGAAACAACATCGAATGAAACTTGAATCTCATTGCTAGCTATTTTTAAGTTCTTTACTTTTTCTGCAAATTGAATTCTATTTTTTAAAGCTGCTGTTTCAAATTTGATTGGGAGATTATTTAGTTTTTCTAATAACCAACATTCAAGTTTTGATAATATTGATCCAGTTGTTGATGTAATTGGTCTTATTTGTTTTCCTGGTTTATGTAATTTTAACTGAGAATATAATCTTGGTAAAATTGGATTTGAAACATTTAATTTCCTTGATAAATTAGGATCATTAAAAACTTTAACTGCTTGTTTGATAGCTTCTTTAGTTCTCCTTATCATTCCCGGTAAAGGATTAAAAATTACTTCTTCATAAGGTCCAGTTCTTATAAATTGTTCAGTTATTGCAATATATTCTTGTTTGTCTAGTATTACAATATTATTGCTTTTATCAGCTTTACTGAAAATAACTGAAGCTATCTTTTCTTTTAAACTTTTCGCTGCTCCTCTAAAATTTTTCATTTTAGCAGTCATGTTCGTTAGATCGTTAAAATTAATATTATCTATAGCTTCGGACCTTACTCTAACTTTATCGTCAGGATCATTGAAATGTTTCAGAGCTGTTTCAATGTTAATCAAAGCACTTTGGATAGCTTTTTCTTTTGTTGGTTGCAATGCAAAATTTAATCCTCTATACTACCTATTTGATTTTTTTACAAAACAACTTTATTACAAAACTTGGAAGAAAAACACAAAAAGAACTGCGTGGTCGCAGAATGTGGCAAGAACTGAAGTACCGTCGGAGACTGTACTCTGGCTTTATATACTGTGGACTGAGTGAGTACCTACTGGAGTGGCAGCTTCTTTCCTTATCGCTGCAGTGTATATAAGGGGTGAATATAAACAATGAAGATATCGTTGCCGGACATGATGATCTTTTAGACGCTGTGTATCGTTTGTTGATACAACGAATTCTTTATCTATCATCTTATCTTTTCGGGTTTTATGGTTTTCTATGATTCATGGATTCATTATCGGGATTTGGGATTTTATGTTATTTTATTACTCTGCATACGGCATACCAGTCATAGTGTGTTAACTTCCCCCTTTGTTAAGAAAATATCGTCCCGATATTTACGGTGATTGCTTCAAAGTATGTACCGATATGTCATATTCGTTGACCGTGTACGTCTTTAGGAACGTGTTGATTTGTCCCGTGGGATTTTGGTATGTTTTTCCGTCTATGGTTGTTGTGTTTTCAAATGTGAGTAAGTATGTTCCCATGATGGTTGTGTTTTCTACTTGATGATTTCCAGTGAGAAGAATTGAGCCATCTTTGATAACCTCCAATTGTATGTCTTTTTCTTTGGTTTTGTTGCATAAGGCTCGTTCATTGCGTAATAGGTCTATTAAACAATTATTATTATCTTTTTGTATTTTACAATAATTTAATCTTAATTCAAATTTACATTCCTTAATGTTTTTGTAGGTATTACCACATTTAGCTATTTCTTTGTTAAAATTATTAATTTGCCGTCAGGCCGGCTTAGTACTCTTGTTTCATAAAGTTTACAGTTCTTGTATAAAATCGGATACTCGACCATGATAGCAATTACATTATCATTTTGAACAATTTTAAATTTAGATACCTATATCAATAAGTTCTTTAATAGTTAATTCTGTTTTTTCATTTCCAATTATTTTACTGATGGGTCGGTTCGCAGAACTACCAAGAACCATAGGTTCAAAAAGTTGTGGCAATTGCCTGTAGTCATTATGCCTTGAATTGTGAAAGGTGTTACCGTTTGGTTGTCTAGATAATCTTAGTGTATTCTGATTACTATTATGATTTCTATTTTCACCAATTTTTGCAAATTGAAGTGCGAAGTTAGCTCGAACATTGTTACTCTCTAGTTCCTGCGCCTTAGCGAGTGCGTTGGGCAAATCTGGTGGGTTAAGAGAGAACAATATTTGCGGTAGTTGACCGTTGAGGCCAGTTATGAATATTCTCAAGGCGTTGCGTCTATTCATGGCATTTAATTCGTTTGTGACCGGTGAGTTTGAACCATGGGTCATAATGGTCTTATTCGTTAGCAGGGTCAACTTGCAGTTGATTGCGTTATAGAATTCTAATATACTGGTGGAACCTTGTCTAAGAACACTCAGTTCTTGTTCTATGATGTGCATAGGTCGTTTATCGGCGTATGCAAAATCTAATCTAGCTAAAATTGCCTCAAAATTCAATACGGTACCATGATTGTTTAAAACATCATTGGCTGCCTTCGTTATTTTGTTTCTAAAGATAGTTAAGGCTGCAAAATACCTTTTGCTTCCTATTTTATACAATTTAATTGAGTTTAATGCGGCTTCCCTCCAACTTACGTATGAGGTTTGAGTGCCGTCGAAATCGCGTAAGGATTTTATTATGTCAAGAGTCTCATCACACTCGATAGATGAGTTTATCGTCTGTGTTTCGTACTCTGTCACGTCTAAGGCTAGGGGCTAGGCCCTTGTCAAAAATTAACTTTTGTAATCTTTCGATTTCCTGCGCGTATAAGGCATGTTGCTCGTGTAGAGCTTCCTCAAATTTCAAGTTGTTTGAAATTAAAGCTTGTGAAATAAGATTGTTCACTGTTTCTTGGTTCATTTTTATCTATTTTTTGATCACGTTACACAGTTACGAAAAAAAAATTTTAATTTAAAAATAAAAGAAAGAGAGGTATGTAATAATAAATAAAAAAAAAAAATAATAATTAATCAAAATAATACTCTTAAAATTACTTTTTCTTTCGAAGCTTCGTGTTTCCGGACTGCTGGCTGGTGATACTGCTTCTACTTGTTGTTACTGCTACTTTCCCTTGTCTGTGCAAGGTACTTTGGCTGGTTATTTTTTTGGCACAGGATATCACACACTGATTTTACTTTTTATTTTTAAATCGTTTAGCGCGTGAGGATCCCGGTTGAGCCCCCAATTAAAAATATACTATTTGATTTTTTTACAAAACAACTTTATTACAAAACTTGGAAGAAAAACACAAAAAGAACTGCGTGGTCGCAGAATGTGGCAAGAACTGAAGTACCGTCGAAGACTGTACTCTGGCTTTATATACTGTGGACTGAGTGAGTACCTACTGGAGTGGCAGCTTCTTTCCTTATCGCTGCAGTGTATATAAGGGGTGAATATAAACAATGAAGATATCGTTGCCGGACATGATGATCTTTTAGACGCTGTGTATCGTTTGTTGATACAACGAATTCTTTATCTATCATCTTATCTTTTCGGGTTTTATGGTTTTCTATGATTCATGGATTCATTATCGGGATTTGGGATTTTATGTTATTTTATTACTCTGCATACGGCATACCAGTCATAGTGTGTTAACTTGCATATACAATGACTTGACTTGCATATTCAAGCATAGGCCTGACAAATGTGGCGAATAAGGATTTATTAAAGAATGGGTAGGAAAACTCTTTATTCGACCAGCGTTTGATAAAACCTAGTGAAGAGTTTGCTTTCGCAAAAATTAAGCCTGGAAACTAAGCCCTTTGTCGCAAATTAATCCCACACCGAGAAAAGACGAAGCTATAACGACAGGCATGTTGCGAAATAATAGATTCGAAAACTAAAAAGTAAGCGCTTACGTGAAAAAGCCATATTACATAGACATTTTTCAAGAAATTTACCTCAAGAAAGTTTTTACTACACCAAAGAAATGGTTACTGGTCTTGTAGAAAGTGGAAAGAATCCTGAGCAGATGAAGTAGCTTTTTGATATTTTAATGTTGTCTACATAAATGGGCAGATCTTAAAATAAAGTTAAACCACCAACGTCATTGATGGCAAGTACAAACAGGAGTGGACTGAGATGGCTACGTTGTTGAGCTACCGAAAAGGCAATTATTGGATCGGATACAGCTTTCCAAAGAGAACCCTTTATACTCGGTTCTCAAGGTATGATTTGATCCATTCGATAACTAGTGGTGGGAAACCAAAGGCATTGAGTTTAATGTGAACAATTTGATGACTATTTTGCCGAAAGCTTTACTAAAATCGGTAGTAATAACATCAACCTAGTTGCCTTTTTCTACAGCCAACAGAGTCGTTGATACAAATTTTGGGTAAGGTTAGTCGTAGTAGGAATTTGATTTATGAAACCATGTTGAAGTGGAGAAACAATTGCTATACGGTGAAAATATATATACACTCTCCGTCTATGCGGACGGAACCGAAATCACCCGAAGAATTTTTCTTTCGAAGCATCCTAAAGCGTTCTCATTTACCTTTGACAAGGTCCATGCCTCTGCGCCATATATAAGAACAGGGATGATAAGTGTCTTATACAGGGACACCTTAGTTGCTCGAGAGAGGACTTTACTACTCAATTGCCTTCTTAGTCCGAAGAAACAGCGATTGGCAAGAGTTATTCTTCGTTTGATTTCAGCACTGGTGTCTTTGTTTGAATTAATAACGGCGTCTAGGTAGACAAAGTCCTTAACTACCTCAAAGTTATAGCTAATATGTTATAGCATGACTTTCTGTCCAAGACATCGGTGTTGGGTGTCCTTTTTAGATGACCATATATTCTTGGTCTTGCCCTCATTGACCACTAAACCCATCTTTTCGCTTCCGTCCTAATGCTCATAAACGCGCCATTGACATCACGCTGCGTTCTATGAAAGATTGTGCCTCTATGAAAGATTGTGCCTCTTGTGTTGACGTGGGAGTTTTGCACTATTCTTTCCAGAACGATGTTGAAGAAGTCGCATGACAGTGCATCGCCTAAAACCTTTTTAGACATCGAATGTATGAGAGATCTTTTCCGACCCTGACCCGTGTGTACACGACATGCAAATCGTGTGTTCACGGGACGAAATTCACATGTACCTGATTTGAAAATCGTTTGTCGTGTGGAGAAAAACACATCAACGATTTGGATGTGACAAAATATCGATGTGTTTGTGCCTGTAGGAGTAGGTATTTATGAAACGAGATGTGTCTGCCATTTTTGAATTTCGATAAACTCAAAGAGGAATTCGCAAATGTTCGAGTCAAGTTCATCGCGTATAAACACTACCTACGTGTTTTGTTCGTGAAAGCAGGATCAATAAACGTCCAAGTCTTCCCTCCTCTCTATTCAACTATTTTCCATAACTATCATTCCAAAGTGACATTGACAAAGAAAGGAATCAATCTTTGTATTGATTTATTATACCACCCATAGCTATGTCATACAGAGACATACAATTTGGTATTCGTTGCATCTTGCTGCGGATAATCCATTTACTTACTGATTATAATTAATCAAATGAAAATATGACAAGACTGAAAAAGGAAAAGATATATCTGTGTATGTAGGTATGTGTGCACTTGAATTCCCAGCAGGAATTCAACATAACAATTAGAATGGATATTCAAGGGCTGTCCCCGCCTTTGTGTAAAGCCTTCTCTGAACTTAAAGGACGGCAATAATTGTGGGAATGAAACTCTGACTACAAGTCGAAGCACGAATACGGTTTCCTTGTGCCAATTTTCGTTCACTCTGACGAGGACACAAGGGAACATTTTCAGAACAGCAATATTTTCATGCGGAATCATACCCAATCATAAACGTGCGGAGACAATCATAAATTTGCTGCTAACGTAACTGGAAAAATGTCGGTAAAGTTTAATGGATGATAAAATGTAGAGATAGAAATACCTTAGTAAACGGCACTGTGCAGAAGCTGCACGAGCAACAGAGAACACAAATGAATGACTATAAGAAGCAAGGGGTCTTAGTCTACCATTACCAGATACGAGAAAAAGGTATTAAACATAAAATTGTGAATTGAAGCGTAAAGCTGCTTTCGGTTGCCAAAGCCAGTAAGTTCTGCCATATGCAAACAGTCTTTATTCGTACAAAATAGAGAATACCCCAAGGAGAGATTGGAAAAGTTCGGGAGTTTTTCCCTACATCAGTGTACTGTGCAGACAGTGGCGACAGGCAAAAAAAAAAGTATGATCGTTTATAATGTGAATTAATATTCAAACGAATGTGTTGGCATTTTACTTTTGAATTTCCATGTATCTTTCCTCACGATGGATGGGATGGGAATGATGGTTATTTATGTTTTCTGGGCTTTCACTCTGTGGGACTTTGTGGTCATTAAGAATAGACTTTGAATTTTGCATATTCATTCCTAAGAATATAGTTTTATGTATGAGGACCTTTTGAAACTACCAACTTGTGGTCATAAATCACAGCATAAATGAGGTTGCGAATTTATTTGCTTAATGGATGCTAAATATGTGCTGAAACCAACTGAAATAGAAATCCTTCCCTTGTTATTGTCGGTTAGTAACTGATTTTGCAGATACTTGGGGTAGGTTTTTTTCCAGACTTCGATGACTAAATGAGCTTTTGATTGGTGGGTTGTTTTGATGGCTATTGACCTTAAACCTTTGATTCAAACACCACAGCCATATCAGCCTTAAAAAAAAAAACAAACAGCTATGGAATGTAGATACTTTTCTTTGAACGCTGCGCTGTTCGTAATCAATCAAATCAATCAAAATGACAAATAACTTACACTCGATAGGTTTGTTTTTATTAGTTGACGACGTTATAATGTGCGGGTAAAGCCCCAAAAATATTATGATTCTTTAGGCACCCCAGTCTCTATCCTAGTCCGCAGTTTTTGTTTATATGTATTTGAAGTCATCGATGAAGTGAAGTGTTCACTTTTGTTTTTTCTTCATTCTTGTATAGCGTTGAAGCTAATTTGCTAATTTGGAGTCAGAAGATTTAGTGGCGGTTCACAAAGCCCATCAATTTTCATTGGTTGACATACGTGTGTTCTTTTGTCACATTACAGTATATTTTCTATCCAGTATCATTTGAAAGACCTGCATGGGTTTCATTGCCTTATTCATTGTCCAGACCACCTAAAACCCTATAGGTATCAAAACCATTTTGAGAAAACATCGAAATTAACTAAATTGAAAACAAGTTGAATCTGAGCATTTTCTCAGTTACTCTACTACGCGTGAAAAGTGAATCTAAGAAGACTAAAGATCAATTTACTATTTTTTTCTGCATAACAAATTTTTTAAGGAAACCTATAGGAGGAGGAAATCTTTTACACCGCGAACCCTAACCTGACACTGGTGGACCCTTTTGCAGATTTTGGGATGAGGGGATGAACACTTATCGTTCCAACCTTTTTGTACCTTGTTATAGATAATTTATGGTGGGCTTAACGCCATACTACTTTACATTGTTTCAAATGATGATGTTTTCTCCTTCGCAATTATGAGCTCATTAGATCCATACTTTGGATCAATATGGATGTGTATTCTGTGTGATGTTGTGTAAAGCGAATTTTCGTGTGGTGTGTGTATGGTGTATTTTTATGTTGACGATTTTGTGTTGTTGTTTTTGTATGTGACTCTCAAGAGTCCTTCTGACTCGACATACCGATCAATGTTTCAGCTCATCCGCTGATTTGGGCTACCTGCTTTTGTCATTTGCTCAAAGCGATGTTACATTCACACTGCTAAGAGCAAACAACGGAGTAATGGTGGGGTCAAAAAAAGGATGGGAAGGTTAAGTGGAAAAGAGAGGATATAAAAAGATGAAAATAAAGCAAGAATAGTTTTTGTTCCGGGAGATTTTACCTTAACAGTACAATACGACTTACCTACACCGATTTCCAAAGGGGAAATCTCCCGATTTAAAAAAAATTATTTCTGGCAGCACTATCATTGGGTACGATAACTCAAAAACGGTTCAACCGATCATCCTCAAATTTTATTATTTTTAATACAAAAACGAAGTAATCAATCGTGGAGTTTTTATTTTTTCTCAATAGAACCGATTTTATAACGGATTAAAAGTCCGATTTTTTGTGGAAAAGAAAACAAAAACTCCAGAAACGAAATTTTTGAAGTCCCAGCGATTAAGTACCAGAAAAAGATGTTATCTGACGATACCTTTTTGAAAATTTTGTTTCAGATAATCGAGGTCTACGGTAAATAAATAGTTCTTTACATGCTTTTACTAGTTTATGTACATTTAAGTTCAGTTGTATTCAATATTTTGCAGTTGGCAAAACTACAAAATATTGTTCAAACATGTACCTATTAATATGTGTACTAAATTTCGTTTAAATCTATTTTATACTTTTCCTACAAAAAATTCACGAACCTCCAGGTGCGACAGTGCCCTTAGCAGTCTTCGTTACATTTAACATTGTCATTAAAAAATGAGCAAATGAGACCACAGTCATCACAATATCAAGAGGACAGGATTTCACTTAGGTAGGTACTCTAGATTTGCTGGAGCAGTTCATGTATGGATTGTTTGACGATGAAGATTTTATTTGAAGTCGTCACTCGTCACAAGAAATCTTTGTTCTTCTCTGTACAAATTAATTACTTTATAAGAATGTGATAAGTTCTTAGCACGAATGTACAAACCTTACAATAAAATAATATACCTTCAAGTGTGTGATTTTCAAATATTTCCAAATACCTAGCTTTGCAAACTTCTGGGATGCATTTACTAAGGAACGGCTGCGAGAGCCTAGTTTGAAGGTTTGAAGACTACCCGTAGCTTATAATCTAAGCGTGCTGCCAGTTTTTCGTCAGGTGAAATTGCGTTCCCATCATGTTATTATTCTTTCTTATGTCGTATTCAATCAATGAAAGCATCAAATCAAAAGTTGGTTCGCCCATTCCGATGTATGTTATTAAAAAAGGAATTCTTATCGTTCTCCTTCATCTCGTTTTTAACGAAACTGAATGAACCATAGTCTGATCTTTGCAATGGTTTAATCCAATTTTTTTTTCAATTGCTCCAAAATTCATTTGACAAATCTATCAACTGTTTATTAGAAAACAAAATTGTTACTTTCAAATCAAAAAATTCAAAAAATTCTTTCAATAGAATTGTTTTTTTGGAATTGATGATGAACATTAAAGAACGAGATAGTTCGAACCCACCGGACTTAGAAGAACATGTGTGAATTTCAGTTTTATTCAATTTCTTCAATGTACATGATGCAATTTTAGATTCATACAAAACTTTCGACTTTCGAAACAAGCTTTCTTAGAAATATTAGCCGATATTGACGACAAACTGAAACTAATAAAAAGACGACATTCGGTCCCAAATATACTCTAGCAGCAGTCCTGAGATTCTTTGCCCAAGGAAGCTATCAGCTTGGCGTTGGGAATGATTTCAATGGTGTCGGTTGTACTTAAGGAGTTATTAAATATTTTAGAAAGACACATCTGTCCAAAATGGATAAAGTTTGACTATTCTCAAAAAGAAAAACGTCGGGCGAAAATATTCTTCTTAGAAAAAAGTAGAATCCCAAACGTAGTATAGGAGCTATTGATGGAGCGCATGTGAAAATAATCGGTCCGAGTAAAGATCTTCGACATGTCGACTATAACCGAAAGGGATTTTATAGTATAAACGTTATGCTTGTAAGTTCATTTCCAGTGCGAAAATACTTATTTTGCATTAGTTTTATACTAGCTGACCCACCCGGCGTTGGTCACACAAAACTGTCAAAAAACGAAAACTAAAAAGACTAAGTATAAGAATGCCTGAAAAGTTCTAGTTTCCTCTAACCGTAGGAATATGGCCATGAAATATAAAAGGGATAGTGTTAGTTTTAGAGTTCCCGTTCCCGTCACGGTTCGCTTTCCTTTTCCCGACCCATTAAAATTATGTGGAAGTTAGAGCTTTCATAAGTAAAAAAAAAAAAAATTCAATTGCTCAAATCTAATAAAAATCTCACTTGCACCAAACTTTTTATCACCATTTCCAACAACATTTTCTATTAAATAAATAAGAATAATTTATACTTACAACACAATAGCCGTTGTTGGTGCTCGTGATGAATTCCCTGAGCAAAAAATGTGGTTTCAGAACTTATTTTTAAACAAATCAATAATAAATTTACTTGAAACTATAGTTCATAGCTGGTGCCCGCGACTTCGTCTACGCAGGATTAGTATTTGGAGTAGCTTATATTAGCGCGGCGTAGAAAAGAACTAACATTATGACATAAATATTTTTTTAATCGCATTTGAAAACTATAACTGCTTGACAATATTTTAACATAAGAAAATTGGCAATATAATAAATATACGCTAATTAGGCACTGCAGAACCCTGATCATAGGCCCATAGTTATCTAGCTACTGCAGTATGCTCTTATAAAATATATTTAACAATTTTTTTCCTTCAGCATAAACATGCAGATTTTTTGCTTTGGAAACACGTGAGCAAGCCACATAGAGCTGACCGTGAGAAAAACATGGCATGCCTAAATGCATGCCTGCTACCTTTAAGGTATGACCCTGCGATTTGTTGATCGTCATTGAAAATGCGACTTTTAACGGGAACTGCAGGCGTTTAAAATTGAATGGCAAGTTATTGGGTATGATTGGGATGCGCGGTATAAGAACATTGTCTCCCTTGGCTTCTCCAGCTAAAATTGTGGCCTTCACAATGTGCCTTCCTAGTTCGGTAAAGCTAGTCCTAAACGACAAACATGCTCGCCGAGCATGCTCGTGCTCGCCGTATTTTCATCGTCTAGGGGTTGGTTGGCGAGCAGTTGGCGAGCCGCTCGCTGTTGGCGAAAATTTTCGATTTTGTCATGTTCGTTGGCTTCGTTGTTTGCCATGTAGGGCCATGCTCGCGAGCAAACCGGTTTTTTACTATGAAGCAAACCTCATTTCTGCTGTGGACGTCGTCGTGTGCATATCGCGGATAAAATAAAAAGGCAACAGACAGCCACAATTTAATAGAAAAATACACACGTTTACGCTGTGGGGAATCAACATGAAAGGAATGCTCGGCAAATGCGTTCGTCGTCTATGGGATAATGCAAACGAGCATGCTCGGCGAGCATGTTCGTCGTTTAGGACTAGCTTAACTCGCAACCGAGTACCGTTGCATTATCGTGGTGAGTCTAGGTTACGCATCAACAAAACAGGTACACCTACCTATAATTCCAATTTGTGTGATGGTACTCCGTACAACTCGAAAGAGTTAAGGAACTCTACGGGATAACTTGTTGTGTCAATAGAATTGTACACTGAAGTTTCGGTGTTTATTTCGGCCAAGATTTTTTTATTTATTTTCGTCTTTTCTTTCGTAACAGTCTCATTTTTCGGTGCTAGTATGGTTCTTTCACACAACCAATTTTCGTCAACAATGTTTTGTTGCATATTCGGAAAAACTTGTTCAATAAGTTCGTCTTCTGACTCCACAGCATGACAAAATTGCTGTGTGAAAGGAATCATACCATCTTGGTCGGTGTCTAGGAGGCCTTCACCAATTTCTAGCAGTTTCTGAGCATATGCTCCTGATTCGATATCGCTGAATAACTGGACTCGCATGTTAGTGGTAAGATAAAGCTTTTCAACTTTAGACCAAAGATATGAGGCTTTAAGACATGCGTTAATTTCATCTGCTGCAGTACCTCTCTCGATAACCGGTAAAGTATTGTATTGTATTGTATTGTATTTATTTAAAATTATTCATAGTACATATAAGATATAAATATTACATCTTTTAAGTAGTACATGCTTTAGATATGTTGCAGAGCAATAATTAAAATTTACATTAATATATGTTTAGTAAAAAAGATAGATTTATATAATAAAAAGGAAAGAGAAAAAAAAAATATATGAAAAAAATCTTAGTAAAAGAAAAAACGAAGATAAGATTAAAAGTTTGCATCGAAATATTGAAATGCTCTTTTTACGAAAGTTCTCGTGTTGATTATATATTTAATTGTAAGGGGTAGCTGGTTCCAGAGTTGAATTGCATGGATAAAAAACTGCCTCGAAGTTACTAGAAATCTATGATGGGGTAGAATTATTTGTAAAGTGCGGCTACTACGAGAAAAGTTAATTAAATCGAACAGATACTTTGGCTCTTCTGACTGAATAATTTTATGTAATAATAACAGTGTGCGATACTTTAATAAAGCTGTTAAGGAACAGTCTGTAATTTTTTTGGTGAAACCGGAGATATGATCGTATCTTCTCAACCCAAAAATATACCTTGCGCAGCTGTTGTATGCTACATTTAGTTTTCTACTTGATTCAACGTCCATATTTGAAAAAAGTTCGCAGCTGTATAGAAAGATAGGCATGATAAAGGATTTCACTAATTGAAGTTTAACGCTTGATAGTAAATATTTAGACGTAGGACTTAAACCACGAAGTGCACCATAAATTTTCGAAACAATATTGTTAATATGCACATCCCAACCCAAGTTATTTGTGAAGTAAACTCCAAGGTTCTTTATTTGATTTACGTACTCAATTGGAATATCATTGAGAAATAGAAATGGAAATTGTTCGTTACATTTACTTCTTGTTAAAGCCATTGCTTTTGTTTTCATAGGATTTAGGTTTAGCTTATTTTCAACCGTCCAAGTGTGGATCTTATTTAATTCCTGATTCATAATCTCTTCTCAGATATAAGGGACTTTTGAAACATTCTATAAATTTGGATATCATCTGCATATATATGATATTCAATGCCATAAAAGCGTTCACTAATATCATTTATGAAGCAAGAGAAGAGAAGTGGTCCGAGCACTGATCCTTGCGGGACCCCTAAACACACCCTAAGAAGAGATGAACACTTGTTTTGCCAGAACACATACTGCAATCTATTTGAAAGGTATGATTTTATTAAATTACACAATGAGCTGTCAAAAGAAAATTTGTGTTTGAGTTTATTCAACAGAATATCATGATTAACACTGTCGAATGCCTTAGAAAAATCTAAGAACACGATCAGTCCCATCATACCTGAGTCAAAACCAGCTCGAATATCTTCACATACCTTAATTAGCGCCGTAGTACAGCTACGCTTGGTGCGAAATCCGGATTGGTGAGATGTAATTAATTTATGATCTTCCAAGAAAATTTTGATCTGGTAGCTCATGATCGTTTCAAAAACTTTACTTAGGAATGGTAATATTGCAATAGGCCTATATTCAGTTTTGCTAGCTGCACCAATTTTGGCAACGGCAAAATCTTTGCAATTTTCCAGACATCAGGAAAAACAGATGTGGTTAAGATTGTGTTAAAGATGTGTGTTATTTGATGGAGCAACACTGGAAGGAGAATCTTAATGAAATCTGGTTGGATATTATCCGAACCCACAGATTTAGATTTTATTTTTAAAATTTCTTGGCCAACAGTCAATTCACTAACAGCGGAGAGCGAAAAAGCCAATTCTAGGTTCCCAGAAAATTGAAAGACGGTTGAGGAGCTTCTAATACTTGGGCTAACATCAGTCTGGATAAATTTAGTATTTAGTTCATCAACATTTATGTTATCTGAGATAGATTGCTTTCGATTTATACCAACCTGACGAACATTTTTCCAAAACTTAGAGCTGGAATCATTCGGATTAAATTTATTTTTGAATTAATTCTTTTTGTTTTTTCGAAGGAGGTATACTACCTCATTTCGGGCAACTTTAAATTCATTATGAATGACGGAACATTTATATCTTCTCCATCTTGCATACAATTGATCGCGGGCATTGATTTTGTTTTTAATTTCTTGTGTTATCCACGGATAATTGCTACGCTTAAGTTTTTTAGGTTTTACTTTCACGTGATTATTAAATAGGTTAATAATATTACTGTTGAAATGTACAATCTGTTTATTGACGTCATTTGTTAAGTAAATCGGTGACCAATCAAAATTTTGACATTCCCGGAAAAGATTTTCTAAGTTTATTTTTGGTTAATCGTAATATACAGAATTAGATACTTCAGAATTGGTAAGACGTGTATTTAGTGAAATAAAAATCAAGTCATGGCTGGAAAACGCAGAAGCCAGCAATTGGTCATAGTGCAATACCAAATCACAATTAGACACAAGAAAAACATCTAACAGTGTGGGTACACAATTTCTTTTAAAGTGTGTTGGTTGTTTGGTGTTTACAAAGCTTAAGTCAAAACTGTTCGCCATTTCAATAAAATTCTTGTTTTTATCATCTAATAAGTTAAGATTCAGATCACCGCATAACAAGATATCTGTATACAAAGGAGCTAACTCTTCTAATAAAGCTCTTATTAGGGCAGAGTTAGCTACATCGGGTGCCATATATATGCAACCAAGCAAAAAATTCCCACAATTTCCTTTTACTTCAAGAAACAGGTATTCAACAGAATCATTCGAGGAAGAAATTTTAGCTATATGATAATTAAAAGATTTTTTGATAAAAATAGCCACACCTCCACCTACTTTGCTATATCTATCTGAACTAAAATCCCCTGCCAGTAACACTACCACACGACCCATCAACTTTCGATTGCTTTGAATGTCTTGTAGACAGCGATCAAGCGCCTCAATTGCGCGCTTGTGTGACATAGTGCACTCGTCCCACACGATCAGCTTACATTGTTTCAACAGTGCGCCGCGGGCACTGCTCTTATTAATGTTGCACGTTGGGGTTTCTTCGCTTGCCAGGTTTAGAGGTAATTTAAAAACCGAATGTGCTGTCCGTCCACCGCTCAGCAATGTTGCAGCGATCCCAGAGGAAGCCACCGCTAACGCAACATTACAGTCCTTACGAATTTTTGTAAGAATCAAATTAAGTAAAAATGTTTTACCGGTACCGCCCGGGGCGTCAAGAAAAAAAAGACCGCCTTCGCCAAGCTCAACACGTAATATTTTGTTATATGTGTCATTTTGCTCGGGTAGCAGGCGTGGTTCAGTTTCGCTGACTTGAGCGTCTAATAAGGCGGTATCGTAGCTTAGCTCTCTGATCAAATCGGTCGACAACTCTCCTCGACGCTGCGGTGTAGGTATACCGAAGCCGGACAATTTCTTACCAGAAATCATTATTATTTTGTCCTCTATATGACTCAGTGCTTCATTAAAACATAGATCATTGTTGACTTGATCTATCCTTTCATATCTATGCAAGATATCCTCCGATAACGCTGTTCAAACATGAACATAAAATCTGCAGGCAGCCAAATGTGCGCGGTAATTAGTGTTATCTCAGATAACCTAATCACGCACAGACGGCTGCCTAAAGATAACAAAAAATATATAGAATTTATTGCAGACCGTCATAAATATACACGGACGGCTGCTTTATCGCAGACCGTCATAAATGTGCACTGACGGCTGTGTTAAAGGTAGAAATAGGAATAGATATAAGGAAATGTTAAACTAATATTTAAGGCAGTGAAATGTAAAAATAAAATTATTATCATTCGAACGTACACAGCGAGTGGTTTTCATTCTGTTTGTAGTTATACGAATTTACACGCGTGCGACTACTAAACATTTGAGCTTTATACTTATCCCATAGTTGAAGAGGATTGGATAAACCTCAGGTGCATATCAATATTGCAAATAGTTCTCTTATTTGTGAAGGAGAGCGACACAGCACGGCCTCTTCCATTGTGGCATCCCAGTGGTTGTCATCTTCCAACAACCCCAACTTCTCACACGCTTGTCGAAAAGTTCTTGACCGTCAACTGTTTATGGATCCAAGAAGTTAGTGGGGCCCTGTACTACATTTAGCAGCATTCGCAAACAGTAACATTCGAAGTTACTAACATGCACTGTGTAAATGCGCCCAAGATCATCTCCTGCCTTCAAACCTGGCCAGCCGTCGACAAGTGTTCCTTGCAATCGACGTTTCCATTCTTTCGACGACACGTTCCATGTATAGTAGCGGGGTACGTCAACATAAAGTAATGTTTTTGCAAATGCGTCAATTTGGCAAAGCACGAAAAATGCAGTTAGTGTCGGCTTAGGTGGTGCGGCCATTCTTTCTCTAAAATTGTTTTCAGTGAAGTAAATCCGTTGACCATTAGGCAGATGAACCGCAAAGTGAGTGACTGTTGGGTGTCTCTCATGTAGAGGCAGACCTAAAATCCGCCAAGCTGCTTCATTACTGCTAACATATCGACCGGCTCGAAACGTTTGCACCTCATCTTTCGGGTCAATATTAACATTCCCTTGCTGTCGAATGTTCGCTGCCTTTGTTTATATATTTACAAATATATTTTATCGCCTGTACCGTATTGCAGAACTCTACATTTATATGACAATCAAAAATTTTAGAGAGAAGGGGTGAATATGGGACAATCCAGCCATTGTCAACCAATACCTCTTGTGTTCCACCTCGGGTTTTAAAGTTATCGTACGGCCGCCATCTCCTGGTGCTCTACGCCTGTACAGAGGATAGCCTTCTTCGTTAGTTTGAGTATCTTTTAGAAGCGCCCTTGGATACTTTTTGGTATATTTCCCTTCCTTCATGCAAGGTGATGACGGATTTAGTGCACCACAGGGACCGTGAATCATATTTTTCGTAACAGTAACGTGGAGTTTTTGATCACTTTCGGGGTTTGGTATCTCCGCACTTATGACTTCGTCAATTTGGTTAGGGCGTAATTTTTCCGTTAACAACAGCAGTAAGTGTACGTGAGGCAGACATCTTTTTTGCCACTCAATTGAGTACATGAAACATTTCATGTCTCCAAATATTTTACCTTTTTTAAGCAGAGCAACCAATTTTTGAACATTTATTTTAAATAATTTGGCTGTTAACTCATGTCTGTCCGTTGAATTTTGACCTGGAATGAGCTCTTCAGTAATTTCTGGCCAAGCGGGATTACATGTCATTGTAATAAACAAATCAGGCCTCCCGTAGCTACGCACGTATGTGAACGCATCCTGCGTGTACTCATGAAGATATCTAGGGCTATTTACAAATGACGATGGGAGTATTACCATTTGACCCAAATTGTTTGGATCTAAATTCGCATCATTCCCGATCGCAGTTTTGTTTGGTTTGAGGCAATAAATCTTAAGCGCTCACTCTCCACTTTGACATACATGCCTACCAAAAACTGAAGAAGGAGAAGCCTACATCGAAGCAATAAATTAAAATTATTTCGACGTACCATCATATGATATGCATAAAAGTCTTTGCACGACACTTTTTTGTTCGGTATGGGTTGTTTTGTAACTGGGTTTGTCTGAGGAATATCAAAACTGTACCCCTCTTGTCCTTTCCGAAAAATTATCGGGTACTCGAGAGCATCATAAAATCTATGAGTGTCCGGAACTCTAGTGAGCCGGCCATCGTGCGCCTGAATAACAATGTCTCGAGACGCAGTTTGTTCACTACTACATTGAGCTTGAGACTGTCCGGGTGTCTCAGAAGCCCGTTGAGATGCCATAGATTCCGCGTAATGTTGACGTCGGACTTGAGACTGTTCGGGTGTCTCCGCAGCCCGTTGAGATGCTAAATGCTCGGCATGCTGTTGACGTCGATCATGGGACTGTTCTGGTGTCTCATTTGTCCGTTTAGATGCCAAATAATCAGCATGCTGTCGACACCGAGCTTGGGACTGCTCTGGTGTCTCGGCAGCTCTGAGAGCTGCCTGACGCTCTGCCTGTTCAAGTCTTCACTGTTCGGCTTGTGGAAACGTCTCGTTAAGTCAAGCTACTTTCATAGTTCGAGCTTTATTAGAACTTTGGGAAACATTAGACTTACGATTTCGCGGAATAATTCTAATTAAATGCTTTTTTTACACATTTAATACTTAAAAAAGTGCAATACTTGCATATTCAAACAAAATTATAGCTAAATAGTATAGTACTGCCTATTAGGCAAAAAACAATTCAAATTTGTATCCCTTGAAGTTGGTTGTCATTCAGAACAGTAAGACGAGATGGCGTTGGTAGTAGCTTCTTTGTTAAGCTCATGTTACATTTACGTTATTTGGAAACAAAACCGATCAAATAAATTACATTACAACTACATAATTATGTCTAACTAACGTTTATGGCAGACACTTAATGTCATATTTAAGACAGCTCACAATTGTAGCCTACTAACGTTTATGGCAGCGCACGCCAGAATAGCTCGCAGAAAGGTAGGTTTTTTCCTAGTTACTTGACACTTAATGTCATATTTAGGACAGCTCACACAATATCTTTATAAATTGTAGCCTATGTGTTATTCTGATGTATAAGCTATATTATTGGAAATTTTAATTGAAATCTAATCAGTAGTTTTTGCGTGAAAGAGTAACAAACATCCATCCACACATACAAACTTTCACGTTTATAATAGTATCACGTTTATAATAGTATCACTTCACATGTTGGTAACGTCTGGAATCAAAGGCAAAATTGGAAAATTTTAACCGAAACGGAATTCAATAAATAAACTAAAAACTAAAAAAGGATCACAATTCATGAATTAGAACTAAACATAAATCACAAGACTCATAAATAAAAAATTAAGTTTAGTATCAAAAACATAAAAATAATCAATCTGATGGATGCATCATGCTTGTACATAATATAGTGTTTGGCATGCTCAATTTCCAAAAGATGCAAGTTAACACACTATGACTGGTATGCCGTATGCAGAGTAATAAAATAACATAAAATCCCAAATCCCGATAATGAATCCATGAATCATAGAAAACCATAAAACCCGAAAAGATAAGATGATAGATAAAGAATTCGTTGTATCAACAAACGATACACAGCGTCTAAAAGATCATCATGTCCGGCAACGATATCTTCATTGTTTATATTCACCCCTTATATACACTGCAGCGATAAGGAAAGAAGCTGCCACTCCAGTAGGTACTCACTCAGTCCACAGTATATAAAGCCAGAGTACAGTCTTCGACGGTACTTCAGTTCTTGCCACATTCTGCGACCACGCAGTTCTTTTTGTGTTTTTCTTCCAAGTTTTGTAATAAAGTTGTTTTGTAAAAAAATCAAATAGTATATTTTTAATTGGGGGCTCAACCGGGATCCTCACGCGCTAAACGATTTAAAAATAAAAAGTAAAATCAGTGTGTGATATCCTGTGCCAAAAAAATAACCAGCCAAAGTACCTTGCACAGACAAGGGAAAGTAGCAGTAACAACAAGTAGAAGCAGTATCACCAGCCAGCAGTCCGGAAACACGAAGCTTCGAAAGAAAACGTAATTTTAAGAGTATTATTTTGATTTATTATTATTTTTTTTGTTTATTTTATTATTACCTCTCTTTCTCTTATTTTTAAATTAAATTTTTTTTTTCGTAACTGTGTAACGTGATCAAAAAAAAAAATAGATAAAAATGAACCAAGAAACAGTGAACAATCTTATTTCACAAGCTTTAATTTCGAACAATTTGAAATTTGAGGAAGCTCTACACGAGCAACATGCCTTATACGCGCAGGAAATCGAAAGATTACAAAAGTTAATTTTTGACAAGGGCCTAGCCTTAGACGTGACAGAGTACGAAACACAGACGATAAACTCATCTATCGAGTGTGATGAGACTCTTGACATAATAAAATCCTTACGCGATTTCGACGGCACTCAAACCTCATACTTAAGTTGGAGGGAAGCCGCATTAAACTCAATTAAATTGTATAAAATAGGAAGTGTTTCTGAGTAAATTAAAAATAAAACAAACCATTTTTATAGTGGAAAATATTAATCAAAAACCACTTCTATTCAATTTTATTTGACTACAATAAATCAACTTTCCCTTAGTCTTTCCCCTTATGAAACTTAGTCTTTCCTTCGCGCTGTTTGAAGTATAACTCACTCTCTTTCGATCAAAACTCATGTATTTATAGAAAAACTTTCGATAGGAATACTTTTCGTTCTTTTCATTCTCGTTCTTTTCAATCATCGAACACGAGAGTTGCCAGCTCTCGTCGTTCGATACAGTCCCGGCGAAAACCTACGGTTTTCCATCGTTAATATTCGATAATCATATATTTACTCTTGCGTTGGAAGGATGCAGATCTTCTGTACCGGCCTTGTCAGCTGATTGGTTGCCGTAGTCACTACCACATTCCTAACAAATCCGTCTTTACTCCGAATCAGCTTCGAGATGCGCCCCAACGCCCACGCAGATGGTGGGAAGTTCTCGCTCTTCATTGTGCACAGCTGTCCTTCCTGCAATCCATATTTTTCTTTCCGCCATTTCTTTCTTTCGAATAGAGTAGTCAAATACTCTTCTTTCCATCTAACCCAAAAATGGGCAAGCATAGTCTTTCGCTCTTTCCACAATCTTACTCCATTTGAGTTTGGCAAATCGCCAGTGGTGAATGGTAAAGGTAATACCAATGGTTCACCGACTAAAATGTCCCGGCGTTAACGCCTGTAGATCATTTGGATCGTCGCTGATAGGGTTTAGCGGTCGAGAGTTCAGAATCGCCTCTACCCCTGTAAGTAAGGTTAACAACTGCTCATACGTCAAAATCTTCGCACATCACTCTAGTCAAGTGGAACTTCATTGATTTGACCGCTGCTTCGTATATGCCACCCTGATGTGGCGCTGCAGGAGTCATAAACTTCCATTCCGTCCCTTTTCTTCCTAAGAAGTCAAGGGTTTCTTTCCCATGCCAAGTCTTTCTCGCTCTTTCCAGTTCTTTCGCGGCTCCGACAAAGGCCGTGCCGTTGTCACTGTAAATTATCTCGCATCTGCCCCTGCGAGCTATGAATCGTTCATAGCAGGCAATGAGCGCTACCGAAGTAAGATTGGATACTACATCAATGTGCACTGCTCTTGTCTTAAGGCAAACGAAGACTGCGACCCAGCACTTCTGCCTTATGATTTGTTGACCACCTCTGTCTATCATCTTTATCTCGAACGGCCCTTCGTAATCTACTCCTGAGTGTAGAAACGCCTCTCCTGGGGTTACTCTTTCCTCTGGTAGATCAGCCATCAATTGTGTTTCGAAACGATGATTGTATCGCACACATACCAGACATTTATGCAGAAACTCTCTCAATTCATTTCTAAGTCTCGGAATCCAATATCTTTCCCGTATGTGCTGCATCATAATCTGAACAGCCCCGTGCTTTGTTGCTCTGTGAGCACTATCCATGATCAACCATGCTAACCGTGAACCTCTAGGTACGATTGCTGGGTGTCGTCTTTCATATTTCATCTTTGCTCTTTCCAATCGTCCTCCAACCCTTAATATACTCTTATCATCTAGTATGGGCTTCAAGGATTCAATGTTGCTTTTCTCTGGTAAGCACCCGTCTTTCTTTAAATGTGCCATGTCTTTCCCATAATGTCTTTCCTGTTCTTTCGATAACATGTAATCAATTGCCTGACTCTTCTCAACAGATGTCAGCTGAATACATATTCTTTCCTTTCTTTCCATCAGACGCTTATAGCGTTAATGCCTCTTTCCGTATTTTCTTTCCTCTTCCTTTCGTCGCTTCATATTCGTTTTTAGTGAATTGACAAAACGAAATATAAATCCTATTACGAGTATATTGATTGCTTTTTCGCGCTTGTTAGCATATTCAATCACTGAAACACTCTTTCCATCTTTCGTACGTATCGATAATGGTTCTGTGTATGTCATTACCGCGAGCACTCTCATCTCATCCCTCCCCCCATCTGCAATATTTGGCACAAAATGTTCAGATTTCCAACTTGATCGCGGTTGCTGTAACCAATCTGGCCCGCCCAGCCAAAATTTGTTGTCTACTAATGCTGAAGGTTTGATACCTCTGCTTAACCGATCAGCAGGATTGTCTTTCGTACTCACATGCCTCCATTTTCTTACCTCCGTATTTGTCTGGATGGACGAAACTCTATTTGCTACAAAAGTTTTGAGACTGCAAGGCAACTAGTTAATCCAATGCAGTGTGACTAACGAATCTGTCCATAAGTTATATTCGACATCTTTCCATTCCATCGTATTGATCACACTGAGAATTAATCTTTCCAAAAGCTCCGCTGTAGATAATTCCAACCTCGGAATCGTTACTGTCTTCAACGGCGGCGCTACTCTCGTTTTTGCTACGAGAATATTCGTTGCTATCTTTCCATTCGGACATTCCGTCCTGACATAAATAACCGCCCCGTATGCTTTCTCCAAGGCATCGGAGAAACCATGCAATTCTTTCCGAACGACCGGTGATGTGCCCAACCATCGATCGATTCTAATCTTCTCCAGAAATATTATGTCTTTCCAAAAGTCTTTCCATCTTTTTTGTAACTCTCCCGACAATTCTTCGTCCCAATCGACATTTAACCGCCATATATCTTGAATAATGATCTTTCCAGTTATTATCGCCGGTGCTATGAATCCATTTGGGTCGTACAGCTGCGCAATACAACCGACAACTTTCCTCTTGGTCATTTACTCTATCGCTGGTGCCTTCACTAGGAATGTGAATTGATCCTTCTCCAGAAGCCATTTTAGCCCCAGAATAGAAGTCTTATCGTCATCCTGAAATACTACCGATGACTCTTCTTCGTAATTCATGCTTTTCATCAGAAGTCTGGAATTTGACTTCCACTTTCTCAACTCAAAACCTGCACCTTTAAGCACAAGGTCGATCTCTGCCGACAGCGCTATTGCTTCTTCTTCGGAATCCGCACCTGTCGTACAGTCATCCATGTAGAAGTCTTCCATGATTGCCTTCGCGGCTCTCGGAAATTTCCTCTCTTCGTCTTTCGCACACTGCATAAGCGCTCTTACAGCATTGAAAGCTGAAGAAGTCATTCCATAGGTAACGACAGCTAACCAGTATTCTTTCAATCTTTCCTGTGGGTTCTCTCTCCAAAATATCCTTTGCAGGTCCCATTGCTCTCTTGCCACCTTAATCATTCTAAACATCATCTTTATGTCTGCGTTTATCGCAATTCTGTGTCGACGGAAACGCATTAAAATGTCAACCAGATCTTTCTGTAACTTCTCTCCGTTCATCTGCATTTCGTTCAGCGAAATTCCCTTGTTCGTCTTACAACTGGCGTCAAAAACGACTCGGAATTTCTTCGTCACACAATGATGTGGTATGTGATAGATGATCTCTCCTTGGACTTCACCTTCGACTGGTCTCATATGCCCTAGTCTTTTGTATTCTCTCATGAAGTCAATATACTTCTCTTTCAATTCACTATCGCCACATAATCTTCTTTCTAGCGCGAAGAATCTTCGTTTGGCTATCAATTCGGTATTGCCTATGTCTTTCCCAAGCTCCTTCAGTGAAATTGTAACTATATATCTCCCTTCTCTATCACGCTTGTATGTCTTGATAAAATTTTGTTCAACTTGCTCCTCCTCTTCCGTTCTCATAGACGCAAAACCAATTTCGTCTAAAGACCAGAATCGCTTGAGCAATTCATGCAGTTGATTGTTATCTATACAAGCTACCAAGGCTTGTTGTTCATCTTCTTTGGCTTTTAATCTTTCCTGCTCACCGAGAACAATCTTTCCGAAAGTCGTGTCCATACATAGGACCCCACATCGAGGCCGTCCTTCCACTGAAACCACCACCTCCGCCAGGAATTTGCACCCAAGTCGTAACTCGATGCGACCCTCTTTCCAATATTGCGGATCGGCCAGCAACGACTCCTCAAATATGTCTTTCTCTATATCGATCGCATTGTGGCTTAGTTGCCATTGGCTTGCCTTTGGCAGCACCCAAAAGACTTGCTCTATTAAATCTGAATCTTTCGTGTCGAACCAAGGAAAAATCTTGAGAACGACCTGATGCTTAATATGGAAGGGTTCTCCTTCTATACCAATAATCTTTCGTGTCACCTGCATTGGTGCAAGCAACAGTCTTTCCCATAGCTGATAAGAAATCAAATTCGACTGAGCTCCAGTGTCCAAGAGCGCCCTGACCGGCCCAAATTTCTTTCCCTCAATTTCTATTTTTAGCTGCGCCGTTGGCGTCAAAACTAAACCTTTTCTTTCCCTATCAATAAAATAATTTGAATAAGTCATTGAAAATTCCTTATTATTATTTCTTTTAAAGTTATCCCATGAGGCGGCACTGCCTTCATTGGATAAGAAATCGCGTCTTTCCCTTTGAGTCTCTCCTGCTGTCTTTCCTTCTGTCTCTCCGTCTTTCTCTGTTGAAATGCGGGCTCGTTTCAACGGCGGCATTCCTAGTCATTCTCTTTTGTTTTGATTCTCTCGATGTATTCTTTCTCTTTCCACCTTCCTGGACCCGGAACACAGTCGCCTCCGCCTTTTGTAGTTCCTTCATTGGGCATAAAATACTATTATGCATCTGCCTTCCAGGGCATCTGGTGCACGGTTCCTGGTAGCAGTCTTTCGTCGTATGTCCCAATTTCAAACAAATGGGGCAGAGACTCTTCTACTTGACCACTCGATTTCGCGCTGCCAGGTTGAGGACTTGGAACTCCGGACAGTTCCAGATGGGGTGTTCCATGGAGCGGCATACATTGCATGGCATTCTCTTCATTTCTCTACTCAAATAAATAATCTAAATAAAATTTATTTGAAAGCAACCAGGTGTTAATTAACCACTCCATCATATGAAGATGAAATATTTTGGTTTTACGTGAAAAGCCAAACTCCATCACTGATATTTCCTCATTCGTGGTTCTGCTAGTAAAGGCAAACACAGAAGCGAAACAGCAGCGGTTCATATATTATGATTTATGGGAAATAGTTCCTCCCCATGAAGCTACCTGTTTTATGCTCCTAACTTCAATCTCGAACAGCAGCAGCATTGCTACTGCACACGAAAATCGACAAATACTTTCTTTTTTTTTTAACAAGGCCAAACATTAGCGGATAGTTTATGTCGGAAAACTTGATTTGTGCGGTTGTCAATTGATTGCATTATATGTATTTGTATAGATTGTAGATTTATCTGCATTTTTGTCAATACAAATTGATTCCTCTTTCTTCAATCCTCTATATTCTTTCCTCTTTCTTTTTTTTTTTTTTTATTTTAATCTTTCCAACTCGAGTTTATATTGTTTTCTTTCCCTGCTAGCTTTCTTACCAAAACTACACTTTTTATTCTTTCCAAATTTACGTCTTTCCAATTTAATTTATGTTTTCTTTCCTTTTTCTTACTCACGTAAAATTCGTACCTATGAAAAAAATCTCAATAAAAAATCAATTGTCATTAATTCCCTTCTCTTACCAAATTTACGTCTTTCCAATTTATATTTTCTTGCCGCTGGCTTTCTCACCAAACTATCTTTCCAAATCTTTATACTTTGTTTTATATTCACACTACTTCTACACTACTAGCGATCGCTAATAATTTTATCTCTACTAACTTGTTTTCAAAATTCAAACTACAAATTTATTTTATAAATCTTTCACTTGAAAAAACTCTTTTGCTCTTACTGATGCTTACTGGCACACGACAAACTAAAGAATAAATGAATGCCGCTCACAGCAACAACAACCAACAGAAGCAACAGGCAATGGCATGCATATTTCTTTTGCACCCCTTTTCCATGTATAAACCTATGTAATCGCATATTTGCTTGCTCTCATTAAAATATTGCAGAGAAGTAAGCAAAAGAAAAGAATCGAACAAAAAAGAAGCGTTACCTGAGGATGACTGTGTTGTTATTTTCTTGTTTCGTTGCCACGCAAATGGCAAATATTCATTCTGGTCTCTCCTCAATTGTCTTTCGTCTTGTGTATCTATATGTGATGTGTGTGTACCCTCTGTTATTATAAAAAATGCTGAAATGAAAATTCTTTCGTCGCGAGTCGCGACCACAGCTGCGCTGTGTTAAACTTTTTGTATGTCTTTCCGTGTGTCTTTCGTTTGTTATTTTTTGTTGCGTACATTCAGACCGTGTGTACGTACGTGCCTTATGTAGCATTGTTTTTATGAGTAGCGGACTGTACTTTCTTTCCTTCTATCGCTTTTGTATTTTATTATTTCATTTTGTACTTACATATTCTCTGAAACTTTCCGATTTTGCGTTCTTATTTGTAACTTCTTTCCTTATGTATATGCACTGGATCCATCTCCGGCTCGTTATGGACCAATGTTTCTGAGTAAATTAAAAATAAAACAAACCATTTTTATAGTGGAAAATATTAATCAAAAACCACTTCTATTCAATTTTATTTGACTACAATAAATCAACTTTCCCTTAGTCTTTCCCCTTATGAAACTTAGTCTTTCCTTCGCGCTGTTTGAAGTATAACTCACTCTCTTTCGATCAAAACTCATGTATTTATAGAAAAACTTTCGATAGGAATACTTTTCGTTCTTTTCATTCTCGTTCTTTTCAATCATCGAACACGAGAGTTGCCAGCTCTCGTCGTTCGATACAGGAAGCAAAAGGTATTTTGCAGCCTTAACTATCTTTAGAAACAAAATAACGAAGGCAGCCAATGATGTTTTAACCAATCATGGTACCGTATTGAATTTTGAGGCAATATTAGCTAGATTAGATTTTGCATACGCCGATAAGCGACCTATGCACATCATAGAATAAGAACTGAGTGTTCTTAGACAAGGTTCCACCAGTATATTAGAATTCTATAACGCAATCAACTGCAAGTTGACCCTGCTAACGAATAAGACCATTATGACCCATGGTTCAAACTCACCGGTCACAAACGAATTAAATGCCATGAATAGACGCAACGCCTTGAGAATATTCATAACTGGCCTCAACGGTCAACTACCGCAAATATTGTTCTCTCTTAACCCACCAGATTTGCCCAACGCACTCGCTAAGGCGCAGGAACTAGAGAGTAACAATGTTCGAGCTAACTTCGCACTTCAATTTGCAAAAATTATTATGTAGACAACCAAACGGTAACACCTTTCACAATTCAAGGCATAATGACTACAGTAGGGTGTCCATCGTATCTCTTTAAAAGAGAACATGTTCTCTTTTTATGGCCCGATCTTTTTTACACTATCTTTTCTAGCAAGGATCTATTTTTGTTCTCTTTTTAGACAAAACTCACTTTCATTTTATTGACGTATTTAAATTTAATTTCACCATATAATATATAATTTAATCACCTAAAATTAGATGTAGACGTAAGTTGCATTTATGAAGACGTAGTTTAACGAGTGTTAAGGTAGTTTACTTCTTTCTATGTACTACAAAAATTCCAAAGGGGCTACTATAAATGTGTTTAGCTATTTTCACGATGGTCAAACCTTTGCTTCTATCGCCCCGGAAGTTTCTTTTATTTATATGTATTGTTGTTTTTGTGGTACCCGTGTTGCGATGGTTAGCATGTCCACCTGCTAACCCAGAGGTTCGAGGTTCGAATCCCAGCAGAGGCGCAAAAATGTTTTTTCGCGGGTATCGCCTTTCGCGAGGAATTGGCAATTGTCCCCTCCATTCCCTCACAAGGCATGGTTGTGAGAAATGCGCTAGGCCCAGGGGCTCCTCGCTCTGTAGCGCCACTCTATTTATTTATTTTATTGTTGTTTTTGTAACACGACAAAGATAAAAAGAAAGGAAAAATACGAAGAAGACAAAAGTGAAGAGGATAAATTGGTGGAAGAATCTATATAAAAACATTTTACTGCGAATTAAACACTTATGTAAAATCCGTTTAAATACTTAAAGACCTATACGTACTTATGAACTACCTAATGTGATTTTGTTCTAGTTTTGTAATTTTTTTGTTGGTTTTTTAAAGTTCTATTTTTGTGTTAAATCAATTAAAATGTTTATGTTAAATAAATTGTTTTTATTGCTTTATTCAGTTTTTTTTATGTTCTCTTTTTTGTTCTCTATTTTCTTCTTCAAAGTTCTCTTTTTCAATAGTTTTTGAGTTACTTGTCCTCTTTTCTGGAAGTAGCCAGATGGACACCCTAGACTACAGGCAATTGCCACAACTTTTTGAACCTAATGGTTCTTGGTAGTTCTACGAACCGACCCATCAGTAAAGATGATGCAAACCGTTATAAACAAACATACACGCAAGCTAATACACAGAACCCTTTTAGACAGGGAAATAATTACAATCATAGTAACAATAACTACAATACAAATACGCCGCGTTGGCAAAAACCGAATTTTAATACATTCAATAATAATACAAGACCAGTATTTAAAAGAGAAAGAGAAAGTGCACAGCATTCTATTCAACCACCTCAGGTGAAGGTTGAAAGAGTGAATAACTTAAATGAAAACGAGGATTTTTTTAGAACAAAGGTGGGACTACCCCACTTACAACGAATAATTAACAATAAAAAAATTAAAATTCTTATAGATACCGGTGCCAGTAGGAACTACTGCCAACCAGGTACACTGAGTGATCCATTCACTCTACCAATACTCAAACGCGCTCGAACGGTTAACGGGGAACTTATAATAAACAAATGCCACGAAGCATTTATATTTGATACAACAGCAAGGTTTTATGTTTTAGAAAATTTAGAATACGAAGCTCTAATAGGAGCAAATTTATTAAGTCGGATTAACGCCAAAATTGACTTTAATAACAATACATTAAAGTACAACAATAGAGTTGAAAAAATTTATTTTGATGACAACGAAGTCATCAACAACATTCAGGAAGAAAACGCAGAGCAATTGAGGGTTGCAATGATGGAGAAAATTAAAAGTATCCATAGCGACATTGACCTAACTCTTCCCTTCAGAACAGATGTCATGGCGGAAATCCGTACGACCAATGACAAACCTATCTGGAGTAAACAATACCCCTATCCCTTATCTGCAAATAACTTTGTGAATAAAGAAGTTCAGAAAATGTTAGAAGAAGGAATTATCAGACCTTCTAAATCACCGTATAATAGTCCTGTATGGGTTGTGCCAAAAAAGGGTACAAACGAAGATGGCACTCCAAAAAATCGACTTGTCATCGACTATAAAAAACTAAATGAAAACACTATTTCTGACAAGTACCCTATATCGGATACTAATGTCATCCTATCGAACTTAGGAAAAGCCAAATACTTTTCTACCCTAGATCTAGAATCAGGCTTTCACCAAATCAAAATGAAACCTGAAGACATAGAAAAAACTAGTTTTTCTGTTAACAATGGAAAATATGAATACACACGGTTGCCCTTTGGATTGAAGAATGCTCCTTCAATATTTCAACGTGCAATGGATGATATTCTCAGACCTTATATAGGAAAAATATGCCATGTTTACATAGATGACATAATTATCTATTCGCGCTCAATTCAAGAACATACGAGACATCTTGAAGCAATTATTCAGGTACTGAAAGAAGCTAATATGAAGGTTTCAATAGAAAAATCTACTCTCTACGAAGAGAAAGTAAACTTTTTAGGTTATGTCGTTGGACATAATGTCATAAAGACAAATCCAGATAAGACGCAAACTATAAAAGAATATCCCGAACCTAAAACGTTAAGGCAGTTAAGATCATTTTTAGGAATGATTGGATACTACCGAAAGTTTATCCAAAACTACGCAAAAGTTGCGAAACCACTGACAAAATACCTTCAGAACGAAGACGGACAGATTTCAACACACATGGCAAAAAAGACAGCCATCGAACTAGACCAAGAAGCTAAAATAGCTTTTCAAACATTAAAAGACCACTTACTCACAGAAGTTGAACTTACACAACCGGATTTCTCAAAGAAATTTGTTTTAACCACTGACGCATCAGATGACGCAGTTGGGGCAGTCCTATCACAGGACAACAAACCTATAACATTTATATCAAAAACTCTCAGCAAATCAGAACGAAATTACGCCGCAAACGAAAAAGAACTCTTTGCAATCGTTTACGCTTTGAAGAATTTGAGAAATTATTTATATGGTGTCACAAACCTAGAGATCCACACGGATCACCAACCACTCACTTTTGCAGTTTCACCAAGAAATCCAAACACTAAAATGAAGCGATGGCATGCTCTCTTAGAAGAACATGCACCTAAAATGATCTATAAACCAGGTCATACCAACGTAGTCGCTGACGCTCTGTCAAGACAAAACTTAAATCAGATATCTGATGATACAAACACAATACACTCAGCCGAAAGTAGCGAAGAAAATGACATAGATTTCATAGACAGACCAGTAAATCAATATAGCCAACAAGTTGTAATAAATAGAGGCATCCATACGATACATGATCAATTAAGTCCATTTCCCAATAGGAAACGACATTTGATAACCTACGAAGACCCTAAAGACATAATCCCTATATTTAAAGAATACTTACAAGACGGCATAGTAGCCTTATACACAACTTCTGAGGTTATTTTTGAAATAAAAGGTATCTTAAAAGAAAATTTTAAAAACAAGTTCATCAGAACAAAGTATTTTGCCCATGATATTACAAACAAAGATGATCAAATAGATATCATAAAACAAACTCATAACCGAGCACACAGAAATGCCCGAGAGAATGTTAAACAGATTCTAGAGCAGTATTATTGGCCCAAAATGCAAGATGAATTCTTACAATTCATAAAAACTGCGAGGTATGTAATATAAATAAATATAATAGACACCCCACCCTTCAACCCATTGGTGAGGCACCAATTCCGAAAAAAGAGGGAGAATCAATTCACATTGATGTAATGTTCGCAGAAAAGCAAAAATTTCTCACATGTATAGACGCATACTCAAAATTCCTAATTATAAAACATATTGATAGTAGACAAGAGATGTCAAACAAAGTTTTGGAACTATTGCAAATATTTCCAGCATGCAAACATATAACATGTGACCAAGACCTAGCATTCACATCCTCAGTCTTCAAGAGTCTTATGGAAAGATCCAACATAACATTATACCATGTAACGACAAACCACAGTACGTCCAACGGACAAGTCGAACGAGTACACAGTACACTACAAGAAATAGCGAGATGTCTAAAAGCAGAACACTCATTACTTGAACCTGTTGAAATATTCTTAAGAGCGGCAAAAGAATACAATTCAACAATTCACTCTGTAACCCAGAAAAAACCTATGGACATTCTGTTCAATAAAACGTTTCACGAAGACACTCCTCTCAAATTAACTATCGCTCAAGACAAAATGATAGAACATAATAATAGAAATAGGAAAACCAAAAACATAAAACCCAAGGAGGTAGTATACCAAAAAGATCCTACAGTAAGGAACAAGTTGCAGCCTAGGTTTAAAAAGAGAATAGTAAAAGAAGATTTAGGAAATAAAGTAAAACTAAACAACGATAAAATAGTCCATAAGGATAACTTGAAATTTTTAAATAACAGGTCACGATGATAAAGTAATCCTAGAAAATAAAATTAATGATTTATTACTTAATAATAATAAACAGTTCATTACAAAAATATTTGACGCTATTAAAAATGTTAAAAGAGACATTAAAGATGATCTCATAGCTGATAAATGTAAGTCAATTATTTTAGAATTGAAAAACATAATAACTACTGTCACCTTAGCAAAGCTTGGAATACTTAAACCAACCATTTTAAATCATAAGGAAATCAGTAAAATAATTGGAACAGAAAAAAGAGAATTAACTATTAAAGAACTTATTGATATATGTAGGTATCTAAATTTAAAATTGTTAAATTGGTCGAGTATCCGATTTAATACAAGAAATGAAAACTTTATGAAACAAGAGCACTAAGCCGGCCTGACGGCAAATTAATAATTTTAACAAAGAAATAGCTAAATGTGGTAATACCTACAAAAACATTAAGGAATGTAAATTTGAATTAAGATTCAATTATTGTAAAATACAAAAAGATAATAATAATTGTTTAATAGACCTGTTACGCAATGAACGAGTTTTATGCAACAAAACCATAGAAAAAGACTTACAATTGGAGGTAATCAAAGATGGCTTAATTCTTCTCACTGGAATTCATCAAGTAGAAAACACAACCATCATGGGAACATACTTACTCACATTTGAAAACACAACAACCATAGACGGAAAAACATACCAAAATCCCACGGGACAAATCAACACGTTCCTAAAGACGTACACGGTCAACGAATATGACATATCGGTACATACTTTGAAGCAATCACCGTAAATATCGGGACGATATTTTCTTAAAAAAGGGGGAAGTTAACACACTATGACTGGTATGCCGTATGCAGAGTAATAAAATAACATAAAATCCCAAATCCCGATAATGAATCCATGAATCATAGAAAACCATAAAACCCGAAAAGATAAGATGCTAGATAAAGAATTCGTTGTATCAACAAAACGATACACAGCGTCTAAAAGATCATCATGTCCGGCAACGATATCTTCACTGTTTATATTCACCAATTATATACCTACACTGCAGCGATAAGGAAAGAAGATGCCACTCCAGTAGGTACACAGTCCACAGTATATAAAGCCAGAGTACAGTCTTCGACGGTACTTCAGTTCTTGCCACATTCTGCGACCACGCAGTTCTTTTTGTGTTTTTCTTCCAAGTTGTTTTGTAAAAAAATCAAATAGTATATTTTTAATTTGCATTTTTAGATTTAATCTAGCTTTCCTATAATTTTCCTTACTTTTCATGTTTCTTTTATGTATAGAGTTCCAATTTTCTTTTTTTATTTTGATAACTTCACTTTTCTTCTCTTTTTTTAATTGCTAACTTTTCTTCGCATATAGTACTTGGTGTCGCGAGCACTTTTTTCCAAACTAAGCATACTTTTTTCTATTCCTTTCAAAATATTTGTCATGCTATCGTGAAACGTTTCCTGCGCCGATGCCTGTTTTTCCAACAGGACAGTTCTTTGATTTTCATCAGCTTCTTTGTATGCGGTGCTTCTTCGACAAGGTTTTGGGGTCAATGACTGCACTGCAACTTTTTCCACATCTTCGTGTCATTTTTCTCTTCACTTTAGATCCGTCCATACCCAAATATATAAGTTTTTGCAAGAGTTGTTTTGAATCAATTCAATATTGAATCAGCTCACTCTTTGCCACTTGGTCGATTGCCTTTGTGGAGGTCCTAAGCTGTTGAGTTCCACAGCTATATCTTCCCATTTCTTGGCTAAAATCGGTTTGGCGCTGATTCCTTTCAGTTTTACTGGGTTTTCATTCATAGTTGCCACTAATCTTTCCAGTTGTCGTTTGTTGCTTACAATTCTGTTTCTAAATAAAATAAGTTAAATGCAATATCAACATGCGTTGAATACAAAATACTTACATTTTCAACCAAAATTCAGTGCGTGACCCACAACAAACAACAAATAATAAAAGCAAACGTCATCTCAAGTCCCATTCACAATATCATTTTATTCAATATTCACCTTGAGCGAAAATTTATCAATCGATATGCATAATACCGATTTATCAATTGATTGATAGTACTTATCGTTTATCAATTGATTGATAGTTGACAACCGTAATATGACTGTAAGTTATTGTCGAATGTGTTCAAAAAACGGCACATTCGACATGTATTTACCAAGCCGGCATTGCATTTGAAAATGATGTCATCACAACAACATCCATTTTTTTAATAGGTACTCAGAATCTTTTTGCTTTGAACATGACGTACATTTTCAAAGATATAAAGGCAAAATAGGTTCAGGACTTAGATTCAACGGATCAAATCACATAAATTTATGATTAATTTATTAATCTATCTCTATAGACTTTGCTTTATTAAAATAACTGCAATTTTTTGCTATTTTCTTCAAATTTCTGTGTTGTTTCTGCAATTTTTTTCAATAAACTTCAGATTTGGATTCAGTGGACCAAAATACATAAAAGAATACTTGGTCTAACATCATAACTTTTTTTCTACCAAAACTGTTAGTATTCGAAGATTTTCATGGCTTTTCTGCAGTTCACCCAAAATTTTCAGGGTTTACGGCAGTACTGACTGCAGATTCTGATTCAGTGCATCAAAATAGATTAAAAATAGGTAGGTGCGGTCAAAAGAACAGACCACTTTTTTTTTGTGGGCCGATGTAATCGAGTCAACAATTTTGAAAATTCTGCCACACCCTTCTTTTCGGAGCCTACATGTTTGTATAAGCCAATAAAATTTTTGGAAAATAGTTGGTGTTTCAGCAGACTCTCTTCAAGAAAAATATGCTTGACCTTTAATCCCTTAACAGCAATCCATATTCGAACGAAAACCTATCTGCAGCCGCTAGTTGAAAAATGCGACATATTTTCATTCCCGTTCAGGTAAATTGGATGGATACATGCAGTATACATGCACTGTGCCATGTATTTTAAAATGAGGATTTTTGTGAACAATCTGTCTACATATACAATATACATACAACTGGGTACTGGCTGGGTTGATCCCAAGTAAGAATGTGAGCGGGTCGTTGTACGAACCCATTGTATGCAAAAATGTTCCGCAAAATTGTTTGTACTGTGACTTATCTGACTCCAGGAAAGTCGAATTGAGCAAACGACTGGGGTTTTGTGTTATAAAAATAAATCTGAAATCATTCCGATTTTATATCTTTGAATATCGGGGGAAATCAAATCCACAAACCGAATAATGTTTTTGTTGTGAATCGTGAAAACCAATTTATTTAATTTAAAAGAATGACTTTCTTTTCTGATTAATCACACTGCGATATAAAACGTGTAATATTGGCACTGAGGGATTCTTTTTTTGAAGACAATAACTTAAGGCAGGTGAACCAATACATTAAGGGACAAAGGTAAGGTCGTAAATAGGATTCTAGCCTCCTAAACTTTTTCTTAAGTAAAATGTATGTGGTATTACTACAATTTAATCAAGCAATAACACACCTACATTTATAGCTTTTGTATATCTACTTCGAAGTGAAACCATAACCTCTTGTTTATATGTTGACTACTAGAATTAAAATGCTTGGATATTGGAAAACCGCAAAATGTCTGTTGTCTCTGAAATCAAATTAAGTCTACAAAGCAAATAACATCACATTATCTTTTTTTTCATGTTTGTTATTATAATTGAGTCAAGTGGTTTTAGAGTTGTGGTCGGCAGTTTACTCAAGATCGAAAAAAAAACATTCAAAGTCCTTATTTTTTCGTTTGAAATGTCTATGACAATAATTAGTTAAACCTTAATGACTGATTTTAAGAATGTATGAAATAAAATATATGCATTTATAGTCGCGTCAGTGAATACATAAAACAGGCAATCTTCGGAATTCCTTAAGAAAAGAACAGCTCCGATTTTGATGAATTTTTTTTTTAATTTTGTTTTTTTATATTTTTAAAATCAACAACCTCTTGGAGTGGGGACGGAACTATTTATCTTGTTTAAACAATATCTGTGATATTTATGCGCAAAAAAAATATCTACTATACAATATCCATTAAAAAGTTGTAAATATATTAAAACCCATTAATAGCCATTGTACCCAAGCGGGTACAGAAAAGTAGGCATTTTCAAATAGCCGTTAATCCGAATAGATAAGAGTTTTTTCACATTTTTTTTTCTGTTTCGCTCACGCAATTTATGCTTTACAACTTTGCGTACACAAAGTTGCTGCAACGAAAAACGGTTGTTTTTAGATAACATTATTTTGTTTCGTCTTTGTCTGTTTTCCAAGTTTTCAGTAGGCTAGTCATCATAATATGATTATTATGTTATATATTATTATTATATATATTATTATATATTATTGATATGACATATTATGTCAGCGTCTAGTGGCAATCGCACTGCAATTGAAATCATTTCTAACCGAATTTGCATTGTTAACAGTTTGTGTTTTGATATAGCGAACAAGCTTTACGAAAAAAAAAACTTTTGATAGCATTTGGTAAGCAACAAAAGTACTGTACTCGCATAGGTACAATGGCTAATAAGGTGTGCATTTTTTATAGATAACTATTTACATCGATAAGGCATTTCCAAGCATCACTCCTGTAGCAGTTATCGACCGATTCACTGCACAAGTGTTATTCATACGTCTGAGACATCTATGCTAAAATCTGTCAAACTACTAATTAACCACTGAGACCCCTATATTGAAATCTGTGCAACTACGTATTTTTTTTTTACATAATATAAAGCTTCAACTGTTTGTGATAGAAATCAGAATGTCATTCGATCGAACCACGCCTCAGCGTCACAATCTTCTGGATTATCAATTTAATTTAAAAAAGTACAGTGTTAAACTAACAATTTAATTTCTTTTATTTGACGAAGATCCACAATTGGTGACCCCGACCAAACCATAATATGGTTGATGAACAAGTTTCTACAAGTCGTGCCGATAGGCAGACAAATTCGAACGAGCCTACACCACTGGTTCCAGGTGCATCACAACCTTGTGTGGCTTCATTAATGCCAATGCAGCGCTACGTTGTTCGACCACCTACATTCAACGCTGATCGCCCAGCACTTTGGTTTGCACAGCTCGAAGGCCAATTCCACCTTGCCAACATCACCGACGAGAAAACAAAATTTTTTTTCGCCTCATCTCATCTTGATTCTGCTGCCGCCGCTGAAGTACAAGATCTCATTTTACATCCACCACCCGTAGCACCGTATGATTGCTTGAAAGGAACCCTCATCGAACGGTTAACCTCGTCGCAAGAGTCGAGACTCCACCAGCTACTCGACAAGGAAGTTTTGGGTGATAAAAAGCCTTCGCAGTTCTTGCGTCACCTAAAAAATCTAGTGGATAACGTGCCAACGAATATTTTGCGCACCAAATGGGTAAGCAGACTGCCAACAGCAGTGCAAACAGTTTTGGCTACGCAGCAGGACTCTTCGCTCGAAAAGCAGGCAACGCTTGCTGACCCCATATTGGAAATTTCAACACCCAACCAACTAGCTGTTGTTCATACTGCTCGTGGTGTTGACGAAACACCACTGGAGCCACGGCTTTCAAAACTGGAAGCCGTGATTAGCGAGTTGGTAAGTAGTTTTCGAGATTCCATGCAAGAGCAACCACGTGCTGTAAGCAATTTATGATCCCGTTCTAGGTCACGTTCACGATACCAATTGCAATCGTCATCGTCGCCCAACCCTAACGGGCTTTGTTGGTATCATGCCACATGGGGAGAGAAAGCAAAAAACTGCAGAAAGCCGTGCAAATTTTCGGAAACGAGACAGGGAGTCGCTAACGGTGGTGCACGATTCCTCTCCAAGATCCCACCGTCTCTTCATATTGGACAGTGCCTCTAATATTCACTTTCTCGTGGACACAGGTGCCGACCTTTGCGTCTATCCGAAGAAATATACCACAGGTCATCAAGAAGAAACTAACTATTGCCTTTATGCAGCGAACCAATCCCAAATTAAAACGTTTGGATGCAGACTACTAACGCTTGACTTCGGCCTGCGACGAGAGTTTACCTGGCGCTTCGTTGTGGCCGATATCGAAAATCCTATAATCGGTGCCGACTTTCTCGCACATTTCGGTCTGCTGCCAGATCTCAAACATAGCCGTCTCCTAGATTCAACAACTAAGCTTTCTGTTTGCTGTGTCGCTCGTCTGATTCCAGCTGTTTCTTCAATCAAGGCACTTCCAAATTCTTCTTCATGGATGTAAATTCTTACATAGTTTCCAAGCATCACGAAACCTGATGGATTATGTAAACCTGGTAAGCACGCGACACATCATTACGACCTCTAATTTTTAACAAAGCACGACGTCTAGCTCCGAACCGACTTGATATTGCTAAGAAGGAGTTCGAAAAGATGGTAAAACTTGGGAAAGCACGCCGATCAACAAGCTCATGGTGCTCACCACTCCACCTCGTGCCCAAAAAGAACGGAGAGTGGCGACCTTGTGGTGACTTTCGTCAATTAAACGCGAGGACAGTTCCAGACCGGTACCCAGTACGAGTTCTTGAAGATTTTACATCAAATCTCACCGGTAAGCATATTTTCTCCACCATCGATCTCGTTCGCGCCTTCAATCAAATACCAGTGGCAGTCGAAGATATTTGCAAAACAGCAATTATTACGCCATTCGGTCTGTTTGAGTTCCCGTATATGACCTTTGGCCTCCGAAATGCCGCCCAAACATTTCAAAGGTTTATTGACGAAGTGACGAGAGAATTGGATTTCGTATTCCCTTACATTGACGACATTTTAGTCGCATCAAAAGACGAAAACGAACATCGAAAACATCTTCGCATTCTTTTCAGTCGTTTATCAGAATTTGAAATTGTTGTCAACGTCGCTAAGTGCTCCTTTGGTCAATCGGAGGTGGATTTCCTTGGATATCGCGTCAGTTCTCAAGGAATAAGGCCACTACCAGAGAGAGTAGCCGCCATAGTCAACATTCCCAAGCCGGCGACATACAAAGAATTGCGTAAGTTCCTGGGAATTATTAATTTCTACCGTAAATTTCAGAAAAATGCTGCAACTTGCCAAGCCCCGCTTCACCAATGCCTTCAAGGTTCGGATATTAAAAGTTCGGACAGGGTTCCTTGGACGGCAGAACGAGACGCTGCTTTCCAAAAATGCAAAGACGAATTACAGAATGCAACGCTACTTGTCTACCCAGACACAAACTTATCCTGGGGTCTCTTTACGGACGCCTCCTTGAATGCTGTCGGGGCGGTGCTTCAACAAAAACGTGATGAAGTTTGGGAGCCGCTTGCCTTCTTCAGCCAAAAATTGCAACCAGCATTTAGAAAGCGCAGCCCCTATGACTTGGAGTTGCACGCTATATACGCAGCAGTAAAGAAATTTAAACACCTGTTAGAAGGCCGACTTGTCACGATTTACACCGACCATAAAGCGCTCCTTAATGCTTTCACTCAGAACCCAGACAAAGCAACACCATGGCAGTTTCGGCGACTGGACTTCATAAGTCAATATTCCACCAACATCAAACATGTTTCCGGCAAAGACAACATCGTCGCCGACGCACTATCACGCATCGAAGCCATCGCAACTGCTGTCTCCTCATCTGAGCTCGCACAAGCTCAAGCAGAAGATAGTGAGCTTCAACATCGACTACGCAATCCAACACAAGATGGTTTGTTACTTCGTCCAGTAAGTGTTCCCGAAAGTGACGTACCAATTTACTGCGATTTCAACGGCTTGTTGCCTCGACCATTCGTGCCCAACAAGCTTCGTCACAAAATTTTCTTATCGCTTCACAGTGTAAGTCATCCTGGAGCTAACGCGTCGATTAAATTGGTCTCACAACGTTATGTCTGGCCAGGATTAAGAAAAGACTGTCAAAGCTGGTCTCGTGCGTGCCTTGCATGCCAAAGAAACAAAATTTCTCGCCACGTCGTTTCACCACTTAAAGATTTTTCAGACGAACGCACACGAAGGTTTGAGCATATACATATTGATATCATCGGCCCGTACACGCCTTCAAGAGGTTATCGTTTTTGCCTCACAATAATTGATCGTTTTTCTCGTTTTCCAGAAGCCTTTCCATTAGAAGATACGGGAGCTGAATGCGTCGCTAGGAAGCTATTCTCTGGTTGGATTAGTCGTTATGGTGTGCCACTTCGGATTACAAGTGACCAAGGCAGTCAATTTGAAAGCCAGCTGTTTAACGCACTTAGCCAATTACTTGGAAGCAAACACATACATACGACGGCATTTCACCCACAATCAAATGGAATGGTGGAACGCCTGCATCGACATTTGAAAACAGCAATCCGTTGTCACGAAACCTCCGCGTGGGTAGATATGTTGCCGGTTGTTTTATTGGGAATTCGCACTGCATGGACGGACGATTTAGAATCTACACCAGCTGATATTGTCTACGGAGAGCCACTCCGGTTACCTGGTGAGTTTCTTGTTCCATCCTCAACCAACAATTTATCGCCCAAAAACATCGCTGAACATCTTCGTGAGCACTTCGCAGACCTTTCACCAGCGCCCGGTTCACGTCACGGCAAGAAGAAAGTGTTTGTCTTCAAGGAACTAAGAACATGCTCTCACGTGTTGGTCCGGCTTGATGCGTCGCACGCCGCTTTTACTCCAGCATACGAAGGCCCTTATAGTGTCGTTTCCAGACATGAAAAATACTTCATCATCGATATCCGAGGCCGAGAAACAACCGTTTCTATTGACCGCCTAAAGCCGGTGTTCACCCTGTGCAACACAACAGACGACGAAAGGAGAAATTCAAACGACAACATCGGACAACACAATACCTCAACCACTTCGGAATCTTCTCCAGATGCATATGGATACTCTTCATCATCTTATCGCCCGAGTACAGACATTGAGCACCCAACAACGTCGACACCAAAAAGAAGTGTTCACTTTAAAACTCCTTAAAAAAATAAATTTTTTTTGCCGAAGGGGAATAATGTAGCAGTTATCGACCGATTCACTGCACAAGTGTTATTCATACGTCTGAGACATCTATGCTAAAATCTGTCAAACTACTAATTAACCACTGAGACCCCTATATTGAAATCTGTGCAACTACGTATTTTTTTTTACATAATATAAAGCTTCAACTGTTTGTGATAGAAATCAGAATGTCATTCGATCAAACCACGCCTCAGCGTCACAACCTTCTGGATTATCAATTTAATTTAATAAAGTACAGTGTTAAACTAACAATTTTATTTCTTTTATTTGACGAAGATCCACAACTCCATCATCTTTTTACGGCAGAAGCTTCCAAAACTTAGGAGGCGCCTTAGACTTTGTTGAAAGGTCTTCAAGCCATAGCGCTTTCGACATTGTGTTACTGCCACCAGATCCAGATTATAATACTGATGTGGAGGAGGGTGATGCTGAAGACCTTGTTGCTTGCACCATGCCGCAAGATGTCCCAGGTGAAGAAGAGGTGTTTTGTAGTAGTGAGAGTGAAGACGACTTACCGCTTCAAGAGCTCCGGCGCAGAATGCGGAACGCAAAACGTTGTGAAAATGTTCCAAAATGCTCCAAAAGACCATGTGCAATTGAAATGCCGAAAAGCAGTAATTTCTTGGGGCAAAAAATAAACATGGTAACCTTATAACATGGAAAGTCGGAACTGGAAATTTTCGAAACTTTATTTGATGGAGAAGTAGTCAATTTGATAGTTGAGCAGTCCCGCGTATTTGCAGCTCAGGCTAACGCGCATAGTTTTGCATTCACCGAAGACGATTTGAAAGTGTTTTTGGGTATTTTGCTTTACAGCGGCTATCACTCTATGCCAAGAGAAAACATGTACTGGCAAACAGATGAGGACACTCGTGTTCCAATTGTTGCAAACAATATGTCCCGAACCAGGTTCAAGGAAATCAAAAAATATCTCCACCTTGCTGACAACAATAATTCGGTTCAAACTGGCAAAATGACAAAAGTACGACCTCTAACAAACCTTCTAAACAAAAAATTCTGTCAGTTTGGATACATGCATAAAAAACTGTTGATGAGTCGATGGTAAAATACTACGGCAGTCACTCATCGAAGCAATTCATCAGAGGTAAGCCAGTAAGATTTGGTTTTAAAAATTGGATGCTGACGAGTAGTTGCGGTTATTTGTATCAATTTGATACCTATTGTGGAGCCAAAAACGTGACAATAGCAAATCAGCAAATGCCGCTTGGATCCAGAGTTGTTGTGGATTTTTTGGAAAAAGTTACCCATCCTACAGATCACATTGTATTTTTTGACAATTTTTTTACGTCACATGATCTACTTGTTTTGCTAAAACAAAAGGGTTTTAGAGCTATCGGGACTGTACGTGAGCCTAGAACGAAAAAATGTCTGTTGAAATCAAATCTAGAGTTCAAAAAAGAAAAGCGTGGTTTCTATGATCACTGGTACGATACTACCAATAAAATCCTTTTTGTGAAATGGAATGATAACAGCGCTGTGAATGTTGGATCAAACTTTGAAGGTATCGAGCCGATGCATTCTGTCAACCGATGGTGTTCGAAGGAAAAAGCTAAAGTAAATGTGAAACAGCAGAAAATGATCGCCGATTACAATTCAGGGTTGGGTGGCGTTGACCTTCATGATCAAGCCATCAACAATTATAGAATCAAATTTCGTGGGAAAAAATGGTGGTGGCCAAGAATAAATAACCGGTGCCGTGAAATAAAGTCGAAGGCAATAGGGTCGAATCGACTTTATTACCTTTTTTGGGAAATAAGGTCGAAAACAACAACAACAATATTTTTCTACCTTATTTCCCATTGAAAAGGTAATAATGCCGAAAAGAAAAAACGAAAATATTTGACAAAAATAGGAATGCCCAAAGTTGAGAAATAAAGTCGAAACCCGTTGAGTAATAAAATCGAATTTAATTTCTGTTGGGTAAAGAAGAAAGAAATCATTGGCAATGTCATGTGTTGTGTATTATCGGAACAACTGTACTTAAAAAAAAAAAATATGTGGTGAGGTTTATCGCAAAGTAATCTGTTTTTTATGTAAGTACTATTGATGCTTCGCAGGTTGACTTGTTTGCAACTGTTCTTTAGCCTTTAGAATAGCAACTTCTTTAAAGAATACGTTTAGTCTGCAGTCTAGTGTTTACCTTCTTCTAATGTGCACGGGCTATTTGAATCTAGAGAAAAGTTAAATAAATATGGCTAGCGGTAGTATAATGCCAAGTGAAACATTATTATGCTTTAAAATTATTCAGGGCTTAAGAAGAAACAGCAATTTGCTGTATACATTGGCTGAAAAACAAATTTACAAAAAAAATAAAACAGTGGGCAGCACATCTTATTATCTTATTTTTGTTTTTCATTTCAAGTGCATGCATATAATATGTAGAAAGTTTTTGTGGAATTACTGAGCGTCGTCGGCCCGCGCCGACCCCGCGCGCAATCATTGTTTATAAAGACTTTAACTTTTGGTAGAAAAAGAAATGTTCTGAGGAACATTGGATTTAAGGAGTTGAACTTTCGTCGGTGGGGGGGGGGGGGGGCGCGGCCCGGTGCGACGCGGGCCCCCAAAAGTTAAAGTCTTTATAAACAATGATTGCAAAATATTAAACATGGAATTAAAGTCGAATTCAACTGAGAAATAAAGTCGAACGCTATTTTCGGCAAATTTAGTGCCAAAATGATTTTCGCCCTTATTTCCCAAAGTTGGTAATAAGGTCGAAAGGTGAATTCGACCTTATTTCCCAATTTTTGGGCAATAAGGTCGATTCGGCCTTATTGCCTTCGACCTTATTTCACGGCACCTAAATAACCAACTGCGTTGTCCTCAGTGCCACAAGCGTATAAGTTATAAGATGGACTTGCGAGCAATGCGATGTAGCACTTTGTGTTGAAAAGGAGTGCTTCAAAATGTTTCATACAAAATGAGCATATGCATTGTGCCATTGTACCCGTCTGGGCACAGGCTCCAAAAAGCCTTTTCCAATATTTTTTTTTACAATATTCTGTAATTTCTATGTACATTATGTGTTTTTCAACAAAATAAAAAGAATAAACCTAAACATTTTTGGTTTTGAAGACCTTCGGCTCTTAATGGGTTAATGAATATTATAAACAATTACCTATAAGTTTTTTCTGTGTAGTAATGACATGGAATTAATTTGTGGACCAATGTAAATTTTTTATTGACCATAGAAAATTCATTATTTTATATACAAAAAAAGTACATTTAATTTTCATTCTCATTTCGCGTTTCGGAGACTTCTTCATCTTCTTCAACTGGTGGGTGGTTACTGCAGTCATTTCCACTGCAAACTATGCAGGCTGGTGAGCAATGAAGACCACTTTTTCTGCAGCCACACGCTGAACCGCATCCTGTTTTGCAAGGGCAAAATATCAATTTTAAAACGTTGTCAGGTGCTGCTGGTTGTGTCATTTTGATTGGTTTTAAATAATTCTCTTTTCACCAATCCCATTCTTCAGGTGGTATCGATGAATTATTTTTCCATTGCTGAACTTGTAAGTAGTCTCTTTTAATATGTTGTTTTGCTGCATCTTCTGTCGGAGGTAAGGAATCAAATTATACGCTTTCATTTTTTGAATGCTATGAATCGTTCATATCGCAGTTCATCAATACCATAATTAAAAAGCACTTCTTAATTTTGGTCTTCAACCATAAAATTTTCAGTTGCTGCATATAATTTTTAAATTTTTTATATAAATGTCGTTGATATTGTTTAAACAATACAAATAGTTCCGTCCCCGCTCTAAGAGGTCTCTGATTTTAAATAAATATCAAAAAACAAAATTTAAAAAAAAATTCGTCAAAATCGGAGCTGTTCTAGAGGACTTCCGAAGCAAAGGCTTCTTTGACGCGACTGGTATTCCATACCAAATCGACCACTTTTGAACCCGACCCTTTAAGATTTTCCTGAAACTTTTCCATCCTTTTCTTCGCTTTGGAAACCATTTTTGAGAATTTTCGCAAATTTTTTCAAAAAAGTTTTGAGTTTTTCAAAAAATGGCTCTTTATTTTGAAATAGCCATAACTTTTTTTAGAAAATGACTTTTTGGTAACTACCTTTTTTTTTGTTTTTGAATGAACTTTTCGAAAAAATACACGAAAAAAATTTAACATGAGAATCGTCATTCTTTGGAAGTTCGCCATTTTTTTTCCTAAAAAAAAAAAAAAGTTCAATTAGTTTGAGAACTATTCCCGCTAATGCGGGAGTTGGCCGATTTTTTTTTTTGTTTCTTTAAAAAAAATTTTTTTCGTAAACTTTATTTCTATTATAAAATAAATACATTTTAAAGACTTTTTTTTACACCCTACATAAATAAAAGCTAATAATTAGTTTTAAAAATAATTAAAAAATTGAGAGCAGAGAATTTTTTTTTTTAACTTTTTTCTATACGCTAATCAAAACACATTTCCGAAAATTTCATGAAAGTCCTGGATTCCTAGGTAAGAAGCTTACGGCCCTCCACTAGATATAATATTCTGTATTTATAGACTTAACTAGCTGACCCGGCAAACGTTGTTTTGTCTTATATATATTATTTCTATTTTCTAGATAAGTTCTAGTGTAGACAAAAAGTAGTTTACTTATTATAAATGTATAAGTATGTGGTATATGCGTGAAATAGGCATGGAACGATAAGGGAATATATCATTTTTAAGTAATTATAGTTTATTTCTTAAAATTACATATCACATATTACCACTTTTGAATGAGCATAATATTCAATATCGGGCTGATACTGGAATGCTAGACGCAAAAATGAATCAGATATAAATGCACGATGTACCTACCTGTTGGCGTTGTTGGTCGTTTGTTCTCAGTCTATTAACCGTGAAACGTCGTTATTGTCGTTGTTCTAAACGTATAACTTCATTGCACTCAGATCGTGCATCATCTGATTGTTCATGACGCAATTGCTGCATCCTCACACCCTCACACGTGCATCAGAATTTTGTTACTGGATTTGGTCTTCGGTTCTATGGGATCTTTAATCTTTCATACTTCTGAACCTACTTGTATTGCGGCTCAAATCAGCCCTTTTGCGTTTTCTTGGCATTGCTCACTGTACAAAACACATAGAAATAGAATTAATGAAATAACTTATATAAAAAAAGTATAATTACAGCACAAAAGCCGTTGGTGGTTGGAGCTCGTGACAAGTATTGAGTACTTTTAAGGTTATGTAAATCACTTGTTTAAAACAAAATGAGAATTTTCACCTATTCGATTTGTCAATGGTCGATGGAGATGGAATACTAAAAATCACAGCACAAAGCACCATTGTAAAGTTTTCAAGTAAAAACTTTTTAACATTTAAACCACAAAATTGATCAACCTTAATTTGATTTAAATAAAAACAGAAAAAAACTTACAGCTATCGCACTGAATTCTCTGATAAAACGGTTATTCCAATGACATTGCCAAATTTATGTTCCAAATGGTTGACTAAAATTTAATAAATAATATTCCAATTTAATTCCAAAAATTCATTATTTTTTGAAACAAATGGAGCAAATTATTGAAAAAAGGAAATAAAATAAGTTCGATGTATTCCGATGCATCGACACTATTTTAAAACTATTTTCACTTGATTTGTAAATGGTTGATAGAAATGGAAAACAAAAAATCACACCCCAAAGCACCGCTGTTAGGTTTTCAAGTATAAAGCTTTTAACTATATACCACAAAATTGATCAAACATAAGTCGATACAATTCCGATTCAATCAACAAATAAATCTTCCAAATGGTTGACGAAAATTTAAAAAACAATTTTTCAAAAATAAACCACTAAATTCGATTTAAATAAAAATAAAGAAGAAAACTTACACTGTTATCGCAATGAATTCTTTGAGTAAAAAATGAGATTTCAGAATTTATTTTTAAACAAATTAAATTGATAAATGTGACATTTACACTGAGACTGTAAAATCTAATATATAAAATTCTCGTGGAAAATCCAGGAATTTTGTTAGTTTTAGAACACACTGTACGACTTATCAGAACTGCGGCAACCCGGGAAACATTTGCCTTTGTAGTGACATTTTAAAAATTTATGAAATGACAAAAGATGCGCTTACTCGTTTGCAGAAGATAGGATTTGATGATTCCACTGCTGAACAGCTACTGAGTTTTAAAGATAACGGAAATTTTCTATATGACTCAAGATATATTTTCAGAAAGCACAGCACGGGTTATCTAGCAAAAAGCTGTAGCCAGAAAGAAGTTTATTTCAGTTTATGTAGCAAATGCAAAGGAAATTTCTGAGCCTCACTATCGAGCTCAACGCTGCTGCAACATATCGCACCCTCAGTGCAAAAGAGCGATAAGTCGAAAAACGGCATTTTTGAGTTAATGATAAGAAAATGTTGCTTTTTAAATTACATTTTCATTGAGTGGGTTTTCGTTTACATGATCAAAAAAATACGATAATGCCTATTTACAACAATTTCTATCATATGGCATGTCAATCGGTTTCAAAATTTTCAATGCTTAACAGAGCCAAAACAAAATGTTCACTTTTTTCTACTTAACAGTTTAAGTAATTTCAATTTTAGAAAGAGCTAATCCAAAATGGTTCCATAAATCACACTTATTTTCTCATTTTGAAGAAAAAAATCTATGCAAGACAGAGACATTCCAAAAAATGTCACTTCAAACAATTTTTTGTTCCAATGCAATACAGATGCAAAACAAAAATATTTCATTATTCTTAATGCAATACAGCGATAAACCAAAATATTTCCCCTTTTTTTTTTTTGAATGTATCCATGCAAAAGAGCGATAAGTGGAAAAAAGTTTTCTTCTTCTTATGCAAAAGGGCGTTAATTCAAAATTTGGCGGAAATTTTGGTGCAAACAGTTTATTTTTTGGGAAAGCTGTCACTTTGTGAATTGTGTTTGTGAAAGGAGCATTAAAAATTGGTTAAAGAACAAAAATGAAAAATTTACGAGGTTTAAAAATGTTAAAAAAAGTAAGAGAACATTCATTTAGTTTGCAAGTCAATGTGAAAACTAAGAAAGTGTAATTTATTTTATTAAAGTGTGCGAAAACGTCAACATCTTTGGAAAATTTTGTCGAGGGAAAATAATTCAAAACTCAAGGAAGTTTGTCTTGTGGGAGTATTTCTCATTTAGAAATGTGTATTGTGGACCAAGCAATCATCGAGGTAGAAAATAATGCAGACAAAGTAACTTTTTTAACATTTTTTAATTAAATCTATTTAGAATGTGTATGACACTGGAGTTGAAGATGAAATTGAGGAGATTGGAAATGAGGCTGAAATGATGGCTGAAATAAGTGCTCAAGTCGAGACTGAGATAAACCCTGAAATTGAGGCTGAATCGAACGCTGGCGCTGAGATCGAGGCTGAAATTACGAGTTCGATTGAGGCTGATATTGGAGATATTCAAAATATTGAAGATGTGGAAGTGAGTTGTTTTTCACAGTAACAAAACTTTTAAACTAGAACAAAAATGTTTTATTCGCTAGATAAATGAGAAAGTTCTCACAAGAAAGCGTGCTCGGAACACCGATAATTGGCCAAGGAAAATAAATAAATCAAAAAGAAATTTGGGCGAGTGCGAAAAGCGAAGCGCTTTTTCTCCGCTCGATCTGTAAAACCGGGGTGAAACACGTTCTCTGTTACACGAGAGAAGGCTCTGAGCGAAAAAAAAATTTCGCCTCTCATTTCCTTCAGGAAGATGTTCTTACCAGAGTGTGTGAGACCTTTTTTTGAAATACTTTGGATATAAGCGCTAAGGTCATAGAAACAAGTCGATCTAAATTTGTAGATAATGTAACTCAGCCTGACCTTAGAGGCAAGCATGGAAACCAGCCATCGCTATCAAAAGAGCTTAAAGAAGGGATAACCCGACACATTGATAGTTTCGAGAGAATAGAATCTCACTATCTGAGAACTGAGACAGCAAACCAAAAGAGAATACATTGATGGAAGTCTCACAATAAGTTCAATGTACAGAATGTACAAAGAAAAATGTATAAGCGAGGGAGTGGGATATGCGAAGCAGCACGCTTATGAAAAATTATTTAATTATAATTTTAACATCGGTTTTTTCCAACCGAGAAAAGACCAAAACATACAGTGCTTCGAGTTCGACAATGCAACTGAAGAACAAAGAGCGGCTCTGCAAGAAGTTCATACCAAACATTTATCGGAAAAGGAATTGTCCAGGTTCCAAAAAGAAAACGCTGAGGACAAAAGAAACGCTGAGATAAACAAAAATACAAAAGTTGTGTGTATGGATCTGCAAGCCGTTATCCCAGTACCATGTGGGGATGTTTCATCTTTTTTTTTTTAAAGGAGACTACTGTGTTTTAATTTCACCATTTTCGAGTTGGTTTCCAATGAAGGATTTTGTTTTCTATGGCATGAGGATATAGCGCACAGAGGATCTGATGAAATAGGAGCAAGCCTTATGATGTACTTAAGTAAATGTACAAAATACAGAACATTTAGTTATCTGGTCAGACAACTGCTTTGGGCAAAATAAAAGCAAGTACCTACATGTTGTCACTCCTAATGCAACTTGTGCAAGTTTACAATGTGAAGTCAATAACACAAAAATTCCTCATAGTTGGGCATACGCAGAACGAAGGCGACAACATGCATTCGCTAATAGAGAAAAGCAAGGCGAGGTACTTAAAATCTGGCCCAATTTATACCTGCGATCAACTTGTGCCCATTATTCAGTTGGCAAAAAAGTCGAAACCGCTTTATATGGTTCATCAACTTCAAACCAACGAAGTGTATGATCTAAAGGACTTGTGCTCTAAAACGGGTAAAAATTTCCAAAAAAAAAAAACGACAAAGGAGAAAAAGTTCTTTGGACCGAGATTAAAGTTGAGAAAGAATGTCCAAACATTTTAAAGTACAAAACATCGTTTGCAGATGCCTGTTACAAATCATTTAAGGTATCCAATTAACCAAAGGTGATAGAGTTGAAACTTGCTTATCCTAATGGGCTGCCAAAGATACCAACAGCAAAGAAGAAGGATTTGATGGAGCTGTGCAATCAAAATTATATAACAGCATGCCATCATCAATTTTTAAGCCAGCTACTACAAAAAGAAGAAGAGCTGGAGCTTTAAAGATTTTTTTGAATAATTCCAAATCAGATTTCATCACTAAATTACATAAGACAGAGTATTCCAATTAATTTAATAAACAACAAAATTTTGATAACTTAAATCTTTTATTATTTATAACAACAGTTAAAAACGGAAGCCATACTCCCATCCTCATTGAGTTTTAACTCTTTTTTTCAGAAATATACCAAGATTATTTTGGGTTATATGTACATACATAGCTATATTGCATTAAAAAATAATTTGAAATCAATAAGATACATTTTGAAACGCAGACGCGTTTTCTTGAAATGGTATTTTTTGAGTTAACGCTCTTTTTCAGTGCAAATGTACATTAAAATTTATAGGGGGAAACATGCATATACCAAAAATCTTTAATACCGAATTACAATCAGTGCGAAAGTTGCCAATCAGTACTAAGTCCAGCAGCTTATCTGGTTAAGTTATTGGAAATAGTTAATAGTTAGTAAATTTAAACCACTAAATTGATAAAACACATTTCGATTTAAATAAAAATATAGAAGAAAACTTACACTCTTACAATGTGATTTCAGAATTAATTTTTAAACAAATTAAATGGATAAAAATGACATTTACACTGAGACTGTAAAATCGAATTCATAAAAATCTAGTATCACAGTGTAAATTAAAGAAACAATGTTAAGGGTAGATGACCCTTATCACTTAAGGGTATGGAAAATAATTAGTAGCCGATTCTCAGACCTACTGAATACGCATATAAGATTTGGTAAAAATCGGTAAAGCCGTTTCGGAGGAGTACGGTAACTAACATTGTGACATGGAAATTTTATATATATAAGGATTTAAGAATATAATCACCAAGATTCAAATTTTAGATCATCAGTAAGGTCGATAAGCTAGGGTAGGACAATTACACTAGTTTATACTGTTTTCATACCTCAGCTAAAAAAACAAATATTCTGTTACGTCTGGTTCAAGAAATATTTATTTACTCAACGGAAATACATAATTTTGGTATTAACACAAAATAAAATTAAAAATGACAAACTTTTGCCTTCTTTTTATTGTCATTTGAATCAGTTTCTCTTATAATAGACGAACTGTGATCCCCTAACATCTTTTCATCTCAAAATCCTTGATGTCGTTCTTCAAAAACATTTAGGTCTTGGTGTAAACATTCCTCTTGTTCGTCATACTTCTTAAGCTTTCAGGAAAAAAATTCAGGTGTGAGCCTAAAGGACATGAGTCTTCAATGCCATGTATTCTCCCATCTGTTGAAAATTTTTCAATAAATCGGTAACAATTTCTTTGTAATTGTCACTTTTTTCATTTCCCAAAAAGTTTTCCACAACCATTTTGAATGACTTCCAAGCAGATTTTGCATTAACAGAGATAAAAGGCTTTCAAACTGAGAATCTTTCATAATTTTACGAATTTGTGGGCCGACAAATATCTCTTTCAGTTTTCCCTCTAAATACCGAAAATCATCACTGTTTTTGTCAAGCACCTTAACAAAAATTTTCATGAGCCCCAATTTGATGTGTAAAGGGGGTAGAGTGATGTTATTTGGATCTACCAACAGCTCGTGTTTAATGCTCATTTTCTTTCGCTCTACTGTCCCACAAACAAAAAAACAAGAGTATTTTGTGTAACCACCTTGCAATCCCAACAACATACCGATGACCTTGAGGTCGCTGCACACTTTCCATTGATGCTCTTTATACTTTATTAAATTAATTAAAATACGCATCGTTTCATAGCTCTCTTTGCAGTTCACTGCGTGTTCTATTGATATGGACGGTTTCTTATTTCCGTTATGTAATAAAAAAGTTTTTAGACTATATTTCGAAGAGTCTATGAATAAGCGCCACTCTGTTTTATCATAGTTTTGATTCATTGCTTCAAAAAGTCCCGGTATATCAGTGCAATAACAATATTCACCTTCTCTTATGAAAAATTCTGAGTAAACTTTTCTGAAAAACGTATCTTTGTGCCTGGTAGTAATAAGTTCCATTGTAAGCGGGAGCCAAGAAGCTCTGTTTATATCTTGATAACTGTAGATCTCTTATAAGATCATTTAATTCGGCTTGGTTCATTAAATGTGGAATGTTTTCCTGAAGTGAGAATTCGTCGGAATCAGTAGAAATCGATTTTAATTCAACATTACTTTCATTGTCATCTATGTAGTATATTTGTGCTCGAATGACCGGGATCCGGGCAAACTGGATGTGGTAGATCTTTCAAATGTAAAATGGCTTAGTAACAAACGGAACTTCAGCATTACTTGCCTTATTTTTTTTTATTATATCCCACTGTCTTCGTACCACAAAAGCAACAATCATCATGTAAGTAACATGATTACTAGGTTCTCTCTATAGCATTGGTGAACCAAATGAAAGGTGAACCTTTTCTAATGATGACCATTTGAGTAAGACGATTCTACTGCTTTCGCAAAACACATGAGGCACCCACTTTTTGTCCTGGTTTTACAACGGGAAATCCAAAATAATGAAGATATGCATTTTTTAACGAATCTACAATGGGTTTTTTATTTTTGAAAATATTAACTGTCCATAACCAAAACGATCACAACTTTGTGTACACTTTCCATTCGACATTTTTAAGCAATCCGAAACAAGATAAATTGTCGTTTGAAGTGAACGAATAAACAATGAACTGTCGTCACCACGTTAGGTCGTTAAAAAAACATTAATTTGACTCCAGGAAGAAATTGTGCCGTGATAAAATATTTCTGCTCACACTTTTAGGTTTGAGGAAGGTAAATGAACATATTTATATGCATTCATTTCGGTGTATACAAAAAAGTTAAATTTTGTAAACTATTGTTCACACGACTCTGAATCTAAATCTAGTACTTTTTTATTTTACCTTTCAAATTTTACCTTTCAAATCTCAGAGTCGATCGTCATATTGCAACGACTCAATATTTTACCTTTCAAATCTCAGAGTCGACTGTCGTATAGCAACGACTCAATCATTCATCAACCAACAGCCAACCAAAACACATTTGTAAATTGCTCTTGGGCCATCTGCCATTTTCTTGGTTGCTTTCAATGTTAATTTTTCCACATTGTGCTTTTTCCCTTCTGGCCTCAACTAGTAATTAAACCTAAAACTAAAAATAACTAAACTAAAACTACAACTATTGTAAAACTATTGAAAAACTATTGAAAATCCTACGTGCAAATAAATATCAAAAATACAAAAATAGGCGTACTTTTTGTGTGGAAAAAGTTTTTTTGAAGGCGTTTGTTCCAGAAGAGAAAAGGAGCATCAGAAAGCAAAGGGCGTAAGTGTGGTCAGATTAACATTTGGTCCATCGGGCGGATACTGAAAAACGCCATCGCCAGCCGACCACGCTGCGCACGCTGCCAAAAAATTCACAAACGTCCGGCCACGCTGCGCACGCTGCAAAAAGGCACAATCCTTGACCACGCTGCGCACGCTGCCAAAAAAAGTCACCATCTTTTGTCGGTGACCCTGTGAAATATTGCAGCAAAGGATAGCCACATTGCCTGGCTACCACCGCACCCTCTTGCAACGCTGCAACAAAGAAGCTGTGCAAGATTGCGACGACAGCGTTCAGCCACAATGCCTGGCTCCAACTGCGACATACGCTGCTCGGCCATTTTGTTTGCTGCGCGTCTCGAAAGCACGTGACCTGTTCAGCCACTTGGAAGTGTGCCCATCGTCATCGTGGGAACAACCTGGACCGAAGTTTTTCTTTTTCTTTGCATCTTAATATCTAAAATTGTACAGGGTAAGTGAAAATTTTTGATTGGCAATTTTGAAGATTCTAGTGCTTTAAAATTTTGATTTTTTTGAAATTTTTAGAGTTCTTCAAGCATTTGAAGATTCTAGTGCTTTAAAATTTTGATTGTTTTGAAATTTTTAGAATCTTTCAAGCCTTTTGAAGAATATAGTGCTTTAAAATTTTGATTTTTTTGAAATTTAATCGACTGCTTTCTTCTTCGAAGGGGTCTGCGTTTTTTATTGAGTGTTTTTCTAGTTCGTGCCGCACACACCGTTAGTAACGGTGTATCCAAGCCGGGGTGGTTGGCCCTCAGTAGAATCTTTCAAGCTTTTTGAAGATTCTAGTGCTTTAAAATTTTGATTTTTTTTTAAATTTTTTGAATCTTTCAAGCCTTTTGAAGATTCTAGTGCTTTAAATTTTGATTTTTTTGAAATTTAATCGACTATCTTCTTCTTCGAAGGAGTCAGCGTTTCTTTTCGCCAATTTTTCGTTCTTTTCTTGGTTTCGTGTCGCTTCCTTGACAATCTTAAAAGCACTTTCTGTGATGGATTTGATGGAAGACTTCATTTTCTCGACTGATCAACTGGTGAAGTTCCACGAAACGGCGAAAGAGGTGCCAGAGCACGGGCACACACTTTCCGCTCTCGAAGTCAGAAAGTCAGAGTTAAGCGAACTGTGGCTCGCAGTCAAGGAAACCTATGCCCTATGCATAAAATTCAGACCAAAGACAAGAGAAGCAGTCTTAGACCTTGAAGCCATAGAAACCAAGTATAAACTGTGCAACGAAAATTATGTGGCACGCTCAGCATATTTCATAGATCACGAAGCGCGATTGAAACCTGAGGGTACTGGCAAAAAGTCGACACCTGAACCACCATTCGCGCCTGGACACCTCAAATTACCGCCATGTGAGACGGAGTCCTTCAAGGGGGATTATGTCTCCTGGCCTACATTAAACACTCCCAGTTGGGTGAAGTAGAAAAACTCTTCCACCTTAGAGCCTATCGGATTGTCAGTCAATTTCCGCTAACCAATATCAGCTTTTCACTAGCCTCAGAAGCGTTGCGGGCTACGTATGAAAATACTTGAATCTTGGTAAACAATCAGGTAAAAATATCTTTAACTTGCCAACAGTACATGAAGAATCGGCCAAATTGATCTGAGCCCTTCAGAGTACTGTAAATGATTCAGTATCAACTTTGCAGGCGCATAAGGTTGAAACGAGAAACTGGGATCCGATTCTCGTCTTTGCGTGTTCAAGTAGACTGCCCAAAACTCCCCCCCTAAGAAAATATCGCTTGCAACGGCACTAGTTTGCATTGTTGGTAGAGAATCCAAGCACATAGTTCGCGCTCTTATCGACACTGGTTCCGAAATATCCTTTACATACATGTTTACAATTTCAATCGCCGTTCCAATCGTTCAATACGTTCGTAGTATCGAACAGTTCGAGTACTTTCAATTTGGATATTCAACTACGAAAATTTTGGGAGCTCGAGGAACTGCCGCCCACAGTCATATGGTCAACAGAAGACTGCTACTGTGACGAACTATATAAAAACACAACTTCGAGACGTTCGGATGAAAGCGCGACCACCAAAGTGAGGGTTGTTTTTAATGCGTCTCAATCGACGTCGAATGGGGTAAGTTTAAACGATTTGTTGTATCCAGGGCCCATATTGCAGCAAGATTTACCATCGCCCATTCTCCGCTGGATATTTTATAAATTTGTCTTTGATGCGGACATTGAAATAATACACCGCCAAATCTTGGTCGACCCTAGGGACACTATATTTCAAATAATCCTCTTTCGCAGTTCCCCAGAGTCCGAAATCGAAGACTTCGAACTTCAAACCGTCACTTTTGGTGTAGATTGCGCACCATATTTGGCCATCCGCACCCTCTTGCAACTGGCAAAAGAAGAAAGAACCATGTACCCCCTAGCGTCTAGAATCATACAATCGGAGTTCTATGTCGACGATGTTCTATCTGCTGGTCATTCTCTCGGTTCGGCTAAACAGGCACAGATCGAACTTATAGCGTTGCTTACCTCAGCTGGGTTTCCACTACGTAAGTGGACCGCAAATTCGTCTAGCCTACTTAACCATTTGCCACCAGAACATGTGCTGAACGGAAGTTTCCTGAAGCTCGATGCTGACAGCACCACAAAAACATTAGGGGTACGATAGAATGCCAAAGGAGACAATTTTTACTTCACCACACAACGCATTCCACTGTCGACAAACCCGACAAAAAGAGAGGTCTTCTCTCAAATTGCTCGTCTTTTCGATCCCGCGGAGTGGTTGGCCCCCGTAGTGATAATTGCCAAAACGTTGATGCAGCTTTTGGGCGGAGCACACTGAGTGGGACGAGCGTATTAGCCCTGAATCATTTGCCACTTGGAAGGAGTTTGCAGAGTCGTTACCTGAAATACAGGTTATAGAAATCCCGCGTTGGGTTGAATATTCCCCCACTGTGGAGATTCAGTTTCATGGTTTCTGTGACTCATCCGAGAAAGCATATGCGGCAACTCTTTATCTACGCGCAAGTCAACCTAATGGAGAAGCAACCTCCTACTTGATGTGTGCGAAGTCCAAAGTTGCCCCTTTAAAGTCGGTCTCTTTACCGCGTCTTGAGCTGTCTGGAGCACTTTTGCTTTCAAAAATGATCAAATTTTACTTACCCAATTTTCCAGTCCATGCATATCAAATCTTTTTATGGATCCATAGTTTTGGATTGGCTCAAAAAACCTCCGTGTGTTTGGAAAACCTTTGTTGCAAACCGTGCCAGTGAAATACAAGACAATGTCGGCAACGCAGTATTTAAGCACGTCAGATCTGCCGAAAATCCCGCGGACTTGGCCACTCGCGGTGTAATGCCCCCCGATCTGAAACAGAATCGTATGTGGTGGCGGGGCATATCATGGCTCTGTGAACCAGCCTCTCAATGGCCGGCGGCATTACCAGACCCTCCACGGACTGAAGATATCGAACAGAAAGAGGTTTCCTCGTTAGTGGTCCAGCCAATTTTTCAAAGTCCTCTAGTGGGACTAACAGGCATTTCTCTGGACGACCCCGAACAAAACACCTACTCATTGGTAATTCAACAAGAACCGGAAGATTTTCTAGACCGTTTTTCGACTTTATCCCGCGCTATGCGCGTATTGTGCTATGTTTTTCGCTTGTTCGGGTCTTTCTCAAAGCAACAACCCAGCATACACAAGTCTCGTGACATCTCGCAACAAGAAATGGAGTTTGTGAAAATTCGTCTAATCCGATTGGCTCAAGAAGCTCATTTTTCTACAGAATATTCTCTGCTTGTAGCAGTTAAGCCAGTTTCGAAGAAAATTTCTATTTTGTCCTTTAATCCATTTTTGGATTCAAACAAGCTTCTTACAGTCAATGGACGACTCTCGAACTCAGACATTTCGTATAATGAACGTCACCCTATAATACTACCCTTTAAATTCCATTTTGCTTGTCTCCTGGTTCAGTTCATTCATGAGATTTCAATGCACGGAGGCAACTCTTTAATGGTTCGATTAACGAGGCAATGTTTCTGGGTACCAAAACTCCAAATTCTGGTTAAGTCTTGCATTCGTCGTTGCACCATATGCGCAACCTACAAAAAAGACTTTAGCAAGCAGATGATGGCTGCCCTACCTTCAGAAAGAGTTACATTTTCTACACCGTTCACATTTACTGGAATCGACTTCGCGGGTCCCTTCATAATCAAGAGTTTCAACGCACGAAATTGTCGTATGATGAAAGGGTATGTATGCATGTTTGTTTGCTTTTCCACGTTCCACCAAGGCAATTCACCTCGAGGCCTCAAGTGATTTGTCATCTGAAGTGTTCCTCGCGGCCTTTGCCAAGTTCACCTCAAGACGAGGCTTACCTAAAGAAGTGTTTTCAGATAATGGAACAAACTTTACGGGTGCCGATGCAATTGAAGAAATTGAAAAAGAAAACGTAAGGAATTGAAGAAATTTGTAGCCATCATTCCCAAAGAGACGACCCTTAAGTATGGCGTTCAGGGTTTGAAATGGAATTTTATTCCGCCAGGGACACCTCACATGGGAGGTTTATGGGAAGCCGGCGTGAAAAGCCATTTAAGAAGGCTGGGGACCAAGACCAAGGTCACGTTCGAAGAAATTTCAACGGTTCTAGCACGTATCGGAGCGTGTTTGAACTCGCGTCCAATATCGTCCATGTCCACAGATCCTTCTGATCTGTTGGCATTGACGCCGGGGCATTTTTTACGCGGCGCGGCGGTCCGCTTTTATCGTTTCCAGAACGGAATCTGGCTGCTGCAAATTTATCTTTAATCAATCGGTGGGAAAAAGTAAAATGCCTCCAACAACAGTTCTGCCACAGATGGAAAGATGAGTATGTCAAGGAAGTACATCAACGACACAAATAGAAGACACCTCAGACCGACATTAAAGTTAAGGGTTTGGTCGTCATTAAAAACGAAAATCTGTCATCTACCAATTGGCGTCTAGGGCGTGTTGCAAATATACACCCGGGTTCCGATGGTCGAGTCAGAGTCGCAACACTTAAGACCCAAAACGGAGAAATAGTCCGACCCATAGTAAAACTGTGCCTACTGCCTATAAACTAATTGCCAATTAATAAATTTCACTTACCTACTTTATTTTCAGTAACAATTTTTTTTTTTGGCGCATCTCGCCAAGGGGGGCGGTAATGTTCACACGACTCTGAATCTAAATCTAGTACTTTTTTATTTTACCTTTCAAATCGCAGATTCGATCGTCTTATTGCAACGACTCAATATTTTACCTTTCAAATCTCAGAGTCGATCGTCGTATAGCAACGACTCAATCATTCATCAACCAACAGACAACCAACACACATGGCTCTTGGGCCATCTGCCATTTTCTTGGTTGCTTTCAATGTTAATTTTTCCCAATTGTACTTTTTCCCTTCTGATCTCAACTAGTAATTAAACCTGAAACTAAAAGTAACTAAACTAAGACTATTGTAAAACTATTGAAAAACTATTGAAAATCCTACGTGCAAATAAATATCAAAAATACAAAAATAGGCGTACTTTTTGTGTGGAAAAAGTTTTTTTGAAGGCGTTTGTTCCAGAAGAGAAAAGGCGCATCAGAAAGCAAGGGGCGTAAGTGTGGTCAGATTAACAACTATAATTATATAGACTTGCCTATAGTAACAAATGAAACTTGTAGCAATATTAATATTTTTTTTTTCTTGCAGCTGTGTATTAAAAAAACTAAACTGCCATGTTTGCTCAACATACATGATGGATCCAGAGATTAAAATGAACTAAGTCTGCTTGTGAACTATGAGTATTTACTTGAAAAAAACGAGTTTGAACAAACTGAGTCAACCCACAAGCAAGTAAATTTGAACAATCTTATTTGTGAACCAAGCAACTCTGAACAACCCCTATTTTCAAACGAACCAAACAAGTAGACTTGCTTGCAAGTCAAAATGAGTTTGAATAACATTGAGTTAAACTGCTTGTGAGCAAAGTGCTTGTGAATAAAAGTGATCACAAGTAATTTGATCGTAAGCAAGCAATAAGTTCATGAGCAAGCAGTGTGCTTGTGAATAAGCAGTGTGTTTGTGAATAAGCAGTGTGTTCATAAAGCAAGCAATGTGATCATACCAAAAAGGGTAGTTTGATGGCGTGATCGTTTTAAGTAAAATAAAAATCTAGGTATACCTAGGTGAGAAGTACGTTTATTTAATAGCTTGGTTTTTTCTTCTTTTCTTTTATATGAAGAAAACGGTTATTATACAGTAGATATGGAAACAATTTATTGTATTCATTGAAGTAGATAGTACAGGTTTGTAAGTATATAGAAACAAAAAATTTCAAGTAAACAGAAAACTCAACTAGAAGTTAAAAAAAGCAAAACATTAAAAAAAATATGCAACTATAAAATAGGTATTTATACCTACATGTTTATAACTCTTCCTAATTCATTGATGACCTTTAATTTTTGTACCTACCTAAGCTTAAACCCAAACATTTGCATGCCATAAAACGAAAGGATAATAAGCAAAATCCATTACCGCAATAAAGGCATATAAATTTATTATACTGTAAAATTTATTATTATATTAAAAAGGGAAATTTTGGAATCAGAAATTAAAATATTTTATCATCCAGCAATGCAACCAATCCGTTCTTTCTAATATCCAAAGCCAACCATTTGTATGCCTTTCTTTGTTTTTCAATAGAATTATAGTTAGGTATAAATGTTCAGTGCATTGCTTTCCGATGGACACACTGCCTGCTTATAAACACACTGTTTGCTTGTAAGCACGCTACCTGCTTGTGAACACACTGCCTGCTTGTGAACACACTACCTGCTTGTGAACATTTTGCGTGCTCATGAGTATTTGAATATATTCAAGTAAGTTCAAACAAGTCAATCTGCTTGCAAGTCATTTGCTTGTGAGTGCAATACAGAAAAAAATACTTGTGAGCATCCTTACTGATTTAGTTTGTTCAGAAGAATTTTTGCTTGTGAGTAAATATACTTGCGAGCTATTTGCTTGTGAATAGGGGTGGAAAATGATCAAGTCTGAGCGATCGTTGAGAAATTTTTGATGTGTTTGAACAGATTTGAACATACTCATTTTGATCTCTGATGGATACATCACATCTCATTAAAGATAATGCTCTACTCATAGAAATGAGAGCATACATGAGTAGCAAGAAGATACAACAACGAGCTGTATGAGCTGTACCGCGACATGGGCAAAGCCAGAAGAGTACGCATCGCGAAGCTACGATGGTTGGGCCATGTAGAGCGGATGGACCCAAACGCTCCGGCTCGACGAGTCCTCGAAAGCTAATTGCAAGGAAAATGCGGAAGGGCAAGACATGGCCTTAGGTCAAGATAAAATTTTGTTTGAAACTTCAACTGGTAAGGGAAATACGATTCTCTGAACTAAATGAAGGCGATGTCATCGAGTTACCCTGCATTACATTGATTTCGTCTCTATACCACCTTATTGATTGAATCTCTTTCGACAGAAAGAGATGATTGTATCGGAGTTTTTTCGAGGTAGCGGCAAGCAGGTGCTTTCAACGACATTGCGCAGAGGCTAGAATTTTGCTACGTTAAGTCTTTCGTTTTGCTAGTCGCTTCCTTTTAAAGATTTCATTTTGCTATTAGTATAATAGTTATTTCAAGTTGCTCAAGGAGAGAATTCAAATACATAGTGTGTAAGAAATACCAATTTTGTAAGTTTTATAAAACTAATGTAATTCTATATTTAAGATTCGATTATATTCCTTTCAGAATAAAATCCATTTGAGTATTAAACGACTTCGTTTTGGATGTTTATAATTTGGAAACTTTGAAGGATTTCTTGGAGCAACAGGCGACACAACAAAATAAATTCTCGTCCAAGAGGAACCACTTTCGAATGACGAGTTGATCAGAATCTTAGAAGATACAGAAGAGGAGGTTCCGATGCATTCTGGCCAAGAAAAATTGACATCGAAATAGCTATCGGAATTCTTAGATTGTATGGAAAAGGGCTTGAAGATTTTAAAAAATTAACCAGATAGAGAAAGAAGCTAGAAGGTTTCATTCTTAATCTGACAATATTTCATACTACAAGGACCTTCATAAGAAAAAGAAGCTAGAAGCTGCTCAAACCACACTGACCACAGTTCCTTAAGCCGTCGAATTTTAATCAGTCTTCTTCTACGAATACTGCAGGATAGGCCTGGGTAAATCGATCATTTTTGATGATCGATTCGATCAAGTATCGGTTTACTAAATGATTCGATCATTTGAATCGATCGATCATTCAATCATTTTTATTTTCTCGTTCTGTTTCGATTTCAATCATTTTAGCTTGTAGTTGTACGATTTGAATTGAACCAAATCAAATAGTATGTAGGTATGCGTCAAAACCAACTTAACCGTGGGCGTGGTTTGGTGCCGTGGAGGCATAGGCAACAATATATTTTTTGAAGCAACATTAGCTCGGGAAGATTTCTTTTTCAAACTTGAAGAATTGCTCACACTGAAAATGTTAACAAACATACATGTGTGTATGTATCCTACATCTACTCAACATTATTCCGATAAGCTATACCATCATGTCCCAAAGTCACCATTCTCCAAACACGGCTAGAAATGCTTGACGCATGCATACAAACATCCTTTAAAATCATTTCTCATCTACCCAACATCAACATCATTCCTACACTGCGTATGAGTTATGACTCCACCCTTTACTGCACCATGATAGAGAGAGCAACGTAAAGTTTTCGTACACATTCAAATGATTGAATAAGATGGAGTCAAAAAGAACGAAATCGAAACTAAATGGAAATGAAATATCGAATCAAAATGCATAGTAGGTATAATTTTGTAATTGAGATCGAATATCGAGATTGATTGAGATCAATCTTTTGAATGATCGAATCAAAAAGATCGAATCGATCATAATTTACACAGGCCTACTGCAGGACCATCACAACAAAAAATCGAGGCGATAAAGATGTCATGTAATAAATTTATTGAATTATAAATATGAAATTCCTTATTTAGTTTCATTTTTGTTTCACTGTTATTATTATCACTTCATTGTCTTTTCGTAAATTTACGTAATTTATATCCACACATTACTGTTTGTTTGCTCTGATTTCCGTTACTTTTCTGCTTCGACGTACATAAGTCGATTTCGATTTAATTTATATGATAAATGAAGAAGACACTCAAAAAATCGTATCCATCCGTATAGCACAGATAATCCAAACTGCAGATTTTCATTTTTGATTGGCCTGTTAATCATCTCTTCAACTAAATTAAATTTTTTCAACTTGGCATCGCAAATATAAGACTTTTGTGTTGAAGAGTTTTCGGTGACGGCATTACATACCTTTCCTTCAACCATTGTTCATTCACCAACTTACAATAACGACAATGAAAAACAATAACAAAGTAACATGAATTGAACTTTAATAAAAAAGAATACTTATGAACTATATACATTGTTTTTCACTTAAACACCTAATATACATAACACTTAAAGGCTAAGATATACACTTACAAACTAAAACCTGCAAAGGAAAAAACTGATAAGTAGATATTTTAGATATATACAAGATACATACTCACCAACCAGAACGTAAGTCAGCACTTTGCCAATATGAAGAATTTTGCCGGTCTTGCCCACCGAAGCGCCGACAGCAGAAGACTTGTAAACTAGCTATAGGGAAAAAGAAAAACACTTTTTAGATCATAGTTAATGTATTAATAAACATACAATAAAGTTTATCAAGTACAAACTAAAACTATACACATTTAAGAACAAAAAAACTAAACGTTCAATACACTTCAGGTTATGTTTTATAACCTGCAATAGGACAACACATTCTCTATTACACTTTACCACTTGAAGTTTACAAAGAAGTACATTTAAACAAAACAAAATGCAACAATTAATACTTGCAACAATTAATTTTACACAATTTAGATAAAACAACACGAAATTAGATAAAAAACAACACGAAATTAGATAAAAAACACACACGAAATCAAAACAAACGTCACCTGCAACAGGTGTCATTTGAAAGATGTCAATTTTGACGGCCAACTTTAACAACACAAACGAATTGGCGCGTTTAGTAAGTAAACTATATAATGCCGAACGCGATTTCGAAACAATTGTAATGAAATTTTATATAATTATTGAGAAAATTAATGCTTTTAATTCATTCAATATACCCAATAGGTTAGAGGGAGAGAAAAAATGGCCATCGTAGTCAAGATGGCGCAGAATCAAAGCTGCACGAAAAAGGAAAAAGGTGATGCCAAACAAAGAAATAAAAGGTTGTCTATGCACAAATTTAGACGAATCATCACAGTACTAAGGAGCAGGCAGCATCTCATTGCACGAAAACGGTACCACGGAGCAAAAAGATCGTATAAAAGGCCCGGGATTTTTCACAATCAGTCACTCTTTTTTCTGACCTCAAGGCGAGAGTACCAAAAAGTGTAAACATCAACGTTGGGCAAAAAACATTGGTGGTTCCATCCAGGAATTGTGATATCAGTTAATAGTATTTTTAAAAATCCATATTTGATTTTTTTTTATTTTTTTTTGTTCACTTTGTTTTTTTTCTGTTTCTTAAACTGCAAAAAAAATCAATTTTTTCGAAAACGGGATACACACTAAAATTCATTAATCATGAGCGACCTAGAAAAATTGCTTATCAAACAAACAGTTTTGAAAATAAAACTTGAAAAAACAATTGAAAATGGCAAAAAAACCAGGTTGGACAAAAGAACTGCTAGCTTCTATAAGCTAAGAATCATAGATATGCGCGATCTATGGTTCGAGTTTGTCAACCAGGATCGGAAAATTCACGAAGCTATTCTTACCACAAAGGTGGAATCCGACAATGCCTACATAACAAAACAATATTTTGATGAAGTGGAGGTCAAATATTATGAATATATGGCGGAACTTGAAGAAGGCTGCAGTCGAACAGCGCCAGAGGCCAATCAAATTTCGACAAATAATAATGCAGAACCGAAGTTCAAGCAGACCCAGTTGCCAAAAATAACACTGCCCAAATTCGATGGAGATTACAATTCGTGGAGATCATTCTCCGACTTATTCAAATCACTCATCCACGACGATCCACAAATACAACCCGTTCAAAAATTGCACTATTTGAAAGGATGTTTAACTGGTGATGCTGAGAAAGTATTGAAACATACTCCCATCACAAATCAAGACTATGAACCAGCATGGAAAAAGTTAAAGGAGCGTTATGAAAATACGCGAATCTTGGTTAACTTTCATTTGAAAAACTTGGTCAACCAGTCAAAAATTACCCTTGAGACAGGAAAGAACCTAAAGACATTAACTAACATAACCGAAGAGTGCTTGCAGCAGCTCAAGGCATTGAAGGTAGACACCACTCAATGGGATGCTCTGCTAATTTATTTGCTGGTGCAGAAGCTACCGTTTTTGACGTTACGTCTTTGGGAAGAGGAACTAGGAGATAGTCAAGATCTCCCAAAATTCGAAAATTTTTTAAACTTTTTGAACAAAAGGATTCTTGTTCTAGAATCCATTGGAAGCACTATAGAGGCAAAACCAAATACTTCCAATATTAAAAGGGAATACGTTGGAGGCCACGTAGGTGCCAAATCAACTCCCTTTAGTATTAAAAGGGAAGGTATTCAATCATATCATACCACCCTCAACAATCATTGCCCTGCTTGTAAGGCAAAACACTATGTTGGAAATTGTTTAACATATTTAAATATGGATGTACCAACGCGTCGAAAAACAATCAAAGCAACGAACAGATGTATGCTTTTCCAACAAACATCCACACACTAAGTGTCGGAATAAAAATCGCTGCAAGGAATGTCAACAGCCACATCATACTACACTTCACGTCAGTGAATCTTCATTAAAGGATTCAATATCAGGAGAAGTTAACAGTAAGGTGGAAAAGACGAGCAATTTCCTTGCAACCGATAGTTATAACGCTTTGCTGCCAACAGCGTTGGTAGCAGCGTTAGACCGCAATGGTCACTCCGTGGTTTTGTGATGCCTCCTCGATACAGGATCTCAAACATCATTTATTATGGAGTCTGCCTGCCAAAGGCTAAAAATAAGTGGAATGCCCACATCAATTGAAGTTGTTGGTTTGAGCAAAAATCAAACAGCACACTGCAACCGACAAGTGCAAATAAAACTTCAACCAGTCAAAACAAAGACACCTACATTAGAGGTAAAAATGTTTGTATTAAAAACGATTACCGACTTACTGCCGGTCAAGGAAACGTCAACACACGAGTGGAAACATCTCCAGGACCATGAGCTGGCAGATCCAACTTTCTGGAAACCAAGCGCAATTGATGCGTTGCTTGGGGCTGATATATATGGCCATGTTATTCGTGAAGGAATTCATTGTGGTCCAAGTGGAACTCCATTAGCGATTAACACAATTTTTGGATGGGTAGTTCTAGGAAATAGTTCTTCACCCAATAACACATCGGTCAAGGTATTCACCGCAACGGTCAAATCCAGTAACAATCCCAATTTTCAATTGCAAAAATTTTGGGAAATGGAAGAAGTTCCAGATTTCAACATTCAAACTCCAAACGACAAGAAATGTGAGGAGTTATACAAAGCCAATGATAAACGATTAGCAAATAATCAATATATGGTTAAACTACCTTTCATAGATCCCAACGGTCCGACTCTAGGTCTTTCCAGAGAGCTCGCATTAAGGCGTTATGAATGCTTACAGAGAAAGTTAGCCAAAAACGCTCAACTTAAATGCGAATATGAAGCTTGCCTGGATGAATATTTGACAATGGGACATATGGAATCGTGTAGCCCACCAACAAACAATGAGCCGCATTATTATATACCACATCATGCGGTATTCAAACAAAGTACTACAACCAAATTGAGGGTAGTATTTGATGCCTCCGCCAAAACGACAAATGGCAAATCATTAAATGAGCAGCTATTAATTGGTCCAACCATACAACCCAAATTATTCTCTACAGTTCTCAATTGGAGAAAACATAAAGTCGTAATGACAGCAGATGTCGAGAAAATGTATAGGATGATATGGATGCATCCAGATCATCGCACGTTCCAGCGGATCCTTTGGAGGAATCCAGAAACAAAGGAGCTGCAAGACTATCGTCTCAAAACTGTCACCTTTGGAATATCACCGGCGCAATTTCTAGCCGTTCGTACAGTTCAACAAGCAGCCCATGATGATCGAGAAAACTATCCTTTAGCAGTCAAGGCCACTACATCAGAATTTTATGTTGATGATCTATTAAGTGGAGCTGAAACTGTAGAAGAGTGTCTCGAGTTACAAAAACAATTGAGAGAAATGCTTTATAAAAGTGGCTTCAACCTACGAAAATGGGCAAGTAATCGTCCTGAAATCATATCTCACTTGCCACCAGAGGATAGGGAAGTAAAGGGTTCGCTAGAGCTACAAGACAAGGAGTCTATAAAAACGCTAGGAATACGATGGTATCCTGCAGAAGATTATTTTACGTTCAACGTACAGAGTATATCAGAAACACAGGCAAATACCAAACGAGCTATACTATCCGAAATAGCATCGTTATACGATCCAGTTGGATGGATATCACCCATCATTATCACTGCAAAAATGTTAATCCAAACTCTATGGATAGGTGGATACTCTTGGGATAGCAAGGTTTCCCAAGAAATTTCACAACAATGGTGGGAGTTCAAAAAAGATTTAAAAAATATAAATCAAATTCAAATCCCACGATGGGTTGGACTTTCCAAAGCCAACCATACAAATCAAATTCATGGTTATTGCGATGCTTCTATTAAAGCATATGCCGCAGTTCTGTATATTAGAACTCAAGACATTAATGGAAGTGTTAAGGTCAGATTATTGACCGCAAAATCAAAGGTTGCACCAGTCAAACCAATTACACTACCTCGTCTAGAGCTAAATGGCCTTTATTGCAGCATTGAAAAGATTTGTATCAAGAAGAGGATTATGCTCAAATATATATTCCGATTGCGGAACCAACTTTAAAGGAGGAAAAGCAATACTAGAGTATGAAATAATGCAAGCGATCAAGGAAGCAACACCGAATATCAAGAATTACTTGTCAAACTTAAACATAACCTGGCATTTCAATCCGCCAGCCGCACCTCATCATGGTGGTTTATGGGAGGCTGGGGTAAAATCCATCAAGTATCATCTACGTCGTGTTCTAGGTACGACAGTATGCACCTTTGAAGAATTGACAACTTTACTTACTCAGATTGAAGCATGCTTAAACTCCAGACCTTTATGTGAATTAAGGAATGATATTGATGATTTAGATGTTTTAACTCCAGGACATTTTCTAATTGGTCGAGCAGTAAACGCCATTCCAGAACCAAGTTTAATTTCATCAAATTCAACACATTCACAACGATGGAAACACATTCAGCAAATGAATCAGCACTTTTGGAAAAAATGGTCAACCGAATATTTAAATAGGTTACAACAAAGACCTAAGTGGTTTTCCAGCCAACAAAATATCAAGGTTGGAGACGTTGTTCTCATAAAAGAGGAAAACACGCCTCCCACCATTTGGCCCTTAGGGGTCGTAGAGATCATTCATCCTGGTAAAGACGGACTAGTTCGAGTAGTCACAGTAAGGTCAAGACACAATACTTGTCAAAGACCAATAGTCAAAATCTGTCGTTTACCTATCGATCAACCTGCTATAGCAACATGAAATTGATTAAACCGTAAAGTCGTTTATATGTGTTGTTTGTAGTAGTTATGTGTGTCCGTCATGATCTGTTGTAGATTTGGCTAGTAGTCTACAAAGCAAAGTTTTGTTTTTATAAATCTAACGATATGTTTTCATACAGCGATCATCATGCAAACCGAATGGGAAGATCTAGATTGCATAACAATCCTGGAAGATATCAGATTTTCCCCATTACAATGTTCAACCCCTCTTCGAGAGCTCATAAGATCCAATCTTGAGCTGATGGATATATCCAATGATCAAGGGATTGGAACATTGGAAGAAATCTCTGTTGAAAATACCGATAGCCATACAATAGAAGGAAACCCTATTCCCGTGACGATCAACGGATCAACGATTTACTCGCTAGATCGCTTGAGGCCTTCATCCACTGTTAAGGAGATTGAGATGCGAATCGACAACGATTTCCAAAAATTCATCACTCGTGAGGGCGAAGATATTTTCATTAATCGTGACACACTAAAGAGGGTGGATTTCGAACGTATCCGTAATAGCAAGCGGAAACAATTTACTGTTAATCTGCCTGACAGATACCAAGTAAAGGTAAACGTCAACAAGGCAGGGAAGGTGGTATTTCATCACCACCATCGCAGAGGGATTCAGAAAATCAAACAAAGAATTATTGAACGTAATACCGTTCAACAGGGGGAGTATGTTCATTCACCAACTTACAATAACGACAATGAATAACGACATGAATTGAACTTTAATAAAAAAGAATACTTATGAACTATATACATTGTTTTTCACTTAAACACCTAATATACATAACACTTAAAGGCTAAGATATACACTTACAAACTAAAACCTGCAAAGGAAAAAACTGATAAGTAGATATTTTAGATATATACAAGATACATACTCACCAACCAGAACGTAAGTCGGCACTTTGCCAATATGAAGAATTTTGCCGGTCTTGCCCACCGAAGCGCCGACAGCAGAAGACTTGTAAACTAGCTATAGGGAAAAAGAAAAACACTTTTTAGATCATAGTTAATGTATTAATAAACATACAATAAAGTTTATCAAGTACAAACTAAAACTATACACATTTAAGAACAAAAAAACTAAACGTTCAATACACTTCAGGTTATGTTTTATAACCTGCAATAGGACAACACATTCTCTATTACACTTTACCACTTGAAGTTTACAAAGAAGTACATTTAAACAAAACAAAATGCAACAATTAATACTTGCAACAATTAATTTTACACAATTTAGATAAAACAACACGAAATTAGATAAAAAACAACACGAAATTAGATAAAAAACACACACGAAATCAAAACAAACGTCACCTGCAACAGGTGTCATTTGAAAGATGTCAATTTTGACGGCCAACTTTAACAACACAAACGAATGGGCGCGTTTAGTAAGTAAACTTTTTAATGCCGAACGCGATTTCGAAACAATTGTAATGAAATTTTATATAATTATTGAGAAAATTAATGCTTTTAATTCATTCAATATACCCAATAGGTTAGAGGGAGAGAAAAAATGGCCATCGTAGTCAAGATGGCGCAGAATCAAAGCTGCACGAAAAAGGAAAAAGGTGATGCCAAACAAAGAAATAAAAGGTTGTCTATGCACAAATTTAGACGAATCATCACAGTACTAAGGAGCAGGCAGCATCTCATTGCACGAAAACGGTACCACGGAGCAAAAAGATCGTATAAAAGGCCCGGGATTTTTCACAATCAGTCACTCTTTTTTCTGACCTCAAGGCGAGAGTACCAAAAAGTGTAAAGTTGCAAATCAAATTGAAAATTGTTAAAGCTAAAATATAAGCTGAACAAATATATTTTGATACGTAAGTAAAAAACTTTAAAAATTTTTAAAAAAAACCAAATTTGTAATTAGTCGTAAAAGAGAGAAGGAGGTTGATGATAATATATATCGGTCGAACGTGCATTAAACCCTTATCTCTGTCGAGTAAACGTAGTAAATATTATTATTTGAATAATTAAGGATTGAACAAAGTTATTTGTTTAACCCTTAAACCCTACCCTGGGGTCCAGCGCCATTGCAAACATACATTTTCTTGAATTTTTTAAAAAAATAAGCAACTCACACCCATGGAATTCTAATAATATCGCAGCAGATGTCTAAAAATCAGTCATTTATTAATTTTCGAGTGGTGCAGTTGAAAATATTTGAGCTTCAGGGTCCCATAGAGCCCAGGGTAGTGATAGTTAAAGTTTTTGAACAGTTTGACAGTGTTTCAAGACGAGCGAAACGATGGCCTTTGGCTATGTTTTATGGGATCTTAAATATTGTTGGTGTGAATTCGTATGTCCTCTTCAGCGTCCGATAGAATTCAAATAAGTCGAAATTTCTTAAAAAACTTAGCCTTGGAACTCATTAAACCCCAAATGGAGGAGAGGTTTACTTGGCCAACTTTGCCATCCAATCTCCAGGTTCATTGGAGATATTTTAAAAAAGAAGCGACCTGTGGCTGAGTCAACATCTTCAGTCACTACAAAAAATAGATATGCCGTGTGTCCACGAGACAAAGACCGCAAGACCAAAATACGATGCACCAGTTGCCGAAATCCACTTTGTGGCAAACATAGCCGCTCAGTGTGTCATAATTATCTTGATGTAAACTTTTAAAACATTTTTCATAATTAAACATTTCTGTCTTTTATGTTAAATAAAATTTTTAATTAAATTGTTTTTTTTTTATTAAATTGGGGCAAAAACTTTTTGGGGTCCTTAAGACCCCAGGGTAGCAATAGTGTTTCTCCCGGGATGGGTAGGGTTTAAGGGTTAAAAATAAAGCAATCAATTGGAAGGCTTATATAAGCGCGCATCAATTGAACAAATAGTAATCCCCATCCATACTAAATCAAATATTGGCAAATAAAAAAAATTATTAACTGCAAATATCACAAAAATTTCCGACTTTTCATTTATAAAATTTTGCTTAAGTTGATTTGTTAAAAAGGGTAAGCATCAACGTTGGGCAAAAAACAACCATCGTAAACATCAAATTGTGTTGAACTGAAAGAGTTTTTTCACTCACCGTAATAACACTAAGCTGAATTTACTTAATTTGTTCATCTACTCTTTGTTTTTCAGCAACGGATACTGTGGAAGTTTATTTTACAAATTCAATTTTAAGTGGTCTACAATATCGGGTTGAGCTGGGACGAGGATTCTGCCAAATTATTTTATTACCAGAAACTAAACGAAGGGGAACAAGACATGTGATAAAAGCAGCTGAGTCATCTTCATGCATCAGAACCATGGAAAGTTTGTTTATATGAACTGTGACCAGAGCTACCATCAAAGCCCCATTTAGAGTATAAGCACAAGTTTTGTAACTCTTCGGGCTTGAGGATACTGATAACGACTTTTTGAACAGTAACTAAACGTTCAGTTGTAAGATTTAATAAGCTTTGCAGATCATTAGCAACGGAAGTCTCAGAAGTGCATATTTTTTCTGGTTCAGGGTAACATTTTTTTTACAACCTTGAACAACTTTGTATGAAGGAAATATTTGTGGAGCTTTCGATCTAATTATTTCATACTGATTTCGGGAGAGATTCGCCTCAATGATCAATCCCAAAGCTTCTTCTCCAGTCATTGAAGTTGACTCAGTTGATTCATTTAATGCGTTCATAAATTTTTTGGCTTGTGTTGGTAAAGTGGTGATTTCATGAATCAATCTTGCAGTGCCCGATTGACCAAATGCTCTCAAGCTCATTTCGGTAGCATACACCAATTCCAAAGCAGATGTTGATCTTGTCAACTGTTCCGTTTTGTAACGTTTTGTTCTTTCTGAACCTTCTGCAAAAGAAATATTTGGACAACCTCGTTTGGTATTTGATGAAGACTTATATGTAAACCGAACAGATGTTTTTAGCCAATTATGGTTGGTTTTCAAAAACCGTGCTTCTATGCGACGCGCTTTTTCCCAGTGAGATTTAAATTTTGCTTTGAATTGTGTGATTTTATCATTAAAATTATTTTCAAATGGCACACTGCATTTCGCCCGGATTTTGATTGATGCCTTAAAAACTTAATTTGAATAGCCAGTCTTTTGCCATTCGAATTCTCCATTATATTGTATAGCTCTTGCCTTGTAATAGTCAAGGTTTCGGGAGCTACGCCCGCCGCCGCCTAAAAATTTACTATAGTGGATATTAATAAAAAAAAAAAAAATTCGGGAGTGACGTCACCAATAAAAAGTTACACAACATGTAGGGGAGCAAATTGGAGCAAAAAAAAAAACGAACATATTCTGAAAATAGACCAAACACAACTACATACAACACTTTGCTGCATCTCGTGGTTAACCCTTCCAAAACGTTTACCGAATTTAGTTACTCGTAAAAATAACACATTTTTTAAAACCCTTTTCCAACTTTCAACTCAAAACTGACTATCTAAGTTGTGAGTTGAAAATTAGAAAAGAAACACATTTTTATTGATAAGTAAAAGTAAAATAACTTACCTGAGCTTGTTGATTCCATTGTGAAAAAAAAATTAACAAGATTGAATTACCCAATAAAAACTCACAGTAAATTGAGTAACGATAAAGGTGCAGTGCAATAAGCCCCGCGGCAATAAGACCCGTGGTCCTTATTGATCAAATAAATGGAAATAACACCCACGGGCTTTTTTCCACTTTGAAGAGGCAATAAGACCCAGCAAAGAAAAGAATTTAGACCCATGTATTTTGTTGCCATTTGGAATCAGCATTTATATGACTCTGATGCACATGGGATCTTAAAATTAGTTTTCCTTTTTAGAAAGGATTAAGAACATAGTGGATACGCCAAATGTATATTCTAGTTTCCTTTTATTTGAAGCAAAAACATTTTGAGGTACCGAAAAACAAAGCTCCAAAATTATGCACTTATTTCAGCTGTCAATAAATATGAATTCATAGCTCATGTTGTCTTCCACCTCGTGACATAGGATGATGGAAACTCAGTCCATTTTCTTAAGCCCACATCCTTACTAATATTATAAATGTGAAAGTCACTCTGTCTGTCCGGCTTTCTATGTTACCATCTCCCGCCCAAACTACTCAACCGATTTAAATAAAATTTGATACAGAGATAGTCTAAGACTTGAGGAAGGACATAGGCTATATATTTTATCCCTGAATTCCCACGGGAACGGGAACGTATACAGGAACTTAGAACCTACAACACCGATTTCAAAAATTTTTCCAGCGATAGAATGCTTCGTTATCCCAGAGTAACATGAACTTTAATTCATCCACATATTCCTACGGGAACGGGAGTCCTTACTAATATAATAAGTGTGAAAAGTAGCTCTGTCTGTTCTTCGTTCTATGTTACCATCTCCCGCCCAAATTAATAAACCGATTTAAATGAAATTTTGTACAAAGATTGTTCTGAACTTAAGGACGGTCATAGGTTTTTTTTTTATCCTCATTATTATTATAAATGCAAAAGTAGCTCTGTCTGTTCACCTTTCTATGTTACCATCTCCCGCTCAAACTAATGAACAGATTAAAATGAATTTTTGTACAAAGATTGTTCAGAACCTGAGGAAGGACATAGGCTATATATTTTTTCCCTATATTTCCACGGGAACGGGAACGTATACGGGAACTTAGAAACTACAACACCAATTTCAAAAATTTTTCCACCGTTAGAATTCTACACTATCCCTGAGTAACATAAACTTTAATTTATCCACATATTCCTACGGAAACGGGAGTCCCTACTAATATAATAATTGTGAAAGTAGCTCTGTCTGTTTGCCTTTCTATGTTACCATCTCCCGCCAAAACTAATGAACAGATTTAAATGAAATTTTGTACAGAGATAGTCTAAAATTTAAGAAAGGACATAGGCTATATATTTTGTCCCTATATTCCCACGGGAACCAGAACGCATACGGGAACCTTGACACTATAGCACCGATTTCAAATATTCTTCTACTGTTAGAATTCTGCACTATCCCTGAGTAACACAAACTGCAAGTCGTCCCCATATTCCTACAGGAACGGTCACCATATTCCCACGGGAGTGGGAGTCTTTACTACTATCATAAGTCTGAAATGAAATCAGTTTGTCTATTTTTATTTGTTATCAAAAACCGCCCAAACTATTAAACCTATTTATATGAATTTTGGTACAGAGATATAATGTAGTCTTGAGCCTGAAGTTATCCCTGTATTCCCACAAGAATGCAAACGTAAACGGGAACCTAGAAAATACTGAACTGATTTCAGGAATTATTATTTCACCGTTAGAATACTATCTCAAAGTAACATTAACTATAATCTATCCCCATATTCCCATGGGAACGGAAGTAGGTACATACTAACATTATAGACATGAAATCAACTCCGTCTGTCTGTTTTACTTTGTTACCATCTACCGCCCAAACTATTGAACCTATTTGTATGAATTTTGGTGCAGACATAGTCTTGAGCCTGAAGAAGGACATGGGCTGTATTTGTTTTCCCAATATTCCTACGGGAACGGTAACGTAAACGGGAACCTTGAAGCTACTGGACCGATTTTCCGAAAAGTTCTTTCACCGTGAGGTGATTTCTGTCAAAATGTCTATTACACAGTTGACCTGAGAAGAAATGTCTATCTTGATCTTTAAATAAATATTAATATTGGCAATCGGTAATGACTGTGTGAAAATTCGATTTCGTCGCCAACTAATGAAATATTTAACCATATAAACTAATAAATTATGTTTGACGTATTGGGGGATGTTGTCGAATGTCTATCAGTAGTCAATATGATGGACACCGAACAAGTCACATTATATCCGATAGAGTTTGCTAATTCTTTAGGAGTATCAGGAGTGGCTGCAAGTTGCTGTTCCAGTGCCAATAATGAGTGATCTAGAATTGTACACAGCTACTGTTTGACAACAAGACGAAAACAACGAAAACTTCTAATTGAAAGTTAATAAAAACGCACAATTTAACATATAATGGAAGGTCTTTATTTAAAATATATGCACATCTTGCTTCGACTGTGCTGCTCGAGCTCTCATAGTGGACTGCGCACTGTGCACCGCTCAAAAGTTCTTAGTGGACTGTGCACCGCTCTGCTGATGTTAGTGGACTGTGTCGCTGTAATGCTCGTAATGGACTGTGTTCTTGTCAATGCTCATCTCGCCATATATAGGTTGTTGCTGCTGCACTAGCCTGCTTACCCTTATCGATATTGAGCACCGCTACTTCACATATTTGGCACAGTAAATCTGCAATTGGGTTTTTTCCATTGCGACCCTTCGGTCGCAACCACCGTTGTCTGGTACGTCTGCCACGTACGATCGCGATGAATATTTGCTATTTCTCGGTCCCAACCACCGTTATCTGGCACACGATAACACAGTGACTCTTAACCGAAAAGCTTCTTCTTTGGTTGCCTGCACCGAATCATGTTGATTCTATTTCTCGGTCGCAACCACCGCTATTTGCACATTGTATGTTGTCTTGTAGGACATCTGTGTTGTAAGAACAATTCTTCTTCTTGCTGTAATTAGCGACCGTGAGGTCACTATGGAAAGGGGTGTGGCCTATGCACGTGCCACATGATGATTTCGCTTTCTCTAACATTCCTCCCCCCAAATTGAAGGCTCGTCTTCAATTTCGCCTGTTGGCTCTTCAAGAGGTAGAACGCATAACTTCTGTATTGCTCGCACCAAGGTTGTATGCTCCAAGCACTGAAAAGCTGCCAACAATGCAGCGCTCTTTAGGTTGCTCACAGGCTCTAGGTGTATGGGCTTCCTCACCATGCAAACAAACACTGCAATGTAGCCCTTCTCAATTATCTTTGATCGCCCTGATATCCCCTTTATTTGCACCGGTCCAGCATAGTCTACTCCGCTATGCTTGAACGCTCTCGTAGGCTGGACACGTTCTTTGGGAAGACTGCCTATCAGCTGTTCGGACGTTGTTTTGCTCTGCCGAAAACATGTTATGCACCTTGAGATGTGGGTCTTCACTGCTCGCCGCAGGGAAGGGATCCAAAACCTTTGCCTTATGTACTGCATGTACAGCTGTACGCCTCCGTGTAGTGTCCTCAGATGCGCTTCTCTAAAAAACAGATTGAGTGAAAGTATGCTGCTCAAACTTACCAATGAAGATTTCTCCAGGAGTTGTTTGACTTCCATTTGATACGCACAAAGTTGTTCTATCCTTGCCCATTAGGATAATGCTCGATCTCGCTCTTCCAGTGACACTGGCCCGGTCAGGATTGTTTGACGGTTCTTCCTACACGCTCTCGTAAACATCGCCGCTCACCTGCCGCATCAGTTTGCACAAAAGCACGGCTGCACATAGCTCAAGTCTGGGTACTGAGATGGTTTTGACTGGTGCCACTCTGGACTTCGAAGCTATAATTCTGCACGTTGTTTTCCCAGTGATTGAAGTCGCACGCATGTAAACAACTGCGGCGTAAGCTCTAATTGAAGCATCTGCAAATACATGGAGCTCCAGTTTGTGTTGCTCCGTGCTTTTCAGCCACCTCGGAACCCTTATCGCCTCCACGTGTGTCAGTTGCTCGCGGTATTTTTTCCATACCGGTAAGATGGATGTGGGTATTTGCTCATCCCACTCAACTCCGCACCGCCATAGGTCCTGTATTAGGATTTTTGCACTAATTATTACTGGTGCCAGGTAGCCATTTGGGTCGTACAACCTCGCGATGGCACTGACAACTGCTCTTTTGGTGGTAGACACACTGCCATCGCTCGTTCGCAACTTAAACGAGATTTCATCTCTTTCGCAGTCCCATACGGGACCCAACATTGAAGCACTATGATCTTCTGGAAATGTTAGCGCGGTTTGCTCATTCTCTAATCGCTCAATGTTGATGCCGTTGTCGCTCTTGAAACTTCTTTGAATTTGTGCTCAGTCTCTTCTCTAACTGGTGGAATTGCCTCACTGCAATCGCCCTGGAACTTGTGCCCGTGAGTTGATGGTAATAGTGACCACATATCGCTCTGATGTGTCACGCCAATGTGTGCTCTGAAAGTTTTGCTCTACCCATTCATCCTCTGCAGACATGGGAATCGGTGATTGTAGGTCCTCCGCTTCCCAAAATTTTCTCAACAGCTCATTGAGATGCTCATCCGGTGATTCCGTCGTCATTATATCATGGTCATTAGTGTCGCTGTAGCTGGATTCGGATTTGCTCGCATCTGTCCGCTGCATCTCATCACAAACGTAGGCTCTATTCGTGACAGCAAGTTAGCGTAACTGTTCCGGTGAATCGTACCTTTGTGCTTGCTCCCAGCCCTTGCGCTTGAGTATCACATTTGTTCTTTCTCAGCCCCATTCTTTGCACGCATTGCTCTGTTATGATGTTGACTTGACTTCCCGAACCTAGTGTTCTTGTCCTCATGCCCTGCCCTGTTTTGCTCATGATTTTAATGCATGCCGTTGCTAGTAGTGCATGATCTGCATTTGCTCAGCTCTGTTCCACCTCGTTATGTTTGGTTACATCTCTATTGTAGTTGTTTTGATTGCTCGTGTCGAGGTGGTGTGACTGGATCACATGCTCGATGGGTTGCTGCAATAATTGCTAGTTGTCTGGTTGACATTTTGACGCTCTTGAAGTGGTTGGCAGGCTGTGCTCTGACCGCGCCATCACTGATAACCCAGTTACCGGATTGCACTGCTCTGGGCAAAGGATGCTATTGTGTCCCTTGTTACTTCTCCGGCAAGCTCCGGCAGGACATGCCTGCGCAACGTGTCCGCTCTTCAGACAATTAGGATACAGCTTCCAGCTGCGAACCTTGTCGCTCCTACCTTGAATGGAGAGAGAGAGAAAATCTGCACAACGATATAGTGGATGTGGTGACTTACACAGCGGACATTTTAATGCCGTGGTCGTCTTTAGTGCGCTCGAACCAGCCACATTCCTTTGTACCCCTCTCTGCATCTTCGTGTCTGACCTTTCTGCACACTGCTCTATATCGAAAAATTCTGGAATCCAGAGCACTGGCTCTGCGCTCCAGGAATTCAAAGAACTCCTCCAATGTGGCAATTTGACGAACATCGGCCCTTGCCATTTGCCATGCGTGGTTCGTCTCCTGATCCAGTATATTGCGCAACTTGCTTTAGCTTGAATTAAAAGCGCACTTCCCGTAAGACCGTACAAGACCGCAGCGACCCAGGTCGACCCTTCGAAAATCACTTCAGTCCGAACGGAATCAATGCACTTTTTTTGGATCTCTCAAATTTATTTGCGCTCTGCAAAAAATAACCTTTGTCCGGTTGCGCTGCACAGTTAACGATCACTTCAGTCAATTCGCACTTCCTAGATTGATGAATTCGCACAAGTTCTTATATTTTTCTTCTCGTTAAGTAGGGATATCTTGTGAAAAAGGTTTTTCTTTCGAAAATATTTGCATTCGATTACCCACATATAGGTATGTATAAATATATTTTTGATAAGCACTTTTAATTTATCTTTAGATAGGTCGCTTGCACAATTTATTCGGCTCGATTAGGACCAGAATGTTTGACAACAAGACGAAAACAACGAAAACTTCTAATTGAAAGTTAATAAAAACGCACAATTTAACATATAATGGAAGGTCTTTATTTAAAATATATGCACATCTTGCTTCGACTGTGCTGCTCGAGCTCTCATAGTGGACTGCGCACTGTGCACCGCTCAAAAGTTCTTAGTGGACTGTGCACCGCTCTGCTGATGTTAGTGGACTGTGTCGCTGTAATGCTCGTAATGGACTGTGTTCTTGTCAATGCTCATCTCGCCATATATAGGTTGTTGCTGCTGCACTAGCCTGCTTACCCTTATCGATATTGAGCACCGCTACTTCACATATTTGGCACAGTAAATCTGCAATTGGGTTTTTTCCATTGCGACCCTTCGGTCGCAACCACCGTTGTCTGGTACGTCTGCCACGTACGATCGCGATGAATATTTGCTATTTCTCGGTCCCAACCACCGTTATCTGGCACACGATAACACAGTGACTCTTAACCGAAAAGCTTCTTCTTTGGTTGCCTGCACCGAATCATGTTGATTCTATTTCTCGGTCGCAACCACCGCTATTTGCACATTGTATGTTGTCTTGTAGGACATCTGTGTTGTAAGAACAATTCTTCTTCTTGCTGTAATTAGCGACCGTGAGGTCACTATGGAAAGGGGTGTGGCCTATGCACGTGCCACATGATGATTTCGCTTTCTCTAACAGCTACAAATTACACATCTGGGATGCGGCATTATAAAAGTTTTAATAATGACTGGAACAGCGTAGTTAGAAAACTATTGATTCCCCGTATTTCTTAAATTCCCACTGATTAGTCATTTTAGTTTAAAAGAGTGTATCAAACTCGCAAAATCTTTTTATTTGACAAAAGATGGAAAAAGTAAGATCGTCGTGTGCAAAAATGTACTGAAATTAAAGAATATAAAAATAGTTTACTAAAACGCATGAATGTGTCTTATTTGCAAAATAATTGGCCTAAAAAATTAAAAATGCTGCCGAAAGTCACTATTCCACGCGGACGAAGTCGCGGGCACAGCTAGTAATAAATAAATCTATACTTTCTTAATGTTTGTTTTGCTCTTAGCTACTTGCTCCTGGTCTGTTCGTGTGAATCTTTCATGTTTAACACCAAGCCCATACAACCCGAAGGGAAATTTCGTTCGCTTCGATTCGCTTTTTACGCACGGATAAAATAATGAAGCTAAAAGCGAAGCCGAAAAAATTTTCTCAAGGGAGCATGGACGTGTGGTGGAAAAATAAAAATTCGCGCGAATTTTTATTTTTACACCACACATCCATACTCCCTTGAGAAAATTTGTTCCGCTTCGCTTTTAGCTTCATTATTTTATACGTGAGTAAAAAGCAAAGCGAACAAAATTTGCTTCCGGGTAATACGGGCTTGTGGTTGAACTTAAGAAATTCGCGCGAACTGACCGCACTAAATATATACTATATGATGCACAGTTCCATAAATATTTCTTATGTACGTGTGTTCCTCTTTAATATATCATAATCCACAATCAGAGCATGAACTTATGTCTAGAGGAGTCACGTCCCTGTTCCAGTTTATTCGTATTGAAAATAAGTTAAAGTACAAACGGTGAGACTACTTTCCATTACGAAATGATATTTGAGTTCGCAGAAAAAGGAACTAGGGCCGGCGGCTCTTACTGCCATTTCATCATGTAAATAACCCCCGTGGGCCTAACTTCCAAAACAAAGAGGAAGTAAGACTCACGGGTCTAATTGCCGCGGTCCTTAATGCACTGCACCAACGATAGTCAGTACACGAAAAACACGTCTGCATTCGATATAAAAACTAAGCAAATGCTCCACTCTTGACGATTTGCTGGAGGTGACGTGATCTCAATAAATTTTCTCTTTCTCACTTCATGAAGAAGCTCAACTTTATAAATTGAATTTTTGCCAGTGAAAGTGGTCTTCTGCCCCATGACGCACAACAAGGATGGGACTTTTTGGAAAATTGTCCGAAGTAGATTTGAAACAAAAATTCAGTAGATTCAACTGTTGAGTAGTAGATTTTTTATTTTTAAAACATAAATAACTTTTAACATAGATTCACATAAATAACTTTAAATAACAAAAGAAGCGTTTTTCTTTAAAACAAATTAACATCCAAATTCATATATGATGATAGTCATTAATATCAGCCTTTAAATAAAAAAAAATATTGTCAAAATAGCTAGCTAGTTATGGCTTTCCTTAAATTGTCCGTCGATAAATAAAAACTTTTTTAAATACTCTTTAAGATCCGAAGGTTCCCAACAATTTTTGTTTAAGTCGCCCATCTCCTTTCCTTACACATTATATCATTTTGTAAAGTGGTTGTATTCAATTTGTTGCAAAGTTTATCCTTCATTAACTAACTGTCGAAAATTTCCGTTCTGCTGCGGCACTACTATGTTAACACATATGTGTACATAAACTATTAAATATTTTTTCCCTAAAAGCGTTTTCTTCATTTTTAAGTTTGACTTAAAAAGCTGTTATGTCAACGTAGAACTATTTTTGGAGAAAAGTGCAGTACTGCAATTGCAGTAAAGTCCCAACCCTGAACAACCAATAACTAAACCTTCGGCTTTTACCAAAACTTCGGCCTATTTTGGCCGAAGTCGAAGGTTTAGCCTATTGTAGTTTTTTAAATCGAATGTGGCCGAAACCGAAGCCGAAGCTTCGGTCGGACACAACTAGAAACTATGCGCTAGTGTGTATCGATTTATGAATACGGTTTTTCCATACTGTCTAAAACTAACCTGTAACTTGCTGTAAATATTTTGTGCGATCAAGTATCTAGTGAAAGATTGTTGATATTACATTTGCTAAATAAATAAATGATTATTAAAGAAGACTATTTTGATTTGGTGTTATTTGAAAAGCTAATGGTTTTATTCTATTGCTCTAAATTGATTGGAAGAATTATATGAAGACATTATGGCATCTGTTTTGACGAGCCACACTGTCTACAAACTAATTGGTCTAATTTTTAAATTTCGCGCCCATCCGGCCATATTTAATTACTCGTTGTTTATTTCATGGAAAATTAAAAAGAACAATGAAAACACTTCGTTTTGCAAACTGAAACCGCACGGTCTTTATTTTTCACCTTTTTCGTTTTTTGGCTTTTTTTCGAAGTTTTTAAACTCAAAAATTAGTTAAATTAAGCTCGAAATAAGAGCACATTGGTAAAAAGTATTACAAATTTTCAGCATCAATAACGCAATTCGATCGATATTGTAGTCCACTTAAGTTGAAATCACATTCAAGAAAAATGGGTTTACGTCCAGCAATACGACATTATGAAAGTAACGTAAGGATTAGGTGGAAATGATTTGTTATGCAGTTCGTGTCGGAAAGAAGCTCCAAAATTAGTAAAGGAATTATAAAGGAAAACAAATACTAGTGATGATCCTAATGTTGATGCAAGTGACCATGAAGATGATTCTAGTGAGAACAGTAATGGTGCTGACAGTGATAGTAACACAACTGCTTCGGATCTCCCGTTATCCTTATCATTCCATAAGTTTTTTTTTTGAGATTATTCATACATTTCTTAAATACATTCCTAGAAACTGCATGTTTTATTGTTTTTTTAAGGTTCCTTGTCGTTTAATAGCGAACCCAAAAGTTCACAATCAAGCTCGGCATCCCAAATTAGCAATGCAACTGAATAATCCGTTGTGAGCAATGCATTGCGACTGTTGAATCAATCGGCGATTTCTTCAAAAAAATTTAATGATTATCAATTTTTAAAAATAAAATAAATCAGATATCTGACAGCTTAAAAAAATTTTGCTCTCAGCTGCCGATGAAGGATCGATCGACGACGATGGTGAAAATGTTCGCTCCTTAATTATGTAAAATGCTGCATGACAAATTCAATGATAAAGAAACGGATAAGTCTTTAAAAATACATATTTAAACATTGTTACATGTTACCTGAAAAATGGAGTGAAAGACGTATTTGTGAAACTATGAATACATCACGACATTTAACAAGGGTAACAAAAAAGTTGGTTGAAGAAAAGGGTCTGCTGAATCGAAATTAGGTAGCGTAGAATTGGTTTCTGGTACATCTGAAGACTGAACTACTGAACATTTTTTTGTATAGGGAGGGCAATTACTCATCAAATGCTATTAAAAATTGAGAATTTTTACAACGATGATGAGTATAGTGCTTTGAGTCCCGGTATGAAAAACTTAAGGCCCCGGCCCATAGAAAGCGGTGCGTGCGTGCGGCACCGCTTTCAACAGACAGCTCGATTAAATACACACGTTCTTATGAGAGGTGACCCATAAGCACCGCGAGCAACGCGCCGCACGCTCCGAGTAGCCGAACTTCTATTTTGCCGCGCCGCTCACGCGGTGACATTTGCTCTCAAAACCAATTTGAAGTTATCTCTTGTTGCTGGTGATGAGATAGGACAAACTGATACCTCAGAGATGTGACTCAACTGTGGTTGCTACTGCTGCTAAAATAATAGTTTAAGTAGCATTTTCAATCAGATTTTACTATCAAACTATTTTAAATCCTCCATTCCCTCACAAGGCATGGTTGTGAGAAATGCGCTAGGCCCAGGGGCTCCTCGCTCTGTTGACCCACCCTATTTATTTATTTATTTTTTATTTTAAATGTTGAAAAGTACAAATTATTTCTTGAAAATATGTTAGTTAAGCCATAAAGATCAATTTTCTTTTTGAAAATAATGAAACAAAAGCATTTTAAAGTTTGACAACAGCAAAAAAAAGTATTAAAAAACGTATTTTTTGTTATATTTTACTGTAGTCACAATTGAAAAAGCTTATGCCTCATTTGTTGCAAAAAAATTAGTTCTTTGAAGTCAAGTGCCAATATTTGCGCCACATTTAATAGAATATCTACAAAATACAATGTTTTTTTTATATACCTATAATATGTGAATATATGAACACCGACATGCACTTTTTAGGCTTATAGTCTATTGTCTATTCCCATTATGACAAAAACGTATTTTTGGTCGCAACTCCCAAATACTAACAAATTTTCATATTAATTTTTCCAGAACCTCATGTTTTCATTAGCGAGTTCATTTTCAAGTCGCTTATGATAAAACCCATAGCAAATAAAATTGACGGAATAGAACCTATTATTATTATTATTATTATTAAAAATTCTTTATTTGATCAAAACTCGAGATACATTTCAAACATTTTACAAGAACATTAGCATGGCAAAATATATATTTGCCTAATAGAACCTATTTTATGTTCTAAATTTGTTCATCATAAAGTGAAAAATTAAAAGACGTCAAACAAAAACTGTTAGAAACGGTTCACTCGTTTTTCGTAAAAGAATTGCGTTTTTGTTCCAGTGAGAGTAGGCTATTTAGAGATTTCCCAAACCGAAGCCATTTTGTTGTTGTAACGGCTACAGTTTCCCATACAAAAGTTTTTTTCATGAACAGTATGTAAAAAACCACACACACATGACGAAATATTCTGACAACACCAAAAATGAAGCGTCAGCGGCGTAGCTATATAGTGTTATCCTTTTTTTTCAAGCCAGAAGCCGGTAAAGTATTTCAGTTCAAAAAAAAACTTTCAAAACCTATGGTAGCGCCATTTTCATTTCAACATTACAATTTTTTTATGAACAGCGAAACTATACTGCTTTCAACACTATAAATTATTTTTTCAAAGTAAATACGCTGGTATCGCCACCTACTCGTATATTCACAGTTTCACGAACAACTTTTTCAAATTGGAAAAAGCGAATCGTAAAAACCAGTGGAACGCATAATTATATAATTTTTTTTCTTTTTTTTTTTAACTTATCATAAAAAGGTATAACCTGACACTAATTCGATCTGAAACGGGATTCAATCCTAAGTAGAAATGAGGTATTTGAAGCATTCATGAAAATTATAATCCATGTACCAGTGAAAACCTCACCCACCTATAGTTTTAGTGAATTATCGACTCATCCCTAGATCGTTTGACGTTTAAGCCTTGCGCAAACCAACGCGGTGAGTGCGTGCGATGCGGTTGCGGTAAGTCAAGTCCATATGCATTAAGTCAAATCCCTATGTAATCTTATGGACGTTTGACTTAATGCATATGGACTTGACTTAACGCAACCGCATCGCACGCACTCACCGCGTTGGTTTGCGCAAGGCTTTATGTTACCTATTTCAAATTTAATTTTTCGCAAAGACTGCTATTACACGGTGAAATTTGTTGCACGAAACTGTTCGAACACCATAAGTGCAAAAGAGAACGAAAGTTCGAAAAAGAGAGATGGACAATGAGCTACCCTGTGTCGCATGGGTTATGGTTTCATGAAACAGCTTTGACGTTTCTCTTTGTCCTTGTTAGTGTTTTTGTTTATTATATTCCATTTGGTTCAATAATAAGTAATAATACAAATAATATTGACTTTTTTGTTTTTCAATTGCCAATAAAAGAGGTTTTGAAACAACCAGGCACTACTAGATAACTATTTTTCCCCAAAAATAAAAACACCGAATGAAAGATAAAGAGAAATGTGAAACTAGTTTTATGAAACTGGATTTCATCGTGTAATAACATTGCGACACGGGATGACAGAACAAAGAAGAATTCGAAGTAGTTTCGTGCAACAAATTTCACTGTATAATAGCAGTCAAAGCAAACACAAATCTGAAGCGAACCACAAAGGACCCAGCAATAAAAAAAGAAAATGTACCTAAAGGTAAGCATGAATATTTCTTTACAATTAGTTAATATGATATTTATAATTGTTTCTTACAGAAATAATGTCAGAAGAATAATTCCAAGAAGTGCAACAAATTTAAGTACCTACATTTAGGAATGAATTAAACATTATTTATATGGAAATCAAAAGCAAATAATCTTTTAGCTGATCTCTTCATTTGAAAGCATCTTTTGATGCATTGTTAGAAAAAAATTTTTTCGGCCTCTGAAGTGGATCAGCATCTTTTCGCCACAAACCCTTGATCAACTTATCGCCTTGGAACCTGTCAACATATTCTGTTGGTATATAGCTGCCGTCCTGCATTTTTACAAAGTTATGTAGTAACACGGCAGCTTTGACAACTTTTTCAGCTGATTCCGGGCTCATTTGTAGTGGGCTTAGTAGAATCCGCCACCGAGACCCCAAAATACCCAAGGCATTTTCTATAACGCTTCTGGCTCTTGAAAGACGCTTGTTAAAATTCTCGCGGTCCAACGGCAAGTGGTCTCCTTAAGGGATAAAAATAATAACTATTTGTTTCATTTAGGTAGGTATATAGTAACTTACCAGGGTATGGGCGCATTAAAAACGTTTTAAGGGGAAAGGCCGCATCTCCAACGAAATAATGAGGAAATTTAATATTTGAATTTGGCAGAATGTCTTCTGGTACTCCCAATGTTCCAGAAAACAACTTTTTGCAAAATTCGGAGTGCCATAGGACATCACCATCGCTTTGTGAGCCATATGCTCCAAGTTCGAACCCAGGAAAGGTGTAGTTGGCATCACAAACACCCAATAAAACGATGGAATAAATCCCCTTGTAGTTATAAAAAAGAGACCCGGAATTCGGTGGGCAAGTTATGTTGATATGCTTGCCGTCGATTGCTCCCAAGCAATTCGGCATATTCCACATGGCATTAAAATCCTGAGATATACATATTGCTCCATTCTGTTTCGTTTGGAACTGACAAGTATATATGAACGGGAGAATTCCACAGAACCTCACAAGTTTCATTTATGATCCTCTTTACACTTGCCAGCCCCATTTTGAACGCAATGGAAAATATTTGCTTAGATCCTCCATGAGCCAAATACCTACGGGATTTAAAAAAAAAAAACATTAGTTTCTTCAACCTACCATGACAAAAATCTGGGACTTACGCCAAAGTCAAAAATAGCCTACACTTGGCTGGTATTACCGTTCTATTGGAATGCTTAGTTAAATCTTCTTTTACCAAATTGAAGAGCATATCAAACACGTTCCTCTCCCTATTCATCCGAACAGTAAGTTTGAATTGCTCTGGATCGTTTTGAAACATTTCTTCAAAATTCATTTTTATCACGGTCCTGTGCCCCTGTTCTGTAACTATCGCCTCGATAAAAGCAGGCGATAAACGGTGGAAAATGGAACGAAATCCTACTAAATAAATAGAATTTCGTTCCATTTTCCACCGTTTATCGCCAAGGCGATAGTTACAGAACAGGGGCACTGGTACAATGGTCGTACCCAGAAACGACGATTAGGACTGCACATTATTTTTAGGCACTGGTGAGCCTCCATAGGAATTAATACAATAACTAGTATTTCTGCAAAAATTTAATTCCATTTTTTCTTTATTTATTTTAATATTTGAAGAACGAACTGTTTACTTTATTTGCTTTAAACAAAAACACAATCTGTCAAAACACCGCGCCGCATTCATTGGGTCACCCCCATCAGTTGCGCGCAGCAAAACCCACCGCATCAATTGCCGCGCCGATCCCACCTCACGCAACGCGTTCTATGGGCCGGGGCCTTTAGTTTCAGTTCGAACTAATGATGGTAATCGAGTATTCGTCCAAAAACAGCTTGTTCTGTCGAACTTAAAAGAATTATACCAATGTTTCCGTGAAATAAAGCCAACAGAGAAAATTGAATTTCCGAAATTCGCTTCTTTATGACCGAAACATTGTCAGCCGTATTTATAATCGCATTTTAAACTCCGCGGAACTTTAAAACACGCTTAATCGTTGATTAAAACAAAAATCGTATTTATAATCATTTTTCGGCAGTGAATAAGGGCTGATTAGCTTAAACGCAGAAATGTGTGTTTTAAGCGTGTTTTAGCGTATAAATGTCATTTGATTTTGAGTATTGAGTTGTCATTCCGTGGTTTATTTACATCTTTGAGAATTTTAAAAATAACTAAAATGGAAATGTACTCAAATTACATTATCTTTATAAATAATTTGGATGTAGTAAATGTGTTTTCAATTGACAGAAATATGCATTGTTTTCCTTTTTTGTAAATTCGTTTCTTACAAGTTTTCCAGTTCGGAAACGTTTTTGATTTTCGCTTTTTGGACAAAACAACAAAATTAAAGCCAAAGAATAATAGAATATATACATATGTATATATAGAACAATGTATATTGCGTGACCAACATTTCATCGTCCATAGGATAGAAAATATAAACAAAAACAAATTTCTGTTGTCAGTTCAACCATTGAGAAACCAAAATAAGAGAGTTTCTTTATGATTTTGACATAAGGGATGATTAACTAGTATGGGCGAAAAAAATGATTATAAATAAAGATTTTTTATTCACTGATTAAAGTCTTAATAAGTTCTTAATCACTGAATAACTAATATGCGTTTTAAGCGTGTTTTAGCGAAATCTAATAAATACGGCTGTGTGTGTTAGCATGATTAAGTGGAACACACACCATGACACCATGTGTGTATAGTTATGTACGATCCATCAAAACTTTAATTTGATGATGCTTGGCAATTATCAAATTAATTAATAATTATAAGTGTGAAAATGTTCTGTTTACTTTTAGGTGCAAATCTTCATTCTTTAACAATAAATACAGAAAAGCACATGAAACACTCCATCGCTGTAGTGTTATTTGGGTGTATGTAACAACTGTCCAGGGGAAGATGAGTTGAATAGCATTCTACTAACATATTTTGAGAATCAGGAGATCGAGAATATTACGTTTAAGTATTGGATATCAAAACCAAGAAGTAGTTTGGAAACTTATTATTATTTATTTATTATTTATTATTTAAATGCTTTATTTTTCAAAAAAATTTTTCACAAATTTAGTTTTACGTACATAATAAAGACATGGCCGAGTGCCGTCTGTCTGAGTGGTAACAATATTTTGTTTTTCTATAACAATTTTATATAAATATAAATACATAAATATCACAATATTCAAACATTTAATATTAAGTTAACATGGACTTTACATTTAACATGAATGGGATTTAATGCATCCAGGACGATGGGGGTTTGATTTGCACAGAGCGCCCGAGCGCCCCTGTTCGCTCGTTGTTGGCGTTAAATGTAGAGCCAAGTTTAGACAATTTAATTTACATTTATTTACATTTAGTGATCATTACAACAATAAATGATATATAAATAATGATAATAATAATTAATTTATGTGGACTAGGTAATCCAACGAGAGTAGATACAATAAACAAAAACAAAATCGCTACCTTTACAACAAATATAAGTGGACTTAAAAAAACTCATTTATAACATTTATTCTGTATGCAAGTGCTTCATTACAAAACCCTAAGAGACTTTTCCATTGACTGCCATTGAGTATCAGTCTTATTTCTTCATCTTCAAAAGTTGATTTATTCCAATACCCTTCTTATTTCTTGGAGTATAGGACATCTTCCTAGGAAGTGGCTGATATCTTCACGCTCTCTTGAATTGCACAAACTGCATTGTTGTTCGTGATCCGCTCTATGTGGGCTATAATTAAGGCTAAGCAGTTCACCCCTTGCTTTAAAAATTGTAGATATTTCACTTATGGTGAATGAGCTGTTGAAATAGTTATTCTCGCAGAGGTTGTGGTTTAATGTTCCATACATGAATCTAGCTGAGGAATTCTGTGCCTGTTCAATGAAGTTTTGCCTTTTTGCATCATCTAGTTTCTGCATCAGTTGGTAAAGTTGGGGCTTCCAAAGATTGAGGTTCGCAAGGTCCAAAGAAAGTTCACATCCAGACTCCCTAGCTAGATTGTGCCATTCTGCAAACCAAATTGAGTTGCTTCTGATGACTTGTATAGCGGTCCTTTTTGGAAGCCGATTATCATCCATTTCTACAACTCTTAGCAGAAATGGATTTGAATGGACTTTGGAAACTTTTATCAAGCCTACAGAAGAATTTGTTGAAAACTTTTGTAGTGAACTAAAAGTACTTTTACCTCACTCAATCATTGCTAAAGAACAAACCAAATTTTAGAAAACATTGAAAGAAACACTGAAACCAAATGAATTTGTAATTTTGCAGAGAATTATGCGTTCGTAATACAAAATGCAACATCTGCTTTTCCTCTTCTTCTTCCTTCCATTTCCGGCGTTACGAGTAGTGATCTTGAAGCAACATCTGGTTTTCACTGGAATAATAACTAGGCAACAGTTTTTCCGGTGGTTATTTATTACAAAGCGATGAACACAAACGTTTAGTAATTATATCAGACTGTAATAATCACGATGCCGTTGCTGTTCATCATCAAATTAATAACTGATTATGTAAAAAGTCTTCCTGTACGCTGTAACAAGATTTATTACTTTTCTGATGGAGCTCCTCAACAGTTGAAAAACTGTACAAATTTTGTAAATTTATAATGTTATGAAGATGATATTCCTGCTGAATGGCATTTTTCTGCGACCCATGGCAAAGGCCCGATGGAATTGGTGGCATCATCAAACGACACGCAGAAAGAGCAAGTCTCCAACTAGCAGTTGATAAACAAACAACAACACCGGAAGAATTTTTTGAATGGGCTTCTAATCCGAATAACTTACCGAACATCACAGTTAATTTTTCTCCAAAAGAAGATTACAATACAGCATTAACTGATTTAAATGACAGATTTTTGAAAACTAAACCAAATGTAGGAACTCAACAGCTAAATTTTATAATTCCGGACAAAAATGGTTGTTTGTATGTTTTCAAACTCTAATGAACACAGAATTTGTAAAATATTGAAATGCTAGAGAGAAAATCCTTACTAATATTATAAATGTGAAAGTCACTCTGTCTGTCCGACTTTCTATGTTACCGTCTCCCGCCCTAACTACTAAACTGATTGATATGAAATTTTGTACAGTGATAGTATAGAACCTGAGGATGGACATAGGCTATATATTTTATCCCTAAATTCCCACGGTAATGGGAACATATACGGGAACTTAGAAGCTATAGCACCGATTTCAAAAATTCTTCCACCGTTAGAATGCTACACTATCCCCGAGTAACATAAACATAAATTCATCCCCATATTCCTTCGGGAACGGGAGTCCTTACTAATATAATAAGTGCGAAAGTAGCTCTGTTTGATCGCCTTTCTATGTTACCATCTCTCGCCCAAGCTACAGAACCGATTTAATTGAAATTCTATACAGAGATGATCTGGAACCTGAAGAAGGACATAGGATACATTTCATTCGAATATTCCCACGGGAACCGGTCTTCACTAATATTATAAATGCAAAAGTAGCTCTGTCTGTTCGCCTTTCTATGTTACCATCTCCCGCCCAAACTAATAAACAGATGTAAATGAAATTTTGTACAAAGATGGTCTAGAACCGTTAGAATGCTACACTATCCCTGAGTAACATCAACTGTTAGTCATCCCCATATTCCTTCGGGAACAATCACCATATTCCCACGGTAATGGGATTCTTTACTAATATCATAAGTCTGAAATGAAATCTGTCTGTCTAATTTTATTTGTAATCAAAAACCGCCCAAACTATTAAATTTATTTATATGAATTTTGGTACAGAGTCATAGTTTTGAGCCTGAAGATGGACATAGGCTATAAGTATAGGTATGTTATCCCTGTATTCCCACAAGAATGCAAACGTAAACGAGGCCCTACCGAACTGATTTCAAGAATTATTTCCCCGTTAGAATGCTACTCTATCTCAAAGTAACATTAACTTCAATTTATCCCCATATTCCCATGGGAACGGAAATACTTACTAATATTGTAGATCTAAATCAACTCCGTTTGTCTGTTTAACTTTGTTACCATCTACTGCCCATACTATTGAACCTATTTGTATGAATGTTGGTGCAGAGATAGTCTTGACATGGGCTGTATTTGTTTTCCCAACATTCCTATGGTAAACGGCAACGTAAACGGGAACCTTGAAGTTACTGGACCGATTTCAAAAGTTCTTTCACCGTGAGGTGATTTCTGTCAAATTGTTGATTACACAGTTGACCTGAGGAGAAATTTCTATCTTGATCTTCAAATTAATATTGGCAATCGGTGTGATGACTGTGACTGTGTGGAAAGTCGATTTTGGCGCCGACTAATGAGATAGTTAACCATATAAGCGAATGTTTGACGTATTGGGGGATGTTGTCGAATGTCTATCAATAGACAATATTATGGACACTGAGCAAGTCACATCATACCCTATAGAGTTTCTCAATTCCTTAGAATTATCAGGAGTGGCTGCAAGTTGGTGTTCCAGTGCCAATAATGAGTATTCTAGAATTGTACACAGCTACAAATTACACATCAGGGATGTGGCATTATAAAAGTTTTAATAATGACTGGAACAGCGTAATTAGAAAACTATTGATTCCCCGTATTTCTTTAATTCCCACTGATTTGTCACTTTAGTTTAATAGAGTGTATCAAACTCGCAAACCCTTTTTAATTGACAAAAAAAAAAGAAAAAGTAAGAACGTCGTGTGCAAAAATGTACTGAAATAAAATAATCCTTACTAATATTATAAATGTGAAAGTCACTCTGTCGGTCCCACTTTCTATGTTACCGTTTTCCGCCCAAACTACTAAACTGATTGATATGAAATTTTGTACAGAGACAGTCTCGAGCCTGAGGAAGGACATAGGCTATATATTTTATCCCTAAATTCCCACGGGAACGGGAACGTGTACGGGAACTTAGAAGTTACAGCACCGATTTCGAAAATTCTTCCACCATTAGAATGCTACATTATCGGTGCGGGAGCTCTATAAAACTGGCATGGCTAAATGAGCAGAAATTAAAAAAAATTAGCTCAAAATTTGTTGCTAATTTGTTGCTAATTAGTTGCGAAAAAATCGATTTTGTTGCTCCAGCCGATCCCGAGAAATCGACAAACATGCTAGCTTTACATAAAAATAGCATGAAAAATAGCGAAGGCAGGACTAAATGATCAAAAATTAAAAACAAATAGCTCAAAATTAGTTGCTAATTTGTTGCTAATTAGTTGCGAAAAAATCGATTTTGTTGCTCCAGCCGATCCCGAGAAATCGACAAACATGCTAGCTTTACATAAAAATAGCATGAAAAATAGCGAAGGCAGGACTAAATGATCAAAAATTAAAAACAAATAGCTCAAAATTAGTTGCTAATTTGTTGCTAATTAGTTGCGAAAAAATCGATTTTGTTGCTCCAGCCGATCCCGAGAAATCGACAAACATGCTAGCTTTACATAAAAATAGCATGAAAAATAGCGAAGGCAGGACTAAATGATCAAAAATTAAAAACAAATAGCTCAAAATTAGTTGCTAATTTGTTGCTAATTAGTTGCGAAAAAATCGATTTTGTTGCTCCAGCCGATCCCGAGAAATCGACAAACATGCTAGCTTTACATAAAAATAGCATGAAAAATAGCGAAGGCAGGACTAAATGATCAAAAATTAAAAACAAATAGCTCAAAATTTGTTGCTAATTTGTTGCTAATTAGTTGCGAAAAAATCGATTTTGTTGCTCCAGCCGATCCCGAGAAATCGACAAACATGCTAGCTTTACATAAAAATAGCATGAAACATAGCGAAAAAGGGTAAGAATTGTGAAAACAAATAGACTGCATTTTGTTGCTAATTTGTTGCTGTAAGATCGTGCAAAATTCAATTGTCGAAAAAAAAAAAATTTTAATGTTTTTTAAACAAATAAAATTTTTGACCGTTTATGCTTGCTTAACTCTCGGTTTTTCGGGAATAAACAAACAAATTGATTTTGTTGCTCATCGTTGCATCAGTTGTTTTTGAAGTATTTGATGCTGGAACAAATATGAAAACGGAATTAAATAATCTACCAAAATTTCTTAAAAACCCTACAAACTTTGGAGGAATGTACCGACTTGTTGGAGTCGCAGATTTTATGCCTCCTAGATTGGTGACCAGGACATCTTCTGGTCATTTTACCGCGGTATGTTTGCGAGGGACTCAATGGATAGAGTATGATGATCGAAATCCAAAAGAAATTTTAAGAAAAGCGAATCATTTTGTGTATCCAAGAATATTAATGTATGTAAAAGTACAATAAAGAAAAAAGTATTCGAAAAATTTAAACTGTTTTAAGTTTGAAAAATCTGTATCGTAAGAGTTTTTTTTTTTAAATTTATTTACATTTATATGTAAATGTGCATTTTATTCACCAACTAGTTCCTAGAAAATATTTTTAACTTCCCGCTAAGAAAATTGAAAATTTTTTGAAAATCGGGAAGTTATTGGTTTTACCCCGTTTTTCGAAAATCCAGTTTTCATCTATATTGACGCTATGTTGACGGTTCCCGTGTTTGTTGCAGTTGCAGAGATGGCTTCTAGGTTGCTTCTAAGTATCTACTAGAAAAAAATGAAATCCAAACAATTACTACTCAGCACGGTAATCAATTAGATATTGAAAAAAAAAATACGATCTTAACAACAGAATCAATTATGTTTATCCTGGGAAAATGGAGAATCAAGCAACCCTGGACGGTTTACAATGATACCGATCAGAAACTCACCCGATCTCCCGGTTTCTATTTTGTTGCTGAGTCTCCGGACATTGATAACTGATGCAACGATGAGCAACAAAATCAATTTGTTTGTTTATTCCCGAAAAACCGAGAGTTAAGCAAGCATAAACGGTCAAAAATTTTATTTGTTTAAAAAACATTAAAATTTTTTTTTTTTCGACAATTGAATTTTGCACGATCTTACAGCAACAAATTAGCAACAAAATGCAGTCTATTTGTTTTCACAATTCTTACCCTTTTTCGCTATGTTTCATGCTATTTTTATGTAAAGCTAGCATGTTTGTCGATTTCTCGGGATCGGCTGGAGCAACAAAATCGATTTTTTCGCAACTAATTAGCAACAAATTAGCAACAAATTTTGAGCTATTTGTTTTTAATTTTTGATCATTTAGTCCTGCCTTCGCTATTTTTCATGCTATTTTTACGTAAAGCTAGCATGTTTGTCGATTTCTCGGGATCGGCTAGAGCAACAAAATCGATTTTTTCGCAACTAATTAGCAACAAATTAGCAACAAATTTTGAGCTAATTTTTTTTAATTTCTGCTCATTTAGCCATGCCAGTTTTATAGAGCTCGGTGCGGGGACATAAGGCCACGGGAAATAACCCCACTGATGGTTTTACTTCCCACTATGTGAGAAATAAGCACACTTTCATGAAGTGGACCTAGTTCCCACGACCGGTGGGAAATAAGTCCACTTTCTTATGGGAATTAAACTCACATGAAGAAATTCGAAGAGCGACCAAATTTAACTGAATGAAACGTTGTAAACAACCGTTGGTTATTATAAATATGAACACAAACATTTCCATTATGCAATGACAAAAACTATTGGAAACTTAAATAATTCAAAACAACGAAAATATAAACCATGAAACCATGCCTAAGAGTTCTACAAATTGTTTTTATATTAAAAAAAGTTCTTCAAGAACTTTAATTAAAATTGTGAAAAATAGGAACAAATAAAACTATAGTGTGAAATTCGCGTTACGAACTTTGGATTTTCTTTGCGTGCGACATTGTATTTTGTACCGGAGATAAAGCAAAAAGCGAAGCGGAAAAAAATTTTGGCCAGGGGAATATGGATTTGTGATGTGAAAATTGAAAATTCGAGCCTTATGTCTCCGCACCTACATTATCTACGAGTAACATAAATTTTAATTCATCCCCATATTCCTACGGGAACGGGAGTCCTTACTAATATAATAAGTGCGAAAGTAGCTCTGTCTGTTCGTCTTTCTATCTTACCATCTATCGCCCAAGCTACAGAACCGATTCAAATGAAATTTTATACAGAGATGATCTCAAACCTGAAGAAGGACATAGGTTACATTTCATTCGAATATTCCCACGGGAACCAGTCTTCACTAATATTATAAATGCAAAAGTAGCTTTGTCTGTTCGCCTTTCTATGTTAACATTTCCCGATCTTGAACCTATTTGTATGAATTTTGGTGCAGAGATAGTTTTGAGCCTGAAAAAGAACATGGGCTGTATTTTTTATCCCAATATTCCTAGGAGAACGGCAACGTACCTTGAAACTACTGGATCGATTTCAAAAGTTTTTTCACCGTGAGGTGATTTCTGTCAAATTGTCGATTACACAGTTGACCTGAATGAAATGTCTATCTTGATCTTCAAATAAATATTGGCAATCGGTAATGACTGTGTGAAAAGTCGATTTCGGCTCCGACTAATAAGATAGTTAACCATATAAACTAATAAATTATGTTTGACGTATTGGGGTATGTTGTCGAATGTCTATCAGTAGACAATATTATGGACACTCAGCAGGTCACATCAAACCCTATAGAGTTTCTCAATTCCTTAGAATTATCAGGAGTGGCTGCAAGTTGGTGTTCCAGCGCCAATAATGAGTATTCTAGAATTGTACACAGCTACAAATTACAAATCCGTGATGTGGCATTATAAAAGTTTTAATAATGACTGGAACAGCGAAATTAGAAAACTATTGATTCCCCGTATTTCTTTGATTCCCACTGATAAGTCATTTTGGTTTAAAAGGGTGTATCAAACTCGCAAAACCATTTTATTTGACAAAAGATGGAAAAAGTAAGAACGTCGTGTGCAAAAATGTACTGAAATAAAATAATCCTTACTAGTTTACTAAAACAAAAAAAAAAATGCTGCCGAAAGTCACTATTCTACGCGGACGAAGTCGGGGGCACAGCTAGTTAATAAATAATTTTTTGTATTGTTTTTGTGAAATCATTGGATACTAACTGTATTAATCATTAAACTTAGTCATTATAATCGTAAAATAAGCCTATAAAATGAGAATATTATATCATAAGATCGTTCAATTATATTTATTTTATGATAGGAGTAAAGTCTACGAAAAATTTTTTTTTTAATTTTTGAATAAAAAAAATATAAAAAAAAATCGGCCCACTCCGGGATTGGCGAAAATAGTTTTTCAAATTGATTGAATTTTTTCTGAGCAAAAAATTGAAAAAAATGGAGAACTTCAGAAAAATTACGATTTTACTCAAAAAAAACCGATTATTTTATATAATTGATCATGTATAAATTGTTTTCTTGTACTTTTCAAGAATTTCATTAAAAAAAAATAATTTAAAATGTTCCCGAAAGTCAATTTTTAAAGAAGTTATGGCTGTGTGAAAATAAAAAAGCCATTTTTTTGAAAAATTCATAACTTTTTTGAGATTGGACAAAAAAATTTGAAAAAATTCTCAAAAACCTTTTTCAAAGGGTAGAAAATATGGACAATTTTCAGCAAAATCTAAAGGGTTCGGGTTCAAAAGTGGTCGATTTGGTATGGAATACCCCATATTATGTGTCGATTTTTCTATTTCAGCCACGTAAAACCAAGAAATTGGTTTGTTTGTCTGTAAAAGACAAAGTGAAGATTTTAAAATTGCTCGACGAGGGAGAAACGAGAAAAAATATTTACTCAAAATTCAATTGCAGTGCGCCGACGATATCGAGAATCATCAAACAAAAAGATACAATCCTGGAAGTTGCTGCCCAGAATAAAAATTTGTCAAGGAAACGTCAACGCACTGGAACACAAGAGGAGGGCAGAATGTTAACATAACGCCCTAATCTACTTTAATGTGTAGGTTTAGTATTGATCAAGCCACGAACCGGTACGGTTGTGGAAATAAATTTGTAAATAAAAATTTAGCCAAAAAGAAAGTAATTATCGGCGTGCGTTTACATTCTCGTCAATGTCCATTGTCCAACACTTGTTGAGGGTTCATTAGAGACGGAGCAGCAATTTCCAATTACAGTTTTCAGAATGGTTCCCAGAAAATTGTCGAAATCGGAGTTGTGTCGCTGCCGCTTCCTTTAACTGGATGATGAAGGAGTTGGTGTCGTTGTTGTCAGTTTTAATTCATTTTATGGGGAGCCGGGCGAAAAGTTTTTTGTTTGTCTATAATTTTACATTTGATTATTAAAATAGGTTAGGAATATAAAAAAATGCATTTAACCATTTCTTTTGGACTGATTCTGTTAAGAACAGCAGCATATCGAAAAACTACCTGGAAGAAGTTCCTTGAGCTGAGCTATCGGAGGGCGATTCTAGCCTCCTTTTCTCTTTAATTAAACGGTTCCTCAGGTTCTTCCAGCCTCCCCCTGCATTCAGCAACTGAAAGAAAAATAATGTATTTATTTAATGTATGCAATACTATGCATATCAGTACACAAAGCTTACTACCTGGCCTTTGCAATTCCTTGGAGGTCTATGCCCTCGAAGCATTCATCCGTAAAATATTTTTGAGACCTTTTGACCCCACATTGAAAAGGATATCTATTTCCATTGCATTGCAAACGTAATCAATTGCCCTCCAAAATCCTGTATAAAAACTAGTCTGTTAAAATACATTTTACAATTCGTATCTTTTGATTACTTATAATACCTACGGTTGTTTTCCATTACTTCTTTTATTTAAAAGTAAAATATTACCCACTTAGGTTAGGTTAGGTAGAATGGGCTGACGGTTGATCTTAATTCCATCACACTTAGATCAATGTACATAGATCCATTGTGATACCCTGACGTATTGTAACGTCCTTGAAACCTATGAATTTATGTCTGGTCGGTATTTAGCCATTTTGTGGCCTTAGTGAAGTTTAACAGACTGCTTTTTGAAGCGTCTGATAATTCTTCTAGTTCATTTAAAAAGTAATTGCCTATAAATTTTTTCCTAATATGGCAGAGTGCTGGGCATTGACAAAGGAAGTGAGTTGTATCCTCATGTTCATCTTCGTCATTGCATCCTCTGCATAGGTCATCGGTGCAAAGACCCATTTTCTTTTTGTGATAACCTAGTAGGTTATGTCCAGTTATGATACTGATAAGCATTCGCAATGAAGGTCTATTCAATGATAGCAGCTTTTCAGATTCTTTCTTATTATATTTCGGCCATATTTTCCTGGAAGTAACACAGGAATCTAGGCATACCCATCTTTCATTGGATTTTTGCGTTATTTTGTTACCAATTATCTGTTTAATTTCACAGGGTGGAATCCGTGCCCAGAACCTTTAGCTCTTCGCAACAGCAAGAAACAAGCTTTGATTTGATAAGAGTGGCAGAAATCGCTTTTATTGCTGCTTGGCTATCAATGAAAAAAGTGATATCAGCATGTGATAGCGCCATCATGGACACCTGTTTTGCAGCGTGTGAGACTGCCAAGATCTCGGCTTGGAAGACGCTGCTGTGATTTGGAAGTCTGAATGAACTTGCTAGGTTTAGGCTTTCTGAAAAGAAACCTGCCCCTGTTCCAACTTCCATTTTTGAACCGTCGGTATACAGGGTGTCCCGTAATTCGTTTTACATACTTTGAGATATGATTCTTGGTCATATTCTAAGAAAAAAATTGTTTTACAGTAAAGTCCGTTTCTCAAGTTTGACATCACTTTTTGACAATTTAAAAAAAGGCTAACTTTGGTGTACCCTGACCTGTGTTAAATTCGATATCTCTGTCAATACTGATGATAGAGACCTAATCTTAGACCCAATTTTTTGTAGAAATAACAACCTTTAAAACTGTATTTAAATTAGGCTTCCATAGGTTTAGTATTGCCAGATTTTCAGTTTTAAGTGGTGTTCAAATTTTCTTCCCAAAACAAAGTTTTGACTTTGAGGTAATTTTTTTGGAGAAAAGGCCTGATAAACATAGAGTTTCTTTATTTTTTATAGATGAACAAAACAATAATAAAGAAAAAACTCAGCCCTAAGCTAGCTCAAAAACCCATACATTTTATGATACTTGGAAAAATACAAAATGGGAAAAATTTAAAAAAAATAAAAAAAAGTTTTTGCTTTGAGGTTTGTTTGAATAAAACAATAATATGATCACTTTTAGTAGTTTTTTTTATGTATTTAATACAAATACAATTATAACAAGTGCTCAAAGCCCCATCCTTCGTTTTGAATCCATGCCAGAGCCCGTTTTTGGATTTCGTTGTGGGTGTTTGCTGTCGATAACTCTTGTCTTACTTGTAGTCTTGTAATCTTTGAAACTGTATTTAAATTTGACTCCTATAGGCTAAGGGTTGCCAGATTTTCAGTTAGTATAAAGTTCCTGGTGTCTTTTGTTGTGCTTTTCTTCAATTTCCATTTAAAAACTCATATAAGAAAAAAAAATGTCTGCGTATTCTTCTCTCGTAAATGAAAGCATTTCATGATCAAACTGCAATCGTGACTTAATTCGACAAACTAATGAACAAATTTGTTTTCTTATTCTTTTATACGACTTATTTACCTATTGAACATTCATACCCCAAATTTAAAGCAAACATCCACAATGAAATCCAAAAACGGACTCTGGCATGGATTCAAAACGAAGGAGGGCGCTTTGAGCACTTGTTATAATTGTATTTGTATTAAATACATAAAAAAACTACTAAAAGTGATCATATTATTGTTTTATTCAAACAAACCTCAAAGCAAAAACCTTTTTTTATTTTTTTTTAAATTTTTCCCATTTTGTATTTTTCCAAGTATCATAAAATGTATGGGTTTTTGAGCTAACTTAGTACTATGTTTTTTCTTTATTATTGTTTTGTTCATCTATAAAAAATAAAGAAACTTTATGTTTATCAGGCCTTTTCTCCAAAAAAATGACCTCAAAGTCAAAACTTTGTTTTGGGAAGAAAATTTGAACACCACTTAAAATTGAAAATCTGGCAATCCTAAACCTATGGAAGCCTAATTTAAATACAGTCTTAAAGGTTGTTATTTCTACAAAAAATTGAGTCTAAGATTAGGTCTCTATCATCAGTATTGACAGAGATATCGAATTTAACACAGGTCAGGGTACACCAAAGTTAGCCTTTTTTTAAATTGTCAAAAAGTGATGTCAAACTTGAGAAACGGACTTTACTGTATAACAATTTTTTTCTTAGAATATGACCAAGAATCATATCTCAAAGTATGTAAATCGAATTACGGGACACCCTGTAGATTGCTATAGACGTTTCGTAAGGTGTTTCATTCTCCCAATCTTGTCTATCGGGGAAGCTAGTTGTGAAGGATTTTTTAAAGTCCAAGTATGGAGTTATGTAATCCGTGCAGATATTGTTATCTGCGTATCTTGATAAAATCTGTGCGTGTCCTATTTGGCTGGTTTTCCAGACATTACATTGGTTTAGTCTAAGTGCACTATTTGCTGCCGCTTCTTGAACGTAGAGATCAAGAGGTGTGAGATTGAGGATTACTTCCAAACTCGCGGTCGGTGTAGTTCTCATTGCACCAGTTACGCAAATACAGGCAGATCTTTGAACTTTGGTTAGGGTTTTTAAATGCGTGGATTTTTCCAACGCCTTCCACCAGACCAAGTTGCCATAAGATAGGATAGGTCTAACAATGGCAGTATACATCCACAGGATGATCTTGGGATTTGGTCCCCAGTTTTTGCAAAAAATCCTGTTGCACGAATACAGTGCTATCATAGATTTCTTATATCTTTCTTGTATATTGGGACTCCAACTTAGTTTTTTGTCTAAGATCACACCCAGGTATCTGGCTTGATCAGAGATTTTAAGAGGGGTCCCATTTTGTCTTGGTAACTCGAAAGTATAGGTATTTTTCTTCTATTTGTAAAGAGTACCAGCTCTGTTTTGAAGGGGTTCACTGCAAGGCTGCACCTTTTTGTCCAAGCGCTTACCTTGATTAGTGTGTAGTTCAATTGTGCGCTAATAGAGGAAGGGAATTTCCCCGTTGCCAGAAGAGCTAGATCATCGGCATAGGCGACCACTTTTACGCCATCATGTTTGAGAGCTACGAGGATCTCATTCATGACCAGGATCCAGAGCAGGGGTGAGAGGATACCTCCTTGTGGGGTTCCCCTTGACACACACTTTTTCAAGTTTGCACCTCCCAGTTCATTGTGGATCTGACGTTTTGTTAGCATATTCATGATCCAATTTGTAATTGTTTCTTCAACTTCTAGATCATTTAGGGCCTTCTTAATTGCAATTATTGTTTTGTACATTGTTGAAAGCTCCTTTAATGTCCAGGAAGGCTGCCAGAGTGTATTCCTTATCTTGCAGCGTTTTTTCTATGGTTCTTACTACACAGTGAAGTGCTGTTTCCACACTTCTTTCTTTTGTGTAAGCATGTTGAAAGGTGGATATTACTTCCGGTTTTATAAAGCTACGGATGTGTAAATCAAGCAACCTTTCAAAAGTTTTCAGTATAAAGGAGGTCAGACTTATAGGTCTGAAGTCTTTTGCTTCGATATGGCTGGGTTTGCCGGCTTTCGGTATGAAAACGACCATATTTTGGAATGTAGCCCCATATGAGGCTATTTTCAAAAATGTTCTTGAGATGTGGGATGACTTTCCTGCTGCTTTTTTGCAGCATCATAGGGAAAATGCCATCGTGACCCGGAGATTTAAAAGGTGAAAAGGAGTTGATAGCCCATTCCAACTTCTCTTCCGTTACGATATCTGCCGGGATTTCGTGTCTAGAAAACCTAGTGTTTTCTATTTCACTGTTTTCTATAGGGCTGCATCCAGGGAAGTGCGAATCGAACAGATGTTCCAGACTCTCGACTGGGGATATTACCCACTTAGCCGATTATAAAAGTTACGAAAAATACAATTTAGTTGTCAAAAAAAAAGTTCTGCAAATTTAAGCAAATATATTGAAAAATCGGACGACCTTTGTCGTTATCAGTTATTATCGGTTTTTGAACGGTTATTAAACCGAATGCCAAATTGTTAATTACTTGTGATTGTGATAAAGAGATGAATGAGGGTTTCTTGATCTTAGTATAATATGCTCAAGAATGTTGCATTTATCGTATGCAACAATGTTTGTGATAACATTTGCTGTTTAAAATGAAAAAAACTGTTGATTATATAAGGATGTTTATCCGCGCTATCCGCTTATCCGCATTCAAAAAAAACCTATTATTTTTATATTATCGCAATATACGGTATGAAATTATTGCATAAAGTATTTGTCGATTTAAAAACATCATTACAAAAATAAACGGATTCAAATGCTTCAATATCTCCTATATTGAACCATCTGACAAAAATGAAATCAAACTAAGGTTGAACAACGAGAACTAAAAATATATATTCAGTATTTTATTCGATAAAATTCAGCTAAAGCACACTTCATACACAAATATAAAGTTTAATTTTACTGACTTTATATTCAGCCTTGTATTGAAAATTTATAGAAATCTACGGCATCATAAATATAACATAAGGTATAGGTCGATTTTTAAAAATATCGTTACAAGTTAAAGTAGTTTAAGGACTTCAACATCGATTGCGTTAAACAATCGAACAAAATTCAAGTTAAAAACAGGTTTCCAATTCAAATACTTTTTAGTATTTATTTTGCAAAAAATTCAGCTTAAGTACACCTCGACATCGATACCATCGTATCGATAACTTGTTTCGAAAGTCGATGTTTTGCTTACAACGATATTATTGCTCCAAACCAGCTGAACTTTATTTTAAATGATAATAGCTCCGTTACGTTTGCTTACGTTTGTCGAACGACAAGTTTGAGTAGAAAGCGTGATTGTGTGACACTCTAAAAGATTTCGTATGATTGAATTGAACTTTTGATTTATCTAGGCCCCGGCCCATAGAACGCGTTGCGCGCGTGCGGCACCGCTTCCAACTGACAGCTCGATTAAATACACACGTTCCTATGAGAGGTAATAAGCACCGCGAGCAACGCGCCGAACGCGCCGAGTAGCCCAACTTTCTACTTTGCCGCGGCTCTCACGCGGTGACATTTGCTGTCAAACCCAATTTGAATTTCTCTCTTATTGCTAGTGATGAGATAGGACAAACTGATACCTCAGAGATGTAACTCAACTGTGGTTGCTACTTGCTACTGCTGCTAAAATAACAGTTTAAGTAGCATTTTCAATCAGATTTTATTGCCAAACTATTTTAAATGTTGAAAATATGTTAGTTAAGCCATAATGATCAATTTTCTTTTTGAAAATAATGAAACAAAAGCATTTTAAAGTTTGACAACAGCAAAAAAAGTATTAAAAAACGAATTTTTTGCTATATTTTACTGTAGTCACAATTCAAAAAGCTTATGCTTCATTTGTTGGAAAAAAATTAACTCTTCAGTCAAGTGCCAGAACAGATACAATGTTTTTTTTATAGGTATATGATATGTGAATATATGTACTCCGACATTCACTTTTTAGGCTTATAGTCTATTCCCATTGGGACGAAAACGTGGTTTTGGTAGCAACTCCCAAATACTAACAAATGTTCACATTAATTTTTCCAGAACCTCACATTTTCATTAGCGAGATGTCTTCAATTCGCTTATGATAAAACCCATAGCAAGTAAGTAACGGAATAGAAGCTATTTTATGTTCTAAATGTGTTCACCATAAGCAAATGTTATAATAAATCTTTTCCCTTCACTTCGAACACATAATTTTTAAATGTTTTATGATATAAAATAGTTTGTGTTTGACTCAATCTTTTCATTCTACAATAAATGAGTGTAAGAATACAATAACATTAATAAAAGTGATTTCTAAAAACAAAAAGTGCAAAAATGGAGAGGCGTCAAACAAAAACTGTTAGGAACGGTTCACTACTTTTCGTAAGAGAATTACTTTTTTGTCCCAGTGAGAGTAGGCTATTTAGAGATTTCCCAAATTGAAGCGATTTTGTTGTTGTGACGGCAACAGTTTCACATACAAAATTTTATTTTTATCAAGAGTATGTAAAAAAACCACACAAACATGAAGAAATATTGTGACAACAGCGAAAATGCAGCGTCGGTGGCGTAGCTTCATAGCGTTTTTTTTTTTTAAGCCAGAAACTAGTAAAGTATTCTAGTTCAAAAAAACTTTCAAAACCTATGGTGGCGCCATTTTCATTTCCAAGTTACAAACTTATATAAATTATTTATTCAAAGTATATACACCCCCGTTTTTCCTGTGATAAATAGAGACAATAAATTACTTAAGTTGTGATTTTTTTCAATCCAGTATCGAGCAAAGTATTCCAATTAAGAAAAAAGTAGTGAAAACGCTGGTATCGTCACCTATATTCACAGCTCCACAAAAAACTTTTTCAAATCAGAAAAGCGAATCGTAAAACCAGTGGAACGCATAACCAGTGGAACGCAACCTTACAACATATTTTGGTTATTAAAGTCAAAAACTTTGCTGTTTTGTTTTTAAAGTATCATAAAAAGGTATAACTTGAAACTAATTCGAACTGAAACGGGATTCAATCCTAAGTGAAAATGAGGTATTTGAAGCCTTCAATAAAATATAATCCTTGTACCAGTGAAAACCTCACTCACCTCTAGTTATAGTGACTCATCGACTCATCCCTAGTTCGATTGACGCAGAGATAAGAAATTAATTAGACTGCTATTATACGGTCAAATTTGTTTCACGAAACAGTTCGAACACTATAAGTGCAAAAGAGAACGAAAGTTCGAAAAAGAGAGATGGACAATGAGCTACCCTGTGTCGCATGGGCTATGGTTTCGTGAAACAGCTTTGACGTTTCTCTTTGTCTTTGTTCGTGTTTTTGTTTATTCCGCTTTATTTTGGTTCGCCATCGACCAAAATACGGTAATTCTTATTTGAAATAAAAATACATATCTACGTGCTGCGAAAATTTCATTTTGATTATTTAAAGTGTTTATTATGGGAAACAACGAAATTCAATGGACGAAAGAGTTGACATTGGAGTTAATTACTGCTTACGAGGCAGAGCAAAATTTATATGCGGTAAGGCAGGCGGACTATGCCAACCGCGTAAAAAGGGCCGATGCCCTTCAACGAATAGTTGACTACCCGAAGCACCTGGCTCCAAAAATTACGACAGAAGTAGTGAAGCGAAAAATTCATTCACTCAGAAATCAGTTCTGTCGTGATTTACGAGAAATTGAAAAAAGCAAGAAGAGTGGAGCTGGATTGGAAGATGTTGCTGAACCAAAGTTATGGTGTTTTTATGAACTATTTTTCTTAAAGCAACATTGCGAAACAAGACAATCTGTTTCAAATTATGAAGACAAGGCAATTTCATATTTGTTTTTTATTGCTATTTTTTATAATACATCTGCTTTTAATAGGTTGCCGATACAAACCCTGTAAGGGAATATAGTTTTGAAGACATCATTGAGGAAGTTGAGCCTGAAAGTGATACACTTAAAAGAAAAGTAAGTTGTTCTTCATTCTTTTAACTGCCAGTCCACTTTCCCTTCATCTATAAAATATTCTGCAAACGTTTGCCGTATGCGCTCCGCAGCACCCCTATGGGGGTTATCAACTTTTTGAAGTGCATTTAATGGGGGTGAACTAGAACTCTTTTCCTCTGTTACATTTTTATAGTTATGACCGTGTTCAATTAAGAAGTTGTGTAGAACACAACATGCTTGTGTAACAAGTTCCACAGTTTCAACGCGTAAATCTATTTTAGTTTGAAAAATCCGAGACCTTTGTGCAAGAAGGCCAAATGCATGCTCAACAACATGCCTTGCCCTTGAAAGGCGCATGTTAAAAACTCTTTTTTTTGGGCATTGCGTTCCATATGCATAAGGCTTCATAATATGCCGCTGCAATGGAAATGCGTCATCTCCTACAATCACAAACGGCAGCTTTCGTTGTTTTGCTATGAATTTGTCGTCCGGAAATTGATTTTGTGCGTCATCTAACACGCTTCTGAGTGTACTTTGAAGCAAAACACCGGCATCATTAGTTCGTCCGTTGCATCCAATGTCCACATATATAAATTTACAATTTGCATCTACTAGTGCGAGTAAAATCGTATGACCTGGTCAGCGTATGACCTGGTCAGCAACAGTCTTTGTCTTAATATATTACAATTTCTATTTTATTATTAAATAATAATAGGTAGTTACTTTTTATTTTGCCAATTATATTTTTGCACCACATGTGCACAAGTCAATTAAAAAATTTTTCCCCGAAAACGAAAACACCAAACGACAAATAAAGAGAAATGTCAAACTAGTTTCATGAAACCAGATTTTACCGTCTAATAGCACTTGCGACACGGAATGACAGAACAAAGAAGAATTCGAAGTTGTTTCGTGAAACAAATTTCACCGTATAATAGCAGTCTTAGATGGCAAACCTTTACTTCTCTTGCCCCGCAACAACCATTTGTTTACATTGTTGTTTTTGTAATCACATCCTCTGTCTGTGAATACGTGAAAGCTGTACTCAAAGTGGTAGTAGTGAGATTTGCTGTACCCAAAGTGGTAGTAGTGAGATTTTGTGTAAAGTAAAGGTGGAGTGGAAGCTGTACTCAAAGTAGTAGAGGTGATTTTCGGTAAATCAGCTTGTAGGCAGTTTCAATGCGTGTGTGAAGTTTGCCATCTAATTAATTTCTTATCTCTGGTTTGACGTTTGTGTTGCCTATTGAAAAACAATTCTAGCAAATAAACAATTGTCAGAACACCGCGCCGCGTTCATTGGGTCACCCCCATCAGTTGCGCGCGGCAAAACCCAACGCATCAGTTGCCGCGCCGCTCCTACCTCACGCAACGCGTTCTATGGGCTGGGGCCTTCTGTCGTGAGGTCGACGCGCCGTTGACGCCTGATTCTGGATGTACTTTACACCTAGAAAGGTAACCTTCGTCGATTCGACGAATATAAAATTTATTTTTTTTCATTTTTCTTTTGACTGCTCTTTCCGATTGCATTCTTTTTTCGTATAACCCTAGTGTTTGAAGTATGTAAGTATTTTTTAATAAAAATGAACTAATAAACATAAATTATGTAACATCACAGGATCGCTTCGTCGATTCGACGATTGATTACTTCGTACTAAAAAATATGGTTACCTTTCTAAGGTTAAAGCTATTGTGCTAAATATAAGCAGCTTTATATTTTTGTCAATTATCTTTATCTGATTGAGTTATTTGCTCAATCAGACTCATGATTTTCGTCGATCTCATCCTCTTTGTTTTTTTTTTTAGCTCTCACAGCTGGAGGCCGACCTGTTAATCTGGCCTGTGATGAAGTTGAAGCTGGTTTTAGTAAGGGAACCGGTTTCTTCACGGCCTACAGGGGATGAGTATGTGACTGAAAACGAATAAGTAAGTACTACTAAGATAATGTACATTATACATTATGTATAGTATACATTGTATACCTTTAGTCTTTTACCTAAAGGGCGGCTGTCTTCAACTACATCCTCCAAATTGAAAAACAGGAAGTCTCGCAAAATGCAGTCAATGCATTGGTACAACCTCGATTCGGAAAGTGACTTACCCGAAGGATCAAACTTCTTCCTTTTCTATAAAAAAATAAAATATTTAATTCGGAAGTCATTCATGAAACAATACTTACATACTTAACTTACTTGTTGGTCAAATGGTCAGGTTATGTAATTTCACCTTTATCTCGTCTGGAGTGAAGCCGATTGGACGATCTCCAAAGTAAGCAGCTATTTCCTTATAAACGTGGTTATTTTTCTTCGTGCCCCGCAGATCGTCGATACACTCCTCCAACAATTCCACCAAACAATCTTCATCATCAGTTGACCAGATTTTTTTTTGTTTTTCTTCGTTCTTCCACTTCTGCAAATAACAATATTTTGTAACTTTTTTGTTTAAAAGGGATAGTTGTAGGAACTTACCCGTGACTAAGATACGACTTTAACCCTCCGTCCTCCATCCTATTTTTTCTTACAAGTTCCTCTCTCTGGGGTATGACATACCCCAAACATAAATAATTAGAAAAAAACTGATTTTGTAAAATTATTTTTTTAATTCACTGATTATATTTTTAGTACATCAATTTCCTATAATAATTTTCACTTAAACAAAATATACATAGTAAATATGTAAGAAAAAAAATATTTTAAAATTGTATTCCAAAAAAAAAGCAAAAAAATTGTAGGTGTTTTACAAAAATTCATTTTTTCAAAAGCTATTGCAAAAAAAAAAAATCGTTAAATATGTTTTGAAAAATGTTACTCAAGCGTATGAAATAGTTTCAATTAATATTTTGTCACCAAGCCTTGTTAGCGGCCAACGTTGGTAACAGGAATTTTTTCAAAAAAAATTTATTTTTATTTTGTACATTCTGTACAACAAATGGAGCGATGATCGTCGCACATTGTAAGGTGACATGTAGCACACACATTTTTTGTTTTTTATCTTTTTATCTATCAGAGAAGCTACAACGGACGTATTTTTACAAATTTGTTGGTTGAAGAGCTATTGCACTGGATGTTACCTCACTACTCACTTTGTGATTTGTGTGAATAAAAAATATTATCATCAACTTCTCTCTGGGGTATATGATACCCCACACCAAATTTCCGAGCAAAATTATATACATATATGGAAAAAATCTAAACTGCACAAAACGACTTCTTACTACTGCAGCAGATGTTAAACTTAATTTACATAGACATGGCACGTCTGAGAAAAATTTGTTACCGTTATTACCTACACAGTTTTCAATTTTGTGTGGGGTATCTCATACCCCAGATGGAGGACGGAGGGTTAATCATTTGTTTAATCTCTGGTTCTTGCGGCTGCATGTTCTGGTGCGGATAATGTTTTTGCCTTTCCGCCTGCGACTCAGCAGTAACAATTTTCCAAAATATGTATTCTTTCTGACTTTTCACTCTGAATTCCTTTAAAGCCCTTTATGTTTGCTGCTATATTTCCTTATAAAACAGTTTTTGGGGTATGAATCTCGTAATCATCATAGTGAGAAGAGTAACATTCGACTGAAAGCTCATCTCATCAAGTAAAAATATGATTTCCGAACTTTTTGGTACAATACATACGGATAATTCAGCTTTAAACAAAGTTAAAATAAACCCCTGCTTAAACATGCTTCCCTTGTATTCTACTTGTGTAAAGGCAGTAGAATGTACTGGGTCTAAATTCAATATTGAAAGAGATTTGCTTTTCATTTTCGCTTAAAAGAAAGTTTTTTTTTGCTTGAAATTAGAAAAATTTAGATGAGTTTTATGGCTTCAGTAAGAAAAAATATGTTTTTTCTTGAAGTCGCTACATTAACTAACGTTTTTATTTCTTTGTGTTTAGCCTCAAAACGGAATCCCCAATACTGTTTTGGTGGACCTGACTATTCTATAACAGTTGGATGGTAAATCAATAAATGATGTTTTTGCGGGTGTCTCTGAAAAGGAGAACATATCTTTCATTGTGTTCGGAAATCAACAGGCGAAGAATGGAAATATTGTTATAAAATTTTGATCTCAGTAGTATTTCAATAATTTTTTTAAAAAATTGCGACGCACTATTATCTTCCGTGTCGCAAGTGCTATTACATGAAATCCAGTTTCATGAACCTAGTTTGACATTTCTCTTTATTTCTCGTTTGGTGTTTTCGTTTTGGGGGAAAAAGTTTTTGATTGACTTGTGCACATGTGGTGCAAAAATATAATTGGCTAAATAAAAAGTAACTACCTATTATTATTTAATATTAAATTAAAATTATAAAACTGAAAGCCATTCGCTCGCTCGAGTAGGATATGAGTTTCATTCTATTTTATTAGTTGAGAAGAAAATTTTGCTGAAAATTGTATTCCAAAGAACATAGTATTTGCAGTGCTCTTCACTTAATCAGACGCACATTTTTTTTTTTTTACATAATTCTAGATTTTTCGTAAGTTTGGGTAGCAGTTATCAAACCATTGCATTCATTTGAAAGCTTATTAAATTCTCAACAAAAAAACAAAAACAAATCGAAGGTAAGTGGAAGTTAATGGATATTTTTTTCTCTTTTGTCTATGCTCCTAGAAAAACTTAATTTATTTTTTGTTCACATGATAAGACGCACCTGTAAAATGATCGTAAAAATGTTGTATTTTTAACTATTTTTTTTATACTTTCAGTAATGTGTTAAACCACCACGATTTAAAATTACATCAAAAATTCTATTTTTCATTGAAGCATATAATTTTTCTAAATAATTAAAAATAAGAAAAATTAAAATTAAAAAAATAATAATGGAATCGCATTCCAAGCATCTTTGATTGCCAAAATTAACTCTTCACGGGTCTCATACTGCCTACATCCTTCATAAACTTTACGCGTGAGCCATCCCCAAACGATTGGCGCATTGTCTTGCTGAAAAATCCACTTTAGTGGTCCAAAAAGTTCTTTCATAGCGGGGAAGGCCGATTGTAAAAGGACTTTGTACGAAACTCCTGTCATTTTGTTTGAAACAAAAACCAATTCGAACGCTCCATAGTACGAAACCATTACTCCTCCTTGTCTCGAATGGTGACGTGTCAAAAACTTTTCCTCTTTTCTAGAATCATAAAAATATTAATTAGGTATATCCATCATTACCATCCAGGTTGAATTTTTTTTCGTCTGAAAAAACCACATTTCGCCAATTTAGTTCACTTCCTTGGGTTGGTATCCCAAGTCATATGAACGCGTGAGAACTCCAACCGCTGTTGTTTTCTAATGGAGGCTTTTTTTAAGTTTTTTTAATTGAAGGTAGTATGAACTTAAAATAGCTCGACGAACAGTTGATGTGCTGGCTGTTACCCCGCGCTTTCTTTTATTTCGCTGGTGGAGAGAGCTGAGTTTGACGCAATTCTTAAAATTTTTCGCTTATCCTGAGGATATATAGCCGTTTTTGTCCTTCCTTTGTAGTTTTTCCCGTTTGCATAACTGTTCTTAGTAAAATTCCTTACGGCATGGTCACTTCGGCCTATTTTTTTGGCAATACTCCTCATGGAAAACCCTTTGGATTGCCAGTACGTAAATTTTCCCTTTTTCTTCTGCAGTTAAAGCTTTTTTTCCCCTCATTTTGGGCTGGAATCTGTAGCAAACACTTTTTTATTGCTTAAATTTTGCAGCTAGCTCTAATACACGTTAAAAATCGCAACCAATTAACCAATTTTTTTTAAAATTTTTTTGTTGGTGTGTCTAATCATGTGAACAAAAAAAACTGCAGTTTTTCTAGAAGTATAGACAAAAGAGAGAAAAAATATCCCTAAACCTCCACGCACCCTTGATTTGTTTTTGTTTTTTTGTTGACAAGTTAATAAGCTTTCAAATGAATGCAATGGTTTGATAATTGCTACCTACACTTAAAATCAAACTAGAATTATGAAAAGAAAAAAATTTGCGTCTAATTAAGTAAAGAGCACTGAATGTACCAGTACTTAAAAACAGTGTGCCTTTGTGTTTAGTTCAATAATTTGAAACAATAAGCAATTGGTGCGTTCGAAAAAAATGGGTTGCATAGCTAGTATACCTTTGTATCCGGGTAAGTTTTCGAACGACTAAGATTAGGTATCTGTCAAATCAGAAACAGCTGATAAATCGAAGTGAAAACAAACCAAACCAAAAGCGAATGCCAATTGGACGTAATTTTTGTTAAATCAAATAAAAATTAACTAAAAAATAATAATGGCAAGCTTAGACATTTCATCCGAACAGGAAGAAGAAGAATTATTGGGTTCGTATGAAAATAAGTTTTTACATTGTGATTTGTGAATTAATGTAGCTTATTAAATTTTTTAACAATTAGCTTTAATTGAATCGTTTGTTGTCAACGATCTATTGGCACCTTCCAACCAACATGCTGACAATGTTTCCCGAACTGCTGAGCGACGATATGCCAACGAGGAACACAAACTACTGTGAAATAACGATTCCTTCATACTCGTTGCATGAATTTCGAGACCACTTCCGAATGAGTCGAAGTAGTTTTGCGGTAAGCTTCAATACATGCAAAATGTTTGTTATTTGACTTTGTATTCTTACAATTTAGGATGAAGGTGGGAAACCGAAAGCGGGTTTTGGGCCTAGAAGATAAACTTTTGTTTACGTTATGGGTTTTTAGTAAGCAAGAAAGTTTTTTGTCAGCTGGGGACCGATTTAATCTGGCCAAAAGTTCTGCCCACAACGCTTTTTGTGAAATCTTGGAACTTTTATGTTCCCTCATGGTGGATTATATCAAGTGGCCTACTACAAGCGAGTACAACTCTATTTCATAAGTAAGTTCTTATTTTTTAGCTTAAACGTAGATACATTATGTTATAATAGCAAGAAAACTTTTAGGCATTTCGGGAAAAATCTGCAGGGTACATACCGGGCATAGTAGGGGCTATCGATGGATGTCACATCCAAATAAAACAGCCTTTGAAGAACCCGATTGACTATTATAATAGAAAAAATACGCATTCTGTGATTTTACAAGGTAAGTGTTTGCGTTATGCTAGTGAAGTTTTATTCTTTTAACCTAATTTATTCTTTCAGGTGTTTGTGATTATCGCACTATTTTTACAGATATTTATGTTGGAGCCCCTGGGCGCTTACATGACGCAAGGGTTTACAAAAACAGCCCCTTTTTTTCCGAAATTGACCTTCTTGTTTGCGGAGAATTTCACATTGTGGGTGACACGGCGTACCCGTTAAGAAAAAACCTTGTAACCCCATTTCGTGACAATAGACACCTGACGGAAAGACAAGCTCATTTTAACGCTCGTCTGAGTAGCGCAAGGGTTACAATAGAACGAGCTTTTGGGCTACTTAAAGGTCGTTTTCGTCGTCTCAAATATTTGGACGTTGCAGAACCAATGATGGCGAATAAGATAGTCACTGCGTGTTGCGTTCTGCATAACCACATTCAAATACGAAGCCATGAAGAATGTGCAGACATTGAAATCGAGTATGACGTTGTTAGTGACCCAATGCCAGAAAACGCAAATACAACTGAAAGAGGTGTTAGTAGCCAGAAAAGGAACTTTTAGCTTTCCTTATTTTAATTTTTGATATTAAGAACTATCAACAAAAAAGTGTCAAAATAAGTAAATGTTACATTTATACAACTTTTATTTTTATTTTTCACTTTTTGTAAAATCACTTTTAAACTATCGCCATAATGCTGTCTCAAAATATTTCCAAAAGAAAGAATCTCAATTAACTTTTTTTTTTAGATTTTAGTTTCTTATAAAAAAAACTTATAACCTATTAAAAACTTATAAAAAACTTATAAACTAATAAAAAAAAAAAAAACAAAACAAGAATTCATTGTTAAACTTAACAAATAAAAAAAAATAAAAACACTTCAGGGGTTATTTAAACTAAACATAAAATAAACAAAAAAAAATTCAGTCTTTTGATTTGGACTTCCCAATGTATTTTGTATTTTCTGAAATAAGGACGAAAATTAATACTGGCAATGATTCATATTTTTGCATTTTCTTACAGTGTGGATTTTCACGGTCCATCCGCTCCCTTCGCATAAGCCTCAGCTCCTTAACCTCATTAAGGAGCTCCTCTGCAATGGCCAATCTTCTCTCCTCAATATTGAGCAACCGTTCCTTCAATGCTGCGTTCCTCCTTGCACTTGGCGCTTCAGGGCTTAGGAATGAGGCCGACGATGTTGTTGGCATTAGATTCGCTGCCGAATTAGGGTTCGCAGGCTTAGCTATTAGTGAACTAATGGTGGGGGCATCCCGAATCGTCACCTCGGCATCAAAAATTTCGCTCACCAACTCAAAATACGGCCATGGCATACGGCCTCGTCCGGTTGAGGTTTTTTTGTTGTTGTCAACTATCTTGTGGTACCTGAGCTTCATGTTTTTTAATTTTTGATCGAGAGAGGACGTTTCGAAGAAAAGAAATGTACTTCAAATGTACAACCAATAATTGGTACTGAAAGGTAACCACTTTGCTTTACGAAGTGCTATTTACGAATTCAGCTAGAACTTCAGCTCGCACATAGCCGCAGGAGTATTGCTAGTTCGCCTTCCACTTGGTTAGAAGACAACAGAGGCAGCTAGACCGGGTTTTGATGTAAGCTGGCATAGTTGCAGTGCCAACAATGAAAGAGGCATACAAAAGATTTACACAGCGAAATGAGTAAATGGGGAAAAGCTGAACAAACTCGGAAGCTATTTGAAATATAAGCATAGCATAATTAGAATTATAATAACAAAAAAAAAACACACATTTACCATCACTAAAGTTAGCTGCAAAAGGCGGTTGCTCTTCCAACAATGTTTCAGCAGCTGCTGGCACTTCTTGTGGTTCTTCAGTATCCGCAGTATTGCTACCTAAAAACAATAGATAAAACAAATGTATGCGTATAAACGTACTTTATGTCCTTACCAGCAACAATTTTACCGTTTTTAGTTTGGACATATAACACAGCAAAATCATAATCTGAAAAAAAATGCAGCTTAAAATGTGTTTTAAAAATTGCAAACAACACGTACCACTTATTATTCGATTGCAAACTTCTTCACAATCGTTTACTTCGTAAACAACGTCGTTTAGACTAATTAGGAGCACCATATTTTAAATTTAAGTTTACAAAAAACAATTTTGCAACAAAGCACTATGACAGAAAGCAAAACAAAATGAAGTCAGCTGTTCTCAAATTTCAAAATTGGGTAGCCTGCTATACCATGATTTTTAAGGTACCTTTGGATCGCTTTCCCCTCAAAAGATGTTTTGCAGTCAGCTGCTTTTTAACATGGGATTACACTAACAACAAATGTCACGAAAGGAATCTAGTTCGTCTTGGGTAAAAATCCGAACGCCCCCAATCATGATCTTCAACGAATATATTTCAAAGACAAAGGATGTTGCTGACCAGGTCATACGGAAAGAAAAGAAAACCCCCAACATGTGCTGTTTTGTTCGTGAAAGCACCATAACTTTGGCTCATCGACATCTTCGAATCCAGCTCCACTCTTTTTGCTTTTTTAAATTTCTCGTAAATCAAGACAGAACTGACTTCTCAGTGAATGAATCTTTTGCTTCACTACTTCTGTTGTAAGGTGCTTGAGGCAGTCAACTATTCGTTGAAAGGCATCGGCCATCTTTACGCGATTGACATAGTCCGCCTGCCTTACCGCATATAAAAAATGTTGATCTGCCTCGTACGCAGTAATCAACTCCAGTGTCAACTCTTTTGACCATTCAAATTCGTTCTTAACCATTGTAATAAAGCTTTTTTAAATTATCAAAATTAAATTATTAGAGCACGTAGATTGTTTTATTTCAAATTTGAAAGCGGAATAAACAAAAACACGAATAAGAACAAAGAGAAACGTCAAAGCTGTTTCACCAAAACCATAACCCACGCGACACACGGTAGCGCAATGCCCATCGCTGTTTTTTGAACTTTCGTTCTCTTTTGCACTTATGGTGTTCGACCAGTTGCATGCAGCAAATTGCACGTTGCACCGTGTAATAGTACTCTCTGGAATGAGATGAGCAAGGGTAAGGAAAAAAAATAAAGTATATTTTAGTGGCATCCCGCCGCGGGGCGCTGTGGCACATCACCTTACGGTTTTTTACTTACGTTTACTTTCCTTTTTACTTGAAAATCACTTTTGATATGGAATACTTTCAATTTTTTTTTGATTGAAAATCTAATGATGCAGCCTTATAGTAAATCCAATAACTAATCAGGAAATATATAACTTATAGCTGTGTGTCTATTCATATAGAAGGAACGCCACCAAACACACCAAGAATTTGTCAATTTCTGATTTTGTAAGAAATTCTTATCACATTTATTATTGTCACTTCTACAAAAATAGACATACAGCTACGAAATATATATTTCCTGATCAGTTATTGTATTGACAACAAACCTGCATCATTGGATTTTGAAAAAAAAAAAAAAAAAAATCCGAACCAAAAGCCGTTTTCATCGATCTTAACAAAAATAATCAAAAAAAATAGCTTTTATACTAGGGTTTTTTGAAACATGTCTAATGTCTTATATTGGAAATGTAATGATGCGATCTTCCTGCCAATAAGATACGGATTCAGAAAATGCAAACTTCATTTGTATACGTTTATCCGTTTCAGAAAATGCACCATACAGACCGTATATCACATGCAATAAATGTTGAATGAAATGTATGTGGTGTTATGATCTTTGAAATAGGCCTGTAAACAAAAGCAAATGTACGCAGAATAAGTAAGTATATGAACTATGAAGTAGAGCAAAAACTAAGTAATATGAAAAAGAGGACATAGAACCAGAGAAGGTGGCGGCTGTGATATTGTTCTTGGTCAATTTCCATGACACGCTCCCGTCCGAGCAGACGATGATGTAGAAGTATGTATTTATGATGTATTTAGCTCCAAGATGAGATGAGATGTATGTACTGATGAATGTATTTTGTATTATGACATGCGTGTATGAAGGAATGAATTGAGACCCAATATAAAAACCAATAAGATTATACCGAATGCTTTTTTTTGTAATTTTATTCCAATTGAAGTATGTACATAAATATATTCTTTTGAGTATTTATACTTTAGTATTCTTTTAAATTTTATTTGCATTTAAATAATTTTTTAGTTCATCCCGCAAGGCAAAAGCTTCACGAGAGGTATTGTGTGAGCCTATGGCTCTGCTCCTTGGAAGTGGTGTAGCTTCACTCCTTCAAAGGATTGGAGTTCTAATGTCTCCCTCGTTGTACCAAACGACCAATTCTCGTGGACAATATACTGCATTGTTCAGATTTATGAAGTTGTGCAACACAACGGTTGCTTTTACAATTTCTTCGGCATTATGAGGAAGCATATTCAGGGTAGTTTCAAGAATTCTCCACCTTGCGATAAGAATTCCAAACGCATTCTCTATAACCCGGCGGGCTCTTGATAATCTCTTGTTGAAGTAGAGTTTATCTGCTTCGAGCAACCTTCCGGGGTATGGACGCATTAGATACGGCTTCAATGGGAAAGCTGCGTCACCCACCATATAATGGTTGCATACGAGATCTGAGTTTGGAAGCTTTTTCGGTGGTGGAAAATTCATATTTCCAGATAAAACTTTGGACCCAAATGATGACTCAGCGAATATTCCGCCATCACTTTGCCTACCATACGCTCCAATATCGACTGCAAGAAAGGTGTAATTTGCATCGCAAGCTGCTGGAGTACTATTGAATGGTGACCCTTGTAGCTGTAGAATTCGGATCCGGTGAACGGTGGGCAACGAATATTGACATGTTTGCCATCAATAGCTGCCACGCAATTAGGCATATTCCACAAATGCTCAAAGTTTGTTGCGATCGATTTCCAGTCGTCTTCATTTGGTGGTGCTAAATATAGCGGCATAAGAATTTAAACTAAACAAACAAAGTTGAGAATTATCACACATTAACTTGAGCTTTCAAATTAAAAGCAAAAACAAAAACAAGACAAATACTTTTTTTAATGTTTTTATTTTTACATTGTAAAATCAGTATGCATTTCGAGTGGTCTACCGCTCATCATCCAGCAACACGACTAAAAACATACATCATATGTGGCTTTGTACAATGTAAATACATAAACAATAATTAAAAATAATTTATATGTAAAGACAACCATGTCAAAAAGAAACGAGTTTACCCGATTAAAGACGAAAGTGGCAATGCTTAAATTAGACATAGCATATTTAAAACGCTGTAAAAAGTATAACATCATTCCATCGTTCATTAAAGTAAAAACCTCAGTGATGAATGAGGTGACCAAAAAAGTAGTAAATTCAGCACAAAAAAAATTGCATGTCCGCCTGTTAATCCAGAGGTTCGAGTTCGAATCCCACCAGAGGCAAAAATGTTTTTTCTACGGGTATCGCCTTTCGCGAAGAATTGGCAAGTCCTCCGTTAGTATTCATTGCCATGAAAAGCGCTTTCTCGATTAGCCGTTCGGAACCGGCAGAAAACTGTAGGTCCCCTCCATTCTCTCACAAGGGATGGTTGTGAGAAATGCGCTAGGCCCAGGGGCTCCTCGCTCTGTTGCGCCACCCTATTTATTTATTTTTTTTTTATTTCAACTGTGAATGGTACGAGTTTTTATATAAAACATTAACGGAAATTGAGTGTCTTGTGATGAGAAAAAAGGAAAAACAAAATAAAAAATTCGATATACTTCTACAAGGAATGCCAAAAAGAGTAGATAAGTTTACTACACCGCTTCCAGTTGAAGATCAAGTTATAAATATTTCAAACGTAGAGCTATCAACTGAAGAATTGAATCTTTTAAATAAAGGTTTAAATTACGGCATACATCCAGTCTCAACACCATTTAAAGACGTAATAGCGGATATTGAAACCATTTTAAAATACAAATTTCAAAACACTAAAAACGAAATTAGACAAAAAACAAAAGTATGTTTGTACAAAGCCAAAAAATCGGGAAAAAGATGCCATTCAAATGAAACTGAAGTAATAAAAACTTTAAAACAAAAAGACATTTACATAATGAAGGCAGATAAAGGTAACAAAGTGGTGGTCATGAATATCGATGAATATGACAGAAGAGTCTGGAAACTTATTGAGGCAAATAAATATAGAGAAGTTAAAAAATCACCTCTAAACAAAATGATAACTGCAGCTAACAATGTCCGTAAAGAGATCAGTAGCATTTTCGGAGAACGTTTCAAATGGCGTCTTCTTGTTTCAAACCCTGAAGTCCCAAAGTTATACTGTCTTCCAAAAATATATAAGCCTGGGGATAACATGAGGCAAATAGTGGCTCTTTTATCTGCTCCATGCACGAAGATCGCACGATGGTTAGTCGACAAAGTTAAGAAGTTTCCACCGTTCCAAAGTTGCTCTGTCAAAAATTCATTTGAGTTTGCTCATTTGATCAGTCAAGTGGAAATGAACGACGACGAGATCATGGTTTCGTTTGATGTTGAAGCACTATTTCCATCCATCCCGATCGAAAAAGCACTTTCAGCATTACAAACACATTTGTCGGACCAAAACATCACCGAAAACGAGCGCAACGTCTACATGCGAGCAGCAGGGATGTGCATGCACTGAGCCAAAAAACATCACCAAATCAAAAAAAATGGCTTTGAATCAAAGAAAAAAGGCAACAATTTAGGACTAAAGGCGTTTTTCTTAGAGTCAAAGCTGCGACGCTTTTGAATAAAAATTGAATGAAAACTCCATTTGAAATAAATGCTTTTTGACAATGATTTAAACGACAGGAGACCTGTAATTCTAAAAACTGTTAGCTCTGATTTAATTACGGATGGCTTTTCTTTTATATTCTTATTGACCATAAGTGAAAGACAATGTGCATTATTTATAAATGACATTCTTCTTTGAATTTCAATCGAAATACTCTGAAATCAAAGCTTTGATTCATTCAACCTATTGCGCTCGCTACTTCAATTTAAATAAGGGTCGTATTCGAATTGAATCAAATATGTTTTCAATTAGTAATCGCACGTATGGTAGTTTCGAGTAATACCAAACTAGACTAATTAAAAAAATTTAAATAAAAAATTAATTTGTTGAATTAATCCATATAGTTTCACGTAAAGTGTATGGTGTTCTTTCTTGAATAAGCTTGCTCAAAAAAAAAAAATACTTTAAAAATAAATTGCAACAGTTACCAAGATATTGTGGTAAAAGTAATAACAAGGAACAATACTTACCAAAAATTTCATTTTACTTCACTCGTTTACAGAACTTGACTCTTTTATTACTAATACGCGAATGTCGCAATACAGATTTCAACAAAGAAAACCCCTTTGAACTATTGGTATAGAAAAGCGTTTTCGTTTGCTTCAAATGTGTTTTTACTTTAATTTTAAAGTATTTTAATAACGAAAATGCAAATGCAGTTTTTTTTCAAAAATTGAAGCGTACTCTCGTTTATTTTTAATACATTTTCTTTTGATATAAATTCGAAAAAGTAAGATTTCGATTCAATGAAGTGAACTATTCAATTCAAAAGCCAAAGTCACTTATCTGCTTTCGCAAAAGCAATTTGTATTTGAAACAAACTACTTTCAATTCAATTCAAATGTGTTGCTTTAAAAACGCTAACAACTGCAATTTTAATGCTTTCCCATTTAAATATCGGACACAGTTTTTCCCTGAGTGTGGACACCAACTTTTTTATGTTCAAAGACCGCTTTTTCAAAATCGACTCAGGCACAAGTATGGGAAACCCACTTTCACCCTTGATTGCCGAAGTCTTTATGTCAAAATTTGAAATTGATTTGAAGTCAAGAAGTTTGCTACCAAGAATTTGGCATCGGTATGTCGACGACGTTTTTGCAGTAATTAAGAAGAGTGATCTTAACACTACGTTGGAAATGTTAAGCGACCAATATCCCGAAATTAATTTCACTTGTGAGGTTGAGAATTACCAGAAACTAACCTTTTTGGATCTCATATTACAACGAGACCAAACAAAGATCGAAATTGCAGTTTATCACAAGCCAACGAGCACTCTCCGATATATTCCCAGTGATTCGTACGCACCAATCCAACACAAGTTAGCAGCGTTTCACTCCCTCGCACACCGGTTGATAAGCTTACCTTTATCGTTAACTAATTACATAAAAGAACACGAATATATAAAACAAGCAGCAAAAGTCAATGGTTACAGCGAACAGACTATCAACAACATAATTGAAAAACATGCACGTAAACAAACAAACAAACACAAATCAATCAACATTATTCCAACAAAACAGAAAGATCGACAAAACAGCTGATCCTAAACGAGTGTCCATCACCTTCGCTCCAAACATAACAATAAATGGTTTAAAAACAACATTCCACAGACACGAGATGCAAATTGTTTACTCAAACCCTTTTAAATTAAAAAACCACCTTATCACGCCAAAAGACAAAACCAATCCTTTGGACAAAGCTGGGATTTATCAGATCTCTTGCGGAGTTTGCAATAGGAAATATTATGGTCAAACCAAACGTTCGATTAGAAAGAGGTACGAAGAACTCAAACAATACGTAATCAAAAATGAACCAAGGAAATCTGCATTTGCATCACACATATTAGAACAACAACACCTACCACTGTCAACAAGCGAGGTGGGCCTTATCAAAAGCATTATTGACGATGATCGAAAACTGGACGCATATGAAAGTATGTATATACACAGAGACCACACCGCACTGAACATAGACAAGGGCAACATACAGTCTGAGTTGTTCCGCTAGGGCAATGTCATTCTCCAAACGTTCTTTTGGGGGCTCGTCTCGCAATTTCCCGCTACACTGATGATGACGATGAGGATGGAGAGAACGAAGCGGCTTACTTATTGTTTATATATTTACATTGTACAAAGCCTCACCAGCGTTACCGCTGTGACACTTTGGTGTCAAATTGCCATTTTTTTTCAGGCTGTGCCACCGAGCCACCACCTTTCAGTCTGTGCCACTTTTTTACCATTCTCCACAAGCAAAACTAAAGTTAGCAATTCACCAAGTAGCGGTAGCTGCGGCCGACAACGATGATATGGTCCCATCGCAATCGCCCTTGAACCATATTTAACATCATCATCAATCTCGCTCCCAAATAGTGGTGGTTGCGACTGAAATTTACAGAAGTCATCATAGACAGCAAGTAGCGGGAGTTGCAGGTGCATCGACGGACAGCAGTATAAAAGCCCATACTGCGTGGGTCAGGGTCCATATTTTGTAGTCATTGTGTTAAGGAAAGAAAAATAAATAAACTTTAAAAATTGTAATTTTTGCTATATTTTTTATTTATTATTATTATTATCAAAGGAAAAGTAATGCGCAGGTAAATATAATGTTTCTAATTGCATAAAAATATCTTTCAAATATTCAAAACATTGAATATTGCAGGTTTGGACATTTTTGGGAAGCCTTCAGCTTCGCCATCGGTCAGCAATAAGAAAGGGTAATAAATTGTGTAGCTTTTGTGCTCATCAAAAATAATTTCACAGCTCAAGACAGCTTTATCACCAATTTTAGCTCCGGCGTCAACATCGCTTGGCTCGCCAACATCACTTTTGCCACAAATATCAGGTTCGCCGCCAGCACCTGGACCTGCTCCAATACCGACAACATACCTGTCTCCACAATCGTCTCCGTCGCCGTCGCCACCATCAGATTCGTCACCACCATCAGCTTCTGATTCTGATTCGGAATCAAGCTCAGAATCCAGCTCAAATTCTGATTCACATTGTTCTTATGCAGATCAATTTGCTGGTCCTTCTGAAGAGACGAGTGAACAGATTGTATAATAAAAATTGGGAAAACGAGTTTGACTGGCTGTACGAAGACGAGGAAACAAAAAAGCCTTATTGTTTGGTATGCAAGCAGCTACTAACGAAGCAAAGCCACCATATAAAGCGACATTCAGAAACTAAAAAGGACATTCAAAACCAAAAATTTAAAAAGGAAAATGCACAAATTCAACTAAAAGAATGCTTGACAGTTGCAGTTTTGAAGAAAATTCCTGTTGCTGTTGCTATAGCGGAAATAAAATTAGTACTTAATATGATAAGTAAAACACAGTCATTTAGCTCAATGTCAAATTTGGTTAAACTGCACGCATCGATATATACGGATTCCAAGATCGTGAAACAGGTATGATTTCAATATATTTATGTAAACGAAAAGAAAAAGATTGGTCTTTAAACATTTGACATGACTAGTTTTTAGTTTGGGTTATCCTCTCTTCAAGTTTGTAAATATTTAAAAGCTCACAATTGAGTCTTCCTAAATTAATGATGAAGAGTTTAAAAGCTTCTTTGCATTTGACGTTTAGTATTTTTTTTTTAATTTGAAAGGTTAAATGTGGCCAAACAAAATCGAAACAAATATCAGATTTTCTTGGACATCAAGGAATGCAAATAGTGGCCGATAAAATGCGCTTAAACGTATTTAGCCTAATAATAGATGAAACCACCGACATATCGACTGAAAAGTGCCTTGTTGTTGTTGTTCGGATGTTTGACAGATCAAAAGGTAAAACAAATGATAAATTTTTGCGACTGGTTGAAGTTATCAATGGCACAGGAACTGCAATTTTTGACAAATTAATTCAAACCCTAGAAGACTTTAGTATTCCCTTATCTTATTTTATGGGTTTTTCATCGGATAATTCTTCTACTATGGTAGGAAGACAGAGTGGAGTATTTGCTCATTTAAAAAAGCGAATCCCAAATATTTGGCACATAGGCTGTGTAAGTCACTCCTTAGCTTTAGTCAATGAATCAGCGGCCGAGGTTTTGCCGCGAAATATTGAGGAATTTTGTAGAGGCATTTTCAATTTTTTTTAAGTTAAGTGCGAAAAGGAATATTCAATTCAATTCCAAGAACAACAAGAAATGTTTGATGTTCCAGAGCATAAATTATTGAAGCTGAGTAAAACGAGGTGGCTATCATTTGAAGCTGTCAGCTTTCGAATTGTAGAGTAATGGACTGTTTTGCAACACTTTTTTTTAATAGCAAAGTTAGAAGAACGAGCTCAGAATATAATTTCCAAAATAGATTATATTTTAGAAAACTTAAATGCTATAAATTTGATTTTTTTAAATTTCTTAAATATATACTGGGTGTAATAAATAAATTAAATATACTTTTTCAAACAGAGTCATCACAAATTGTTTATTTGTGCTCCTCAATTGAAAATACTTTAACAATTAATTTTCAAAACTTTATTCTTAGAGAATTTTTATTTGACAAAAATGTTTTTGAAATTGATTACAAAAATGAAAACTTAATAAAACAAATACCAGATATATACATTGGTTCTGAAGCCGAAAATTGTGTAATAAGTGAAAGATTAACAGAAAATGAACTTGTTGAAGTTAAAAAAAAATATTCTTTGTTATTATCAAATACTTTGTGATGAAATATTTAATCGATTTGACATCAAAAATGAAAAACTTTCTATTTCGAGGCATTTAGACCCCATATTAATCAAGTCGAAACAAGAGTTGACTTATTTTAAACTAGTTTCCGTTTTTAGTAATTTTACCAAGAGTCCGAAAAAGGTAATCGAACAATATAAATTTTTTGAAATGAAATCCGTCCACGCAGATTTTAAACCAATTTTTGAAATTGACAATATCGAATTGTTTTGGTTTAAAGTGGGTAACATTAAAAATAGTTTGAATGATTACCTTTTTTCCGACTTATTAGAATTTGTGGCAAAAATATTAACCTTGCTCCATAGCTAACATAGTTGAGTTATCGATACAAAACGAACTGTTAAGTTTTTTGTTTTTATCATACGTTGTAATAAACCTTAAAAAGATTGTTAAGATTATTTGTTTTCTTCAATTCCTATGAATTCGTTGAGATGTGTGAAATTTTTTCCATTAAGTCAATTTTCATACATATATGGTGTTGTTTCGTTTTTAATTTCAAGTGCCACCTTTTTTTCTCGAGTGCCACTTTTTTGCCACTTTTTCAAAATACCCAGCGGTAACGCTGAGCCTCACATGATGTATGTTTTTAGTCGTGTTGCTCTTGCTGATGATGAGCGGTAGACCACTCGAAATGCATACAGATTTTACAAAGTAAAAATAAAAACGTTAAAAAAAGTATTTGTCTTGTTTTTGTTTTTGCTTTTAATTTGAAAGCTCAAGTTAATGTGTGATAATTCTCAACTTTGTTTGTTCAGTTTAAATTATTAAGAGTTTTCGTATATCGTTTCGTTTTTCTATTTTATACGGCATAAGAATGTTCCAAAGTAAAGTATGTCACAAGTTTAGTAAAAAAAATAAAATAAAAGATTTTGGCAACTGCGGAATAACCCATTTTGAACATCCAAGCCAACACCTGCTTGGGAACGACTTGAGAGATTTTCGAGATTCGGGCTCAATCGGCTTTCGCCAAGAGGTTTTTTCACAACAGGGTTCAATTAGAGCTTGAAGGACTTAAAAAGACGACTGGGACATCCTCGTTATTTTAAAAAAACTGTTCGGGATCGAGCGTTTTCATCTTTTGAAAATTCATGGCATAGAATCCATGAACATCTCTGGTAAGATTCAACTCACGAACCCACCACCTTAGCACCGAATGTTTATCATTTTCATTATATTCTTCATTTATGCCAAGTGAGCCAAGTATGCAATGGTCGTAATTTTTGTTATTTTAATAATTTTTTCTATTTTATCAATTTCTAATCACAAAAATACTTCTTTTACCCCGACAAATTGCGAATAAAATCAGCTCTAAGTCAAAATGACTGAACGGTGCGGCAGTGCGCTTTGAGGTTTTAACCACGCCTAAGGCTATGTCCTAATTGAAGTTGAATCGCCCGATCAAACGATGAACTTCGGTCGGTCGCGTTGTTTGTTGGTAGTGCTACCACAATGGGTGTCCAAATACCAGTCGCACGATGATCATACATCGCGCGACCAGGCTACTTAAATGCCATCGCGCGACTATCTTCTCGTTGAGTGCTACTTCCTAATTGGAATGCGCTGTGTCGATAGTAGCAAAAATGAATTCTAGGAGCGAAGATGGTTTGTTTTTATTTGGCAATCTATACTTATCTACGTATGAAGAACCAATTATAAAAAAAAGAAAAACGTCAAATGAAATATATAAAAGCCGGATAAGATTTGGTGACATTGATTGGTTACATAATGCATTGACATTTGGTTACATAATGCAAAGAGATTAAAGGAGAATGCAGTCACCAAGTCACCAATTTCAAGATTCCAATTAGCGTAGAAGAAAGATTGCTGGTAACCATAAGGTAAGGAACTAATAAAAACTTCTGGATTTAGAGAGAATTACAAGAGCTATTTGCTTAACTAACCTTTAAGAAAACTGTATAAACTGTTTATTTCCATTCTTATTTTTTATTTGTTTTATACAGTGTTTTCATTAAATTGCTCAACGGCTTCCTCCACCATTGTTATTAAATTAGCAGAAACAGATCTTTCGGGATAAGGGGTCCGTTGCTCCGTTAAATTCATATTGCCACCATGATCTGGAGATGAAAGATATATATAACTGCCTGTAGGTGTAGAAAATTACAATAACAAAAAGATTTTTATTATTGTTTTTTATATTTTGGAGTTGAAAACTGAAATCAGAAAGAGGATCAAGTGAGATCCAGTGACCTTACTCCATGAAAAATTGTGCGTTTCGCCCAGGTACGACAGTGGGCTCATCAGTTAGATGCTGTCGTACCCTTCTAAGACGCAAATTTGTTTTGGATTACACCAAAACACTTATAAAATTCACAGCACTCACATGCTGCGAATTTTATTATTTCTAAGTGAATGTGTTACAACATTCTGGTACTTAGAAAATTTTGCCACGGTCTGGTTGGCTTGAATATAGAAAATTACAATAACAAAAAGATTTTTATTATTGTTTTTTATATTTTGGAGTTGAAAACTGAAATCAGAAAGAGGATCAAGTGAGATCCAGTGACCTTACTCCATGAAAAATTGTGCGTTTCGCCCAGGTACGACAGTGGGCTCATCAGTTAGATGCTGTCGTACCCTTCTAAGACGCAAATTTGTTTTGGATTACACCAAAACACTTATAAAATTCACAGCACTCACATGCTGCGAATTTTATTATTTCTAAGTGAATGTGTTACAACATTCTGGTACTTAGAAAATTTTGCCACGGTCTGGTTGGCTTGAATATAGAAAATTACAATAACAAAAAGATTTTTATTATTGTTTTTTATATTTTGGAGTTGAAAACTGAAATCAGAAAGAGGATCAAGTGAGATCCAAAATTTTCTAAGTACCAGAATGTTGTAACACATTCACTTAGAAATAATAAAATTCGCAGCATGTGAGTGCTGTGAATTTTATAAGTGTTTTGGTGTAATCCAAAACAAATTTGCGTCTTAGAAGGGTACGACAGCATCTAACTGATGAGTCCACTGTCGTACCTGGGCGAAACGCACAATTTTTCATGGAGTAAGGTCACTGGATCTCACTTGATCCTCTTTCTGATTTCAGTTTTCAACTCCAAAATATAAAAAACAATAATAAAAATCTTTTTGTTATTGTAATTTTCTATATTCAAGCCAACCAGACCGTGGCAAAATTTTCTAAGTACCAGAATGTTGTAACACATTCACTTAGAAATAATAAAATTCGCAGCATGTGAGTGCTGTGAATTTTATAAGTGTTTTGGTGTAATCCAAAACAAATTTGCGTCTTAGAAGGGTACGACAGCATCTAACTGATGAGCCCACTGTCGTACCTGGGCGAAACGCACAATTTTTCATGGAGTAAGGTCACTGGATCTCACTTGATCCTCTTTCTGATTTCAGTTTTCAACTCCAAAATATAAAAAACAATAATAAAAATCTTTTTGTTATTGTAATTTTCTATATTCAAGCCAACCAGACCGTGGCAAAATTTTCTAAGTACCAGAATGTTGTAACACATTCACTTAGAAATAATAAAATTCGCAGCATGTGAGTGCTGTGAATTTTATAAGTGTTTTGGTGTAATCCAAAACAAATTTGCGTCTTAGAAGGTTACGACAGCATCTAACTGATGAGCCCACTGTCGTACCTGGGCGAAACGCACAATTTTTCATGGAGTAAGGTCACTGGATCACACTTGATCCTCTTTCTGATTTCTGCCTGTAGGTGAGCTGTTGATCGAATATGTTAGTTCATCTGCGATGAGATTTTGGATCTTGCTTTTCAGTCGCAATTTATTTACAGGGTGAAGTCTTTTAAAATAAGGAGCCAATGACCTTAGGAAAAATCCGTCTTCATCGTCATCCCAACTGTTTTTGTCTTTAAAAGCTTTGATTTTTTCTTCTTCTATTTGAAGCATTCTCTTCTGAAAATGTGACATTTCTGGAGTTGATGATTTTCTCTTTCTTGATGGTATTTTATTCAATGTTGAAGGTTGTGGGGTTGTTTCTTCAGAAATATCTTCTTGATTTAAAATAAACGGTGTGTCGTGAACGTAAACGTCCTCATGTGAAGGAACAGAAAGAGTTTCTGGAATAATTGGCTATTTGGTGTTGTCTGGTAGTGCTTGTTCCTGAGTTCTTTTTCAATTCAATTCAATTTATTCAAAATGTTCATTGTAGTTGTGTCACATCTTTCAAGAACAACATTTATGTAGCTCGGAAATATGGCCATTTTCCAGTGTAGTAGACACTAGATGGGCTGCTTGTCCTCCTGATCGTGGGCCTGCTATTTTTTTTAATTCTCTCTGAAACACATCCCTCAATGCCTTCCATCTAAGCTTGACAGCCTCTCCTGAAAAATGACAAATTTATTTATTTAGTTGCTTTTTTGTAGGCAGTTCTTTCTACGTTCTTATGTGATTTATTGTTTTCACTTTTTAGGTTCCTAGCTACCGGTATGGCATTCCGGCCACTTGCTTTTACGTTTAGGATCTCAAAAACCGCTGTATCTAGTATAGTATTGGAAGTTTGCGTTGCAATTTGGAAGACACTGAATAAAAAGCATTTGAAATTTCCTTCCCCTGAGGATTTCAAATCTATTGCAAAGGACTTTAAGAAAAAAGAAAAATTTCCCCATTGCATTGGTTGTATTGACGGCAAACATATTCTGCTCAAGAAACCAGCGTTTTTTGGGAGTATGTAGGTACTTCAACTACAAGCATTTTTTTCTATCGTGCTTATGGCCGTTTGTGATTCGAACTATAGGTTTCGAGTAATTGACGTTGGTGCCTATGGAAAAGACAGCGATGGAGGAGTTTTAAGTTCTTCTAAATTTTTTCAAGAAATCAACAACGGCAATTGTCATTTACCAGGACCAGAACAACTACCAAATTCAAATATTAACGCTCCGTTTGTGTTTCTGGGGGATGAAGCGTTTCCTCTAACAAACTTTTTATTAAGACCCTATCCCCGCAGGCAACAATTACATGGGAACAACTCCAGATCGGTTTTCAATGAAAAATTGTCTGCAACACGAGTGACAGTGGAATGCACCTTTGGAATAGCTGTTTCCAAATTCCGAATTTTGCTTAAAGCAATAGAAACATCTGTTGACAATGCAATAACAATAGTGCAAGCAGTTTGCTTGTTGCATAATATAATTATAGACATGGATGGTCCAGTAAAAACGACAGAACACAATATAAAGGGTAAATATGCAAAACATAGAACTGTCTAGAGAAAACAATCGACCAACAAATTCAGCATTAAATGCTAGAGAACTTTTTACCACTTATTTTTATGAGAACAATAATCAATAAAAACAATAAATAAAAATGTTATGTCGAAGTGCTTACTTGTTTTTTTTTTTAATTTTTTGGCAATTTTTTCCCACACTAAATCAGTTTTATATCGATTTTTATAACATTCTTCGCGTTTATCCCATAAAATGGGATTCACAAACACTTCACTTATTAAATTTTCTTCAAACTCCATTTTAACTTCCTTTAGGAACACGATAAAAATCAAACTGGTTGATTTGAAGCAACCAGACTACTTTTCGTAGCGTCGGTCGCACAAGTTTTTCCTTGATACGGACAATCCTCTACGAGTATACAGTTTGATTATGAAAAGCTTTAACGATAAAGCTTGAACGATCATGAAACAAACATGTGCGACCGTGCTACCACATCGCGCTACCGCTTTCCTGTGTTAATAAAGGCCCCGACCCATAGAATCAGTTGCGTCCGTTCGCTGCCGGATTCACCTGACAGCTGTGAGTTTTGCCGGACACAACGGATTGGGGTGACCCATAGAATCCGTTGCGGTGTCTCAACTCAACACAGAAGAGAAAATTTCAAATTGGTTCTTACTGCGCATGTCATCAGAGAGAAAATTTCAAATTGGTTCTTACTGCGCATGTCTCTCTTCTGCCGGACGCAAAAAGTTAAAAGTTGGGCTACTTTTTGCGTTGCGTCCGTTGCATCCGATGCTTATGGGTCACCTCTCATAAGATCGTGTGTATTTAATCGAGCTGTCAGGTGAATCCGAGAGCGAACGGACGCAACGGATTCTATGGGTTGAGGCCTTAAGGACAGACAATAGGGTTTATAGTTGTTTGATATTTTGGTCGTCCGATGCAGCGCACGTCGCTCGTAGTTCAATCGCGCGACGGCTGCCAATTAGGACATTGGGTAACGTTGAGGTTGACGCGACGCGACGCGCTATTGTGCGTTGGCCTTAACTCTGAGGACGGCTTTGGTGCAGTAGTATAGAGTGTGAAGTAGGTAGGCCGGACGCGTGGGTTCGAATCCCGCTCTGGGCATCTACTTTTCCTTCAACCTCCCAGTTTTATCTGGACGCCGTCCTTGAGGTTATATACGAAATTACATCCACCTTATTTCAATCTACTGCACCACAAAAATGGGAAGGCTGCTACCCTGGTTGTACGATGGACCGGCAATTAGGTCTGAGTGTTCCAGATTAGCATAAGCCTCCTCTTTTTAAATAATAAAAAAAAAACCTATAACACTGGAAGAATGTCTTTCGTCGATCGCAACATGGTTTATTGTTGATTGGTTTGTAGATCACCATATACCTTTATGAATTTTGAGATGCAGAACACAATTTGACTTTTGAAAAACTACTACTTATCCCAGGTCATGAACTCATTTTCTTCACTCTCACTGCTCACATCAAGCATTAAAAACAAAAAATTGAGTTCGTCTCTTAATTATTTAGAAATTTTCGTTCTGGCATTGCTTGACACAAATTAAACAATATTTCACGTTGATAGCTCAAATATCTCGATCAAAAGTGGTGTTTCTAATTCTAGCATGCTTTAGTAAAATAATTTTTAACAAATTGAAGACTTATAATTTCTTGAGACTAAGACTTTCCAACAAAATACACTCAAAAGCAATGGTAGTTCACAATCCTCTTTGCATAAATGTATAAACAAAATTATATTATTTCTTTGCCGGGCCGGTATAGGTAGGTTAGGTACCTACCCGGCGACGACGCGTTTTCATCCACTTTCCACCTCCCAGACAATCTCCGTATTAAGAAAGAATTCCTTTCAGACTATCCTATCGTCGGAAAAGAGCCAAGGCAACGAAGTAAGAAGAAAAAAGGAATATCAAGCACAATTTATCCCTCCGGCAAGGCAACTTGTCCAACAGAAACCTCCCGCCGTGTCCTAAATATAATGCAAAGGCGAAACAGCATTAAGATTCGAAATCAACTCAAGAGGAAGACCACCAACGCAACGTCGACAACTACTGAACCACTCCTTTGTCATGTAAAATACTATGACCAACTTCTGCTGTCAGTTTCCGTTATAACGAGTAAAACAAAAAAAAAACACAAGAAGAAATATGTATGTAAGTCGGTTGATTATTCATTCACCACAGTGAAACCGCAATTCGTAGCAGAAGTACCAGCACTTCAGTGTTCAGTCCAGTGATGATTTCGGCCCCATTGCTGATTTTGCAGTTACTCCACTGACACTCTTCATCATTTCCGTCGGACATGGAACAATTAAATTTCAAATGAATTTTCAATTGTTCTCCTTTTTGGTAATGGTCGTTGTTCAACTACAATAAAATTATAAGCGGCAAAGTGTTAAAGTGTATAAACTATAGAAGACAACTCAGCCTGCATTTTTTTTATAATATTATACTCGTTAAGATTTCTATTCAGTTGATATAGGTACATTCTATATTGTAGAAGAATTTGATTTGATTTTAAAATCACAATACTCCAACTAAAAATAATAAAATTCTTTTATTATTAAATTTTTTCATGTAAATTGTAGAAGAACGTTAACATTTTACTGAAAGTCTCGGATTTGGAGTAGCCAAGAGAAACCTTGTCGTTTTCGGTGGGTTTAGGCTTTAATTCTTTATTTGAATCGGAATGCCAAAAAAAAGAGAAGATGAGCACCGGCTACTCAGGGCAAAGAGGACACCACACCAGGCTGGCCGAATTCACTGAGTTCAACTGGAAACCTTTGGTGTACATACATTATGAAAAGTCTCACCCACCTCTTCAGGACAGTCCCTTGTCCATAAAGTTTTACAATCTTCAAAATCTTCTTTTGGTTCAACTGGAAAGCTGAAACCCGATCTACAGGTCACAAAGCTTGCGAATTCGGTCCATGGACACCCACTGCAAGGGATAGAACAGAAACGTCAAAGGATGAAATCCTGGTACAACGACATTGACTGGACGAGATAAAGCGTCGAATAGAGAAAGATCCTCCGTACAGCGATAGAAAAAACAGATGTATTGTGATTATGACAGAGCACCCGTATTGCATTTCAAAGTACACGTCTGTACCCCTTTTTACTAAACCACCCTCAAATTTATTTTGTGGTAAATTCAAAAAAAGCTTCTTATTTGAACTAACGGCTATATCCGGTTGCAGTCGATTTTCATTATTTCCACTCTTTTTAATGTTGTTTTCACTTTATACAGGGCAAATAATGTTTACTGTGGGAGATTTGAATGAAGCCTTAAAATTATTCTTTATTGTTACAAAACCTTTAATGCCTATACGTGGTTTTCACATTGGCAGGTACTCTATATGAGCGGCCCGACTTATCGCGTACTTGTCTCAGCATATCGAATCGCTTCCAAGCAACTGTAAACCAATGGTGAGCAACTAAATTCCGTCTTTCCGTCAGCATGCTTTCCTTTTTACTCCATTTTGTCCGCTCCCAATAGACATGCTGCGTAGGTGGTGGAGTTCTGCGAAATCCGGACGTGTCACTATCGCACCACAGGTACATTCAAATCCATGCAATAAATGTGATATTGTAAAATGCAATCCCAAAAAAGCAACTGAAGATTATATTAAACGATGCGCCCGGTATTTTCCTCAAAACTCTACCATAAATTGTACCCTTACAAAAAGCTTTGAGCTGGCATGTCCAGCAGAGAGCAGACGAATGCCTAGTAGATTGTAGATCTATGATTTGTTATGGTAACCTGTAATGTTTTTTTTTAGTGTGATGTTATCCACACATATTTCTCTAAAGCCTTTAACAGAGTTAAACACTATAGTCCCTAAACTATCTGCATTTGGTTTTTATTCTTCTCTTCTTCTGTTATGATTAGGATCATATTTGGTAGGTTGAGCCAAATACGTAAATTGGAATAAGTCTATCTCTTACAATATCTGTCCCCTCTGATGTTCCTCGAGGAAGACACCTTGGACCTTTGCTTTTTACCTTTCTGTAAATGATAGTTCCATATCATTGAATCGTCTCTTTGTCTTATGTTTGCGGAAGATATGAATTTACCAAAATATATTAGATTGGCATCTGAGTTTTACCTCCAAACGAATGAAATAGGTTACTTTGTTGGTGTTCTACACATCAAATAAATCTTAATGTGTCCAAATGTCAAAACATAACCTTTTGTCGCTCAATTACCAATTTTAATTATGAATCAATTAGCTCAATTTGTGTCTATGGCGATCTGTTTGCTAGAACAAAGCCACGAAGTCGAAGTAGTTACCATGGACTTCTCTAAGGCTTTGGATTTCTCATCACATCATTTATCTTAAGTTAAGAGCTCATGTTTGTCCTCCGCTATTTATTCGGCCCTATCGTAGTAACCGTCGGAGCGGAATTCTCTCCGATCGGAGACATTTTGCTTCGTGGTAGTTCTCCGATCGGACGATCCGACGTTCTCGGATAATTTTTTGTTGCGGAGATTTTAGTTTTGGAAATGCAATGCATTGCCGCATTTGTGAAAAATTTCTTATTACTTCGAAGCAAAATTGAATCTCCGAAAAAAATGTGCTGCGGAGAAATCTCCGCTCCGACGGTTACCTCGATAGAGCCGATTAAGTGGATGAGATCGTACTATTATGATCGTTTCTATAGGGTAGTATTCCATTGCCCTGCATCAATTCCCATTTCTACCACATCCGTTGTTCGACAAGGCAGCTGTCTTGGTGAACTCTTATTTTTCCTTGCTATAAATCACAAGACTAATTCCCACTCTAATTCATCCATCTACATAGACGACATATGAATTAAGAAATTATGTCCACACCTCTTGATTCTACTTTTCTTCAGTAGGGCTTAAAATCTTTTTTCGTGTCTTCTTTACGATCATGGCAATTGTTGTGACGAAAGGCTCAATTTCCAATTCCACATCGATCGAATTATTGCTAAAGCGAACTCCTCCCTTGGTTTTATAAACCACTGATCCAAATACTTCTCAAACACTTCTGTTACTAAATCACTATACATAACATTCGTAAGGTCTATCCTTGAGTATATATGCCTTTCAGGTCTGGTCTCCTTTCCAAATTTCCCACTTAATAAGAAATAAAGCCTTTCAACGCTTCAACGCCACCTTCCTTGGAATAATCCTCTTTTCTTTCGCCCTACGAAGATCGGTCGCTTTTAATTATCTTACTCGTAAAGCTTCATGTAGTTGTTGACGTAGTCTTTTTGCACCAAGTAATTACTGGTGTCATCGACTGTCCCGCACTTCTCGACAACATCTTTCTTAAAACCAACTCCCGCAATCTTTGACCCATTCCTCTCGATAACCTTCCTACTTACCGCACTATTTATGGCCAATTCATCCCTATCACTCGAATGTTACACTTAGCAAATAGTGTTCAGCATAATATTGATTTTGATAAAAGCTTATCTTTCTTTAGAATAACATTAAGCTGTTACTATCCTGAATCCCCACAATATTTCAGTTTTTAAGATAGGTTAAGTTATTTAATTTTTTTGTGTAAGTGTATAGAGGGTATAGGAGTTATCTTCGATTCCAAATCAAATTTTTCTTACTTATCTTCCGTAATTCCAAAGAATTTCTCGGACTATTTTAACTCTCCATTTTGCGAGAAATTGGCAAGTACTCCGAATTCATTACCATGAAAAGCCCTTTCTCGATAAGCCGTTCTGAACCAGCAGAAAATTGCAGGTCCCCTTCATTCCCTCACAAGTCATGGTTGTGAGAAATACGCTAGGCAATGGGGCTCCTCGCTCTGCTGTTCCTTGTTTTTTTTTATTTTTAACTCTCAAGGCGCTGAATTACTACTTTACTTCTTTATTAAGATCATACTTTAATTTTGCGTTAAGTATGGAACCCATACTATGCTGTACATTCTAATCGAATAAAAAGCATCCAAAAACGTTTAACTAGAACAGCAATATACTAACAGACTAAATTGGAGTTTTTGAATTGGTTCAAGATGTAGTCTATTGTACAGATTGTTTTCATTCGTGATATTATTGCTCATCGAACTGATTGCTCCTTTTTACTTTCGTTGGTAAAAATCAATGTTCCTTTAAAAGTATTGCGATTACTTAAATTTTTTTTAACCTTTTTATAGAGTAAACTACAGACTCAATGAACCGATTACTAAATGCCTGGAAAAAAGCAAATCTAGTTGTTATGTTCTGTTAGCTTAGCCAATCTGATCTTGAGACCAGCCATCATACCCACTGCCGCATCTTTATATTCCACGATGGATAACCCTACTGACGGAACAAAGAATTTTATGTGCGTTTCGGAGCCTTTTTAGCAAGGAAGATAAATCACCTTCTAAGGTATCCGTTGTGGTACCCGTTGCGTGATGGTTAGCATGTCCACCTGCACCTGCTAACCCAGAGGTTCGAATCCAGCAGAGGCAAAAATGTTTTTTCAACGGGTATCGCCTTTCGCGAGGAATTGGCAAGTCCTCCGTTAGTAAATTCATTACCATGAAAAGCGCTTTCTCAATTAGTCGTTCGAAACCGGCAGAAAATTTTAAGTCCCCTCCATTCCCTCACAAGGTATGGTTGTGAGAAATGCGCTAGGCCCAGGGGCTCCTCGCTCTGTTGCGCCACCCTATTTTTTTAAGGTATCCGTTTTTACAGGATCATCATTTACTTGCGATTAAGTCTCGAGTGAAAACTCATAGTCTTTATTAACAATTTTTGTTATCTGGCTACTATATATATAGCCAGCCCGCACTGGTAAAAATCCATTTCCTAAAAAATTAAAAAAAATAGGCGTACGTTATTTAATTTTTTTTTCTTTAAACGTAGCTCAGTGTCTTATAAATGGGTGTGTATCTGGTTTCCTTTTAACAATGTATAGATTCGAAAAAGCATAATCACTACATATTAACGAAGGCGGCACCCATAGAAAGGCGAAGTACCTACCTTTCTAACCTTAAAGCAAGTCTTGTTTTGCAATTTAAAGTTTTAAAATTTCACCCCGGAGACACATAAACAAACTCAATTAGTGTCCTATTTGAAATTAGAGTTTAATAACTAATCCAACTCCGACACAAAGTTCAAATTTTGTTTCTAGTTAAAGCATAAATTATTTGTGAATGGGGTCTTACGATGAAATTTATTATCATGTCCCAAAATAGTTGAGCCTTTAAGATGTCGACTTGCCTCATCATCAGAATCGACAAATATTTGTTTTCAAAAGCAACCAGAAGTGAAGATGCCCTTAATGGAAATATTTTGCAAATATTTACCATGTCTGCCAAGCAATCCCTTTGCATTCAATCTTTGTACCTCACCACAAACGAAAGGACATCATTTATTTATACGTCAGCCATGTCTCTCAGGCGCAGGCGGCCGTATAAACAGCATAAAACTGCAAGTGCAGCAAACCAGCAATATATACATTTTCACACAATTTTCAAGAACAAGCAGTGTAAGAATTTGGCTACACAACAAACGCATAGAGTAATAAATTAAGAAGTTTCAAACGTGTTCTTTTTTAAATAAAATAACTCGAAATAACCATGTTTAATGTTTCAAACTTTTCCAAGGAAAATGAAAAGTTGACAGTTGTGTATGCTTTTCAAATTCAAAAAAGCCAAAGAATAATCGTTTGTGGTGTGGAAGAAGATGGGTACATTACATACATTATAGCCCCAAACACTGCCAACATATACGAAAGAGCTATTCCAAGCCTGGGTGATTGGCTTGGAATAGCTGAAACAACAAACAAGAGAAACTTAATTCGTTTTTGTACTTAATGAATCGTTTTTAGGAGATGAAAGCATATTCAAATGATCTATTCACTCGAATCGAAACAACATGTGTGTGCCAAAATCATCGTCCTCATTCGTGCCAAAAAAGGGGATTTATACTATAATATCAGCATAGAAGAACCTTTAGCTCTGTAGTCCTTGCTGGATAAAAAACGATTTTCATGAACAGTTGAAGGCTAAACGAAAAACAGAAACAAAACCAACTTGATAAAAGAGAAGCATAAACTTACTACTTCTTTGCCCAGTGGCGTGGAAAATTGAATACTTGCTTCAGAACTCACTCACGCTAAGCAACAGCTCCTAGCATATACATAATACATATAATGCCTCTGTTTTCATGTCTTTGAAAACTAGCTTTGCCAGCAGCCTTAACTTATATGTATATACAAGAATAAGGCAAACTACTGGTTTTTTTTAAATTTTTTTGTTTTTGCTTTTGATACATTCCCAATCGTATTTTAATAAGTAACTCAACTGTAGAATAACAACCATCGTATCTTCACAAGTAAAGAGGCAAGTGGTTTTCGCGCTTGGTTGCTCTTTAATCGTCAAGTTCGTGCCTAATTGTGTTTGCTTAGTCTTACTCTCAAAACCAATACCGGCAGCTGATATTAGATTAGTGATCGACACGTAACGGTGGGAGGGGGCTGGTAGATTTTGAAACAGTGAGCGGAATGATGGATGGATGGATGTTACATTTCTCCACGGAAAAGGGTTTTAGTTAAGTGGAGTTAAAAGCAGATTAATTGAAATATATACAAAGAACTTAGCTGTTGCGACAGTATTTTTTGCTTTTCACGCAGTCTTCTTTTTCTTCAAGCTCAAGGAACAAAACCAAGCATGGGGTCTGAGGTTGCCACAAACCTTTTTCTTAAAACCTCATTTCGTCTTGTTCTGATGCACTTGGATTTTTCTAGGTTGTGTTCGGATGAATTTCAGGGCTACCTAGTTGTATGTATAGTTTTTCTATACTCTGTTCAACAAAAATATGCAGCACAGGAAAGATATTGATGCTTACCTCTCACTCACACTCCTATGATAACTGTAAGTATACTTTTCAAATCGAAGCTCTGACAGGGTTGGTTTTTTTTTATAATTAGCACGCACATCAAGGGGCTATGAATACCCTTATAATGTAATAGAACACAGTGCGAGCATTTAGGAAAATAGGAGAGGATTTAATAGGAGACACCGATGCACATTGCTTTTGAACTTTTGTGAATCGTAATGCTGCGGAAATACAGAGCCAGGTAAAGCATTCCACATACGGGTGGTGCGACTAAAATAAGAATCTCTGTACTTGACTGTACGCTTCCGAAGTTGGGCTCAAGGTAGAACTGATGAGCATTCTTAGCGAGGTGGGTGTTGCGGCTAAATTGCTTCAGGGGAGGAATGCAACTGGCTACTTTACTAAAGCACTGTTTGTGAAAACAGCGATAAAAGAGAGACAGACAGGTAACGTTTCGACGATGTTCAAGAGAATCAATCGATTATACAATTGAACCATCACCTATCAATTTTGACGCTCTATTTTGTACCCTATCAAGTAGGCGCAAAGATGTTTGAGGAGCACCAGACCAGATATGGGAGTTATGCTCCAGTTTTAGGCGGATGAAGGCCTTATTAATTGTAGCCAGATCAGAAGGGGTGAACTTCCTGCATCGTCTCAAGAAGCCTAAGCATTTAGCAGCGTCTTTGGTGACCTCAAATATGTGGTCATTCCAACGTAGATCATCGTTTACACACATACCCAGTACTGCCAGCTTTTCGGTTTCTTGGATGCAGGTACCATTCATGGATAATGGCAATGGGGGAATGTTAAGCTTCAACGACAAGAGACAACATTGAGTTTTCGAAGCATTGAATTCTACTCGGTTCTTATGACCCCATGTAACAATGCTGTCAAGGTCAGAATTCAATCAGCTTATCATACGCAACCATTCCAGTTCCATATCCGAAGAGCAGGGACGTGAATTTGAAAACGAATATGAAAAGCTGAGTGTTTAGTCGACAGCAAAACAGTTAAGCGGACTAGAAGTTTCAGACAAGAGATCATCTATGAAAATGAGAAAGAGAGTCGGAGACAAAACGGAGCCCTGGGGCACACCAGCATTTATGAAGTGGGTATCAGACTTGAAGCCATCCAATACAACTTGTATTGAACGGTCGGGAAGGTATAGTTTCTAATCCAACGAAGAAGAAACTCACCGATACCAAAAGCACGCATTTTCGATAAAAGAGCCTGATGCCAAACTCTATCAAATGCTTTAGAAATATCAAGCGCAATAATCTTACTTTCTCCAAATCAATGTAAGGATTGGTTCAACTTTTCGGTGAGATAAGCCATCAAATCAATAGTGGACCGTTTGCTACGAAAGCCGTACTGGCGGTCGTTAAGAAGCTTTCGTTCTTCAAGACGTGTATAAAACACAGATTTTTTTATAACACAGATTTTGTAAAAGCTTTCGACAGGGTGCACCGTAAACTTCTTTTAATAAAGTTAGAGAAAATAGGTTTCAAATCTGTTTTTCTCAATTGGTTGAAATCGTATTTATCTAATCGAAAACAGATAGTCAAAATCGAAGATGAACATTCGTTTTTTATCAATGTTTTATCGGGCCTGCCTCAAGGAAGTCATTTAGGACCACTTCTTTTCAATTTATTTGTCAATGACATTCGAGAATGCCTGAAGTTTGCAGGTTGTTTAATGTTTGCTGATGATTTAAAACTTTATTTTCAGATATCTTTAATTGATGATTGTGTAAAATTTCAACAGGATATAGATTCTTTTTTCGATGGTGTGAACATAATCACCACGAACTAAATATATCTAAGTGTAAGATATTGAGAGCTTTTCGCTCTTCGCCTAGGGTATTGTTTAATTACAATCTAGGTAGCGAAAGCCTTTCTTCCGTCAGTGAAATCAAGGATCTCGGTGTTTTTTTTGTAACCAGGTTGTCTTTTTCAGCACATGTGAATTATATAACATCTAAAGCGAATTCGTTGCTGGGTTTCTTGAAGCGTAACACAGAAGTATTCAAAGATTGTTATACTTTGAAAACGATTTATAAATCCTTGATAATACATATATTGCAATATTGTAGCGTTGTTTGGTCTGCTTTTTATCAAAATTCATCTGACAGAATTGAAAATATTCAAAGAAGATTCACGCGCTTTGCTTGAAGAAAATTGAGGTGGTCAGATGGTATACCTAGCTATAGCTATAGATGCGCGTTAATCGATTAATAATCTCTAAAAAGTCGAAGAGAAACTCTTTGTGTTGTTTTTATGAAATATATCCTCAACAACAAAATTAAATCTCCAGATTTATTAAAACTTATCTCATTTTATGTTCCTGAGAGAAATCTGAGAAACAGAAGTGTTCTCTCTATAATTCCTAGTCACAGCTCACAGGACGAACTATGGACGAAATGGGCCCGTAACCCGTTCTCTATCTCTTTTTAAATTTAATTCACTTGGAAGTCGACCTTCAAATGAGTAAGGTTATGTTTAAGAGTATTGTTTCAAGTATTTTTAATTATGTTTAGAGATAGTTTAATTTAATAATTATATTAACTGTAGTCAATAGATTTATGTATCCATTGATGAAATAAATAAATAAATAAATAAAATCATAGGAGAATATGACAGATTGAAAAGTTTACGCAGTGGTTTTGCCGGTGTAGAAGAACACCTCTTCAGAATAACGGTGGGGATACCATCTGGACCAGCAGATTTGTGTATATTGATATCTTTGAGGACTCTCCTACAATGCTGGATCAAATAACACTGGCAGGAGCATTATGGCAAAAAGCGTCTCAGATTGCACCAAAAATGGATCCAATTGTAATTTAAACTTTTGGAGCTGATTTCTTTTTTCATTGATCCTATAATTTTTTTAGTGCTTTTTATATTTTTCGTGATACTGACGAATTAATTGTGCAACGGAAAGGGAGGAAATGGTGGGAAGAGAAGCTTTATTTCAAATCTCAATCACATTTAAGGCTACAAATTCAGATACCTTTGAAACGGTCGGTTTTTTTTTTTGTTTTCTTAAGTTCCATTAACCTATGCAAATAGTCTTATATGACATTTTCAAATGTTGGCAAGTAAACTGCTTTCAATGGTTGAATCGTCCCAAAAATCAAATAATTTACTTTACGTCTAGAGGTAGATGAAGACATTTTCGACTTAAAAAAAATACCGATATTTGACAAAAATGTCTTTTGTTTTAATTTAGAATTTACTTTTAATACCTAAACTTTCCGGTCAAGCGAAACACAACTCTTTACATGACAAAATAGAATAATTTTTTTGCCAGCCAGAAAAATTGAATTTATTTTTTTTTTATCTAGCATTTGTTTTGAGGACTTGTAGAGTTTATTTGAGTTTCAACGATACATTAGTTTATCATTTCATTTACGTAGAATTTTTGTTTTATTTATTTACACTTACGTATTAAAATATTATTTTATAGTGTTGAGGAATATTTACAAAAAAAAAAAAAAAATGGTGTTAGGCTAGGTTAGGTTAGGTGTGATGTGAGGTGAATGTTGGTTCATTATCAGTATTACTTGCTATGAGGTTAGTACTTAAAATAAAATCAAAAAGTGACTTACCACTTTCATTTATGTCAGTACTTCCCCATACTGTGTGATGCGCATTGGCATCGCATCCAATGATGAGGTAGATCTTCTGCCGTTCTGCTTCAGCGACAATCCTTTTTAATAAGTCGCCTGGGGGAGGGCCAGCATGGTCCAGTATTTGTTGTCACTGGTCTGGTATCTTACTGTGGTTACATCTCGATTGCTGTAATTAGGGAGCAAAAATACATTAGTGCTACTTCTTACACCAATATGCAGGATCTGGGTTCACCTTTGTCCTTCATATACAGCAGATTATATCCAGGAGCCCCTAGTCCATGGACGATGGATTTGATGATCCAAGGCTCTTGGATAAGGAAAATATCTTCCCCTCTCTTGTTGAGGCGGAGAAGAAGGGAGGCCGAAGCCTGCTTGGAGTGTTGGAGGTTAATCTGTGTTAGCTGCACCATCTTGGGAACAACTAAGTAGACTAACCCCCACCACAGTCTGGTTGAGGTCGTCGTCTGTTTCGCTCTCAGAGTTTGACCTAAGAAGGTCATCCTCGCTGAGCGAAACCTCGTTAGCGGAGCCATCAGTTTCCAAGTGGGAGAATTTGATGACGTTTTGGGCATCCAAGTGGGATGTGGAGGGTCTATTTTCATGCGTTTCAGCAGAGGATGTGCCGAGCTCATCTATCTCCATGGATGAAGGGTCGGCTTGCCCTGCGGGTTCTTCCACTGAAGACGCACTTTTTGTTTCGGGAGATGGAACGATGTTCTGTTCTTCTTTCTTCTTTTTTTTTGTATATTTTTAAGGCAATGTTTGACCAGCCGAACCGAATCACGCCTTTTGTCGCAGACAGGGGAGCAAGGGAGTCCTTATTGATGACTATTATAGCCGATCTATAGTGACCCTCCGGCTCTTCCAGCTTCGCGACTTTCAAGTCATGATTAGGCAGGGTTGGATTTCCAAATTGTATCATTTTCATGATTGTATCTTTGCAGGAGAGTTCTGCTGGTAGTTTAGCGCGAGCCCTAGGCCTGCAAGGGATATCCTCCCTTGACACGACTTCAAGCTTAGCACCAGGCCAGAGTCCTCTAACTTACTTTTCGCGAGCTTATACAGATGGCGCGATCTCTTTCCATCAAACGCGATTAAACTGACGCGTCCCTGATACCATCCTGCGTCCTCAAAGATGGCAGGTTCCACTGGGTTTTCCATCATAACAGTCCAGTAGGAGGCCTGGAGCTTGTTCATGATAATCGCCCATTGATCGAAAGAGATCGCACCATCCGCGTTACTCCTGTCAATGACAGCGAAAATGGGTTTGTCCTTCAGTGCGTCACTGTACGACATGTCCTTTTTGGAGCTGAGGGTGCTTGATTTTTGCACCTTAGGCCTTTTGGCATTCGGGGTTGACTGCTCGAACGAACGTTGGCGCTTAGACGTTGAGTCTGTGCAGTTTTTTTCATTTATGGCAATGATTTTCATTGCCCACTCAAGTTTGGCAGATTGCGTTGAATCAAGCTTAGGTTTAGGTACCGCACCTAACACCTTCGCAATTTTCTCCGCATTCCGTCTTTCTTTGTGGTTTGGGAAGGTAGGGAGGTTGGGATGCCCGTCGTTGTCCGTTCTGTAAGACACAATTTCACCTTCAGCTTGGGGGTTAGGGGGATTGGAAACCTTTTCGTTTTCAGTTCCACTGTAAGTCACAGTTTCACATTCAACTTGGGGGTTAGGGGGATTGGAAACCCTTTCGTTTTCAGTTCCACTGTAAGTCAGTTTCACCTCCAACTTTGGGGTTAGGAGAATTGGACACCCTTTCGTTGTTTGTCTCACTGTTAGTCACAGTTTTACCTACAACTTGGGGGAGGGAAGGAGTGTTTCCGGAGCTCGAAGGAAGTCCTCCCCTTTCAGCCACGGAGCCGATAGTCTCGGCACCCGTACCGTCCGGTTTGGTCGACCTTGAGTCCTTTGATATAGGATGGGATGAGGTGGGAGGTTGGAGCATTGTTTTTGATGAGGGTAGCCCCTTTGTCAACATATCACAGTTCGCGTTAGAACCGAAAGTCTCGGCCAGAGAGTCACTGCAACCCTTCCACTTGTGTGGGTATCCTCCTTAGGAGGGGCGTTAGAACCAGAGGGCTCTCCACATTTGTTGGTTAGCTTTGTAAGGCCTTCCTCGAACTGCAGTCGGCTCCCCAGCCCTTCCGCAAATAGCTTTTTCTTCCTTCTTCGTAAATAAATTTGTCACTAGCGACTTATCCTCCTTCGAGGCCAAGCCATCGCCGGCAGTCGCGACACCTGCCGACTTTTGAACGTATATCCCCGTTCGTTTTTTATTCCGTTTATTTACTTTCTCCATTATTTTCAGTTTCCAAGTTTTCCAACATTGAGGTTTTGTTTTCTGTTTTGAGTTATGTTGGTTGGTCAGGTTCTGCAGCTGGATTGCTGGAGAAGATGTCCTTAAGCACCCCCACCACGACAAGGTCAACTCATAGGGGGTGCATACAGTTTACATAGCATTTCCCAATTTTTTCAAGTGTCTTGTGCACCCTCTAAAACCTTTTCGATCGGAGACTTTTTGTGCTTCATTAAAATCTCATTTGGCATCTATTCCGTCTATGCAGATTCAAAAGTTTTTCACTCCAACCTAATCTATACGCTTCATTTTTTTTTAGATATTGTTCGAAGATACCAAAAGAACGGCAGCCGAAAACGTTCACTGATGCTCTCAACAATTGCAGCAAGGATTTATACCCTTCGATACATTGCTCTTGACGATTTGCGTCACTTTGCCAGTCTCGGTAGCTTCAAGCAAACGCTCGTTTTCATCTCTGCGCAGATTGAGTATCTGAGAAATAGAACAAGCCAAGAGTGATTGAACGGAAGTTTCCTGCGAAGAGATAATCGACATATTGTCGAAAAGCCAAGAAGAATAGATATAGTCATAGAACTTTTGATTGCGATTAATGAAAAATGATTTCTACTGGTACTAATAAAATCAATTAATTGATTAAGGACATAATGTACATAAATATTTTGCGAAAATCTAGCGAAAATCTAAAAACTACTTTTTAGCAATTTTTAAAATATATAGCCTCTGAAAATTTAATGCAAAATTTTCAAAACGGCTTTTCATTTTTCACTTTTTGAAAAAATAAGTTTTTTCAAAAGCAAATATTCCAGTTCTAAGACTTTGTCAAAATATGTTTCGACAAAAAATTAGAAAAATCAAAAACACTGTTTTGAAAATATTCAAATAACAAATTTTTTTTTTTAATTTTGAAAAAATTTCAAAAATCAAAAATGTTTAAATGTTGATTGCAACTTTTTCAAACCACCTAGGACTTCTTTAATATAACATTTCGACAGAATCGTCTTAGCCATTATCGAGAAAGTCGGGTATTAAATAAACGCCACTATGGGTGTACCGTTTTTAAACTATTCCAAAAAAAAATTTTACATCATAAGAAACGCACCTTTAAATAATAATCCGTCTAATCAAGTGAAAAGTAATGCACTAACAATTATACTCCACGGTCCCGAACTGGTTTTAATTTTTTAATTTTTTTCTCGACTTTCTGTTTTTTATTTTGGCAGTTGATTGCATTGCGCAAGCGGATACCAGATGTGTGCAACGTCACTCTTTTTTTTACGTGTTTGGATATTACTTCTCGTTAAAAAGTGACACTGTGCTACGTTTGCTTTGGGATCTCATGTCTTTGATGAATACCATGTGTTTTATTAGAAAGAAAACAGCGCACTGAACCAACATACATTGCAGTCAATTTGCGCTAAACAGAGTTTCTCTTCCAGGCCATTAAATGGAATAAACACAGGACCCTAAGCAGCGATGATAACGTACCATGGCTAGAGACACAGATACCTCTTTTATTTCCAGTTATGCTTCCCTAACTTCCCCGCTGACATTAATTTGTAAATGACAGTAACAACAGTAATTCCCATTCGCCCATTATTTTCAACCGCACATTTCTAATTTAACTCCAAATACTCTTCAGGGCCAAGAACACTTTTAACCACTAATACTAACATTCTTAAGAACTTTCATTTCATTTCCACGAGTAAATAAAAACAACAAAAAAAACCTCAAACTACATTGTAGGGCTAACCTCGGCACAAACTCTCGCCCACGCACAAAACCACAGCACTGAGAGAACGAAGGCATTTCCCATCGGGTGCTGCTCCCGGAAGTCCTTATCTCTCCCTAGAAATAATGTTTATTTCTTTTGACATGCAAAGTGGTTGCCTTTTATCTGTGGCGTAGCAAAATGCAAAGTTTGCTTTTGAAGTTCGCCCACTGCCGGCCTTGCTGTCCTTTTTTGGTCGTTTTTTTTTTTATTTCATTTTTTTTTTTTTTTCTTTTTTGAGCAACAGAGCGCACCTTGCTTGCTGCACCATATCGCACTCAACACAACAACAGCTCCTTTGAACCAAACAAAAACGGATAAAACAAACTCTTTTGTGTACACAGCGTTGTATTTTCTGCGGTCGGTTAGGTGGGTACTTTGCCAAAGGAGCAGGCTGTATTTGCAATCATTTATCTACACCACCCACCTTCGCATATAAAACAGGTACACGATGATGCAAACAAAATAAAAATAAAACACCTATCCTTGGACGGCTGACACCGATGTCGCAGAAAGCAAAAGCATACCAAACAACAAACGCCTTAGTTGAAACACTTTTTGCTGCAGCAATAAAGGACGAGCAGTTGCTGTTCAGCGACTTCCTGCATAATATTCGTTTACTCCTTTGTGGTAGTTTTTGCGTTACTTGATATTTTCTTTTCTTTCTTAAGTTTTTTGTTATAAATAATGGTGTTTGTCCACCTCTGAACTAATGGAGGAGGCGGTAAAAAGTATAGTAACAGCAGGTCAAAAGTTAAGGGATAGAAAACTGTCTAAGTGCCAAGCTATCATATCGTAGCACTACCGCAGTGGCTAAAGTGCAATCTGTAATCCTTTTTTGCAGAGATTTTTTCACTCCTGTTCGCAATCCTTCAGCACAACTGTTCTCCCACTTCAGTGGTGGGATGAAGAACAAATCCAAAATGTATGTATTCGATCAGAGATATTTTGCTTTGGACTATTTATTTTTATTGCTCTGTTCCACATTGGGTTGGAATAAGTTTTAATCCAGGAAATGTGTTTCGTGTTCGTGTTACTGAAACAGAAAAACAAGATCAAGAAAACTTTTAGCAAGTGCTTACATATCCGTTAAATATAGTGTCTGTATTTATGAATTTAGCTTCTTTTTTTTAAATTGGTTTCGCTCCATAAGGACTTTTGAAATTGTTGGAAGTCTTTGCTTTAAAGGCAGCATTTCTAGTTCGACAAAAAAATTCAACTTGAAGAGGTTGTTTTGGAATTTTATTTTGTTTTCAAGAGCAATTCATAATGTTAACTTTTTTCATTGGCCTTGACCGATAAAAACGTCAGTCGGAGCTAGTTTTATTTATTTTATTTTATTTATATTAATAACATTTTAAAATATCTTATTAATATAGAGTTTAAGAGCACTAGCGGCGAATGGCTATCGACTCTCGGAGCTAGTTACTTTCGTTGCGTTCATAGAAATTGATAATTACTTTAGAATTTAGATGGCAGAGGCCTAGATGGAATTGTAAAGGGTCCACCCCTTTTTTTCAACTAGTCCTTATTTCGTGAATGGTAACACTTAGCTCACGTCAGTGGCGTAGTTAGGAAATTTTTCGGGGGGGGGGGGGGGGGGGGGGTTGTTTTCCAATTTATTGATATACAAAAATAAAGTGCAGAAAATAAGAAGATATGAAAATACACGAAATTATAAATCAGTTCTTCTCTGCTTTGCGCGAATCATTCGATAACTTCTTTCACCTTAATGTCAATGTGCCTGTTAATGCTCATAAGAGCAAGCCCATTCAGCCTATCTTCGCCTGTAGAATTCCTAATCAAATATTTTAGACGCCTCAACGTGGAAAAACTACGCTCGCTGCTAGCAATGGTCGCAGCCAATGTTGCACCTATTTTCAGAAACTTGAAAATGTTTGGAAAAAGTGCATCGTTACAAAGATTTAATGATTCTATAAATGTCTTTGGTTGAGTTTCTGGCCCAACCCAACGTTACACTTCATTTATTACGGTTGAAGCAGCTGCCTCAGTCGCTGTTGGCCATTGATTCATTATTACTTCCACGGTTTCATCAATATTCTCAACGTCTTTCCCGACCAATTTTTCAGGGATGGTATTTCCGATTATTGACAAAATTTTTTTGTGTTTCGCAAATCTGTCAGATATGGATGATATGAAGTGATCCAGGAAAAGTATGAATATTGATATACGGTAATAATCTTCTGCTGAGCTGCTTTGGTAATTTTGTCGGTGTTTTTGACGATGCACAATCCTGGAAACTTAAATTTTTTAAAATGGATTCTCCTCTGGTATCAGTTTCCAGATATAATGGTAAAAAGCAGCTCTCGGTACATATTTTCATCTATGATATATCGAACTTATCCTACCAACAGAGTTTCATTGCCGGGTAATGTAGACTCGTCTATCTGGAGAGAGAATCTCTTGGCCTGCAATAAATTGCATAAAATGTTTTCCACGTCGCGACCCATCTCGTCTATTCGTCTCTTAACGGTGTTATTACTCAAGGATATTCTTTTTATAATATGTATCTTGAGCGGGCTTATGCAATGCATTGTTGAGGACCTCTGCAATGGCTGGTAAAATAAGTTGCTCTCCAATTGTGAGAGGCTTCGCCTACTTCGCTTTTAGCAGAGATATATTGTAGGACGCTTGCAAGCCATCAACGTTTTGCATAGGACCGTGATAAGTGGTCCTCCATTTTTGAAGGCTTCATGGCATCGTTACTAAATACTTTTTCACATATGAGACACGTCGGCAAGTGTTGATTTGATGGAGATGAAATAAATCCAAACTTTATGTAGTCCAAACTGTACCTACTGTCTCCTTTTTTTTCGTGTCTGCGATCACACCGCCAATCTTAAGTAAAAATGTTTAAAACTACTACTTATGTATAATATCACAATTATACAATACTATGTCAATTTTTTTATACACATGTTTAAAATGTTTCATTAAACTTTTCCAGCCGTATTTATTAGATTTCCCTAAATAGCTCTGAACGGATGAATAGTTATGTAGTGAATAACACTCTATTCTACGTTGCATAAATTCTTATTTATAAACCTATTATAGCAATGATGTGTATTTTCTACCTATTGAACAGCTGGTGCGTAAGAAAACCACCAAAAAGGAAAATCCCAGGTATACTTCACTATCGAAAACAAAACGGTCCCTGAAATCCATCTATGTATCCGCCGGCGTACTAACAGTCCCCTGTCATTTCAAAATAGCGAAGACACAAATTTATTCAGTCTCTATACTACCTAAATCGGCGTTCAGCCTATGTTACGTTCAGAAAGTTTTATAAATAAGGTTTTCTTGTTCAGAGATATTATAAGAGGAACATAGCGCTATTCACTCCCTATTATTGGTTTATAAATAAGGCTGTTCATTTTTAGAATGGCAAAAGTAACGCAACACTACCTTTCAAGTTTAAAATAAGAAAATGTGTTAAGGGGGTCGATTGAAAAACTTTTCGACCCCCAAATCCAGGTTTCGTTTTTGTTGACCCCTAAGAAACCGATATCGACCCCAAGGGGTCGATATCCACCACTTTGGGAATCACTGCACTAGCCAATATCTTACTCTTAACTAAAACACTAACGACATCTGCTGTGATTCAGCTAGCGTGATTATTTAGCAGTGTCAAAAATGTTTCACTAGTTTTCCGCTGAAATGATGCTCGCTAGTATTGCTTAGAATAAGTGGAACCATCTTGAAGTTGGGTCCTAGCAGTCCATGTTTAATAAGTCAATGATTTTAATAAATAGGAGCCCTACTAACGCATTTCAACTGTTTTCTATAGCTCAATGTAGGCAAAACACAAACATACATATATTTAGATACTGATTTGTGAAAAGCTCGAACTTAAATTTTAAATATGAAAAACAAACTTGCATCAATAAAACAAAAAAAAAATAAATGAAGTGTTTAAATGATATTCGACTGAAATATTTTCGGGGGGGGGGGGGGGGGGGGGGCGGTTTATCCCCAAAAACCCCCCCTACGCTACGCCACTGGCTCACGTCTGGTTTGACAGATAATAATTAGTTATATTCTTCCGCTGAACGAATTTGGCTGTGCATACGCTTGAACAACGCTGGGAAATATTGCGACATTACTTTGAAAATCATGGTAATGTTTCAATGGGGGCATTCAGAAATCTAATTACTACGTAGTGGAAAGTCGACTAGCTTTGTGAATGCAAAATGCACTTCAATTATAGTCAACCCTGAACTGTCAAAATAATGACAGATGCAAGCTTACACGAAACAAGAAACTTTTGTGTTTTGGGAACTGCAGACAATCTTGCCTTTTAAATTAAATAACTTAAAATGAAAAGTAATTCTAATATGAGTGCTTCGGAAGAAGATGAAGTCATAGGTATGCAAACTAATTAAATTGTGGTCAAGTTAAAACATTTCATATATTTTCTATGTAGCTAGAGCTGTGATTATAGTAAACGACCTCCTCGCAGTGGGTCCTGTATGTTTATCTGACCATTCTTTTTTCAAAAAAGTATGTTCCAATCAGTTCTTTATAGGATCTTATGACGAAGATTGGAAAACTCAAGTGCGTCCAGCAATTAGAAAAAAAATTTTGTTTACTATTTGGACAATAAGTAAACAAGAGAGTTTTTTGTCCTCTAGTGACCGTTTTGAATTCGCAACAATTTCAGGACACACATTACTTTGTGAGATCTTGGATTTGTTGTGTTCCCTTTTAGCCGATTACATCAGGTGGCCATCAATAAGCCAATATTATTATTTTTTTTTTTTTTTTTTTTTTTTTTTTTTTTTTTTTTTTTTTTTTTTTTTTTTTTTTTTTTTGCATCTCAGAGACTTAAGTGGCACTGAACTTAGAGCAAGCTCGTCTGTACACACTTATCTACGCTCTTCATCATTAATGCAAGTGTTAGTGGTTAGTAAATAACGCCAACACAAGCACAAAGAGAACGTATACGAGGAAAAATAAAAAAACATTACAAAAGTATTACAAAGTAAAACTTAAATTAAATTAACATTAAGAGAACAAACTAAACTAGTGAAACAAGGTTATAAATAAAAAATGAAATTAAACTACAGTAATAAAAAATCTACTAAACATGAATCATGCAGATGGTACACTGGTTCTTAATATTAATTTTAAACTACTTTTACTAATGTTGAAATCGACAATAAAAGGATTAGAGTTGAATAACCTACTCATGCGTGCTAATGGCTCATGCATTCCATAGTTAGTTCGGTGGTGGGAGCGATGTATAAACTCTAAATTACGTAGTTGGTGAGTCCCTCCGCGATAGTTGAATCCTACGTGGGAGAGCAAGTCGGGAGCATCAATTATACCGGTTATTAATTGATGAAAAAACACTAAATCATTGTTGATTCTTCTCTGTGAGAGGGTTTGAAGATTTAATAGGCGAATACGATTTTCATAGGGAGGGAGATTGAAAGGATCTTCCCAAGGAAGACCTTTGAGAGCGAAGCGTATGAATCTGTGCTGTATTGCTTCGATTCGAGATTTATGAATATCATAAAATGGTGACCACACCTGAGAAGCATACTCTAGATGGGGACGAACATAACAGTTGTATAAAGAGAGGGTAACATAAGGGTCATTAAATTCCTTAGCCCATCGCTTAATAAAGCCAAGCATTGAATTTGCTTTGTTAATAATGAGGTTGATGTGTTCATTAAATTCGAGGTTGGTACTAAAAAGAACACCGAGGTCCCGGAATCTAGAAACTTGAGATAGGGATTGATGCGATATTGAATATTCTCCAATGCTAGGAGATCTTTTACGGGAAAAGGTCATACTTTGGCACTTGGAAGTATTTAAAATTAGTCCGTTCATTGAACACCATACAACAAAACTATCAATATCTTTTTGTAAGAAGTCACGATCTGAAGCATTTTCGATGATTTTAAAAATTTTCATATCATCAGCAAAGATTAAAATGTCGCTATAGGAGATGCAAGAAATTACATCATTTATTGCAATAATGAAAAGCAAGGGGCCGAGATGACTACCTTGTGGCACGCCAGACATAGCATTGAAAGGTTTTGACAAAACGTTACGAAATTTGACTTCATAAGACCTATTTTTTAAGTAGGAACTTATCCAAGCAATAAATACTGGGGGAAATCCAAAGGCTTTTAGTTTATAAAGTATGACGTTATGAGACAGTTGGTCAAACGCCTTAGAGAAGTCAGTGTAAATGCAATCAAGCTCGTTCCCACATTCAAGAGCATTGGAACACTTATGATGAAAGGATAGGAGGTTGGTAGCCGTCGATCTTCTTTGCATAAATCCGTGCTGCTGGTGGCAGACAACACTCCTTGAAAAAAAGGATACGCTTTCGCAGACTACTTGTTCAAATACCTTAGGTATACATGAGAGCTTTGAAATAGGTCTGTAGTTTTTTATATCGGATTTTTCACCCTTTTTGAAAACAGGTATGATAAAAGATTTTTTCCAAAGAGTGGGGAATATTCCAGATTTTAATGAAAGCTTGAAAAGATGTTCAAGTGGAGAGGATAATCGTGCGGAACACTTCTTTAAAACAATTGGCGGAATACTGTCCGGACCAGAAGAAACATCATCTTTGAGAGAAGAGAGGTAGTAAGTAATTCTGTCTCTTTGAATAGGGATATTATTAAAATTCACTTGCGAGCAGTGAGTTAAATATTCAAAGTATTTTTCATCAATTTCTAGATTTGTATTACAAAAAGAGCAATTAAATTGGTCTGCAAAGGCATTGCAAATGTCGGGAGTATTTTTTAAAGATATGGTATTATAAATAAAGTTGGCTGGATAGCCATCTGATTTTTTTTTAGAATTTACAAAGGACCAAAAGCTTTTTGGATCGTTTTTCAGAGAACAGCCCATTTGGGTGACGTAGCTAGAGTACAGATTCTGAGAAAGCGTTTTGAAGTCTTCAAAAAAACTTATAAATATTTGGTGGTCAGTTGGAGAAAGAGTAATTAAATAGGTCTTCCAAGCCTTGTTTCTTTTATTCCTCAGAGCCTTTAGTTCCTTGGTAAACCACGGTTGGCAAAAACTATCATTTCTGAGCGTCTTTTTGGGAATGGTTTTTTCCATGCAATTTTCTAAAACGGAGTAAAAGCAAGCGACTGCTTCGTCAATATTTGTAAGGGTTGATATATTTTCAATACCAGCCCTGCTTAATTCATTCGAGAGCAAATCGAAATTCGCTTTTCGAAAGTCAAAAGTATATAAACAGTCATTTGAATTATTAATAACGTGAGATGCGTTGCTTAGTTCAACAAAAATATCTAAGGGGGGATGAAGATCATCAATTCTAGTAATGCCTGAATTAGATTGAAGAACAACCGTGTTAATAGCTTCGGAAGAGAAAACAAGGTCTAACATACGATTTTGGAAATTTCTAATACAGCTTACTTGCTGTAAGTCAGTAGATATAACATTATCTAAACAAGAAAGCTCACGCTGCGGTGAAGTTAGAGAGGGTTTTTGGAATGATCCATCGTCAGAGGGTAACCATTGGACATATGGTAAATTAAAGTCACCTAGTAACAGAATTTGGCTTTCTAGGTCCGACAATTCAAAAATATGATCCAAAATTAGCGACAGTTCAGCATAAGCAGAGGCTGAACTTTTTGGAACAATGTAAACGTTAACGATAAAAATATTTTTAGACAGTGTACAGACTTTCACACAAACAACATCAATAGACAGTTCAAACGGAAAGAGTATACGAGACGACATATATGTGTTCCTGACCGAAATCAAAACACCACCACCGACCTCATCTGGCCTGTCTATGTGCCGATCTTTACGGTAGACCGAGAACTCAGGGCTCAAGATTTCGGAATTCAAGAAACTTGGACTTAGCCAAGTTTCAGTCAAAACAAACACGTCATGTTTGAAAACGTGGGAGTTAACATATAAATCAGCAGTTTTACTGCGAAGACCTCTTACGTTTTGATAAAAGAGGGAAAATCTAATTAGTTTTTTGGAGCAGTATTGGTAACCAATTTGTTTTTAACTCTCCTGTTGATGGAAAATTCTTTAACAAGAGCACCACCAGGCCAAGAGTTACTGTCACAAATAGAGTCGAAAGACGAGGGCGGGACAAGCAATTTAAACGAAGAAACAAAGCTATCAGTTTTGCTTATCTTACTGCATTTAATAAAATTTTCATCAGGAATCAATTTCTTAGAAACGAGATAATGCAAAACATCGTTTGCATTAAGATCTGGCCTAAGTCGAGACACAAAAATTAATTTCGGTTTTGGAACCGTCTCTATTGGTGTGAAAGATGTACCAGACTGTGGTTCAGAATTGAGATTAGTTGATAACGATCTATTTTCGAGATCCACTACTTCAACCACTGGTTCCATCGGGACAGAAGGACTATTAACTTTGACGGAGTTGCTTCTCAATGTCTTTCGCTTTGAAGGAGAGCTTAAGTTTTTGCTAGCTACTGTTCCTTCACGGTTTCTTTTAGTGCCCGTATTTGGAAGCGTGACAGAGCTTTTAGTTCCCGAAGACGAAGACTGAGCATTAATCTCCTTCAAGTCAAGAGTTTTTTTCGAAATTGGAATTTCTAAGTCCTCTGTAGATGTAGACATGTCAACAGAGCTACAGGGAGAGGAAAATGATTCTAAGTTCAAAACCGATTTATTGAAAATTTTGTAGAGCTGGTCAAAACCTTTTGACAGCTTTTCAATATCTAGCTTGAACGTAGACATTTTGATAGCTAAGTGGGAGAGAGATATTTTTTTACAATCATCACAATACCAACATGCATTTTTAAAAGCTTTCAATTTATCTAAAAGCGCATTGTTCGCCCCAATACATTTAGCATGAAATGCATTACCACATACACCATAGCATACAAAAACAGGTGAGTTGGAGCTATCCAGACATTTGACTGCTGCACAATCCATAATTAGCTAATAAAAAAGTAATTGATAGTAGAATAAAAAAACTTGAAAAATATTAAAAAAAAAAAAAAAAATTTTCTAGGAACGACTGGGAGTTGAACCTAGAATGGTTTACTTAGTGAGTATTCAAAAAGAATTAACGCTTTTACCAACTGCACCAAGCAGACGATAATAAAGAGCTCTCAGAGTTATACAAATGAAATAAAGTTAATGAAGGAAATTATAGTTTGAGGAGAAAGGATAGATTAGGAATTCAAAGAAGTTAAAGGGAGAGACAAATATTAAAATGAAAACAACTCAAATTTCACTCAATTATTGGGAACGGGTAAAAAAAACTTTTTCTTACCAATCACTACACAATGAAGCTAAGCAAAAAAAACTTGTAAATACACAGAATTTAGATTAGTTTACAAAGAAAATTAACACTTTAAACAAAGATACGAACTCTAAACACTTATTTAAATTATTAGACTACACAAGATAAATGAAAATAAATAAGACGCGATTAGAACACAAACTAAACACACAAGAACCAGTGTTACCACTTTGATTATGAAATATCCCGGGTATGTGTAGTAGTTTTTTTTACAAATTTAATTCAACAACAACAACTCTTATGAAGGTCTTTCGAGAAAAACCAGGAGGTTATATTCCCGGAATCTTTGGTGCGATAGATGGTTGCCACATCCAAATCAAACAGCCGGTCAAGAATCCTTTCGACTGCTACAAGAAGAAAAATACAAATTCAATTGTCTTACAAGGTATATTTAGTGTATATTTCTACATTTTAATCAATATATTTACACACTGATTTTTTTACATTGCAGGAGTTTGTGACCATCGAGCTGTTTTGATTGACATTTATGTAGGAAGGTGCTACTGGTCGACTACATGATGCTAGAGTTTTCAGAAATAGTCCTCTTTCTGATCAGTCAACTCAATTGTTACTAATTGAGATGCTGCCTACCCGCTAGGTCAAAATTTAATCACACTCTTCCGTGACAATGGACACTTTCTCGAGAAGCAAATTAGCTTTAATATACGTCTTAGCAGTGCCAGAATAACCATAGAGCGAACTTTTGGATTCCTCAAATACCGATTCGGAGTTTGAAGTATCTGGATCTGGATGTTGCAAATCCGATGATGATCAACAAAATTGTGACAGCTAGTTGCATTTTGCACATTCACACTCATTTATTTAATGAAAGTTAAAATTTTTCCGAAATCCAGTTTCCAATCCAATGATTCTACTTAACATGATGTTAGAGAAAGCGAAATCATCATGTGGCACGTGCATAGGCCACACCCCTTTCCATAGTGACCTCACGGTCGCTAATTATAACAATTAAAAAGGGTCACTGTGGAAAAAACCCAAACGCCACACAAAACACTACTGGCAAGCAATCGCAACAAGAAGAAGGACTGCTTCCATAAGACAAACATCTTACACGACAACGTTCAATGTGCAAAATAGCGGTGGTTGCGACCGACAATTAGAATCAACATGATATGCGGTGCAGCAGACTACCAAGAAGATGCTTTTCGGTTGAGAGTCGATGTGTTATCGTGTGCCAGATAACGGTGGTTGCGACCGAGAAATAGAAAATATTCATCGCGATCGTACGTGGTACGTGGTAGACGTACAAGGCAACGGTGGTTGCGACCGAAGGGTTGCAATGGAAAAAAACCCAAGTGCAGATCCATCATGCCAAATATGTGAAGGTAGCGGTGCTTAAATTTGGTAAGGCGACAGCAGGCTTGTGCAGCAGCAACAATGTGTATATAGGGCGAGATGATTATTGACAAGAGCACAGTCCACTAACATCAGTAGAGCGGGGCGCAGTCCAGAGTCCACTAACATCAGTAGAGCGGGCAGCGGGGCACAGTCCATTAGCATCATAGGCCTGGGTAAATCGATCATTTTTGATGATCGATTCGATCAAGTATCGGTTTACTAAATGATTCGATCATTTGAATCGATCGATCATTCAATCATTTTTATTTTCTCGTTCTGTTTCGATTTCAATCATTTTAGTTTGTAGTTGTACGATTTGAATTGAACCAAATCAAATAGTATGTAGGTATGCGTCAAACCAACTTAACCGTGGGCGTGGTTTGGTGCCGTGGAGGCATAGGCAATAATATATTTTTTCTATCAACATTAGCTCGGGAAGATTTCTCTTTCAAACTTGAAGAATTGCTCGCACTGAAAATGTTAACAAACATACATGTGTGTATGTGTATGTATCCTACATCTACTCAACATTATTCCGATAAGCTATACCATTATGTCCCGAAGTCACCACACACGGGACGGCTAGAAATGCTTGACGCATACATACAAACATCCTTTAAATTCATTTCTCATCTACCCAACATCAACATCATTCCTACACTGCTTATGAGATGACTCCAACCTTTACTGCACCATGATAGAGAGAGCAACGTAAAGTTTTCGTAGACATTCAAATGATTGAATAAGATGGAGTCAAAAAGATCGAAATCGAAACTAAATGGAAATGAAATATCGAATCAAAATGCATAGTAGGTATAATTTTGTAATTGAGATCGAATATCGAGATTGATTGAGATCGATTGATTCGGACTTGAATGATTTCGATCATCAATACTTTTGAATGATCGAATCAAAAAGATCGAATCGATCATAATTTACACAGGCCTATAGCATCAGTAGAGCGAGGCACAGTCCACTAACATCGACACTCGACAGAGCAGTGCGCAGTACACTAACATCCAGGGTAGGAAAATTCAATACAATTGTTTTATTTTATTTGTTCGATACAATTGAGTTTGTTCGAGTACAAAAGTACAATTGGACAGAATTCAGTACAATTTGCGAATTTGCATCTTATATGTATTTCAAGAAAAAAAAATCAAAACAAGAAACTGAACTGATTCAACACGACATTCATAATTGCTTCGGGATAACCACACTTTAAACGCATCCCATTTTATACCAATCCGCTGTACACTCATCTATGTAACTCTTCATTATAGTTTTCAATTCTAGATTCTAGATGGCCAACGGGCACTGCTACTGCGAACAGTTGTCTCCTTACATTTACTTCTTGAAAACGTATCTTGTGATCTGGTGGAATCTTTTTGTCAATAACGGTTTTTTAAGTTCTTTGGAATATTTTATTCCAGAAACCGCAGCCGCAGTTTCTGGATGATCTAATTCCATTTTAAAATTTGATTAAGAATTTTTTCCAAATGAAAAAGAAAATATCCAGTTCATAAACAACGAGTATAGGGCAATCGCAGATTGTGAAGAACTCAAAAAGTATAGAAAATCTTCTTTATCAGATTTTTGGGCCGAATGTAGTTCAATAAAAAATGAATGCAATGAATTTATGTTCAGAAATATTTATTGAATTGTTCAGGCAGTACTTTCAATTCCACATTTCTCGGCGAATGTTGAAAGAATATTTTCTTATCAAAATTTAATTGAGTCAAAGTGTCGAAATCGATTTCAGGTGGGAACACGTTCGGCATTAATTGAGGCGAAAACTTTGCTAAGACAATCTACTTGCTATGATTTTAATGTAACAAGCAATTTATTAACTAAAAATATATCAAACGAGACTGCAAGTGTAGACTTAAGTTTATTTGACTTATTAAACTTTGAATTAATTCTTGTTCGCTGTTTATGTCTTTTCTATTATTAAAATGAAATATTTTATTGCATTTATTTATATGTGTGCATAAGTGTTATTTTGCTGTGATTTGTTTTTGTTTCGTTTTGTTAAACAAACCCATACATTTTATCTTTTATGTATTTTTTCCTTTTAATGATTTTTTTTAATGAAATGAAAATTTATACATTTATTTATGTTATTGTTCTGTTAATAAATTCTCTCTTGGAACTAAATAAATTACTTAAAATTAGTTGAAATATTGTTTCTTTTTCTTTCTCATACAAAGCTAGTTTTCGATACAATTGACCCCATTTCAGTACAATTTTTAATCAGTTCTTAAGGCCTCAGCCCATAGAATCCGTTGCGTCCGTTCGCTCTCGGATTCAACTGACAGCTCGATTAAATACACACGATCTTATGAGAGGTGACCCATAAGCATCGGATGCAACGGACGCAACGCAAAAAGTAGCCCAACTTTTAACTTTTTGCGTCCGGCAAAAGAGAGACATGCGCAGTAAGAACCAATTTGAAATTTTCTCTCTGATGACATGCGCAGTAAGAACCAATTTGAAATTTTCTCTTCTGCTAACATGAGTGGTCTTGTTGAGTTGAGACACCGCAACGGATTCTATGGGTCACTCCAATCCGTTGTGTACGGTAAAACTCACAGCTGTCAGTTGAATCCGGCAGCGAACGGACGCAACTGATTCTATGGGCTGAGGCCTTAAGTACAATTGAAAATGTTCATTTTCCATCCCTGCTAACATCAGTAGAGCGGGGCACAGTCCATTAAGAGCATTAAACGGAAACAGTCCACTATGAGAATTTGAGCTATACGGTCCACTAGAGCAGTTGAGCGGTACAGTCCGCTATGAGCGATTCCAATGTGCATTTATTTTAAATAAAGACCTTTTTTTTTGTATATTATGTTAATTGTGCGTTTCGTTCTTTTTAAAATTGGATGTTTTCTTTAGTTTTTCTTGTTTGTTGAACACATGAGAACATTGATATCCAAGACAATAGAAATAGCTGTGCAAGGAAAAGAAACTTCCTGTTGAACAATTTTTAAAAATAAAATACCATTTTCTGAGATCATGTTTTTATTTACAAAACAAAAAATAATAAAAATTTTTCTTTACGAAAAAAAAAGTTATTTCATTGCACTATACATTCTTACTTAATAAACTAGTCTTAGCTTAACTTATAGCTAATTCTTAAAAATAGAAGATAAGACTTATTATTATTAAACAAAAAAAAACATTCATTTGAAAACATCACATACATCGCATAGTCTTAGTCATCACATTTGTGTAAGCAATTTGTGGTTGAAAACAAAAAATTCACAAAAAAATTAACTGTCAAAAATAGGAGCGGTTATACAGCTTCAGTTATCTGAAAGAAACAATGATAAAAGCATAATTTAATTAAAAAATTACATTTACTTACGGGTTCGATATTTCTTCTCATCAGTGTACTTTTGTATTTTGTAGTGGTCAACAAATTAATAACCACTTAAAAAAAAAAAGTGGTATTCGTCCGACCGACCAAACCCACAATGTTTAAAATAAGGGAGCACTCAGTGACGCTGACCTCGTCTTCGTAAATAAGACCCACTTGGTCAAAATAAGGCCAACACATGTGCCCTCGGCCTGTGGAAGTTTTTTTGTTGTTGTTCACTATGTTGTACCGAGTCATGTAGTTCGCCAGTTCTTTTTTTTTCCAGTGAGCTCTCTTTGAAAGTGTGGCCCTTCTCCTTCATCGCCTCTCTGATTTTAAAACCCATTTCCAGCTGACGTTGCGAAAACGCAACGTCATGTTTGAGAGCGTGTCCAGCTTAAAGGATCCTTTATTTTAATGAACAAACAAACGATTTTGAAAGTTTATTAAAATATCTAATCAACCTGTTTTTCGATTTTTTTTTCAAACAATTAATTGTGTATTCTTTTGAACACCTTTAAAAATTGTAATTTCGGAAATTTTGAGGTAGCCTTTGTTGAGGAACTAAAAAAACTCACCAACATCTTATTATTTTAAAATTTTTTTTACAAACTGTTAGGGTAAGATTCAAATTATATTTCAATATACGTATATTTGATGTAAATCATACGGGTTACCTGATTTGTAGGTGAGGCAGAAAGCCAACGTTGCGATTTCGCAAAACCCGCAAAAAATAGTAGCATTTACAGAAAAAAAAAAAAATTTCCGTTGGGTTTTCACTGCATACAAAATTTGGTTTCTTCGAAATAATGTGCACTTTATAAAAAAAATTTATACGAAAAAAGAACCGAAAATTCATTCCACAGCTGTTTTGGAAAAACCACGGTAAAGGGTTAGAAATTCTTAGAAATAATTGGACTGTACAGTACACAATAGTTATAAAAAAAACTTCAAAGTCCAGTTAATTTATTTTTTCAACAGAAAATGCATAGCTATTTATTTTTCCTGGAAAAAAATGAAACCAATAATTCCTGAATGAGTGGTGTATTGTAAAACCACAAACGAATATAAATATTTGGCAATTGACTTATTATTTTAGTTATAAATTTCTCCGTGTTTGAAAAAATAAATAAAAAATGTATCGCAAAATATTTTTAACTGCCAAAGAACTTGAAGAGTTTTTGATGAATCCAAGTTCAGACGAAGAAGACGAAGTGAAACTAAATTTAGATAGTGCAGTGGATAATTTTGCCACCTAAAAATGATGCTGTGAGTGATAACGATGAAATCGACGATAATTTGCAACCTTTGGAAGATGGAAATATGTTTCCAAATGAACTAGCAGGTGAAGTTGAGTTAGACTGCACTTTGATGATGTAAGTAAGAAACCGAAGAAAAAACAAACAGTGCAACAACATCTCAAAATATCGCCTCAACATCAAAACAAGCATTGTCAATTTTTTTTCTTTAATGATTTTGCTACTACATTTGGCGTGTGTTGCGAAAACGCAACATCAATTTTCCGGGAACCTAAAAGCTTTTTCAAATTTTTTTTTTTTAAATTTTGTCTAACTAGCCCAAAAATATACAAAGTGCGAAAAAGTTCCTAGCACACCTGGAACTGGTAGCAGCATGAAAAGTATCTCCTTCGTCACAAAACTTACAGACTCAAACTCAGGTGAAGCAAATATGCCATCTGGCAGTGTAAAGCTAGAAGCAAATCGGTTTTGTCGATGGAGCTAACATACGAAGAATCATTGAAAATAATCGGTGTGACCGAAGACGTGGTCGAGTTTTATATGTTCTTAATAAAAAAGTATTAGTTTTTGCTTTGTCATTAAGGAACTTGGATTTTTGTATATGAGTATCAGATATTTTCCGCCCGTTTGAACAACGTCGTCATTTAATATTTGTTTTTTTTTATTATTTCTTTCTCCAGTTAAAAGACGAATTCTCTTTGGGGATGATACTTTTTGTTCTGTGACCAGTGACCCCAGGTCGAGGGATATTTCCCTTTTTGTGGGAATTTCAAGTCTAAAATAAGTTAAAAGGGGAATAGGGATTTTTCGAACTTCACAGTGAAAGCGAAAGGGATTTTACGTTAAACTCAATTCTTTTCCAACATTACATTCTATTCAGAGATATAATAAGTTTTATTCAGTTGTGATCAAACAAACTATTCTTAATGTTTGAACGCGTTCAATTTTAAGGCTGTGTGTGAATTGGGTTAAAATCTCTCACCTTGGTTAAATTTTTACATTTATTTTGCGGTGGATTCAGTTGTTAAATTTTTCTCTAAAATTCCTTCATAGTTTAAGAAATTTCCTTGCAAAAATTCTTTTTTATCGTTTAATTTAATTTATTTTTTATTTAAAATAAAGCAACTTTAAAATAGTAAATCTAATATTACGTTCCAACAAGTGTTAAGATCTCCATTTTGCTTAATATCTCTCGTTCTTGTACTACTATTTTTATATATTGAAACAATAGTCCTGTATCTTGTAAAATATTTCCCATCACGGATAGTTTGATAAAGGGTGTGTGAGCACTTGTTTTTACAGCACTGACAAGAACTTCAAGAAATTCATTCTCAAAAAATTAATCGATTTGAGTTACGTTTTCGAAATGAATAATTGTTATATATGAAGAAATATTTTACAATAATTATATTAATACTTTTGAAATACTATTTTATGCATTATTGTGTAAATATAATTTGCAACATATCTCCATCTATCATTCATGTTTGCATTTTTTGATGTAAGCATGTTGTCCAGCTCAATTCTGATTTGAATTTGTTTTAGTTTTTCTTCAGGAGACCCTAAAATCAACAATTCTATTTTAATAATTATGCACATGTACATATGTTTTTCCACGAAAACAAAAGATCAAACTTACATTTATGGTAAGGTTTTCGAGTTATTCTTTTTTGTTGTCCAACTTTTCGTGTGCCGTCCATACTGCTAACAACTACTTTCTGCTTTCTTTACCTTTTGTTCGACAAAAAAAGTTGTGAATGCAACAGGAACTAGACACACCTCTCTTTCTTGACGAACGTCAAATCTTAACCCATTTTAGCCTGCTTCATGAGCATACTAAGTGGTTTAAAATTTGATTCCCTCTTATTCACCACGCTAGTGTCATATTTTTACCTATTTAACCCAATTCACACACAGCCTAATATTCCAATTCCAATAAATTGCAACATACACAAATATTCATATAGCTATCATAAGAAGTCTGTTCGATTGTATTATGTATTGTGTAGATGTGGTGTGGTGGCTTTCAAAATCACAACGCCAAACACAAACTTAAGTGTGGTATGTAAGTAGTTCTCAAGTCACACATGACAAACTCCTGGAACAATAACCGAGAATCATATTGAAATTGGATTCGATCAACCAATTTACTCATGGAAATGGGACACATACATATATCGTTCAAATGCAAGGAAACATAAGCGTAAGCAAAAACTGATCGTCACTTGTCTTTTGTTGTCGTGATTCGTGAATAAGTGCAGTTTTTTTTGTTGTCGTAAGAGTAATTTGATATCATTGCTCAATTTATTAAGTGACTTATTTAACTACTAGTTCCAGAATTATGTCTGCAGAAAAAAGGAAATAAAAAAAATTTCAGCACACAGCTCAGGCTCTAAACACTTGGCAAATCTTAAATGCATCAACCAAACTGCATCGGTAAGCACAATGTTTACAAAAAAAAAAATAAAAATAAGGGTCAAGACAAAGTAAAAGCGGCTGAAATAAAATTAAATGCTTTTTTTGCGGAGCATAATGTGGCCTACGAAGTAGTAGAACACCTCGTTCCTTTATTGAAGAACATTTTCCCTGACTCCGAGATTCTAGCAAAAGTGAAACTTGGAAAAACAAAGTGTTCCCAAATTATAAAGAATGTTCTTGTTGCTGTGGAGGAGAAAGAACTTGTTAGCACTTTGAAAGTCAACAAATTCAAACATATGTGCTGCTTAGTCAGATTTATTCACCCTGAAGAGGGAAAAGCCAAGACAAAGCTTTTGAAAAAGATTAACATAAACGCATTGGATTCGGGAGCAGATGCGCTATCCCCTGAGAAGGGATTGCTTCGGATAACGCGTCGGTCATGATAGGTAAGAACTCCTCCTTTCATTCTATATTGAAGGAAGTAAATAAAAACATGGTTTTGATGAAGCATGAAGTGTATATCATCATTAGTTGCTTCATACTATGGTATGGTAAGCAGCTACCAAAAGTTTTGGAAAAGTTGAGAGACATTTCCTCTTACATTTCGGAAAGTCCAAAAAGTTCAGCAGAATTTGCCGAGTTCCAAGAGTTTTTTTTAGTAATGAGGTCCACAAAATTTTAAAACCAGCAAGGTACTCGTTGGTTATCCCTACATTCGTGTGGCTTCTTGTGAACTGGGAAGCCCCAAAATCTTCTTTTCGACTGGCTGCTATCCTCAAACGATAAAAGAAAAAAAGCAAAGAAAATTTTTGAAGAAATGGAAAATAGTAAAAATAAAACTTATTTCTATTTTTTTTTGAATGTGCTTGTTATATTAAACCAATTCAATGCACTTTTTCAAAACAAAAAGGTTTTGTCACATTGCATTGTACAAGAGTGTAGGGAATTGAAAATGTGTCGATATTTTATAAAGGCTGAATTTTTTGAACTTAAATGTGAAGACCAACTATCGGTTTTGAGAGAGCTTACTACACATTTCATGTATGATACTGAAAAAATATTTTTGGGTTCGGAATGTTTGAAAGAGTTAGATGCTGATGGTAGATCGGAAGTTGAAAATATTTGACTCAGCTTTTATAAAACTGCCATAGTTGAAATGATTAAACGTTTTCCTTTTGATGATGACGCTGTTGCTCAGCACAAATTTCTTGACCCAAATGTAGGATTTGATTTTGCAAGAAGTGGAAGCTTTCCCCTTTCAAAGATTTTGAAAATTGTTGTACCAAAACAATTTGATGTGAGGTAACAGATGGATATAGAAACTTCGGAATTCTTCTCAGTGAAGAAAAGAAGAATTCCCTCAAAAAAATGCCTATTGACAAAATGTGGTTCGGAATATGTGGAATGAAAAATTTCAATGATGAACTTTCGTTTCCTAACTTGGGAACATTAGTTAAAACAGCATTAACTCTGCCGCACTCAAATGCGGAAGCGCAAAGATTTTTTTCTGTTATAGCCGATGTTAAATCGAAAAAAAGAAAGCGGTTGGGAAAAGACTTGCTCAATTCAATTTGTTTGTTGAGGTCCTCTTTTCAATCAAGTGGAATTTCAACAAGGCAATGCATTAGAGGCAATAAATGAGCAGAGTTTAGATTTTATTAATTAAAAAATTTTTTTTGATAAAAATATATTTAAAAAAAATCAAGTATTTTCATGATTCTTTATTAGTTATTTATTTTGGTGCATGTGTTGCACTTTTCATTGAAGCACCTTGTGATAGACGATATTTTTCGTCTTATTATCAGGCACGAGAACAAAAAACGCAGATGATCTTCGAACTCGTGAACATGCCACATATAATTGGCCATGGGAAAAACATTCAACGATTGACCTTGTGATTTACTTATGACCAGCGAATGCTAGACGGATCGAAAACGATAACGGGATCCTTAAAACTATTTTACCAATTTCAACAGTTCTTTCGAATTTTAAATGAAACATGTCGGAGGAATACTTACATGTACCCACTTTATTTAATCCGCTGACTCATAAACTCGCTAATATTTGGACTATGTAAATGTGTGATTTTATTAACCATACAAAAGTTTGTTTTACATAGTTTTACAAAATTCACAAAAGAAGCATGGCATTTGCCGTCAGCCGAAAGAGAAAGAAAATATTCAAATATCAGATGATTTTATAAGTAGAGATACAAATATACCTAAGTCAATAAAATACTATTGTTGTTATTATCATTATTATTTTTTTTATTATTTTTTTATTCAAAAGCTTTCGTTTATAATGTGTCTACGATACCTTACAGCGGTTTCCACAAAACTTACTAGCGTTGACCAGTTGCTACCATTTAGAATGCTTTGCAATTCCTCGGTAGTGAGCGTTGTTTTATTAAAGTGGAAGCGTCTGATGCCATTGATTATTTGAACTATGCTCAGTCTGTTACGAGAAGTCAACTTTTTTTTGTTTTTTTTTTTTTAAAGAACAGTGTTTTGTTTATAACGAAAGCTAACACATTGCATTAATTTCGTTTCAGTTGCACGCTGCTTTTTGTTTATTTGAGCCAGTGAAACGATAGTCAATGCCCAATGTGGTTTTTTTTAATGCTTACTTTTCCTGTTCTTCTTCTTCTTTTCATTTCCGGCGTTACGAGTAGTGATCTTGAAGCGATCATAACTCTCCCACTTTTCTGCTTCACACTAGTGATCCGCCTGTGGGGTACGCCGCGTTGACCTCAGAAAGCGTAGGCAAGCCTCCCGGTTTTGGATTGTTCCATGTCTGAGGCCAACCAAATGCTGCTGTTTTTGCCTTTTCTTTTTCGTCGCGAATTTGTTGAAACGTTGTACGATATTGCCTTTTGGACGGGGTTCTGCGGATCTCTCCTTTGAACATGACAATACCAACTGAGCCGGTCGTGCTGAATTTTGTCCAAGATGGTACTTTTGACATGAAGGCTTCCACGGATCTTAGTACTTCTAATTCGATCAAGCTTTGTTCCTCCTGCTGTCATCCGAAGCATCTTCATTTCGGCTGCCGTCAATTTGCTCTCATACTTTTTATACATTGTCCAACATTGTGAACCGTATGTCAGAGCTGGACGGACAACTGCTGTGTAGAGTCTTCCCTTCAGCTTAGGGGGCATTTTTCGATCACAGAAGATAGCGGAGTTTTCTCGCCACTTCATCCACCCTACGCTTACTCGATGATTGATGTCGTCATCACAAGTTGCTTCACTATTGATCATAGATCCCAGATTTTTAAACTTTTCACACTTGGGAAGCACATTTCCATTCAAACAAAAGTCTGGAATAGGCTTGTCTGGATCAGAAAAAGGGCAGCACAGGTATTCAGTCTTTTTATCGCTAATACGGTACCCATTTCCTTCCAGATCATCAATCCATAAGTCAAGTGCTCGTTGCAGGGATGTAGGATCCTCGCTTATGATGGCTCCATCGCCAGCAAAGAATAATTGTTGTACTTTATTGTCCGTTACTTTTCCTTCGAGCAAATAATCCAGAACAGCAATAAAGAGCAGTGGACTCAAGACACTTCCCTGATGTACACCTACTGTTATTTGGAATTCTTCGGTGACTCCAGCTGGGCATCATTACTTTTCCTGTTCTGATTTTAACCATTCCGTTTACATTCTATTTCTGTGGCGGGATAAAAATGTTGTAAACGGGTCCGTCTCCTTGTTCTAAGCTACCTCCCAGTGGCGGTGCGTCCATATAACACGATTCCTATCGTCTTACCTTTTAAAATTTTTCCTTGTTCATAGAAAAAACCAGCAACATAAGTCTACAACTAAGCAGTCAACAGCCTATCTTTGCCCATACACACAATGTTCTTCAAGCCCTTTTAAATCTGCGAGATACACACACAATACACAAAGCACACACAAAGCATTGAAAATCGTCGCACAGACATATTTTATGTTTGTCCCTGTCTTTCCTACGATATACTTCCACACCGGTGCACCGCGGTGCCTCCCTTTTCAATACACGTTCTCTTATTGAAGAAAGTAAGACGATAATTTTCGTCTTACTGCAATGTCTGCTTGGAAAAAATAATATAGTTTTCGACTTCGAGTAATGTACGGCGAATTCGGTTTTGTTTTACTGTTTTGTTTTGTTCTACTGATCATTGTTTTGGATTATTTGCAAGTTTAAAATGAATTTTAAGTTACGTGCATTTGTAAAAACTGTGAAAAAACTAAAAATTCTGAAAATTGAGAAAAGTTAACGTCGTCGAAGAGAACTGTTTTGATTTAATTTATTTGAATGGCTTTGCTAAATGTTGAGTGTTGTTTAACCGATTACCTTTTAGAAGAGGAAAACCAATGAAATGAAGTTCTTATTTTTTTTTTAATACTAGTTACGTTACTTAAAATTTTATTTTATTTTCTTGCATTTCCACATAGGCTTCTTTTGAAGCCGCTTTTTTCATGCTTTAAGCTCATTGTGAATTTTAACCTAAATGACTTAAAGAATAGAAAAATTGGCTGCCATTAATCCACGTTTGGAATTTAAGGTACCTTCTATATTCTATTTATTCCTTATTAATTTGTGTAGGTGATTCATTTTTCTCGACTTACCATTTGAAAATATGCACGCCACGCCACTGCAGTACCTCCCCACCAATTTTCAGCCAAATCGGTTCAGCCGTTCTTGAGTTATAAAATTTGAAAGAACTTTTGATATTGGTCAAATAGTTTTATAAGCTTTGCGTTCCCAATAACGTTCGCGCATCATCCTAAATTCGAAAGAATTTTTGAAATCGGTCAATTAGTTTTGAGATTCATGTTTTCGTTCCCGTAGGAATATAGGGATGGACTATTATCTTAGTTACTGAGGGATAATGTATCATCCCAATTCTGGAATAATTTGTGAAATTTGTCCAGTAGTATCTAGGTTTGCGTTCCCAATCCCGTTCCCGGATAAAAAAAAAATATATAGCTGAGCCTTCTGGCGTTGCCCGGGTCCCGTGGAAATATGAGGATGAAATAATTTATGTTAATGAGGGATGATGAACCATTTTTAAATTGAAAACATTTTTGAAATCGGTCATGCGGTCGATCTAGTTACCGTTTCTGTTCCCATGGGAATATATGGATGAAATATAGCCTATGTTACTGAGGGATAATGTAGCATCCTAGAGCAGAAAGAATTTTTAAAATTTGTCCAGTAGTTTCTAAGTTTGCGTTCCCAATCCCGTTCCCGTGAGAATATGGGGATGAATCAAAGTTTGTAGCGTTGCATAAAGGTGATAGCGTAGCAATCTAACGGTAAAAGAATTTTTGAAATCGGTTCAGTATTTTCTAGGTTACGTTCCCGTTCCCATAGGAATATAGGGATAAAAAGTCCGTCTCCTGGTCCTAAGCTACCTCCCCACTAGTTTTCAGACAAATCCGTTCAGCCGTTCTCGAGTTATAAATAGTGTAACTAACACGAATTTCTTTTATGTATATAGATTTATTTTTTCAAAGTTGAATTAATTTTTAAGTTTCTTCTACTTTCATGTTTCTTTCTTAAATGTATTAAATACATACATATCTTAGTATTCCTTCGTATATTTTTGTTATAGTAGGGGAGCCCAGGAAGGAATTTTGCGCGTTACTCGAGCGCGTCAGAAAATCATATGGGGAGAAACCTTGCACCCTGTAATGTACTCCTACCATATATGAAACCTTAATGTTGGGGCGTTCGTTGAGGGCAGCCCGTCAGATTAGTAAAAGAAAGTCGATCCTCGGAAATACTCGAGCGCGTCAGAATAAGAGATGGTAGGTTTGTGTATATTTCAATAATCTGACAATTTGAGCGGGGCCTATAGTAAGTAGGCGAGTCACAAAGATGTAAAAAAATCGACATTTTGAAATACTCGATCTCGATTATTTTTTCATTTATTTTGAAGGTCATCTTATCAGGATTACGGAAAACATATAATCTGACATTTTGCTTGGGACGATTTAGGTAAAATCGTTAATAAAATGTATAATATATGATGGTTAATATCTCGGTTAGTATTGGTAATAGCAATTGGTCCAAAAGACCTTTTTTGTAGAAAACTAAATTCTCTACAAGTTTGTAATTTTCAATTTTTCCGTAGCTTTTCTTATTTACGAGATAACTGCCATAAAACGTGAATTTTATGGAAAAACTGGTTTAGTGGCCCGTACCACCTGGCCGGCATGAGTAAGGACTTTGCAAAATAGAACATTTTTGTAGAACATTCAATTTTTAGAAAAAAACATCTTTGGTTAGAACGATCCCATGAAAAACCGCTGAGCTATAGAAATTTAAAAATCACAGTTTCCGTGTATTTTCAATGGGAAATCTTCACACCTCTTGATCGAGCACTTAAAGTTAATATTAAGGGCTCAAACTTTCAGGGTTTTTTTTTAGCATTTTCAACAAAATTTCAAATCAAAATTTGTAAATACATAATATGTGTAGGGTAGTGGTACCAGTAGCCGGCCCCCTAAGAGAATTTTCTCACAAAATGTTCTATAAAATCTACAATTCTTAACCGATTTGGTCCATTTTTTTAACTAATTGCTCCTTAAGATTTTGTAGACATAACCCCTATGTTCCAGTAGCCCCTTTATTTCCCAAATCCGGCCACCGATGCTCCAATATTCGGCCACCCCATTGAAAAGAACTACAAATTAATTCAATAATTCAAAGTAGATTTATTTTAATGAAAACAAAAAGAATTCATAAGTATTCAAAAAAGGCTTATTTCTTAAAATTATAGGCACAGCAAAAAAGTTAACTCTTAATACTAAAAAAAAAAAATGATTTAATTCATTAAAAACAAAAATAAATTAAATTCATGAAAAATATCAACTTAAACTAATTGTCACATGATGGACCGACGAATTCGCTCATTAGAGCGTCGTGGGACGATGAGGTACACTTTAAGTGATACCACTGTGCACACTTATCACAGCCTATGTTTGTCATGCCCTCATCTTCCACGTCTGTAAGGACATCTTCCTCACACGTAGGACATTTCGGTGTTTTTTTGGTTTTCGTGTTCTGTTTTTTTTTTTTCATCTCTTTTGTTGAGGGGCTCAAGCTTTCTTCTTTCAATATCCTCAGGTTTCTTCTGTTTTAGCATCCTCTTTGCTCTTTTTGAATGTCTTCCAGGCTGGAGACGATATTGCCGATGGGGGCCTTTCGACAATTTCAGCTCTTTTCCTTTTGTACGGAATTGGCCTTGGACAGACGAGGTGTTTTTCGAAATATGCATCTTTCGATGTCAAAGCCTTGAATAGCCAGGCTCTAAAATAAAAATTCCAAGAAAACATTTTAGGTACTTACCACAAACAAAAACTTTAAACAGAAACCTACCATTAAAGACTAATTCGTTTTCATCGGCAATCTGTGAGCAAAGCTCGAACAAAACCATATCGTCCGTAGTGTTAAGATCGTTTTAACCCTGCATTTCTAAGATAGATTGGTAAAGATATAGGGCCCAATAAGTTCATGTAAAAAGTATAAAGGTTACCTATAACATTTTGAAGATCAGTCGAAACAGTTCCAATGCGTTCCTCCTGCTCCATAGGTGCCGTCAAAGATTCTTGGATATTTTGCTTACAAGGAGATGGTAATGCTTCTGGAACTCGAGTTAAAAGACAATCAGTTTCGAAATGGTATGTACCCTCAATGATTTGCACTATACTATTTTCGACCTCATTAGAATTGGCGCTGTTGCTCTGTCTTTGTTGAGCTTGGCTATTGATATGGTTTAATACTTTGTAGTCGATGGTTTTTTACGGAATTCATCTTTTAGGTGGGTTGTTAAAAGTTTTAATTCTTCAAAGGTTTTGTCGGAAAAAGTCTTTAAAACACCACCTGAATGGACAGCTTCATTCACGCCTGCATCTGTTTCAACATCAATTCCAACACTGCCAACTAGGTCGCAAACAAGGTCGCCGCTAGGAACACCACCAAAGCCAATGCCAGAACTGCCTTCAACATTGCTTCTGTCATTTTCACTTTCCAAAACATTTTGGACACACTTAGTGTAATCGATAGCATCCGGATTGAAAGGAAAAAGACTACATTTTCGGAAAGCGTTTAGAATTATGACTGTTCTGTCTTTGCACTCCAGCACCTCACCTAGAACATTGCAAAATGTTTCTTTATTGATGGTAATACCATCATTTCGCTTCTGCCATTCTTTTAATATATGCTTATAGTCCGATTTCAGGCCCTTGAAAGCACCCACGTCCGCTGGCTGCATTATGTGCGTGGTGTTAGGTGGGAGAGCATAAAGAATAATACTGCAGAAATCGCTTAGCTTCAAAGACATATGTGATGCATGTCCGTCCACAAAAAAAAGAACCGACCTTTTGACTTCACTTTTTAAAAGCCAGGTGTGAAAACCTTCCTCAACATACTGGAGAAATGTCTCACTCCTCATTCACCCTTTTTTCTGTTTTTCCAAAAACCCAATCAGGCTTGCTTTTCTCAATAGTTTTGAGCCAGCCAGGGGATCTCTTATATGGCAAGACTACCATAGGAGGAAGCATTTTTCCACTGGCTGAAAACGTCAACAACACAGTCAGGGAATCTTTTTCTTTTGCAAATTTTATATGGTAAAGGTTCTTATAACCCTTTGGGGATATTACATTTCCAGTTTTTGGCGCCATACTAAATCCTGTCTCGTTCGCATTGAAAATCCTTGAGGGATCTTCCAGGATATCTTCAACACTTTCCTCTTTCAAAAAAAATTGTAATTCGCCGAACCACTTCCTGATTCCCTGCTCTGTTATTGCAGCTCTTGATTCAGTAAAAGATTCAGGGGTCCTAATGCTCAAATTGGGATGCCGCTTCAAAAAGCTATAGTACCATTTTCTGCCTGGCCTATAATCTTTGAAATGTGTTTTTCTTTCGTCTTCTTTCAAAATATTCTGAACCGTTTGGATAAGATCCTACTGCTTTTGTGGAAAACCACATTTAGCCTACGTAATAAGCCAGTTGACCAGCTTAGCTTACTCTTCGGACGACAGAACGGTGCAAGGCCCTTTCTTCCTTGCCTCGTCCAAGGACCTTCCATGGGCTAGGTCCTGAAGTGTGGTTCTCGGGATAGAAAATTTTCGGGAGGCTTCCCTAACTCTAATAGCCATTTTATTATTCCTTATTTCAAATAGCTGTAGCCAAATCAGCATCGGTGTACGCAACGACACGCTTTTCTCTTGGTTGCTGGGAGTTAAGTTTGCTTAAAACACTTTTAAATAATGATTGTTTTAGGCATTTTTAATGTTAATTATTTTTGTATTCATGAATAATTATTTTATTTTTTAAGATATCAGAAGAGGCCGCAAATAGGAAACATGTGTTCTTTATTCGGTCGCCTGGTTTCGGTTACAAAAAGAGCGGCCGAATACTGGACACAAGTATTTAAAATCTATTATTCTTGGTTTGAGACGTTTGTTATGGTCCTATCATTCACTTTTTGCATTTTTCTCAGAACGAAAAAAATTACAGTTTCCTATCTCCGGCCACCCTGGCCGAAAATAGGCCTCAATAAAAACAACAAAGCGCACTTTCTTTCACTTTTGTCAGTTTTGTTTTGTAACAATACTAAACATTTTATATAAAAACCACATATCAAAGTAATTACCTCAAAAATTATTACACAAAACCTAAACTCCCGAACAATTTCCACTAACAAATATTACTTTGAAACTGCGTAGTTACCCGTCCTCCACGAAGTCGCACCGAAACTGAGTCAAAGCCTTGTATATTTATTCTATAGTATTATCACAGTTCATTCCTCATTTTCAAAATGAATTTGGAATGTTGTCCACAACTTTTTTCCTATATGAAATCAAAGTCAATAACTGGAAAATTATGGTGCAGCTGCTCACACAATTTTTTGTGGATGTAGAGAAAAGAACAACAAATCGTCTCAAAAGAAATTAAGAAGGAGTACAGAGTTTAGTTTCCTTAATATAGACGATTTTCTTTCAAGTGGCCGGCTACTGGCGCAGGCCGGAATTAGGAAACACTACACATTTTTTTATTGCATCCAGTAATAAAAAATAGAAACAACAAATAATTGTTACTTTCAAATTTTCAGACTAAGAGTACGCCCCCATATAATTGTCAGATTACACAGGTCTGCGACCAAAAAACTGCATAGGATTTTTTTACATTTTCTTACAGATTTAGACCTCCCAAAAACAGAAAAAATATTCAAATTATTATATCACATAAGTTTTTATGTATATTGCAGTATCTATGTTCATTGGTAATAAACCTATATGATTTTTATTTGATACTGGAGAAAAACAACCTGAACTGTTGGTGAGACTGGGAATATTTCAACATGTTGAGACAAGTCAAATGACGTACGAGTATATCGCTTGAAACAAAGAAAAGCTCTCAGTAGACATGGATGATTTGTGAGGACTTCAAAATACTGACAATGCTTTTGGGTCAGCAGGCAGGTTATACCAAATACCCATGCTTCTTATGCTTGTGGGATAGTAGAGCCAGAGAACAGCACTGGAAAAAAGTGATTGGCCATCCCGAGAAACTTTAAAACCTGGAGAGAAAAATGTTATAAACACTACCTTGGTACCATCAGAAAAGGTTTTGTAGCCCCCTCTCCGTATCTAATTGGGTGTAATGAAACAATTTGTAAAATCGCCGCAAAAGGATGGAGACTGTTTCAAATATTTATGTACAAAATTCCCGAAGCTGTCAGAAGCAAAGTTGAAAGAGGGAGTTTTCACCTGCCCCGACATAAGAAAACTTTTTACGGACCCTTCATTTGTGGAAACTATGAATGAGAAGGAAAAAGAAGCTTGGGTATCGTTCAAAAACGTAGTGCGAAAGTTTTTGGGAAATTCATGTAATGATTGAAAAAAAAAAAATTTTTTTAAATTCGATTGCCAACTCTTGTAGAGAATTTATTCAAGTTTTTGAAACTAACCTCAAAATTTCTATGCGATCATTGGTTGCTGAGATATTGGTAATCAAAAACAAAATGATCTTTTTTTATTCAAATACCGATATCTCAGCGAGAAATGCTTGTATCGAGATTTTTAGATTAGATTAAAAAAAAACCAAAAAAATTTCGAAAATTTTTTTTTTGTGGTTTTTTTATGATTACTCGAAAAATATATTGAAAAAAAATTTTCAAACTCCAATTCGAAAACTAGACACTTAGAGCTACAATTTGCTTGTTTTTTTTTTTTGGTGTACGACCATTTTTGTATAAGTTACAGCCTGTTGATAATCCCCAAAAAATTTGGATTTTTTTTCTGCTCCCTTAATTTTTGTGCTAAGGGTACTAAGGATTCTAACTATAAAACCATTGTGCAACGGATGCTAGCAGCATACGAAGCTCAAGGCTGCAAGATGAGCTTTGTGGTTTCTTGTGTTTGAATTTGCAACAAAACCTTATGTGATAGGAAAAAATGGCCATCACTTTTGAAATCAGCGCACTTTAAAACCTATAATTCAGTTAAAATATCTCATGCAGCTGACAAAAAAATATTTTTCGCAGACCTGTGTTATCATCCTGGAGGACGAAGACATCAAGTTGATCACTCTGTATAAAAATCTGACGCGCTCGAATATTTCAAGGTCACGTGTTTTTTTTAGATTTTTAAAAATCAGCCATGACTTATGGCCCCACTCAAATTGTCAGATTATTGAAATATACACTTTTTTGAGTACACTTAACATTCACTTTAAAAATCTGACACGCTCGAGTAACTTTTTTTTTCAACCTCTCTACACCTATTTAACCCCAGTTCATCATCAGATTAATATTTCTCTGTTATCAGAAAGACAAAGCGCGTAAATTCTATGAATATCTGACGCGGTCGAGTATTTCAATGCTACTTTTTTTTTTTACATTTTTAAAAGCTCATACACGCTCATCGCCCCACTAAAATGGAAAACTGCCATACCTACGCTTTTTTTCGTTTTAGAACGTAAACTTTACAATCCAATAAGTCCCCATGACGCTTTTGTAACTGCAAATTCAGCATCCTGGGCTCCCCTACTATTAAGTTTTGTTTAATTATAAATGTTATAACTAATAATAAATTAAAAAGACTCAATTGTTATGAAAAGTGTGTTTATTACCATTTATTATTTTGAGGGATAGTTTCGGGATATTTACACAAATAGTGTGGGAAAAAAGGGAATTTTCGACCATCACTGCGAGAAACGATGCTTCCAAGGTCAGGCGCCACTGGCTCACTGCTTTGAGGAACAAAATTTTTTATGCCGTTGAGAATTATGAGAGATATCATAATATCTTTTGATACTTTAACGCCGAGAAAGCACAATGAACATACAAAATTTCGAAAGGCCAGTTGGCTTTTTCAAATTGCCACACAGTTCTTTTAAAGACTTTATCTTGACCTTGACGGAATGTAAAATCAACCGATAAGACATAGAACTCCGATTTGCGTAGAGGAGATGGTACTATAATACAAGATTAAAAGTGAGAAATAGGTCAAGAGATCCAGTGAGCTCGTTAATAACACAGGCTTGCAAAATGAGGCTCATATCATAACTTCCTCTCTGGAATTTGATAGTTGATTCTAGGGTATTTTGGTGCGCTGATTACGAATATGTACATACTAAGTTTTTCTACATCACCTCCAGATTTTTCAAAAAAGGCACAGATAGAAAATAGAAAAAAAATCACAAGTTTCCACATAAAAAAACATATATTTAAAGAAGCTCATTTCTTTTAACTTAAAAAACTATTAAAATATAATAACAACTTATTACTAGTCTAAGTTAAATGTAAATTTTATTTGTGAAATCTGTTCCTTTTTTCCTGGAAGCTTCGGTTGTGCGATTTTCACCTAAATTTCCGCTTTGGATCATCGCCCTTCAATAACCAACCATAGTCCGCCATCATGCTAGTATTCCATCTTTTTTGATACCGGACTCTAAGCTCTTTCAAATATTGGAGAAATCCTTCGCCTTGTTCTTCGCTAACGCTAATGTGCGAATTAAGGAAATGAAGTATAATGCTCAAATTACACCCCATTACACCAAAATTTGTAATCATTTTGGCCACTATTTCTTTAAAGTCGGAGATGTTATTGTTCCCCAAAAATTTTTTCACCACTTCCTTAAATTACTGCCATGCTTGCAACTCGATATCATTAAGTTGTTCATCAAACTTTTCCTACGACATTAATTTTCTAATATCTGGGCCGGGGAAAATGTTTATTCTTTTAACTTAGCTTCTGATAAAGATGGAAGAACTGAATGCAGATATTTAAAGCTTTCCCCATCTTTATTTAAAGCTTTGTAAAACTTTTTCTCTGGGAACCAAACTCTGTTTATGCACGTTTTTGATTCCTGGGGTTAGTTCTTCAACTGGAGTTAGTTATGCAACATGTAGCTAGGCATATGTATTCCCTTTATGTAGAAGGACTGCTTTCAAACTTCTTTTTGAGGAGTCAATAAACAATCTCCACTCGTTAGGATCGTATTAAAGGTCGTACATTCTCTTCAAGCATGAAATATCTTTACAGTACACTAAACTAAATCTTGTTCTATCATTCAAATCATTATTTTTTTTTATTTCAGTCAATCTGAAACGAAAATTCTTCAAGTTATTGAAGCTTCGTCTTCGGCTTCGTTTTTGGCTAGAAATCAACTTTTGCGAGGAAAACCATTGCAGACCTGTCTAATTTGAGCCAACCGCGCTTTTTTGCGCCACCCTATTATGTATGTGTGTATGTTTTTAACAATAAACATTTTATCAGTTTTTCAAATTAATTATGTTACATATTTTAATATAAACAAAAATCGTTAAGCATGACTTTTGCCGTCTGCTCGATTGACAGTAATATTTTAATGTTAAGTTACTAGTATTAGATTACAAAAATTCACATAGTAAGAAACGTTAATGTTAAGTGTTTCTAAGCGATACATTAGTTTTGATACTTCCTTCACTCATTTTATTTGATTTGGTTTAAAAGGCTTCATTCAAAATTTGATTTCTGTATGAAATTGCTTTCCTATAATAGTTGTAACCGTTCGCGTACACCAAAACCGAATTATCGGCCGACATCGGGTCGGAACTACTCGGACGACTTTCTCGGACGATCGTCTGCATACACTGCATCCGATCTAGGACGGTGCCGGTCTGTAGTCTGACTTTGTGAAATTTTAAGTGAAATAATTGTTTTCAATGGAAGATTTTGAAGAAATTTATATTTTAGAAAGTTCATACCTACTTTCATATAATTGAAGTTTTCTTTTTTCAATCTGCAGATATTCTTGGTCGACGTCAAAATTTTTTCTTTTCCTTCCAGATTTTTGAAAATTAAAATGTTTGTTTTGCGCTATAGGCACTGATATTTTAATCGGTTTTTTATGTTGTTGTGTTTTCGAAATTTCAGGTTGGGACACTGTTGTGGTTTCCTGCAATAAAGGCGGGAATGCAGGCTGTGATACCTCTGACGGAGAATGTAAAATTTCTTCAAATGGTTGCGAAGCCGCATCATTTTCTTGGGTGGGACTCTCTATTTCGGGCAAGTTTCCACTTAATTGCTTGGGAGCAATTTGTTTTGATAGGAATAATAGTGAGTCGTAGTAAGCCCAAGAAGATTTTTTATTTTCGGCCGCAGCACCAGATATCCCAGGTCCATTATGTTTGTTGAATTCCTTTCGGAATTGATCCCTTAAGTTGCTCCATTTTTTCTTTACATCTGGAACAGTCAGCTCCATCTCTGAAGAAACTTCGGTCCATAGGCTTTTAGCAGTATTTCTATTGTTGTATAGTTTTTGGAAAATTTATCCCAGAGAGGTGGCCTGTTGTGTATACAATTTATCAATTTTTCGTTGACCATATTTTTTTTTCGTGAACTTTATTTACATATTTATTAAATGCTTGAAACTTTATAATTCAACCCGACAACTGACGAAAAATCCAAACATGTTCGGATTATGCCGGCTTATCGGTTATTATCGGGCGTCATCGTACGTCAACGGACGATGTCACTTTCAGTGGTGTACGCGCTCTCTTTTCTTTCTATGTGTTTGGTTCGATCGGCCGAGTTCGGCCGACAACGTCCGATCATACTTCGGCCGATGACGGATTTGGTGTACGCGAGCCGTAAGGCTGGTTTACGTCCTCCTCGCAATTAAGAATTGCTGGTACTTTTCCTTCAGTACTCCCAAGGTACGATCTTCTTATTTCTTTTAGGATCGGACATATTCCTAAGAAATGCATGACATCTTCTCTCACGGAAAGATTGCTAAGACAGCAAATTATCTGCTTTTGATACAAGGTCGTAAGGATGCGCTCCTCGACTTCTATTCCGCTATTTCCCTGTAGAGTCAGGTTAAAATCAAGGCCACAATAATCTGCAAGCTCCTTCAGTTTTCCAAAGTAAAGACTCTTCCTTCGAATTATATGCCGGCTTATTATTTTTGGTAGTCTTTCGTCCTGCATTTTTAAAACTTTCAAAACATAATCTACGTGTAGCTTGAGTGTTTTAATAAAAATCGGTGGCAGTCTGGTTTCGACAAATGTAGCATGTAGTTAGGCGTAATTCTCGGTAATAGAAAACATATTTTTAGGTAGAATCTTAACAGTTTTTCTACCGTTTCATATTCATCATAGCCCCACGCTTGAGCACCATACATCATAATAGATTCTGCAACTGCTATAAAAACTTTATACTTAACGGCAAACTCTATTCCTCCTGGGAGGTAGTCGGTTAGGTCATTGATGAAAAGAGCAAAAAGATTTGGGCTCAGGGGGCATTCTTGTCTAACTCCCATTGTAAGTCTTCCCCGTTCCATACTGCTGCCTAAATTTCATCGTAAAGGTTTTCTATGACCCTTCCAAACATTGAAGACATTTCCGCGTTGTACAGCTTGTAGAGCAGGGCCCTCCTATCAATTGTGTCGAAAGCAGCCTTGAACGAAGAATACATATAATTTCCTGTTTTGGTCCAAGAAAGTTCCCGCAATGCTTCTTAAGATAAAGATGTTGTCGATAGTTGAATATCCGCTCCGAAAACCTGCCTGGCATTCCTTTATCATTTTACTGTGGCTTATCCATCTACAGAGACGGTTGTTTAAAAGGGAGACAAAAAGTTTATTTGAGGTATTATTTACTTACTTACTTAGGTGGGCAATTACAGTTCGGGGTGAACCTGGGCCTCAACCAACATCCTTCTACATATAACGACTTCGATTTCGGGCGAGCTATCTCCAGTTTCGCACTCCAAGTCGGTTGAGGTCTTCATCCACTTGATTGCGTCACCTAAGACGAGGTCTTCCCCTTCCGCGATTTCCCTGAAATGTACTTCCGAAAACCCGTCGAGCCAGAGCGTTTGGGTCCATTCGCTCTACATGACCCAACCATCGTAGCCTCGCGTTGCGTACTCTTCTGGCTATGCCCATGTTGCGGTAGAGCTCATACAGCTCGTTGTTGTATCTTCTTCTCCACACATTGTCTTCGCATACGGGACCAAAGATCATTCGGAGAATTTTTCTTTCGAAACGACCAAGAGGTTCCTCATCCGCTTTCGAAGGTCCATGCTTTCGCGCCGTAAAGCAGGACTGAGATTGTAACGACTTGTGGTGTCGAAAATAAACAAATCAGATTATTAATTGAAAATAAAAAATGCCGAAATATAAATGCAGACTTTCTTTGTAACACTTTTCAATTGTATTATGTGTTTTTCACACAGGAACTCTTTCATATGACCTCTGGTCTATTACATAGTTACATTAATTTCATCTCAAATATTCTATGTTTTTTTTACGTTATTGACATTTGACATTTCTTGTGGATTATAATTTTAAGTATTGTTTCATTAATTATTTTATTTTAACATTCAATGCCCAGATGCCCACTACTCAGAACACCCTGTATATGAATACAACTGTGTGAATTTGTGGAACTAATTTGAAGAATATCGGAACAATGCATACTTCTATAAACTATAAAGCTTGCTGCTTTCTTAGTCCACCTTGGATCCGACAAGCTTACCTCAGCCTTAGATGAAAAGCATCATCAATCGGAAATCAAATCATTTGTTTTGCGTAAAACTGCTTTATACCTTACAATTAAAGAGGAAATATGGTTAGTGCATGGTTCTACTTTTGACAAATACAAACACTTCCACTATAAAATTGATGCAATCTATATGGAATTCTCAACGTAAATATCCCACATTCTCTTTCGACATTGATCTTACTGGGTATCTACGGATCTGTTTAGTATGGGTGCTTTGTTTATTCATATATCAATAAATCTTCAGACAATGGCAAATATATATGTTTCAATGTGTTGCAGTTATAATGTTTGTGTTTGGATGGGCAAAATTAATTGGAATATTCCTTTCATGTCAGCTTCTATTTGTCACACGCCACGCGGGCTACGTTTGGAATCTGAGTAATTGTGCTATCTAGGTAGGTACATTCCTAGGTGTGTGTTTTTATGACACATCAAATTGATTCTTTAAAATCCACTCCACTTTAAGCACAACATTGGACATTCAACAGCAAGAGCAAACAATCACTGTGGTAAGAAAGTCCTTCCCGTCCTCACTACCGGCGGTAACCATATTCCAAACTTTAAAGAAAAATAAATGAAAGCGTTCAGAACTGGTAAGAGTGTGGGATGTGAGTCCCCTTGCCAGTGCTGTACTGTACAGCAGATAAATATATGTACAATGTACATACAACATTGTATCAACGACGATGACGACGTGCGAAATGGGTTTAAGTTGTGCGGCTGTGGGCGAAGGTTCATTGAACGTCCAATGAACTTCATGCAAAAATAATATCAAAAACCATCTTCTGTGCCTCAATTTACGTGCATATGCCCTTCAACTGGGTGTAAATAAGAAGAGGAAGAACACTGGGTGGTGACGCATTCGAAACCTCAACTCATGTGTGTGTTATAGCAATGATCTGAAGACTGCTTGTGGTAAAAGCTTATCTGAGGAAGTGCATGCAAAAGCGACAAATATTTGTATTCGTTTCCGGTTTCGAGACGATATGCCACATTGCCACTTGTGCACTTGTGTGGTACGAGTCCGAAGAGAATTTTATGGGTAATAAAGATAATATATTTACGATGAGATTTCCAATCCTGCAATTGGGGAAAAGAGTTTACTGCTTAAGATAAATTTGTATTGCAGCATTATTGAAGTTAATTTGTGTTTCCTTTTATGGTTTCATCATTTGTCTTGTTGACAATCTTTGGGTAGTTCGTTTGTGGAAAGAAAGTGTTTGTAAGTAACGTGTACGTAAGGTAAATACCTTCATAAATTTTCAGAAAAGGCGAAAGTAATAGAAGTTTTCTGTGAAATATTCAAAAATAAAGCACAATTTCATGGAATCCTATAAGATCCTGCCTTACATTGAAGACTGAAGATTGTAATAGATTTGGTAATTGCTTGGGTTCAAGCTAACACGATTGTATGTGCAATAGTATTTCAAGTATTTCACTGAATCTAGTTATTAAGTAAGTTAATTTGTAAGAAATCTTCTTAGAGATTTAAGGATATACATTTTACTTTTCCCAGCCCAGTGTTACTTTGAAACCAGTTTTTTGTTTTTGAAGGTGCATGATTCAGATTTGTTTACCAAATCTACACGTATGCGCAATATAATTGGCTCTTCTTTCCTTCTCCGCTACGGGACTTGGAGGTTGAAACTTTTTTACAGGTTGGGGGGCATCTAAATAGATTATATTTCAAATTATTATGTGTGAGCCCCCCGTTTTATTTAATAAATGTTTTAATTTTTCGTATCTAACCTCACTTTCAGATTTTTTTTGTCTTTAAAATTGGAAAAGTTGAATGAAAACATTTTTTTTTCACCAAAAAAACACTTTGTACTTATGTTTATCATTAAATAACACAATAAAACACAAGTTTTTTATAGCAAGAATGCCTTTTTTTTATTTATAATTATTTATTCAATTTTACATTTTCCCACCCATTTTGTCTGATGACATGTACTACCGAAGTAAACAAACTGCTGCCACATGGATGTCATTTTGACTTTTCTAGTTTTTGTAGTGATGCCAAATTTTCATTTTTTGGAGTACTTTTTCGGAAAATGTTGTGTTTTTGGTTATTTTTTGAGGAAATTTCTCTTTTACCCGAAGGAAATTGCTAAAATCTACAACACGTCCCTACGGTCAAGGGAAATTTTGTGTTATTGTTATTGGATAAAAACAGTTAACTTTTAACGGGTAAACATGCTAAAAGTTTTGACAAGTACTAGCACATTGTGTCTTAAAAGCAATAAGCAAAGTTCGAAGAAGAAATGGAAGCTTCAGCAAATGTTAACGTTGACCAGGAATTGCCTTCAACTTCGGGTATTGAATGGCAACGACCAAGTGCAGAGGTTATTAGAAACAGATGGTAATTATACAATTATATTATTTTTAGTGTAAATGTAGTCAAATAACACAATCTGTAGGACTCTGGTACGCCTTTCGCGGAGGACGGAAACAGAGGTGTTAGCCGTGCAGTTAGCGGAGGAGTTTGGTTTGGTACCAAAATCGAAAAGGTGCCGCATACATCGGCAGGAAATGCACCTCTATACTCGAGAGAGTGCAATTGGGTTTTTTGAGTGCTCGAAAGGCGTGTGTAGAGGAAAGAAGAAGATTTCACGTGCCAAAGCTACGTGGTTCGAGGAGGCCCACATTCCAGTCTCTAGAATATTTTATATAATGTACGGGTTTGCGAAGAAGTTCTCGTATGAGTTCCTTATGGTATATATATATATATAAATATATATATGTATTTATATTTAAATATTATCAAATATCAATTAACTATTTTCAGGAGGAGGATTACACTTCTGAGGATACTTGCATATCTTCACGTACAATAGCTGATTGGTTCAGCTATTGTCGAGAAGTAGTATTAGAGCACTATTTTGACACTCAAGAGGAGGAGGGGAAAATAGGAGAGCCTGGATGCGTCGTTCAAATCGACGAGAGCAACTTTGGACGGCGCAAGTTCAACAAGGGCCGGCGGGTTGAGGGACATTGGGTCTTGGGAATGATCCAAGATGGGTCCCAAGATCTGCGTCTGGAAGTTTGCCCAGAGAACATAAGGAGTGCAGAGGTAATTATCTTTTAAAATAACATTGTTTTACTGTACTAATGTCGTTTTTATTTAAGGTTTTAATTCCTCTAATAAAAAAACATGTGGCATTAAGATCAACAATCCATACAGACTATTGGAAGGCCTATGATTGTTTATCCGAGCATGGGTACATATATCCACAAAAAAGTCAATCATAGTAACCCGGATAACCCTTTTGTAGCAGAGGATGGGACTCGCACACAGAGGATTGAATCTCAGTGGAGAGTCGTCAAAAGACATTTTTATAATGATAATTATTCCCATGATTTTCCACTTTGGATTGTAGAATATCAGTGGAGAAGAAACATTAAGAAAAAACACAAAGATCCTTTTATGGAATTAATAAATGCAATCAACCATGTTTATGGTAGGTTCAACAATTAAAAATTGGATTTATTTTGTTTTACTTTTTTATTTAGAATTTAAGTCTCTATTTCAGATCACTTAAAAAATGCTACAACTTAGTTTTTTGTTGTTAGAAAATGAAAACTTTTCATGATTTTCTAACCTCAAAAGTTTGATTTTTTAACCATAAAACTAATAGTAGCTTAAAATTCGCGCGAATTTTAGGCTATTATTAGTTTTATGGTTAAAAAATAAAACGTTTGAGGTTAGAAAATCATGAAAAGTTTTCATTTTCTAACCATAAAACTAATAATAGCCTAAAATTCGCGTTAACTAATAATAGCTTAAAATTCGCGCGAATTTTAAGCCATGCGGAAAGCTGTTGCATACAGAAATTAATTGCTATTTTCATATTTAGCATGAGCAGCTTCATCCTGAGGAAAAAAGGGTTAAAATAATGAGCCCCGGGAAGCGGGCCATGCGGAAAGCTGTTGCATTCGGAAATTAATTGCACATAAGCACTTGCCTGGTGAATTTTTATACTTTTATTACTCTATTTCTTAACATTTATTGTAAATTAGTATGTATTTCCATCATGTTTTGAATATATAATTAGCTTTGTGGTTAGAAAATGAAACTTTTAAGGCTAAAAATTCATGACAAATTTTCATTTTTAAACGAAAAAAATCCCACTTGCACTATTTTGAATTAAAAATTTCCCAATTCAGAATAGAAATTTGGCATCACTTTTAGTCTACTTTGACAGAACACAAAAAGGTATATGTCACCTGTATTTGTTGTCAAATACAAACTTTTTGAAATTTTTTAAATTGTAAAAAAGTGTGTTTTGTGCAATAAAACAGTGAAGTGTGTATTTAAAAAGTGTTGTTTTATTCTGTAGTGTTTAATTCAATTCAATTTGTTTGATTTTAAAGAGAAAAAAAAAGTGAGGTTAGACACGAAAAATTAAAAAATTTATTTTACGATTTAGGGGGTCAACTCACAGGTAACTTTTGAAATTTATTCTATTAAAACGCCCCCCCAAACTGTAAAAAAAATTTCAACCCCCCAGTCCCGTAGCGGAGAAGGAAAGCGGCCCCATATAATTTATTACTTGCTTTGGTAAAGAGCAGATTGACGAAAACGTCTATTAGAACTCCTATTAGTCCAGAGTGTGGAATGGTGCTAACACTGTCGTAAGTAATTAATGCAAGTCTACATTTGTTGTGTTCCTAATTGCTTAATTCATACAGATATTTGTCGCAAGGAGTATCACCGAACTTTTTGGCTTGGTCATTTCGCATTGCGTCCACCGTGCGAAAAACTATAATTGAAACGTGTCAAGTGTTTTGGGAAGTATTATCACCAATATACATGCCGGAATTCAGTCCAAGCGATTGGAAGCAAACTGCAAACCTGTTCAACGATAGATGGAACATGCCTCATTGCGTTGGCAGTATCGATGGTAAACACATCGAAATAAAATGCCCGCCAAACTCAGGATCAAAGTATGTAAATTACAAAGGAAATTTTAGCATCGTTTTGCTAGCAATATGTGATGCAAACTACACTTTCACTGCCGTTGATGTTGGCGCTTTTGGTAGTCAAAGTGATGCTGGCATTTTTCGACATAGTTTTATTGGGAAACAAATCCTGAGTGATAATGTTCAGCTTCCTCCAAAGCAAAAACTTCCAAATTCTGACAAAGAAGTTCCATTTTATTTTGTTGGTGACAGCGCTTTTCCTCTGCGAATGAACTTAATGAGGCCTTACCCAGGTATTCTCTTAAATAAACAGGAAGATGTGTTCAATTTTCGACAGTCCAGAGCTCGAAGGGTGATAGAAAATACATTTGGGATTTTGGCAGCACGTTAGAGAATTTTGGGAAAGGCAATTGAGTTTCATCCAAAAAGTGCCGACAAAATAATTTTGGAAGACAGAGCGGATGGAGAAGCAGATATGCGAAAAACATTGACGACATATTTTCTCAACGAAGGAAGTGGATTTTCAACCCCAATAAAAAAGACTTTTTTTGTAAATTTAATTTTAAAAACATTTTATTATAAAAAAAACTATCATACTAGCAGTAATATCACATTTTTTTAACATTTTTAATCACATTTTTTAACATTTTTAATCACATTTTTCAAACAAAAATTACATAACATTCACAATTATTACTGCTCGAACTCAAATTGTTGTTGGTTTGGATTTTGTTGGCTCAGGTATTCTTGCTCAACCGTATTAACATAACGTAGGATTTCCATCTTAGTATCATTCCTTAAAGGCACAGGAAACGAAGCCATTTTCTGGACTAGTGACTGAAGGAATAACTGATCTTCCGTGGACTGCGATGAGGAAGGTGTTTGGAGAATTATCGAGGAAGGTTCTCTTGGTTTTAATTTTGCATCTCAGAGACTTAAGTGGCACTGAACTTAGAGCAAGCTCATTTGTACACACTTATTTACGCTCTTCATCATTAATGCAAGTGTTAGTGGTTCGTAAATAACGCCAACACAAGCCCAAAGGGAACGTATACGAGGAAAAATAAAAAAAAAAACATTACAAAATTTACAAAGTAAAACTTAAATTATATTAAAATTAACATTAATAGAACAAACTAAAATGGTGAAACAATACTAAACAAGGTTTATAAATAAAAAATTAAATTAAACTACTGTAATAAAAAAACTACTAAACATGAATCATGCTGGTTCTTAATATTAATTTTAAACTATTTTTACTGATGTTGAAATCGGCAATAAAAGGATTGGAGTTTAATAACCTACTCATGCGAGCTAATGGCTCATGCATGCCATAGTTAGTTCGGTGGTGGGAGCGATGTGTAAACTCTAAATTACGTTGTTGGTGAGTTCCTCCGCAATAGTTGAATCCTACGTGGGAGAGCAAGTCGGGAGCATCAATTATACTGGTTATTAATTGATGAAAAAACACTAAATCATTGTTGATTCTTCTCTGTGAGAGGGTTTGAAGATTTAATAAGCGAATACGATTTTCATAGGGAGGGAGATTGGAAGGATCTTTCCAAGGAAGACCTTTGAGAGCGAAGCGTATGAATCTGTGCTGTATTGCTTCGATTCGAGATTTATGAATATCATAAAATGGTGACCACACCTGAGAAGCATACTCTATAGATGGTTACGAACATAACAGTTGTATAAAGAGAGGGTAACATAAGGGTAATTAAATTCCTTAGCCCATCGCTTAATAAAGCCAAGCATTGAATTTGCTTTGTTAATAATGAGGTTGATGTGTTCATTAAATTCGAGGTTGGTACTAAAAAGAACACCGAGGTCCCGGAATCTAGAAACTTGAGATAGGGATTGTTGCGATATTGAATATTCTCCAATGCTAGGAGATCTTTTACGGGATAAGGTCATACTTTGGCACTTGGAAGAATTTAAAATTAGTCCGTTCATTGAACACCATACAACAAAACTATCAATATCTTTTTGTAAGAAGTCGCGATCAGAAGCATTTTCGATGATTTTAAAAATTTTCTATCATCAGCAAAGATTAAAATGTCGCTATAGGAGATGCAAGAAATTACATCATTTATTGCAATAATGAAAAGCAAGGGGCCGAGATGACTACCTTGTGGAACGCCAGACAAAGCATTGAAAGGTTTTGACAAAACGTTACGAAATTTGACTTCATAAGACCTATTTTTTAAGTAGGAACTTATCCAAGCAATAAATACTGGTGGAAATCCAAAGACTTTTAGTTTATAAAGTATGACGTTATGAGACAGTTTGTCAAACGCCTTAGAGAAGTCAGTGTAAATGCAATCAAGCTCGTTCCCACATTCAAGAGCATTGGAACACTTATGATGAAAGGATAGAAGGTTGGTAGCCGTCGATCTTCTTTGCATAAATCCGTGCTGCTGGTGGCAGACAACATTCCTTGAAAAAAAGGATACGCTTTCGCAGACTACTTGTTCAAATACCTTAGGTATGCATGAGAGCTTTGGAATAGGTCTGTAGTTTTTTATATCGGTTTTTACACCCTTTTTGAAAACAGGTGTGATAAAAGATTTTTTCCAAAGAGTGGGGAATATTCCAGATTTTAAAGAAAGCTTGAAAAGATGTTCGAGTGGATAGCATAAACGTGATGAACACTTCTTTAAAACAATTGGCGGAATCATGTCCGGACCAGAAGAAACGTCATCATTGAGAGAAGAGAGGTAGTAGGTAATTCTGTCTCTTTGAATAGGGATATTATTAAAATTCACTTGTGAGCAGTGAGTTAAATATTCAAAATATTTTTCATCAATTTCTAGATTTGTATTACAAAAAGAGCCATTAAAATGGTCCGCAAAGGCATTGCAAATGTCGGGAGTATTTTTTAAAGAAATGGCATTATAAATAAAGTTGGCTGGATAGCCGCCTGATTTTTTTTTTTAGAATTTACAAAGGACCAAAAGCTTTTTGGATCGTTTTTCAGAGAACAGCCCATTTGGGTGACGTAGCTAGAGTACAGATTCTGAGAAAGCGTTTTGAAGTCTTCAAAAAAATTACAAATATTTGGTGGTCAGTTGGAGAAAGAGTAATTAAATAGGTCAAGCCTTGTTTCTTTTATTCCTCAGAGCCTTTAGTTCCTTGGTAAACCACGGTTGACAAAAAATAGAATTTCTGAGCGTCTTTTGGGGAATGGTTTTTTTCATGCAATTTTTTAAAAAGGAGTAAAAGCAAGCGACTGCTTCGTCAATATTTGTAAGGGTTCATATATTTTCAATACCAGCCCTGCTTGATTCATTCGAGAGCAAATCGAAATTCGCTTTTCGAAAGTCAAAAGTATATAAACAGTCATTTGAATTATTAATAACGTGAGATACGTTGCTTAGTTCAACAAAAATATTTAAAGGGGGATGAAGATCATCAATTCTAGTAATGCCTGAATTAGATTGAAGAACAACCGTGCTAATAGCTTCGGAAGAGAAAACAAGGTCTAACATACGATTTTGGAAATTTCTAATACAGTTTACTTGCTGTAAGTCAGTAGATATAACATTATCTAAACGAGAAAGCTCACGCTGCGGTGAAGTTAGAGAGAGTTTTTGGAATGATCCATCGTCAGAGGGTAACCATTGGACATATGGTAAATTAAAGTCATCTAGTAACAGAATTTGGCTTTCTAGGTCCGACAATTCAAAAATATGATCCAAAACTAGCGACAGTTCAGCATAAGCAGAGGCTGAACTTTTTGGAACAATGTAAACGTTAACGATAAAAATATTTTTTGACAGTGTACAGACTTTCACACAAACAACATTAATAAGAACTCTTTAACGGTTGCCATCGTACTTATAAAAGTCTTATTGACTTCCGTCATCGCTGTCTTTCTCCGCTTTGCATGATGAAACTCTGGTTGTGGAGTTGATGTTGATGTTGAGCCACTTGCCCTTTCAACATTTTCTATTGGCTCGATTGGGCTAAACCTAAAGAGCTCAGGAGTTACCGAAACTGTTGGTGTCGTCGGTGTCGGTGTCGATTCCTCCTCCTCCGAGGGCATCGTATAGTTCCCGATTGTCCAAGGAATTAAAAACTATACATATATATGTATTTTTTTAAGATAAAATGCGAAATATAAACTTACACCCTGGGCTTTAAATGGTCCCGAAGAAATTCCATTTCGGCCGCGTACTTCCTCGGTGGCTCTTCCTCTTCCGCTCCCTGACCAGAAACTCTTTTCTTGGTAAGGTTTCTGGCGTAGGTATCACGGAGACACCTCCACTTCTTCTTGACTGCTTCAACTAACAAAAAAAAACATAATTATTTGAATTACATTACAGATTAGAAGAAATAACAACACAAAACACAAAATAATTCACTTGTTAACTCACTTGGTATTCCTAATTCCTCGGAAATTGCTTGCCATTCCTTTGCCTTTAGTTTTATATTTTTATAGTTCTTGTTGCACAAGTTCCACAGAACATCCCGAGCAGCAACAGCCTGAATAATTTTTTCGGATTCATCCATTACGAATTACGTTGGTACTGCAATTTTAAAAACGAAATTAGTACACCAACCACTCAAACTTTTCATTAATTATCACTCACCACAAAATTGTTTAAATTAAAAGTAAAAACCAAAAAACTAAAGTAACACTTGGCTGTCAGACAATAATTTACACACAAAATGTTTTTTTTTTCCTTCAAAATCATACATAAACGTCAAATTTGCTGTACAGCAAAACTTAAAAGTTCGTCAACTTGTCCAGTTCCGATTCCAGTTCCGTATGCAGCTTCGTCGCGCATTGTGTTCGCGCTATTGAATTTGTGTGTATTGAGTAATTTGACAGCTGTTCCAGTTCCAGTTGCAGATCCGTCTGCATTGTGTTCAGCCAGTTAGTAGTAAAATGCCAGCTTGTAAACTGTAAGATGCTTCATAGAACATTAAAAATATCATCCCGCAGAGAATAAAGTTATAATAAGGTTGTTGAAATGAGAGATCTAGAGAAGCATTATTATTCAACGCTTTGACAGATTCGCGAAGAAACTAAAAGAAAGGCAGGTCAAAAAACTCCTACAATGATATCTGTATTTGATTGGCTGCAGGGAGGGAACAGAGGGGTGAGGTCAATGCGGCTTGCCTAGAGCCTAGCCGTTTCCACAACGAGTTCGGTGAATTTTGCCGTATTAATCGGATAGGAGTGACCCATAAAATCCTTCCGGTGTTTTGACAGACACAAACTAGTCCAAATGAATTAAGGAAATTAGAGATGAGTCGATGATTCTTTGAGTTAACTCCAAGTGGAAATGAGTGAGGTTTCTATTTTAGAAGTAAGATTTGTATAAAAGTCAGGTACTTTTTTTAAACTTTTGAGCCAGCAAATAATAGTGAATTAAGGAATCGTAAGTACATCCTTTTGAAAAAGTACATATGTATATCAAACCGAACTTTAAAGTTCTCAATAAATAAGCCTCTTATTTTAGCAAAAGAAAATTATGGGCTGTAATGGTTTGGGTATGCAACAACTTGTTACAAATTATAACAAAGTCCAAGGCCAGGGTCCCAGGTTGTCGCGGTGAAATTTACCGCTACAAAAGTATCCTTCGGATCCTTTCACGCACCCCTACCTCTTCTTCGTTTTTGGGTGTGGCTACACAATTCTGGGAGAGTTGAATGAACGTACGAATGTGTATGAGAACGGGGTTGAGGCCAGACAAAGAGCTAGGCTTGAAGTGGAAGAAATTTCTTGGTTAGCTACCAAAGTGTTTAAAAGTGAAAATTATCGAGAGCGAGATTTTGAGATTAAAAATAAGTTTTGTCATTAGATTAACAAGTTTATGCAATTTTGTGAGTTTTAGTTAAGTTAGTTTAGTTAAGAAAATAGAGAGAGTGAAACGAGGAAGGATTTTTTTTAACAGAGAAGGATATTGGTGCAGACCAGATTTGAGAAGACGAAATTGATCAGATAGAAATAGGAGCAGGAAATCTTAATTTAAAAGATAAGTATAGTGAGATTTTGTGAATCGTTTTATTTTTTTTTTTACTGGCGAAAGAATTTTGTGTGCGAAATACTGTGTGGCCCCTTTTTACCTGTCGAATTATCCAGGAAATTGCCTGGCAATTGACCCCTTCAATTTTCTACCCACCTTGGAAATTGTTCGGGAACTATCTTTAGCAATCTTCGGTACCTTCTTTTTCCGCTTTCCAACCTTCGTTGGTAGTTTATACCACTTAATTTTACTTTACTGTTATCGACTTTAAATTTTTTATACTTTCTTTATAACATTTAGAAAAGATTTGGGTTTTTAATCCAGTCTGTAAGCACGGTTTTCCCAACAATAAAATCATTTCAACTTCCCTTTGGGAATTCAAACACCTCTGTTCTTTTTTTACTCAACTTTGTTCTTCTTTTTCTGGTTCGGTATTTTCTTTTCAGTACATTTCAGCTTCAAGGTTTGAAAATTTCCTGGCGCCCACCCTGTTCTCTAAATTTATTATTTTTATAAAATCTATTATAAATCAATTCATCAACCCTCTTATTAATCCAATTCTTACCTGACCTACCTTACCTACCTAATAAAATATTCGAACCAACCCAGCTGAGCTAGTCGGTGGTGGCAGCAACGTCTGTAAAGCTAGCATGACAAAGTGAGCAGAATCGCTCTTAGTGCTCTCATAGATTCCTGAAAAATGAGAACACTGCTAGCATGTAATTAAGCTAGCAGTGTATTCCCTAATACGACTATATAAACGCGGTATAAGTAAAGCAATGTATAGGGAATTTAGTGCACAATTAGGGCTGGCAGTATGTGATAAAGAATTTGGTAAAAAGTTTTTTTTTTAGTTTTTTTAAGTTAAAACTGCCAGCATGACAGTCTGAGCAAGTGACTGGGTTGAATACGTCAATCTGGATTAAAAATCTATGATTGTCAACAGTTAATAATTTAGCGCTCGATTAGTGCTGGTAGTATGTAATTAGTAATTTGAACAAAATTTTATTTTTTTAGTTTTAGTCAATCAAAGCTGCCAGCATGACAGTCTGAGTCTGAGCAAGAGAAAGTACAGTTCTCTATTAATGAGTATCAATGCATTTCTCTCCGTTTGAGAGATATCGTCAAAAAATTCGCAAAACGAATTTTGGAAGTTAGTTAATCGTTTTAAGCTGAAAAATCTGCATCATTAATGCTACTTGCGCTTCAAAGCTTTCTCTTACTTCTTTTTCTTTAATTTTTTGGTCATCATACATCACCCACGAACCATTTCTTCTCCTGCAGATTGCAACATAATGTCCAACAGGATTCCAATATACTTTTTCTGTTATGTTTTCTTTATTAGCATGATAAATTTTAACTTTTTTTCATTTTTATTCAATTTTATGTTTCAAATCATATCTGTCCTAGTTTTAGAGGTTGTCGGAGGATAGTAATTGACTATACCAACCAGTTTCATCGCCTTTGAATCAGTAGGACGAGTAAATCTTATTGCGATTGTTCTCAGTTGTTTTCTGACGTCTACGGCATTTTCGGCATAAGGTTCGAAGAACACCAAATCACCTATAAATATTATGTGTAAATAAATTTCAAAATCGTGATTTTACAATTTTTTTCAAATTATTGTAGTTACCTATTTTAACATTTTCTTTTCTTGTATATCGAATACTGTGGGATATTTAGAGCATATTCAATATAGAAAGAGTAGAAATTAGAATGAAAGAAATATGTAAGTTTATTTAAGAGTTTAAATTAACATGTGCTTCTACTTGTAATTGAATGCATGGAAAGAAAAATGTAAGATAGATATTTCACGAGACTGATGACAAGTGGCAAGTGTCAAAATATGGTGTGCTGTAGATCGCCAATTGTTGACATCATAACCTGAACTGTAGATCTGCACTGTGTATGGCTGAGTATTACTACATCCAACAAGTACATCCGATATCATTGCATCGATATACTCTCAATACATGATCTTCAAAAACATTATCGAAGTCATCGAAAGCATCTTCTCTTATCGGAATTATGGCCTGAGTTATGACTCGTGACATACATTCCTCGGAACAAGTCAAAGTTTCTTCGAAGCTTGGGGTATGTTTAAAAAGTTTATAAGCAAAACTTGCAGCTCGAGCTCCGCACGATATCTCATCAATGTTTTGTATTGATTTTAAAACATTAAAATGTTTTAACATCATCTCAGCTCTTTTACGATAAGTTCCACTGGTTAAACCCTTCAAAGATTTGTGCAATATTTGAAACATCTCATTTTCCTCTTCTTCAGCCATCTATCGATTATAAGTAATTATAATTTGGTAAAATAATTGATTCAGTCACTGTACCAGACTTACATGAAATAAAGCATAAATCATATTTACCTTTTGATTAATTACGTCGAAATCACACGCTGCGACTAACAGTAATTGAAATAAACTGTCGAAAGGACAAGTGTTGTATAAACTTATTGTACGTTTATTGATAGTAAAGGACTATTCACATGAGCACGACCAACGAACGACGAATAAATCAAGAAATGTGATTTCAAGTACCTTACAAGAATAAATTCCTCACAATTTTTCTAGGAATCAATGGAAATATAGTTCATACTTATTTTTAGGTGGATGAACTCTTATTTTTGTGCCTAAAATTAAAAAAATAGAGAAAAAAAATTTATTCGTTACGAATAAATATCTAGTAGGTACGAACCGTCAGACTTTATTCTGGTTCCACACAATCCACACTACAACGAATAAATTTTTCGCGCGTGTTTAACCTCAAAATCATTCTCCATTTTTGTTTTAGATGTAAATAGGGCTTTTCGCGATAGTGTCACTGTCAAAAGAGAGAGGAAAAAAAAATTGACAGCTAAAGTTACTTGTATGAAAACATTCTTGGCGGTACTAGTCAAAAACGAAAATTAGTTTGAGAATTGTTGTTTAGTGAAGTGAATTTGTAGTAAAAAGGAAGAAATAGTGTGCAAATTAAAACTTAAAACTCCTAAGAGCAAAAATATATAGAATTGTTGTGAAAATGCCCGTGAGCTGTTGCGTGAAACAGTGTTCAAACCACTCATTGAACACAGAAAACTGTAGCTTCTACAGTTTTCCTCAACTTAGGAGTAGAACTCCTAAGGTGAAAAATCTGTCGGAAGAAAGGCGCAGGGAGTGGTTAGCTGCTATCAACAGGAAACACCTGAACACTAAAGTGGCTCGTGTGTGTTCAAAGCATTTCATTACAGGTATGTTAATATGGGTTATGAAGTAGGTACGTTACTAATAAGGAGTTATTAGGCACGAACGCAAAACTTTCGGATAATCTAAATCCAGATTGGGTACCAAGCCTACATATGGGTTATAAAACATCAAAGAAACCAGAACTCAAAGCTGGAAGATTTGCACGTCAAAGGAGGCGCGATGCAAATAAAGTAATTCAAGGATTACAAGAGAGTAAGTTTTTATTTGATGCTTAGATTGTTTCTGATAATGTTTTTTGTTTACTAGCTGAATGTACTGTCCCTGTCCGTGTTGAAAATGTCCAAGTCGAGGTTCAAGTAATCTCGGAAGAGGAAGCATTTTCAGAAGTGGAATATTTAGATGAATATTTAGAAGAGATGAATGCGGTCGAAAACCCGTTCAATAGGTAAAGTATTTCCATTAAGCAAATATGATTTTAATGTGCTAACGTTGCTTATGTTTTGTTTTAAGGGACTCAAACGGATCTGACAATGAAGGAAATTGCTAAGCTAGAGTCCGAAAAACAAAAACAGGATCTACTCTTGGCGCAAAAGCATTCCAAAATTGTAGATCTGGAAAAAGAAATCGAGAAATCGAAAATGGGTGTGGAGTTCTTTGAAGAAAATGATGACAAGTGTCGTTATTTTACAGGACTGTCACACTACAAGACTTTGATAACAATTTATGAGGCCATAGTAGAAAACATCCCAAACTGTTTTCGAAAAGGCTTAAATAAATTTCAAGTTTTAATTTTAACGCTTATAAAACTTCGTTTGGATCTTCCTTTCACGCTGCTGGGTTACATGTTTGGGACATCTACTTCCACAGCATCCAAAAAGTTTCACGATTGTGTAATTGTTTTGAGTTTGGAACTCAGCGCGTTTATATCTTGGCCTAGTAAAGATCTGAGACTGCATTACACACCCGAGTATTTTAAAAATATTTTTGGAAACAAATTAGCAGTGATTATAGACTGCTACGAAATTCGGATTGAAAAATCAGGTATGGTAAAAATAACTTGAATTTACATATATTTTAAAATTATAAATCAATTCTTTTTAAGGTCAACATATTGCAAGAGCTGCTACATATTCATCCTACAAACACACCGAAACCGTTAAATATTTGATAGGTATAGCTCCAAGTGGAGCGATAGTGTATACCTCAAATGGATACGGTGGAAGGTGTAGCGACAAGTTCATTGCGGAGAACTCGGATTTTTTAAGTCATTTAGAGCCTGAAGATATTGTTTTGTCCGATAGAGGCTTCCTAATACATGAAGCAGTACGGTCAAAAGGAGCTGAATTAAAAATGCCTGCGTTTATGGAAGGTAATTTAAAATTATTATTGTTAGGAAATTGTATCTTACTAGAATTATACTTACTTTAGGTAAACTACAACTTGATTCATTTGCTGTGGAGGATTCCAAAAATTTGGCCCATTTGAGAATCCACATCGAGAGAGTCATTGGAACACTGCGGCAAAAATGTTTAATTTTGTCAAATACTCAGCCCTTGACGGCAATTTCAAAAAAAATGGCACAGGTGAAATGTATATGGATGCCATAGTTCGCACCTACTGTGCTTTAGTAAATTTAAGCCCGTCGGTTGTTCCTTCAACCATAACTTCTTCCGATTTAGATTTAGATTTAGATTTAGATTTAGATTGAGATTTAGATTTAGATTAGAAATTAAGAAAAACACAGTCATTCAAATTTTTCAATTATTCAATTGTATTTTGCTTTTCAATTGTAATTTTTTTCTTTTTGTTAACTTAGCTTAACTTAGCTTAACTTAACTTAACTTAACTTAACTTAACTTAGCTTAACTTAGCTTAACTTAGCTTAACTTAGCTTAACTTAAATTAACTCAACTTAACTTAACTTAAGATTCGTTTATGTACATACATACATATATTTACATTAAACTAAATTCATTTGAATAATAAAATGAAAATAGAAATGAAATCATGCAAAAAAGGTATTCTTATTTTTATTTTATGAAATGTGCTCCTAAGAGTTGTGGAATAACAATTTTAAAAAAATAAGTTTCACATTTTGAAATATTTTCTTCAATGAAAACTAAATTGAGAGGAACTCTTATGACAGTTTTGCGGAGCGGTGAATATATACAAAAATATCCAAAATTTGATTTGGTAATGAAAATTTGAAGCTGTATTTGATAATAATACGAGTGACTTTCATTCATTTGGTATGTATTTTATTTTATTTTAAAGATACAACAGTTTGTATCACTTAGATTCATGTCAATATCCTCTCCATTTTTTAGACTAAATGGACACTTCACTTCTACCGGTGCGAGTCCACAACAATCGCATTCGAAAATTGCGTCAGGAGTAGCAGCATAAAAACAATGATTTTTATCAACAAAAATTAAACAAGCTCTCATTTGTGACTTCAAATGTTTAGCGGCCAAAAAAGTTTCAACATACTTTACTGCTTGTTTTTCATTTTTTTGGCCGTAAACAGTTGCTGCAGTTGTAAATGTTGTTGGCTTGCAAATTTTTCTTAATAAACTCATTGACGGCTTGTCTATTTTCGTTCGCGCAACTTCCTTGAAAATAGAAGCAGTGATTCGCCCAACACGAATTCTTTGCCATATGCTGTTGGGTGTCAATGACTGCAATCTCGTAACCGATTCTATTTTTTAACAATTTCAGGTGGTATTGAAAAATTCAAGCTTCTTCCAACTATTTCCAAATCTGTTTTGGAATAAGTGGAATATTCAACCTTAAATAAGTTCTCGAAGTAATAATCTTCGAGAAACTGAAAATTTGGAGATTCATCAACTACAAAGTTTTTCACCAATGTTATGGCAGCTGGGAAAACATCTTTTTGAAGTGTTTTCAGAATTTAAATTTTTTTTTCTTCGTCGATTTTCAAAGCGATGCCTAAGCTTGAACTTGGTAAAGATTTTTTCTTGAAATCAATTTTTTCAATTGACGAATTAATTTGATTTTTGATTGGAGCTCTACGCCAATAACAGGCTACATCAGTAACCGAAACCTAAGATGTTGATACACTCGAAGTTAAACATTTCATATTTTTATTTAAAATAAAGATCTCATGGAATACGTGGAATTGTGTGTATGTTTTTATGTATAAGGTGTTATTTTGATTGTAATTTGCAATATTATTATTTTGGAATACTCACGGGATTTGCGTTGCATCCTCGATATACACTCTCCAGTCCAAACATGACAATACCAACATGCGAGCATGTTTCATACAGGCCCGCCTTACATTGGCAGTGGGCACTTTCAATCTCCCCATCCATATCCACCAACACCCAAGCTTGCAGTGGTTTTTCATTTAAACGCTGGGAATGAAGTACCTAAAAGTAAAAGTTGGTAAAGAATAATTTAACTAAGAGTTTATGAGATGTAAATACTTTGATACATACCTTTCCCAAGACAACATAACGTTGAGGCAAACGAGTGCCAACAATGTAACGCAACCACCCTGCCTCAAAAAGATCTTGAGCTTTGCTTATGCTCTGGCTATTGTTGCACTCATTTCCAGTGTATGCAGATCTCATTTTGACTAAATAGTTGAAAATTGATGCCACTTTAACATTTTTTGGTAACTCTTTTGAGTGTACCATTGAATATGGATCCTTTCCAACAATTTCAATTTTTGTTAAATACCGCAGTTTTATAACTGGGTCTAATGTTTTCGCGTATGAAGAAAGCTCCATGTTCACAAAACTCTCTGAAAAACAAACTAGTAAGTACTTAAGAACACGAAAACAATTTCATCTGAACAAGTTAACCAGCAGCAATAAAATGTCCCAGATGGCAAGAATATCAAATAACAAATTAGATATGTACGTTTTAAAAGCATTTACATTTCATTTAAGGTAAAAATATCTATTTTTCAATTATTTTAATGAACTGAATTAACTTTGCAAAACAGGTTGCATTTGGAATACATTTACATATGTAGCCATTGGTTAGTACTTCACAGATATTCAATTGTTCTTTAATATATAAATATGTTAAAACTCTCACACTATTGTTTTTCACTGATTTTCACTGATTTTTTCCAATAAAAACACTATTTAATAACAATTTTACTTAAATTCTATGTCACTACCGAAGAAATTTTGTTTTGTTTTCATACAAGTAACAATTTGACGTTTAAGAAATACGAGGTATAATTAGAAAGAGATAGCTTCGCGAAAAGCCCTATTGTGTTCGTTATTCGTGACGAATGTAAAACTCTCATGTGAATGAAATGTCAAAATTAACGAATATTCGTTCATTCGTCGTTCGTTGGTCGTTCTCATGTGAATACTACTTAACAGCTGTTAAATCTTTTGAATTGCACTTCTTTAAAATCGGTAAGCCCCGAGCTTTTTCGTATTTCAACATTTCGACCATATTTTTTGATTTATCCCCGAGGTAAAATTTTCGCGACTTCTTTTGTGGTACTGGTTACTTACTATCAAAAAGTTTTAACCGTAGTGGATCACTTGGCAGTGACATTTTGTTAACAAATTGTTCAAATGCAATATAGCACTTGAGACAGTTATTCGAGTAGATATATGGTGACTAAATTTTATAATCGGACTGATTGCAAAAGTGAAAATTATTTAAAAATACATTTTGCAAACTGCGTTATCTCTTGAACGAATCGAACGATCAAAATACGGTTTTGGGCCTTCGATGCAGATTTCTTAGCTTAAAACAGTTCCAAAATTCGTTTTGCGCATTTTTTGACGATATCTCTTAAACGGAGAGAACTGCATTGATACTCATTAATAGAGAACTGTACTGTCCCTTGCTCAGACTGTCATACTGGCAGTTTTGATTGACTAAAAATAAGCCAGCACTAATCGAGCACTAAATTATTATTAACTGTTGACAATCATAGATTTTTAATCCAGATTGACGTATTCAACCCAGTCACTTGCTCAGACGGTCATGCGGCAGTTTTAGTTTATAAAAAATAAAAAAAAATGTCTACCAAATTCTTTATCACATACTGCCAGCACTAATTGAGCACTAAATTCTCTATACATTGCTTTAGTCTTATACCGCGTTAATATAGGCGTATTGGGGAATACACTGCTAGCTTAATTACATGCTAGCAGTGATCTCATTTTTCACGAATCTATGAGAGCACTAAATTTAAGTTTTTGGCACTAAATTAGCACTAAATAATCACTAATTTTTGCACTTTACTTGAAGCGATTCTGCTCACTTTGTCATGCTAGCTTTAGCTTTACAGACGTGTGGCAGCAAGCTGAATGCACTTAGTTTTCTTCCCAGCACTTCCTTCATATCATATCATCTGTCATTACGATTCTTTTCGCACGACGGACGGCCCGGCCGGCGCGACGCCTGCCATGCCGGCCGTCTCGTCTGTGCAATTTAATTAACTAACTTTGACTTGTTTTGTTTGTTCGCGGTGTTCAAGTTCGATTCTATTTTTCATCCTAAAGTTAGTTTGTTTCTGTAATAATCAAAGTACATATCTATAAATATCTAAAACCATTGCAAGGAAGTGTGACGGCGAAAAAAAGGTGCAACAAGGTGCATAAAAATATTATTGTATGGCATTTACCATGCAAATAATCAGTTTCAGAGTGACTCTTTTTTAGGTCATATCGAGTTGAAGTTTGAAGATTGATTTCACAGTTTGGTAGCTATCTCAATAAAATAACATTCAAATATTGGAGTGACGACTTTTTTGTAAGGAGTCATTGTCAGAGTAGAGGAAGTGTACCAATTATGGAATACGCTCCTAATATGAAATAGTGCAACATTCTGAGAACCACGCTGTGTTTCTGTTTATTTCAATTCAAGCTTTCTTTTCATGCGCATATTCGTTGTAAGTATCCTTTTGATCGCCGGGTGGTGTAGACGTGCGCTATTAATAAAAGTTCTTTTTCGTGTATGTATGTGCATCACATATTATTGTAAGTTTATTTTTTTTTGTGCTTTTTTAGTCTTTTAACTTTAAGCATATCTTATTTATCGCGTCGTTAGGAAAAAAGTTTAACTTCGGAATAAGAAAAAGTATTAAGGTAAGTTCAGTGAAATAAAAAGTGAATTTTTACATACTTCAGTTAATCGTGTTGTTCCTAATATGGAATATCAGAGTGTTCCTAGTATGGAATAGTATTCCATATTGGGAACCAGCTAAAATTTTTGTTTAAATCTTAACATATTTTATTTTAATTTTTTAGATGGCACCTAAAGAAAAACAACGAAAGATTTGGGACAAGTTGGCTATGAGGAAGGCCATCGCAGCCGTCAAGTCAAAAGAAATGGGCTTTCTGAAAGCATCCAAAATTGTTGGCGTTCCTCGTACAACGCTTTTCAGACTTTCTAATTCCTCTTCTGATGAAGCTATTGATTCACCGCTTAGTAGAAAAACTGTTCTTAGCCCAGCTTTAGAAAATCAACTTGTGCAGTATGTTCTTGGAATGGAGAAGAGGTGCTACGGTCTGACACGCAAAGATGTTAAGAGATTGTCTAAGAAGAAACAGAGTTCAGACTCGTCTTTTTCATCAGAACCTGATGACATTTCTTTTGAATCCGATTCCACAACTGATGATTTTGGATCTTCATTGCAAACACGTGATCCTGACGGTGAGTCAGAGTGCGGTTATTGTTTGGGCTTGTTTACTGAAGATAAAGGCGGTGAAGAATGGATACAATGCCTGCCCTGCCAGAAATGGTATCACGTAGATTTCTCTGGCGCAGAAACAAATAATTTGATTTGTGATTTCTGCACATCGAATTGAATTTCATTTGAATTTTTTACAAAAAACACTAGTGGTCCATATTAGGGTCACTTTTTTCAAAGTGTTCATTTTGTGTTATTTTTATTTTTTATTTATTGAATGAATTGTGATATTTTTTTAAGGTTTTTCTTTTGTTTTTTAAGCAGTATTAAGTATTTTTATAAACCTGAATTCAAAAGACTGAATAAAATTTGATTTTTTTAAAATTAAAAATGAGTTCATATTAAGGTATCCCATATTCGGTACACTTCCTCTAAATTTTCCTCAGGTCATACCGAGTTGGGACTTGAAATCACATGTTGGTAGGCATCTAAATTGTTATAGTGAGGAGATCCACTCATCGAGTTACAGCAAAGCTCTCTATGTAGAGGACTGCGCCAAAATATTCATACGTGCAATATACTTACCAAACCTTACATAAAAAAAATTCCTATTTCACTAAGTGACAAAAGAAATCCCAAAAAAGTCATTAAGCAAATTCCATTAGTTCCCCTACCATTCTATACCTAAGATTCAATATATTTTTATGTAATATGGCCCGAAAAAAAACATTCCACTTTTTTCTATTTTCTGTATGATGTGAAAACATATTTGTACTTCATTTAATACATTCACACACAGAAAAATGATTGTAATTCTCGTGCACAGATTAGAAATTAACTAAATGGCAAACCTTTACTTCTCTTGCCCCGCAACAACCATTTGTTTACATTGTTGTTTTTGTAATCGCATCCTCTGTCTGTGAATACGTGAGAGCGGAAAAAAATGGCGTAAATAATTTATGATAGTGTGTGTGAGGTGAGTTTATTTTCATTCGACATCAAAATATTTTTTTATTAGCGAAGTTCACACTGTTCAACTAGTTGGACAGACTTGGTTTGATGCATAGAGTGGTATAGAACAATAGGGAAACCGCTTACTTCTCTTGCCACACAACTTCCATTTGCTTATATTGTTGCTTTTGTAACACATGATTTATCTGTGATACACATATTCAGCAGAATATAAACAAGTATTTGTGAAATTGCACCAGTTATCAAATTGATCATTTGAAATCCAAAAATTAAAAGGTGTTTGAAAAATAAGTCTGTGGATGGATTCAGTTGTGTAAGTTTTGCTTACGCTTTTTTATGTCTCCTCTTTGGTTTGATGTTAGTTGGATGGTCTTTTGTTACTAGCTTTCAGATTGTCAAATTAGTCGTCCAACTTTACTTTTCAATAAATTTTCACAAATAATTTACGTAATCGTAGCAAAAAATATGATTTAGCTTACAGCCAAATGCGCAACAAGTATTTTCAGGCATACAAAACCATTTATTTTACTTCAATTATATTTTATTTCATACTTTTCCGTTATCAAATACCTTATTTTCATGGTTTACATGAAATTTTTCACGATTTTAATAGTTTTATCAGAATTGTCTGTCGAAGTTTAAAATCACACAAGTTGGAAAAGCGGTCGATCAGATCAAAGTCTTTCCAACTATGCGTCAAGTGTGAACTGCTCTATGTTAAAAAATGGTCAGGTTTTTTTTACTTTCACCACGAAAAAATGGCCGCAAAAGCAAAAGCTAAAGGTAAGACTAGACATTAGTTAGCTTCTGTGAATAACTGAAAAAATTGCTCCCGTAGTTTTTCCAAGCTGGGAGTTACATTTTTTGATATTTTTTGTAATGAATTCATTATTATTGCTGTATTAAGATTTTTATTCATACTTTTTCTTTTCAAGCTCATTTCAAAGCTATGATTTAAAGCTCGATTTAAATTAATTTTGAAATGTTTGTTTAATTTTGGAAAAGCATGATGTGAATGCTAGCAGTCAGTACATAATGTCAATGCCTTTCATACACAAATTTAAGCTAATACTGCTTTGATTTCTGATTAATGCTATCTTTTCGTGTTTTGTAACTGTTCTCTGGCAATGATGATAAGAATAATAATAATAAGCATAATAGTAATAACTCTTATTTTAGCTTTAGCATATCTTTTTGACACAGTTCCAATCGAAAACTATTAATTTAATTCACTGTTTCTAACAGGTAGTTTGTTTGAAATAAAATACAATAAAAACTTATGATAACTGCAGTGCTAGAAAAAAACTCCCCTATTCTTACTAAATCTACTACAATCAAACGAACATTTGTTGATCTGACATATTAAACGAAAAGAAAATTTTTCACAAGAAGTCTTAAAGATTGCAAAACGCTTTAAAAATCCAAAAAGTCAGCCAGACGTGAACTTAGTGGTGGAAGCTGTACTCAAAGTGGTAGTAGTGAGACTCAAAGTAGTAGAGGTGATTTTCGGTAAATGTATGCTTAAATCAGCTTGTAGGCAGTATCAATGTGTGTGTGAAGTTGGGCATCTAGTTAATTTCTCATCTGTGCTCATACCTAATGTCAAAATCTTAAAGAAACTCTCAAATTTTGGTTTCTCAATAGTTGAAACTGACAATAGAAATTTTGAAACTGCAAATATAGCTTCGAAAAATGGTACAACTCGAAATAAGGTATGTATGGCTTATTTGCAATAGCTAGTTCAACCGGTTAAACTTACACAAGTTGACTCGATAGTAATCTCATAAACAGTATGGGTATAGCAAACTGCCATCCAGTTATTTGAGGCCATACTAACGTTTACCTTTGATTGTTAATATGGTGAATAAGTACCGCGACTATTTACGATATTACTGTCGATTCCACATACAATAGTTCGACTTACTTACATAAAATACGCAGAAAAACTTTTTTTCAACGATTACCTACATAATAATAATAAATATTAATTATGAGGTCGCCTTTGTTTCGGCAGAGGACGTTTGCCATATCCTTGTTTCGCCGTGATCGTTTCGACTTTTTTTTGTTTTGCAAACCGTATTTGGCAAATAACACTTTGCATTCTTTCATTTTGTCGTCTTATCAATACGCAATTATTATTTGGCATTTTATTCTTTCGGCTCAGCCTGAAATGATTTTGGGATAATACGCAAATATCATTTGGAAAATTGTTAAATGCTTTTCACTTGTTCACTTACTTTGCTTTTAGTTACTATGGTTTCAGTATTTATCGAAAAACATTCAATATCCTCAAAAACTTCTGGGAAAATACTTTTCTTACATAAAATAAGGCATCTCACTGGTTGTTAAAAAAGCCAGGTAGGTACTACCAAAATAACGATTAGTACAGTGTTATAATTTTTTTTTAGCATTTCATTGTTTGACTTTTTTTTATTTGGCATTCGATTTTTTTGCAATTTTTTTTTTTACTTGAATTAAATAACAAGCTTAAAATTTCGCGCGATGAGATGTCCACCTTTTTCATAGTAACATGTACTTTGTCCTCCCAATAAAAGTTACTGTACTATCTGCAGTGGCGGACAAACAGGGGGCGGTCTTAGGTGCCCCCATATGCCTCCGCGTTGCCCTGAACAAATCCTAAACAAGACTTTAAAAATATTGTATACATACATACATACAAAACTTTTTATTTAATACCTTTTTTCCTGGTTTACATAGGTACATGAAATTTTTCACGATTTGGATAGTTTCTAGTTTACTTTATCAGAATTGTCTGTCGAAGTTCATAATCACACAAGTTGGAATTAAAGCGATCGGGCTTTCCTTAAGGTCAGCACTGTCAGCAGCTTAGGTATTTTCGAAGGCTGCACAGGAAGAATAGGAAAAATATTTTGTAACAATTTCATTTTACAAAAGCCGTGAATACATTTAAAAAATTGTTTTGTTTTATTTAAGTTTCTATAAACAATAATTTGATATAATACCATAAATTTTTCAATATTTGTTTTTGTTTTTTGGATATGCTTATGTTGGACAAACTGAAGGTGGTTGACTTTGTTTGGTTTGAGTTTCTTCTTCAGATTTAAGTGTTCTTCGCCTCCTTATATTCTTCAATATTTCACTCTAGCGTTGAATTCATTCCCTCAATTGATTTCGTAAAGTCTGAGCTCTGATCTTCTTCTGATTCTGAATCGTATTCCAAATCCTACAGTTCTTCTTCATCGTATTGTGTAGCTTATTCCATGCTAACGTCAGCATTTTCTATTATTTCTTCATCAGACTCTAGTTCTGGGGTGCTTGAACGGAATGATGCCGCATTTGAATCCCTCTCAAAATTTCCTTCACCTTCTGATTCTGTTTGCAGTCCTGAGTCTGTTACAATTTCACCATCTGAATCTGATTCTGAGAAATACAAATGTTGTTCATTATCTAGTGGTGATTCCATTCCTCAGTCGGACTCCCATACTGGCTCCCATTCCTCCTCTAACTCACTTTCTGCTTCTGATTCTATTATAGACTCTTCATCGTCTTCCGATTCAGCTTGTACATGTTCTTGGTTAGCTTGGTCCGTATGATTCAACACACTCAACAGAGTAACTGTGTATTTGCCTTTGTACTCCTCTCTGATGGCTTCAATAGAATCAAGAGCGGCTATCAAAATAGTTTTGTAATCCTTGAGTCTTTCGATTTCATTGAACATCTCATCAAGTGTAAAAGCTCTGTCGCATTGAATTTCTAGGTTGGCCATGCAGTTTTGGTAATCGATGATATGTCGCTCTGGTAGTTCGCCGGGTCCTGGATTTATTGGATCAAGCAAAATTTCGAAAAATAAGCCACTCCAAATGGATTTTGTTTGTTCGTAGATCCCTTTTACACGGTTGTAGAATACTTCATCGTAATTATTGTCTTCCTCTTCTGATTGCTCGTTTACGTTCACGTTACGACGATCCTCCATTGTGAGTTTGTTTCTTTAAATTGAATTGGTAGGTCCTCAATATTTCTTTAAGTTGCACTTGGTAGGTTTACAATTTTTTAAAACTGTTTTTGATATGGTCTCTCTATTTTGAAGTTGCACTTGATAAGTCTTGCAATTTCTTCAAATTGGTTTCGCTAGGTTCTCACTATTTATTTAATTTACACTTGGTATGTGCTCACAGTAGCGTTATCTACTGCTTTTAAACTGAGTGAAACATTACTCTACGCAGTCCTTATAAACCTCTAGAAAGGATCAAATGATCGTCAGGTAAACCCAGCAAAGTTTTATTGCGTGATTATTGAAAACAACTACGCAGGTGGTTAAAGTCCCTTAATCCTTCTTAAACCTCTAGAAAGGACCAACAGGTAAACCCAACAAAGTTTTATTGCGTGATTATTGAAAGCAACTACGCAGGTGGTTAAAGTCCCCTGATCCTTTTTGAACTATTGGCAGGTACCTTTTCTAAGTTTTATTTAATTTAATTTAATTCCTTTATTTCATCAACAAGCTTAGCTTACAGATTACATTAAAACTAAAAATTTATTACAACTAAAATTATTTTTATATAAAAGATGTGAGATATTGAGATATTAACTATCTATTATTATCAAAGACATTAAACAATTTGATTTTAAACTGACCCCTTGAAATATAGAGATCTATAAATTGACAAAATTCATGAAAAGATTTAATTGATCTTGCAATCGGTTCATTACTGCCATAGTTTGTTCTATGCCCTGTTTGGAATAGAAAAGGTATATCTCTTAATACTCTCATTGGAGCATAGATTGGAATCATGGACAATAAGAAGGGGCTAATAATTCGGTATGCGCCTCCTGGATTTGAGGGTTTTAAAAGCTTACATCTAGTAATATATGATATGATGGCTCGAAATTCAAATGCAATTTGAAACATATATATTTTGTAAAACGTCTCTGCACTCTTTCAATACGATCAGAATGCAGCTAGACGACGGACTCCACACGACATCAGCATATTCAAGAACTGATCTAACTAAAGCAGTATAAAGAGAAACAAAAGTGTAAGGGTCGCGGACAGCGTTGCCGATGTGGCACGATCGTGCCATTTTGACACGGAAATTTTCTCGTGGCACGGTGGCACGAAAAGTTTCAATATGGCACGTTTTTTTTATTATTATTTTACCTTAACTGTAAGCCAATAGATGATATTTTTTTGGGACTTGAGTGCACAGAAGAGCTTAAAAATTTAGAGACTAACGAAAAATTGAATGTCTTGAAAGATTGTCAAATATTCTATAAAAAACTTTCACAAGAACTTGAAAGAAATCTTAATTTAAAGGACAATGTCTTAAATGCGTTTAAGATAAGTGACCCAACCTTTTTAAAAAATAATCCAAATATACAAAGTATTTTGCCACACTTCAATATTTTGGTATCAGAATTTTCTCATCTATTAGAGTGCGAGAAAGATGTTCTTTTTGGCGAAATAAGACAAATTTTTGAGATTGGACTAACCGAAAGTATTTTTCTCAAAGATTCAAAAACGTTCTGGCTTAAGTTATTATTAAAAAACAATATTGACGAAGGAATGTTCATTAATATTTCAAAATTTATGTTGATTCTCCTTAGTTTACCTCACGGAAGTGCATCAGCAGAGCGAGTGTTTTCAAGGCTAAATAATATTAAAACAAACAACAAAAACAGACTTTCATGCAAGACAATTAATGCTATAATGTCATATAATGAAATTATTAAGCCTAATAACTGTCAAAATTTCAAACCTCCAGCTAATTTATTTATTTAACTTATAATAACAAAGCTTTATTACTATTTTTAAATAATAATAATACTCTTCATGTGATGTGAAATAGGTAGTTTACATAAAAACTCACTTGTCAAAAACTCCTGTTTCTGAAAAATAACTACACGAATAGATTTTTTGTTTATTTGTTGAATTAAATTATTGAATTAAAATTTATTTTTAAAGAATAACTTAAGTTTTTTTCATATGGCACGAAAATGTCACAAATGACACGTTTTTTCAAAGAGTGTGGCACGAAAATTTTTTTTTTGGCGGCAACGCTGGTCGCGGAAGTCACTAGAGTTTCTCTTGACAAATCCGAAAGAGAATCGTGTGTCTTAATACTCCTTGAGTTTTCTTTGTTTTTTTTCAATTTCTGCTGTGATTTATATGTGTCTCATAGTTTATTTGTGTGCTTTTAAGTCCATATTCTTAGTTGACATCATTGTACAGTGAAATTGTGTTAAATATCTAAACTTTTGCCAATTAATTGTGTTTAGCTTTGGTAAGCGGTGTAATTCTCTTGTTAAAAAAAAAAAAAAAATCCGTAACCTTAATTGAGTGATAATTCAAGTGCAAGTCTCTTGAGCACTTTACGTTGCTTGAATTATCATAATTACTACATGAAAGCTTTTTTTTTGTGTTTTATAATCATAATTTTTAAGTTTTAAATTATTTTTTTGTAGTGCAAATTTTAAATTGCTCTACGGTGTAGTTGGTTAGAGCGAAGATAGTTGTGTCAAGCATCTCAGGTTCAAATCTCGTACTATCCAGGCAAGCGTTTTTTTTTTTTTTTTTTCTTTAATTAAAACTAAACTTTTATTCTCAATAGTAGGTATTGGTGGACCACGGCGTGGGAAAATTTTGGATGGGATGGTGCCCTTGAATTCGTTTGAGGTCACCGCGGTGTTATTTAATGGGATGTTAATGGGGTGTTTAATGGGTGTTTAATGGGTTTATGTTTTGTTTGAGGTGGCCGCCTTGACGCCGGCACGGCGCCGCCGCCGCAGCGCTATGGGTGATTGTGGAATTTAATTTAAATTGAAATAAAAATGCACACTGCCGAGGCTGAGATTTGAACCGGGGCCTATGGCGTGTCGCGCATGTGACAGTTTCAGTTTTTTTTTTTCAGTTTTAAATTCATTTTTATTGTGTATCTCTTATAACTACTTACATGCTAACAAAAATGTTTAAACTAGCTTACATAATACCTTAATTAACTTACTGACCCTAGGCGGGTACTCTAAATTATACAATAACTTATTTCTAATGCCTTTCGGCCTAATGATCTAATCTCTATTTCTAACTATAACTAGTATTAGAGCTAAGAAAATTTTTAAAAAACTTAGCTTTTTAGATCCTTTTTTATGTTTTTCTTAAAACTACTTAGACTAATTAAAACTACTTAAAACTAATTAAAACTACTTAAAACTAGAGCAGCCATAGTAGCTTTTTATAATTTTTTTTTTTTTTTTTTGTTTTTTGTGTTTTATAATTTTTTTTTGGGTTTTTGTATTTTTTCTATTTTTTTTTTGAATTTTGGGGACGCACAGTCATTTTTACATTTTTTTTGATTTTGATTTTTTACAATTTTTTTTTTTTGATTTTCGACGCCGCTTTAATTTTTATTATTTTTTTTTTTTTTTTTGGTTTTTATAATTTTTTTTTTGGTTGCCACTATGCCTACCCCCTATACCCTAAGTCTTACACACTAAACCTTTGTAAGCCAGCCATAGGCGACTCGCTATCCGTAACATTTTCCCTATGTTGCTCAGACAACCACCAGAACATATTCGACGTTTTGATAACGTCCCGTCGATCGCGAACTGAAACCGCCCTACTGTACCGGAGGAGCTCTTCAACTTCTCCGCCTACTGCGGCGACGTCCCGGTTGTAAAGGAGCCGTCGTTCTACGGACTTACGGCAGACGTGGTAGATTAACGGAACCGCCAATCTGTCCTGTATCAAACCTATCATGTCAAAATAGAGGAAAGCCTCCGGTGGGACAAAGCCACTGAAACGTGTTCTCTCCATATATTCTATGTTGGGGTAGTAAGCCCCAAATATCAGGCCATTGTTCGAAGACATCGCCCTTGCAGTATGACCCCGAGTCAGTTTTATCAAGAAGTTGTCGATTCTGTTTATTTGAGCCCCGTTGTAAAGGACCTCATTAGGATAATATTTTCTGTACTCCGACTCTGGTGTTCTGTGCAATCCAAGACAGGTACGCAGACACTGTCTCTCAAACACCCGAATCTTTTCCATCTGAGACGCTGTAACATTGAACCATACAGGGCACCCATAGACAATCATTGGCCTTATGAGGGCCATGTAGCAAATCACCTTCACTCTGCTATCAAGTTGACTGCTGTGAAACAGTCGCCTTGTCAGACCAAAAGCTCCTCTAGCCCTGGCCAGAGCAGCATCCATATGTTTGTTAAAATATAGATACTGATCTAGCCAGATGCCCAGGTACTTGACTACTACTTTGCTTGGCAGTGGGTGGCCATATAGATCAACGATCACCAGCTTTCGCCAGTTCTTTCTCGTATCCCTTGAGGCCCGAGCCAACGAGGTTCTAAACACAATTGTTTCCGATTTCTGGAAGTTGATTTTCAACTTCCAGTCATCGCAATATTGCTGAATCTTATCGAAGTCACGCTGTAAGAGTATTCTGATGACCTCGATCTTTGGACCTGTTCTGTACGCTATTAGGTCGTCGGCGTACGCTATGGCATGGTGAAGGGAACCAATTAGATCGCCGGTGAAAATGCTAAACAAAATAGGCGAGTTCACCGCTCCTTGTTGCAGACCATTCTGTATCTTAAAAGTTCTGGTAGAAGTTTTATTGCAACTTTTCACAACAAACGTTCTACCATGAAGCATGTCATTCAGAATATATAGTAGTGGTTTACTCATGCCATATCTGATCAACTTATAGAAAAGACCGTCTAACCAAACGGTATCGAAAGCCTTCTCCAAGTCAACCAGACATGCACCCGTACACTGATTTTTAGCTTTGTTCCATTGAATATCTGATACTAGTTTAGACGCGGCATGTGTGGTATCATGGCCCGCCTTAAAACCGAACTGATTTTCAGGAATAATATGTTTGTCCTCAGCCCATGTGGACAGAGCTCTATTGAGAACTTTCTCGAATACCTTGCTGATACTCGGGAGAAGACTAATTGACCGGAGATTTGCTGGATTGGAACCATCCTTCCCTTTTTTAAGGAGAGGATGGACCACTGCCGTCTTCCAACGCACTGGATAATATGCATTATTCAGCGCATTGTTGAACAACGTGGTGTATATGTCCACCGCTTCCGAAGGGAGGTTTCGCAGCACAACATTGGGTATGCCGTCGACTCCTGCTGACTTCTTTTTCTTTATTTTGTGAAAGATGTCCAAGAGGTCCATCTTAGTAACGAACAGGGTGTTATCCCCGTTTCGCTGGGCGATGACTGCATTTGCAAGTCGGTCGTCATTGTACCTAGTGAAACCAGGATTCTCGGATCGCCAATGCGAGATCTCGTCTCTAAGATAGAAGTGTCCAACGAAGGCTCTATTCTCAAGGTCGTAATTCGGGCGAATGCACTCATTCACCTTATATACTCGCTCGAAAACAGCACCCACCGTCTCTACCTTCTCCTGAGCATCTTCCACTATAAAGTGGTCATCATCCAAGATGGCCTCATCCGGATCTATCCCTACTGTCAAAAGTAAGTTTTTGTTTTCTGTCGTCCTTTGGAGTTTAATACCCTGAAGGTCACTTTGATCTTTTCTCCTAAAAATTTTATTTATTTCCGGAAACATACTCGGGTTGTTGGATTGTACAGCCCGAATTTTGTTGTTCCAGAAAAGCGATATAGAGATTCTGTAATTTTCTTTAATTAACTGTTGGAGATTTTTGATCTGTGACTTCAGAGTTCTAATCTCCACATCGTGTCGGTCAGTAAACCTCCTGTGCAAGAATTTGAGTCTCGACAGGAGTCTACTTTTTTGTTTGTAAAGTGCGTCTATTGTCGCGTTTCTGTACATGTTCGTAGAGTCATGTTGCCTATATTTAGGAATTGTCCTGTCCATTGTGCTACGGATTGCATCCTCCATACGTTGCAGGTACCCATCGATCTCAACGTTCGACAGATTCCTGTTGCATGGCGGCGCAATACCGTTCGAACGAAGTTCCCTTGATACGGCACCGGAAAAGCGCGGCCAACGTGTCTTACCGTAGTTGTAAGAGTGCGTCGGCACGTACTCCTCCAGTTCCACAAGGTCGTTCGGAAGTAGTATGACGGCGGCAAGTCCACAGTGGTCACTGTCGTACTCAACCGTCGTCAAACAATTTTTCGTCCGTCGAAGAGTGTCGTCGGTCAGTTTCAGTCTTGAGTCTAAAAGCAATAGATCCAAATAAGAGCCACTTCGAGGATATGAAGGCCTGTCAGTAGCTAGCAGATCGACTTTACACTCAATGCTGTGGAGCCCCAGCCAATTGAATAGCTGGGTCCCCCTTGGATTGGCTAATTGATTTCCCCAATCTTGGTGTTTAGCATTGTAATCACCGGCCAAAAGGAAATAGTTTTCATCCGAGTTCAGATTCAGACATCGAAAAAGCGTTTCGAGCTCTGTTATAAAACATGAGGTTTGAGAAGCTCCCGGCGGTGCATAGAGCGAGACCACATACAATCGCCTCCCCTGTTGGAGAGGGATGCATATGATACACGTTTCCAGCAACCGGAATCGACGTACTTCACCGCTATATATTACCTTATGAGCAATGCCCTTACGTAAGAAGATCGCAACCCCACCCGCGAGAGTCGAGTTGGGTCGGTCCCTCCTTATGATAATGTAATTGTTATCCGTCAGTTTGTGATGCTGATTTAGCCTAGTTTCGCTAACCATACACACATCAGGACGTTGGTCTTTTAACAACTCAAGGAAGTTGGTTCGTCGTTCTATCCTAACTAGCGAATTCACATTCACGGCTAGGATCTTAAAAGGCCTCTCCGGCAGCGCGCCCGTTAACCTAAAAATTGCGCAAGCGACGGCACTGCACGGTAGATCAAGTCCACCCTACGCGCCTGCTCACTTATTTGCCGTGATAGTTCACTCATTTGTGCCTGAATGACACGCAGAGCGACCATCACCTCTGACTCCCCAGTAGCTGCCTTTGACACAGATGGCTGTGCGGCCTCTTTCTGGGGAGGTTGTACCGTTTTCCCAGCTCCACCCGCCATTTGGGCGTAGGAGACTTGGGGAACGACGGCCCTTAGAGTCGGTCTGGCTGTATGCCTTCCCTCGTCCTTGGTTACTGTTGGAGCAGCTTTTATTGATTTTTTAATAATTTGGTATCGAGGACATCCCCGATAGTTAGCAGGGTGTCCATCTCCACCACAGAGAACACATTTCAATTGGGTCTTATCTTCGACCCTTTCCTCACCGAGCTTGCACTCTTTTTCTTTGTGGTTCTCTCCACACTTAACGCACCTCGACTGCATTTGGCAGTTGAATGCGGCGTGCCCGAACCGTTGGCAACGAAGACATTGTAAAATGTCTCCGTGCCTGTTTATTTTTTCCCATCTTACCATCTGGTAGTCCAGGACGGAGATTTTCCTTAGACTCTCCAGACGGCTACTGGGAGATAGGGTGACGAGGAACATCGGCAATAGCCGCCTCTCCCGTCTAGCCTTAGCCGTGGTGAACGACTTGACCCCGATAAACTCGAGATCGTCGCTCGCCAACCTGCGGAGTTCCGCTAAGAGCTCCTCTGGGTCAGAGGTAGGCTCTACCCCTTTCAATAGCATACTTTTGGGCTTCTCCTCTTTGGGAGTAAAAGTGAAATGTTCGGTGGTTGTTGTTTGCAACAACGCCCGAACGATCTTATGGTCACCAATGTTTTCACATTGGATCGCATGTCGATCTTGTCCTAAACGCTTAATAACAAATTTATCGCCTATGGCGGACTTACATAGGTTTAATGTTGCTTTCAAGTCCAATTTGTGGGTGTTGATGGGGGGCACCCTGCTCTTATTTGCTGTCTTTCTTTGCTGCTGCTGTTGTTGTGCTGGCTGTTGTTGTTGTTGTCTCTGCTGCTGTTGCTGCTTTGGCACCGTCTCTCGTGGCTGCTTCGATGGCACGGCTTTTTTAGCCGCGGTCCCCCGTTGCTGCTCTTGGGTAGCAGTTTTCTTTCCGTTTTGCTCCCCAGCTATTTTATTAGCTGTTGTGCCTTGTTGCTGCACGGGAGCTGTTTTCGCATTTGCCTTTGTTGTTGTTGGCTGTTGCTGTTTGTTGTTCGGTTGCAGTTGTTGTTTTTTTGCCTCGCTTTCTGCTAGTCTGCGGGCCACCTGTCTTTCTTTAATCTCTTCGATTTCTTTGTACAATTTTTCCAATATTGTGGATATCGTACGAAGTCTCTTGTCTTCTACATTGTTATCTACATTGTTAACATTATCCTCGTCCACACCGTCTCCTTCGTCTGCCAATGCTGCGAACGAGTTTCCACTACCGGTGTAACGGCCCTCGCCACCGTTGGACTCGTATTCGTACGTTGAGTTTAAACTCACGACACTCTCGCTGCTTGTCGACATCCCATCGTCGTCGACCTCCTTATCAGCTCCCTTTGTCTTTAGCTTACGGGAAACCAAATTTGGCTTTGCTTTTAGGCGCCGCCTCTTCTTTGCAGTTGTTGTTGCTGCTGTTGCTGCTGTTGCTGGCACCGCAATTTCCATTGCGGTTGTTGCCGCTGTTTTACTTGTTGTTGTTGTTTTTAGTGTTGGATTTTCATCCAACACTTTATCTGATGTTGATGGACCGCTATGGTCCATCAGAAACGACTCAGTCGCTTTTTTGTACCTTCTAATCGGATTTTCTCCTTTATTTGGGCTATTTGCTTTAAAACAAGAATAAAAATATGAAGGCGCGGCTGGGAATTGAACCCACGCGCATGTGACAGATGCACTAGGCTATCGGGGTAGTTGTAGGTTGATGTGTAAAAAGTCTACTTATGCGTACAAAAAGTTATTTATAGAATCTTTTGGTATGTTGAGGCTTATAAAAAGTGTGACGGTTGGTGGTGGTTTGAATTTGTTTTTTTTGTTTAGCTTTAAGATAGAGAATTTGTCACGATCGATTTTTGGTTGTGCATTGATTGTGGATGAACAGCATGTCATTTTACAGCTTATCATGAGGTTTCTTTCTTTCAGGCATAGACACTGTTAGTTGTTCTATTTTTAGATTTTGATTTCAGAACTGAAAATTTGAATTTGAAAAATAATCTGTCTGCTGTTAGTTGTTCTATTTTTAGATCTTGTTGAAGGGGATTGTGACAAAAACATGCTGCTAAGATGTTAAATGACATGGTCATGCACAATGTTGAATGTTATAAAAAGTGTGTGTGATGGATGGTAATGGATTGAATTTTGAATGGTTGACTATGTTTGAATAATCACAAAAAGTCGGTTAGTGGTGGCTGCTTACTCTTTTAAATTTTGAATTGTAGATTTTATGAAAGAGGATCTGGTCATGTTGATGCATTTGATGGTTGAATGTGGATCTGGCATTTCAATGGAGCTGATGGGGGGGTTGATAAATATAAGGAAGTATTTATGTGTCTTAGCATGCACAAGTGGAAAAAAATATTATTTTTATGCCTACAATTAATATAAAACTCAATTTGTTTGTTATCAGTAAAAGTAATAATTTATTTCCTTATGTAGGTATTGAGATTACATAGTTTAGTTTTTCTTAAATTTCTTAGGAATCCATGAGTTGTGTTTGGATGAAAACCCAAGCCATTTAACAAATATCTGATTTTTTTTCGTTTGAAGAACTTTTTCAATTAGGAATGTGTCGGGAAATCTTGTTTTTTGTAGTTCAAGTTCGTAGAATCCACCCTTAATTGGGGTACCTTCATAGTCTTCTAGTAGATATGTGACAGGATTTGTATGTTGCACTTTGATTATTTTGAAGATTTCCGTTGTCCAATTCGGTGTGTATCCTTTATCAAATACATGTTTGTATTTACTTATTCTTACGAAATCTCCAATTCTAAATTTCGGGGGAATATGAATTTTTATATGATTATATACTTTTGAGAGTAAATGCCTTTCATTTGCAGCATTTACCTCGGATGGTTTTATTTTGATTGTTCGATGAATAGAATTATTATATTTTTTAGTAAGCATATCTATTAAACCAATCCACCGATATGAACCACTTGCGCTGAATTCCTTCCACATAAGTGTTTTTAAGGTACGATTAAATCTTTCAACAATAGATGCCTTAAGTGAAGTAAATGATGAATAATGATTGATTTTATATTTTTTCATGAGACTTTGAAAAGAGGCGTTGAAAAATTCTTTCCCATCATCAGTTTGTAAGTTTTTTGGGGTACGTGTGTCTTTACTGAAAATATGTTGCATAGCAATAGTGACATTGTGCCCTGTTTTGTTTTTGATGGGAACTGTCCAAGCAAACTTGGAAAATGTATCAATAACCGTGAGAAGATATCGGAAATTTTCATTATCATTTGAATAGACACCCATTTCAACTAGATCAGCTTGCCATAAATCATCTAATCCCTTAATAATAACTCGCCTTTTTTTAAAATTCCTCCGAGCAGGTTTATGTAATTCATTGACAACATCTCTTTTACTCATCTTTCTTTAAACTGATTGAAAAGAAAAAAAACATTTCATTCTTATATTTGTTTATTTTGTAATCTTTTATATAATAGTATCAATTTATTTAAATTGAAATAAAAATGCACACTGCCGAGGCTGAGATTTGAACCGGGGCCTATGGCGTGTCGCGCATGTGACAGATGCACTAGGCTATCGGGGTAGTTGTAGGTTGATGTGTAAAAAGTCTACTTATGCGTACAAAAAGTTATTTATAGAATCTTTTGGTATGTTGAGGCTTATAAAAAGTGTGACGGTTGGTGGTGGTTTGAATTTGTTTTTTTGTTTAGCTTTAAGATAGAGAATTTGTCACGATCGATTTTTGGTTGTGCATTGATTGTGGATGAACAGCATGTCATTTTACAGCTTATCATGAGGTTTCTTTCTTTCAGGCATAGACACTGTTAGTTGTTCTATTTTTAGATTTAGATTTCAGAACTGAAAATTTGAATTTGAAAAATAAAAAGTGTGACGGATGGTAATGGATTGAATTTTGAATGGTTGACTATGTTTGAATAATCACAAAAGTCGGTTAGTGGTGACTGCTTACTCTTTTAAATTTTGAATTGTAGATTTTATGAAAGAGGATCTGGTCATGTTGATGCATTTGATCGTTGAATGTGGATCTGGCATTTCAATGGAGCTGATGGGGGGTTGATAAATATAAGGAAGTATTTATGTGTCTTAGCATGCACAAGTGGAAAAAAATATTATTTTTATGCCTACAATTAATATAAAACTCAATTTGTTTGTTATCAGTAAAAGTAATAATTTATTTCCTTATGTAGGTATTGAGATTACATAGTTTAGTTTTTCTTAAATAAATAGTTCATCATCATCTTCGTCATTTTCACTTTCCACCTCTGGTAGAATTTCCAACATCGGCATTGGGAATTGATCCACATCCTGGCCCATAAACTCGAGTTCATCATCATCTTCGTCATCTTCACTTTCCACCTCTGGTAAAATTTCCAACATCGGCCGTGGTATTTCAAATCGTCTCGGGGTTGGTAGTGGTGGTAGTGATTCATCTTCGTCGAAATCGTGATAGAAATCTTCCTCCATCTCTTCAAATTCGATCCGTCCAATTCTCCTCGTTGGTTCAACTCTTTGAACCGGTTTTACTCCTATTGACCTCATCCATGGTGGTAGTTGGTAAGGGGTTGGTAGTGGTGCTGGTGGTCCTTCATTATCTCTGATGAGGATCCATGGCATCCTACTTGTTGGTATAACTATCTGGATAGGCCTCCTCTTCTTCTCGACCTCCATCTCCTCGGCTTTCATTTCTAACAGAAATGCTTCAAGAGTTTGCTCGTTCAAAATCTTCATGATATTTACTATTTGGAAGTATAATTGTTTCTTATTCTAATAATGGTCATCTCATCATCTTTTATACAGGAAAAAATTTATTGAATACTACTACTACTACTACTAAAACAGACTTTCACAAAAACACTGTAAAAATCAAATCTAGTTCTCATTGGTTCGAATAGAATATGAAAGAAAAATCCCTTTCCAAAATTTCAATGACATCCCCACTCTAATCTTGGAAAACCAATATAATTTGTTCATAGCTTGTGATCCTACAGGCTAGTTCAAGACTTCATCCATATAATCCAAACAGATCGATTCTTGGTCACTGTGACACATTCAAGAGTACTCATAATCAAAATATACATTCATATTGAAAAATAAACATAAAATTTATTATTTATGGTAAAATAAGAACTTACAATGAAAAAATCACATTTCAAATTAAAGTTTTTATGACTTAATTTCATCTACAGCATGCCAAGAACTCTGCACATATGACGCAAAATGATAATGTGATTTGTTTTATAGGGAAGGGGTAAGACCGCTTTAAACAGAACTTTGGAAAAGGCTCCGAACAGCTTCAAAACACTTTTAAACAGCTCGTAACAGCTCCAAACCGCATTTCAAACAGCCCCAAACAGCTTCAAACCGCTTTCAAACCGCTTTCAAACCGCTCCGAACAGCTCGTAACAGCTCCAAACCGCTTTTCAAACAGCCCCAAACCGCTTTTCAAACAGCCCCAAACCGCTTTTCAAACCGCTCCGAACAGCTCGTAACAGCTCCAAACCGCTTTTCAAACAGCTCCCAAACAGCTTCAAACCGCTTTCAAACCGCTTTCAAACCGCTCCGAACAGCTCGTAACAGCTCCAAACCGCTTTTCAAACAGCCCCAAACCGCTTTTCAAACCGCTCCGAACAGCTCGTAACAGCTCCAAACCGCTTTTCAAACAGCTCCCAAACAGCTTCAAACCGCTCGTAACAGCTGCAAACCGGTTTTCGAACTTTTGAACTGTATATTTACACTGTATTTAGTTTCAGAAAACTATCAAAGCCTTTTCTATAACGACCTTTATTTAAAGACACATCTTTATCAATAACTAAAAAACCATGTTTAATGTTCCAACATTCTTTACATAATTTTTGAAATGTTGAAAACGACATATCTGAATTTACATGATCATTGTAGATATGTCTTAAGTTCATATCATCCTGTTTAAAGACGATTAGAAAATTAGCATTGTCTCTAATTAAGTGTTTGGGTATTCTGGTATATGTCTGGCACAAATAAAAACTATCAATGTTATGATGTCGCCCCATGCTAAAGTATGTTCGAATAGTGTCTTGTTTTTCACAGGCGATATCATCAAATATAAATATAGAGTTTGGTTTAGCTTCTTCAGGTGGTATAACTTCACTGTTATTGGAAAAAGTAAAGAACCCCATATGCTTTATTGGTTGGACGGCTCTTCGTAGAAATTCATATTTTGGCTGTTGTAAAGATTTTGAATAAATATATATATTTTCAAATTTCAAGCCATTTGGATGTTGTAGCAAAGTCATCATTACATTAGTTTTTCCGCAATTTGATGGACCTGTTATCAAACCTCTTATGCTATTGGGCAATAATATACTGTGCTTTTTTGTTTCAATTCTTTTAACCAAATCCATGTTTTTTATTGGTAGCTGATGTTGTTGTTTTATGAATCGCATGATGACAAAAACTAAATGATTTTCCCATATATATCAAGGTTTTATTGAAAAAATGTCATAACATTATTAGTGACCTCTGCAAATCGTTGTATACCTAATAAAATGATTGATTTTTCTAATCAACCTAATAGTCAACGAGAAATTGTGAAAGGAGAAGGTTTATTGAATTCTGTAATTAATAAACTACCATTTGAACTTCACTTACCTGGTTACCAGTACTGTGGGCCTGGAACAAAATTGGAAGAACGTTTAGCTAAAGGCGATCCTGGGATAAACTTACTTGATCAAGCTTGTAAACAGCACGATATTTCATATTCCAAATTAAAGAATACTCCTGAACGACATATAGCAGATAAAATTTTAGCTGAAAAAGCTTGGCAAAGAGTTAAATCAAAAGACGCAGGTATAACAGAACGAGCAAACGCATTATTAGTCACCAACTTGATGAAAGCAAAAGTAAAGTTTGGAATGGGTGTAACTGATAAAAAAACTAAAAAGAGCAAGTGTAAGCTCACATTTAACAAATCAATTAAAGATGTGGGAAAAATTGTTATTACTAAAAAACCCTACAATTTAAACAGTGCTATTAAAATAGCTCTGTCAGAGGCCAAGAGAATAATTAAGAGAAACAAAAATATTAAGACACCAAGAGTTATATCTGTACCTAAATCAGGTGGAGTAGTACCATTCCTTGTTCCTCTTTTTGCAGGACTTTCAGCACTAGGTGCATTATCTGGAGGTGCTGCAGGTATAGCTAAAGCTGTGGATGAAGCTTTTAATGCTAAAAAAGATCTAGAAGAAAAGAAACGTCATAATACAAAGATGGAATCTATTGCAATGGGTAATGGACTACATCTAAAACCTTATAAGAAGGGTCTTGGATTATTTTTACAGCCAAAAAACTTTTAGATTCGCTACCCAAACGTGCATTGAATGAATTGGATATAATTCATTTTGCAAAAATGAATATTCCTCATTTTCGTGGTGTTTTTATGCGAGATAATTTACCCCGGTATAAGCCATGGAAAAATGAATGTGGAATCGTTAATCTAGATTCTTTAAAAGGACCAGGAACACATTGGGTAGCATATTGTAAAAAGGGCAAACTAATTGAATATTTTGATAGTTTTGGGAATCTTCAACCTCCTATTGAAGTAATTCATTATTTAGGTTTAAATATCAAATACAATTATACTAAGTACCAAGATTTCAATACGTTCAATTGTGGTCATTTATGTTTGAAATTCTTATATGATTGTTACTTCTAATAAATATAAAGATTATTTTTTTTTTTGAAAAAATGTTCATTGTTTATTTCATCGTCATGGCATTGACACTTACACTAAGCGGGGAAACTTCCTATCTATCAGCTGAATATTTCCCACCATTAAACTTGAATAAGGATTACGTTTGTGGCCTCGTAGATTTTCAAACATATAACTCAATTCCAAATGTGGATGAACGAAACAATTTGTTCCATATTGGAGAAAACGAAATCGAAATTCCAGTAGGATCCTATGAAATAGATGACATTGCGTTCTTGATTTCTAAGACATTGTTAATGCAAAATTCTACCGCCAAAGTAAAGATAGAAGCAAACAATAATACATTAAAAGCAGAAGTTGAGAGTAATGAGATAATTTACTTCGATAGACCTAGATCTATTGGAACATTATTGGGCTTTGGTAAGCGTGTACTTGAACAAGGTATAACTCATATGTCAGATTTAGCGGTTGACATTAATAAAGTAAACGTCATAAGAATTGAGTGCAACATAATTGTTGGTTCCTATTTTAATAATACTCCTGTACACACTATTCATGAATTTTCACCGGAAGCAGGAGCAGGGTATAAAATCATAGAGGTTCCAAAAAATGTCATCTATTTACCTGTGAACGTCAAGCAAATAACTTCTTTATCATTAAGGCTTGTAGATCAAGACGGTGATCTAATAAATTTTAGAGGAGAAACAATAACCATTCGATTGCATTTAAAACCGAAATCAACGTAATGTTACTCTATAATAATTATATATCTGACATCAAAGGTAATCATTCAATTAGTTCTGAAAAGACATCAAACCAATCAAGATCAAGATTGTCTCTTGAAAACAAAGCATTTCTACTATCACTAGGATTTGTCCTGAAAGAATAAAAAGAAAAAATAATAATAAAATGAGTCAAATACTAAATATTAGTCACTGTCCTAATTATGATAATAGCATTACAAAATTTGAGTATCATAGTTATTCAGCATTTCTTCAATCCTTCAATACCAGTGATGAAATACGTATCCCTATACAACAGCAGGATCTGTGCATTTTACCCAGTGAAAGTTTCATTTATGTAGAAGGAAGTCTGACAAAAGCAGATGGAGGAGTTTCTTCCACAGCAAAACTATGTAACAATGCTATACCATTTCTTTTTGAGGAAATACATTATGAGCTCAATGGTATCGATATTGAAAACAATAAAAATGTTGGTATTACAACATTATTAAAAAATTTTATATCATTAAATGAGAATGAAAGTAAAAATTTGGAAAATTCTTCATGGACTGGAAAGGATAGTATTTCACTTTCATCGGGCAGTTTTAACTTTTGCATTCCATTGAAAAATCTTTTAGGATTTGCTGAAGATTATAAGAAAATCATTATAAACGCAAGACATGAATTGATTTTAATTCGAACTCGAACTGATGAAAATGCCTACATCAATACAGAAAAAGAAAATTTAAAAATGGCAATCCATAAACTACAATGGAGGGTTCCTCACATTACCTTATCCGATTCTAATAAATTAGTACTATTGAAACAAATTCAATCAAAACCAATTAAAATGCATTTTAGAAATTGGGAAATGTATGAATATCCTACTCTACCTACTAACACGGATCATGTGTGGACAGTTAAAACCTCAACACAACTTGAAAAACCTAGATATATTATAATTGCACTACAAACAGCGCGTAAGAACGATCTAAACAAAGATGCTAGTAAATTCGATCATTGCGATGTTAGCAATGTGAAAGTATATTTGAACTCAGAAGCATATCCTCGTGAAGATTTAAATTTGAAGTTTAATCTAAATCAATATGCTATTCTCTATGAGATGTACAGCAAGTTTCAACAATCATATTATCAGAAGCCACCACTACCACTCTTATCTCCACAAGAATATAAAAACATTGCTCCAATTATGGTTATTGACTGTTCTCGTCAAAATGAATCAATTAAAAACGGACCTGTCGATGTAAGAATTGAACTCAAAACGTCCACCCCTGTTCCAGATTTAACAACAATGTATTGTCTTATTCTTCACGATCGTATAGTTGAATACAATCCTATGACAGGAGAAGTTCAAAAACTTATCTAACACGTGACAATTTGTATACCTTTTTCAATAATAAAATATTTTATTAGCCGATAAAAAAAACATGGTGGTTTATTTTATTTATATTTTTATTTTCAGAAAGTCAAGAAGAAGAAGAAAAACATAATTGAATTACAAAATTATCTTTTGAATCCTCTTTTAAATCCATATGGCAATGAACTGTAATTGCTAAGAAAACGTCTTTTTTCCGCTTTGGCCTTATACGTTTTTGTCTCTGCTACAGTCACAACTTGATGACCCTGTGTACGGCGAATATTATTAGAATTAATAATTATACCTTCATTGTCTGATGATGAAGAATTTAGTACTGCTTCTTTTATGGAGTCAAAATTGATTTTTTGTGATGATTGGAAATCAAGACAAATGCCCTTTACCTTGCAGACTACGTGTTCTAAATGATCGTTTGTACTATAAAGTTTATACGCATAGTTTTTTGGACCACCACTGACAAATTCTGTTATAAAACTCCCCTGGCCAAAAGTTTCCAGTTCGTTGGTCATGTCACCAATAAACTCTCCAGTAGGCGGTTCGAATTCTCCATCGCGGCTTACATATATGACAGAATCAGTGTCATAGTACAGTACTCTTTCCTCTAATTTTTCCAGATAGCTGTATAATTTAAGGCGGGCCAGGGTTGTAGTGTAGGCAGCAATGCAGACATTTACAAGGGATGAAGATTCAATGGCTTCCTCTTTCATTTCAAAGGTGCATACCAATTTTTCTTCATTAACTGGTACAATATGTAATACTTCTATAGACGGATTGGTAAGAAGAAGAAATAAATCCGAAGGATCACTCAAAATACATGTTTGTTGTTGGTTTTGTCGTTGTCCGAATTTTCCCCAAAATGAATTCAGCATCAGTTTTGCCAAAGATCTTTTACCAGGATTATCACAAATTTCTGATTCTTCCAAAATTATATTTTCTTTTTCAAAAAATTCTTTTAAGTAATTCTCTTTTTCTAAAGAAGATGTGCACTTAACAGGCCATCCCGATGCTTCCTGTTTCAACTTCAAAAACTTGTTCATCATTGATGTGAATAATCCTTCAGAATTTGTGTCTGGATCATATTGGAGTACATTATATTCCCAAACTTCATAAACATCAATCAATTTATAGCCTTTTTCAACTGCTTTCAAAACTTCGTCAATTACCCATGTTCCTAGAAGGGACCTTTCCTCCTCGGAATGATTACAACATTGTTCTTGATTTTTTTCATTGCTGCAACTTCTACACAGAGAAAACATGAGTCTTTTGTTTTGTTTGATTGGTAGGACAGGATGGAGTAGATTTTCAGGTGGCATAATTTTGCATTTTACAAGTCCATTCATACCTTCTAGTTTTAAGTCAGAACAATGAGTATGAACTTTAGGATGACCAATGGGAAATTTCCCGTTTTTACATACCCATGGATATAGGGAGCATACATCTATGTATTGGATTTTTTCGCCTTCTTTACATTTGTAATAATTGTATGTGTTCCCTGTTCGGCCTCCAAAGAAAGCATCACGAGGATTGAGCGGAGAACTTTGTATAAGTGGATGACTATTTAAACATTGCAAATCTTCCTTACTCATAGTTTTTAAATAATTTTGAAAATCACAACCCCACATTTCAATAACCTCAAAATTGTATGATTTTAATCTTTTAATTTTTGATTTGGTTTTTTCATACCTTCGATTGAGAGTATCACTTGAGTCTTCATGAAGTGGATTATCACGATTGTGTTTTAAACAGAGAGGATGACCGTGAAAATAGCATCCATGGTATTCGAAAATCTGCCTTGTTTCTGTGCAGTAACCATCAACCTTTACGCCATTAACAACAGCTTCTCTTCCTTTGTATGCATGTTGTATGCTTATATTTCTCTTTTTCTCTTCACAAATCATCCACTTAATTGCTTCTACAGATTGATTATCCATACATCTGTAACCATTTCTCGGTATTAAGCCAATTGTGTTAGGAAGAAGAAAATTACGTCTGAAAACAAGGTTACAAGCGGAGGCTATCGTTACTGCTTCCAAAAATGGTTCAACATTATTTTGCATAAGAAATAATTTTCTAAATGCTAGACATGCCTCAGTCAATATCTCTACATCGCTCTTGCAGTATTCTTCAAGCTCTTGCTGCATTACAAAATTATCATTTGCATGCTCTGAATGCCATTTCAAAAAATTATTTCGCTCCTCTACTCTCATTGTATCCGGACTATAAAATTCAATAGCCGGTAGTTTCCCGGTATATTTTTCATTTATTTTCATGTTGAATAAATGAGGGAAATAACCTTTTTTTAATACTGCTGGTAGATTGAATGCTTTGGGTAGTTTTGATAGAGCCATTGGGAAATAATTTAACGAGTCCAGAAATTTTACATTAACAATCTGCATTAAAATTATTTTAGTTCCACGCATAAGTAATTCGGGGGTAAGGCTTGTTTTTTGCAGTACATAATTTAAAATAAATTGGTGATCATAAGCCTGACCATTGTGCGCTATCACAGTCACATGTTTGTAAGTTTTTCTGACATTTAATATATACCCCAAAAACTTTTCTATTACATATCCTTCTTTTTCTTCTTGTTCACGTATTATGTTTAGTGAATGCTTACATTTCTGACAGAAAAATAGATTTGGTATATCTATACATTGATCACATTTCTGTTTGAATATGCATAAGTTGGGTTCGTGTAGTTTAGTTCTACTATTAATTTCTTTTTCTTGGCGACTTTCCAAGTCGTAGAATATGTATAGGCTGTTTTTGAAGCAAGGTGTTCTTTTGTCAGGTTGAATATAGCATTGATGATCCCTTGGCACATGCTTGTCACATTGCTTGCAGAAGTATTCATCACAATAATGTTCTCGATGTGATGCGTATGTTTTTAAGCATGAAGAACATCTTTTAATCTGATCACAAATGGAATTGTTGCTCGTAGATCCACCTGCTTTGTGGTTATCGAAACACTGTTTTCCTCTGAAGCTTCGATAGCAGTTTTCACATAAAATCTCACTGGATGTCTTAACGCAAGCTGTTTTGTTTTGACATTGAGGGCAGGAACGTACACATCTATGATGGTTTTTCGTGTTATAGGGCACATGACATATTTCACAGTAGAAACTACAACAAAATGCTGACGTCAACGATGTGATAACACAATAATGGTTCCTGTGATATAGCAAATTAATTTTTTTTTCTTCGAGGCTATCATTTGCGGTAGAAACACCTTCAAAAATTATTTTTCTCCCTTTGGTGTCATACTCAAACACAGTAATCTTGTACCCTTTTAGGTGATTTTGGAATATTTTCAATTCACGAATCCCGCAACCATCCTCTGGTATACTAATTTCTGTTCGTTCAACGAGTCTCAAAGCTCTTTCTGTTTGAACGTTTCTGACATCCTTTCTTAATTTTTGAATGTTGATTTCTTTATTTACATATGCCATGGCCACTATCAATGCTCTTGGCAAACAGAGGTTGTCCTTATTGACAATGTGTAAGATCCCCTTACGTTTAGCACATTCTTCGTCAAATGTGTTGTACATCGAAGAGGGCTTAACTGATCCTCTGCCTCTTGGCATTTTAACAGCCGTTACTTCCAGGCAAAATTGGTCCGTGTTCAACCCTTCTGAATTGCTCTGAAAAATACTAGCTATCATGGTCCAAACATCGTTGAACGATAGATCTCCACAATCCCTGAAATTAATCCATCCACTTCCTCTCTCGCTTGAGAAATTTTTCCCACAAAAAGTTATCCCAATTTTATCTGTGGGGGCTAGATCACTTGTAGCTATCTTTAGCATATCGTTCACTGCCTCCTTTACCCACGACGTTGGTTCTTCATTTTTGGGGATCGAGCGAATCTTGAATTCAATTTTTCGCCCCTTTAAATTGAACCTTTTGTTTTGGGTTGTGATATCACTCACAATTTTGATTTTCTAAAAAATAAAACAAAAAAGCATTCAGAGAAGAAGAAGAACCATTTTCAATAAAAAACCAAAAACATTTTAAGTAATTTTTTTTTGAAATATTTATATTTTATTTTTTTTTGTTTTTGCTCTATAAGATAGAATTATTTTTTTTTCAATATTTTTTCTTGTGAGTTATAGAGGATGCCTTGACTATCAAAATAGTCATTAAAACTGAAGTTAGGTACTATATTTACCTCTTCGGTTATTTGAAGCTTTTGCTTCCTTTTTTGTTTCGACTGTTGCAGCTGTTGCTGTTGTTGTTGTTGTTGTTGTTGCAGTTGCAGCTCCAGCTGCTGTTGCTGTTGCAGCTCCATCTGCTGTTGCTGTTGTTGTTGTTGTTGTTGTTGTTGTTGTTGTTGTTGCTCCTGAAACATTTTTCATAAATTAGTATTTTATTTTTATTAACTTATACTTCTTTCTATAACTTACCTTACTTTCCTTGTCGTGGAAATCAATATGGAACGAATTTGTCCCATATGGAGCCACGACTTCGAAGGCTAGATTAGCTAGCCCCTCTACATCTTCGTCATCCATCTGAGTTAGGCACCGCTTAGGGAGGTACACCTCATAATCGTCCAACTCCAGCATGATGGACGGGCCATATTCAGAATCCTTTCTGAATCCCCGTACGATATTATACTTTTTCTTCAGCTCCAGCTGAGCCAGCCTCTTGTAAATCTTCCTTTTCGCTTCAACCTTTTTAGGTTCTTGTGTTGCAATTTTTGATTTTAACTTGCTTAAAAACCCCGACATTTTTTTTTTTTTTTTTTTTGAATAGATTTTAGATATAGAAATAAAAGTACTTCACTTTTTGACTTTTTCTTGAAGAATAATTTTTATTTGGAAAATGCTTTACTTTTTATACTAAGTTCCCTTTCCAAAATTTCAATGACATCCCCACTCTAATCTTGGAAAACCAATATAATTTGTTCATAGCTTGTGATCCTACAGGCTAGTTCAAGACTTCATCCATATAATCCAAACAGATCGATTCTTGGTCACTGTGACACATTCAAGAGTACTCATAATCAAAATATACATTCATATTGAAAAATAAACATAAAATTTATTATTTATGGTAAAATAAGAACTTACAATGAAAAAATCACATTTCAAATTAAAGTTTTTATGACTTAATTTCATCTACAGCATGCCAAGAACTATAAGTTGATATGCATAAGTACATGCTCAATCTCCTTATTCCTTAAACAAAAATAATAGTCATAGGAAATCTACGGAAACCAATTAACATATTTTCACACATCACTTGAGTTTTCAATAGATTAATTGTAGGCATAAAAATAATATTTTTTTTTTCCACTTGTGCATGCTAAGACACATAAATACTTCCTTATATTTATCAACCCCCCCCCCATCAGCTCCATTGAAATACCAGATCCACATTCAACGATCAAATGCATCAACATGACCAGATCCTCTTTCATAAAATCTACAATTCAAAATTTAAAAGAGTAAGCAGCCACCACTAACCGACTTTTTGTGATTATTCAAACATAGTCAACCATTCAAAATTCAATCCATTACCATCCATCACACACACTTTTTATAACATTCAACATTGTGCATGACCATGTCATTTAACATCTTAGCAGCATGTTTTTGTCACAATCCCCTTCAACAAGATCTAAAAATAGAACAACTAACAGCAGACAGATTATTTTTCAAATTCAAATTTTCAGTTCTGAAATCTAAATCTAAAAATAGAACAACTAACAGTGTCTATGCCTGAAAGAAAGAAACCTCATGATAAGCTGTAAAATGACATGCTGTTCATCCACAATCAATGCACAACCAAAAATCGATCGTGACAAATTCTCTATCTTAAAGCTAAACAAAAAAAACAAATTCAAACCACCACCAACCGTCACACTTTTTATAAGCCTCAACATACCAAAAGATTCTATAAATAACTTTTTTGTACGCATAAGTAGACTTTTTACACATCAACCTACAACTACCCCGATAGCCTAGTGCAACGTCACACGCGCGACACGCCATAGGCCCCGGTTCAAATCTCAGCCTCGGCAGTGTGCATTTTTATTTCAATTTAAATTAAATTCCAAAATCACCCATAGCGCAGCGGCGGCCACCTCAAACAAAACATAAACCCATTAAACACCCATTAAACACCCCATTAACATCCCATTAAATAACACCGCGGTGACCTCAAACGAATTCAAGGGCACCATCCCATCCAAAATTTTCCCACGCCGTGGTCCACCAATACCTACTCTCAATCTTTCCGTTTTTCTTTTTCTTTTTTTACTTTTTTTTTCAAATTCTTTAATTAAAATGGAATGCTCAGCGGTGAAATGTCTGGACTCTTCCCCTAATGCATGCCTTTTTGCATGTTACGGCCCTTGTGGGAAGTTTTACCATGCTAAATGCGTTGGGTCAACCACCTTATTTATAGAAAAGGTTGACGCATCAAAAATTGCAGTTTGGTTCTGTCCTGATTGCAGGAAAATCTCTCTATCCCAACTTGCATTTAAAATGTCGTCATTCAAGACTGGTATAACCAAAATCAAGAAAGGATTAGATGAACTCTGTAATAATTTTAATGATGCGGTTTCAAACCTCAATAACTTTTCAGCCCCCAAGTTTTCGGTTGACATATCAACCTCAACTGATGATTTGGAAGAGCCGCATACTCCTCTGCCTAATGTCTCATCAAAAACAATCGACTTATTAGTGCAGTCTACTTCAGATATTTCTAAACATAATAAGTCTAAAAAGAAAAAGCAAGATACTCACTCTTCCGAAAAACGTTTATGTCTCAGGAGCTGTGTTGGTCCTACAAATAATAACAATGAAACGACAACTGTCGATTTAGCTGTTGTTTCTAGTAGGCTTTCTAATGTTGATAATCAAATTACCGAACTACCTCATATCCCCAAACTAGTCGAATCAGTTCCCGAAACCATTAATGTGAATTATCCTCCTATTGAACCATTTCCAATTCCCAAACAAGTAGAATCAGTTCCCAAGCCTAAACAAATTTTTGTATCCCGCCTTAAACCCGATTTAACATCCAATGATATTATATCCCATCTAACTTTGAAACACAACATATCTAATGACTTAATTATTAGATGTACCAAAATAAGTAAACCTAACAGTTTTGTTTCGTCCTTTAAAATGTTTGTCCCTCCGTCACAGTTTGATTATCTTTGCAGCCCGAATTTCTGGCCTTCAGGCACTCTTTTAAAAGAATTTGTTGGTTCTTCCAAGAAGAAACGTGTTGAAAATAGTACCGTCAATAATGTTTCAAAAAACTAATAAGACTTTCCCTATTTTACCAGAATGTAAGGGGGCTTCGTAGTAAAACTACTGATTTTTTTATTAATTCTCAAGCTTTTGCCCATGATATTTTTGTTCTTACAGAAACCTGGCTTCATTCAGGCATTCTGGATACAGAACTTTTTAACTCAGAGTTTCAAGTATTTAGAAAGGACCGCCATTCTCATGTAGACGCAGACGTAGGAGGTGGTGTTCTCATAGCTTGTCGCAATAGCTTTTTGTCTTCTAATATCACTTTTCCTTTTACTTTAACAATAGATCTAATTTGCATTGAAGTTACCTTTGAGTCTAAGACAGTCTATGTAATTGGCACGTACATTCCCCCAAAAAGTTCTGCCCCTGCCTACAATGAAGTGGCTTTAGTGTTAGATTATTTAAACAATCTGTCTTCTTTAGATATAAATATTTTACTGCTGGGTGACTTTAATCTATCTTATATAGATTGGTCTCCATCAATTGACTGTTCATTTCAGAAAGCTTCCTTGGAATCCTCTCAACAAGAGCTTATCTTATTGGATTATCTAATTTCTACTGACTTACAACAAGTGAGTTGTATTAAAAACTCTTTAAATCGAAATCTCGATTTAGTCTTTACCTCTGACGCTGTTAGTACTGTCGTTCTTAAATCTAATTCCGGCATTACTAATGTAGATGACTATCACCCTCCTCTAGACATTTTCCTTGACCTAAGCGGTCACATTCATAGTTATAGTAATTCATATGACTGCTCGCATATATTTGACTATCGAAAGACTAACTTTCAAATGCTTTCTGATGAACTAAGTAGATCTAATATTAATAATATATCAGCTTTCAATAATATTGACGAAGCAGTTAGTTACTTTTGTTTTATTCTTAACGACTGCATGAACAAAGCTATACCCCTCAAGATTTCAAAGAATGTGAGCTCTAATCACCCATGGTACACTAAGGAACTAAAAAAGCTTCGCAACAAAAGAAATAGTGCTTGGCGGACTTACATTAAGACGCGTTCTGAATCTGATCACCTTTCTTACATCTTTTTTTTTGATGAATTTAAATCACTATCAAAAACTCTGTACTCAAGTTATGTTCACAGAATGGGCAACTCATTAAGGGATGATCCAAAAAATTTCTGGAACTTTGTCAATTCAAAGAAAGATTCGGATGATACCCAGATAACTTTACATATGGTAATGACACATTGACAAAAACATCCGACATTTGCAACGCTTTTGCTCAAAATTTTTGTAATTCCTTCTCTGATTCTATTGTTGAGATAGATCGTAGTTACTTCGAGTTTCTACGTAAATGTCCTAAAGTTAATTTTAATAATGTTCCAATTATCCTAGAAAGAGTCCTTAACAATATTTCATCTTTGAACGATGATTACTCTGCTGGCCCTGATGGCATCCCTCCAATAATTTTAAAAAAGTGTAAGTCCCAAATTGCATTTCCCCTTAATTATTTGTTCTCATTATCGTTAGATTCTGGTCGATTCCCTTTACTGTGGAAAAGATCTTTTATTACACCTGCATTTAAAAAAGGTATTAAATCAGATATCCTTAACTATAGACCCATATCTAAGCTTTCGTGTATCCCCAAATTATTTGAACAGCTTGTTTGTGAATAATTTGCAAACAGCAGCATGGTTTTGTACAGAAAAGATCAACAGTAACAAACCTTGTATATTTCCTTCATAAATGTTCAAACGCGCTTGAAAGCGGGCAAGAGTTAGATTGTATATATACTGACTTTTCAAAGGCTTTCGATAAACTACCTCACGATATTATATTGTTTAAACTAAATGCATATGGATTCCCTTCGACCTTCGTTGATTGGATCAGATCGTACCTTACTGATAGATCATATGTAGTAAAATTTAGAAGCATTCTTTCAGACTCCTTTAAGGCGAACTCAGGAGTACCACAAGGTAGTCACCTTGGTCCTATCCTCTTTATACTAGCCATTAATGATGTTACTTTTAGCTTGTCATCGAGCGAAATTTTGATCTTCGCGGATGATATGAAAATTTTCAAGAAAATAGACTGCGCAGCAGATCGTTTTATTTTACAATCTGATGTTGAAAATTTTTCCACATGGTGCGATAAAAATGGATTGATTCTCAATCCAAGCAAATGTCAAAGTATAACTTTTTCGAAGAAACGTACACCGGCTTTGCATAATTACTCGATTTCTCATCAAATATTATGCAAGGTGTCCAGTATTAAGGACCTCGGCGTTTACTTTAGCTCCAATTTAGAATTTACATCTCATATCAATTACATTGTTAGTAAAGGAAATTCAATGCTTGGCTTTATTAAAAGATGGGCTAAGGAGTTTACGGACCCCTACGTCACTCTTTCGCTGTATAACTGTCATGTTCGACCCCATCTAGAATATGCTTCTCAAGTATGGTCTCCTTATTATGCAGTCCACAATTCAAGAATAGAAAGTATACAGCGAAGATTTATTAGATTTGCTCTTAAGGGACTTCCTTGGACGGATCCTTATGACCTTCCACCGTATGAGCATCGTATTCAACTTTTGCAGATGCAACTGCTTTCGCATCGCCGAATAAATAATGATTTAGTCTTTATTCACCAGCTCATAACAGGACAAATTGATGCTCCTGACTTGCTCGCATGCATAGGTTTTAACTACCGGGGAGGCTCATACCAACTGCGCAACTTGGAGTTACTTCACTGTCCTTATCATAGAACTAATTATGGATTGAATGAGCCTATTACTCGTATGATAAAAATTTTGAACCTAAACTCAAATCTAGTAGATTTTCATATTAGTAAAACTACGTTAAAGTCCTTAATTCGAACCAGAGCTCCACTCTCTTGACTATGTTTCTTTTTATGTTTCTTATATCTTTATAATTGTCATATTTAATAATTAATTTTACGTTTATATGTAGCTATCTAATTTGTTTTTGTATATGTTTATCAATAATTTTGTAATATTTCTTAGTTCTGTTGTCTTTAGTGTGTTAGACTTAATTTTTGCTTACTAACAACTAACACCTCGCTAAATGATGACAGTGATACATATTTCTAAGTACTTAAGGGTGAAAAAACTCTTGAAGAAAAGATACATTGTTTCACAAGCTTGAAATAAGCTGTTCTGATAGTGAATAAAAAAAAAAAAAAATATGCTTTCGCAACAATGTAATCTACATGATAGGTAAAAGAAAGCTTATCATCGATAATTACACCAAGATTTTTTATTTTGGTAACCCTCGATAAAGGGTCTATGCAGTAGTTGTGGATAAGAGTGTTTTGGTATCGTGTACAGGATAACACAAACAATTATTGACACACCATGTGTATAAGTTGCTTAGATCTATTTGCACCTTTAAGCAATCTTCATAACAGTTAATCTGTCGAAAAAGTTTGAGATCATCAGCATACATCAAATAGTTACAGTGATTAAATTGATGAACAATATCATTAATAAAAGTTATGAAAAGGGTAAGTCCAAGTTAACTTCCTTGTGGAACTCCAGAGGTGCAGGATATCAGCCGAGAGGAAGTATTATCAAGGCAAACTTTTAGAAATCTACCAAATAGAAAAGATGAAATCCACTCCAGTATAAAGAAGAATGAAAACCAAAATCTTCTAATTTCTTTATAAGGAGCCAATGGTTTACAGAGTCGAAGGCTTTACTGAAGTCCGTGTAAATCGTGTCAACCTGTAATCTTTTCTCAATAGAATTGATTGCAATAGACGTGAAATGCATCAGATTTGATGTAGTTGAACGACCAGTGACAAAACCATGTTGAAACTCTGTTTTGTGTTCCAGATGGGGGAACAGTTCTTAAAGTAATATCGGTTTTCGGTTGAAGTACTCGGTCCAATATTTTTACTTGATGATGCCTTGTCATTAATGTCAGATTCATTAATCGTAATCACAACCTTATTATTTCTAGCCGGCATAGTTATACCGGGAGATATTTCTCTTGAGTTAGATAAACTTTTTTTGGACTTGAATTTCTGTTAATAGTAGTCGGGGCAGAAAAAGGCCCTAATAACTCGCCTTGTGCCACCTTCTACCGCCCAAATAACTAAAAATAAAATAAAAAAAAGTAATTCAACCAATATAAAAAACAATAGAATTATAATTTCTCCAGCCGCGCCGCGAAAAAGGAAAATAAAAATCGTGTGCAACAAAAATTCAGTGCTGTGAAAGTGCAAACAAAAAAAACAAAAGCCCATTTACAATTCAATAACCGAAACACAAAGAGCGTTACCTCTCCATCGTCTCCTCCCCCATATCACTCTCGTAGTCTCAGTGACTGCACACATTTCTTCGATTTGATAATTTCTTATCTTATCTAGGCAGTGTGTGCAGTCAATGAGGCTGTGGGTTTGTTGGTGAACCAAAATCAAGTTGCTGGCTGGGCATAGCACCGTTATTAATTTGATTAGGTTTTCTAATATGAATTACACTTGTTGATTCGACTTAGTTAGCGTCTACGTTTGATATTTTGTTTTTGTGTATTTTTGTGAATTGTAATGTCGGGTAGACTTCGGGTCGATTTTAGCAACACTAGGGGGCTAAGATCGAATTTATTTGCTGTGTACGCTCACACTGCAAAATGCAGGCCAGCTGTTTTGGCACTAAGTGAAACACAGGTGGGTGTTGATTCTGATCCCACAGAGTTCATCCTGTCTGGAAATAGCTTAGTGCCATTATTCCTTTCTTCCCATGGCGTCGCCGTTTATGTCCGAAATGATATTCTTCTACCACAATACGGCCTCTGTTCTAATACGAACTTTAATTTCTTGTGGTTAAAATTCACACGTTCAATTTAGATAGCAATTCAACCTCTAACTTGAGTTTGATGCGCTATCTGACTCCATAATAAGAATTGTTTCCCTTTAACCTCACACTGAAATCGCAATTGCGGGCGATTTCAATGTACACAATTCTGGTTGGCTTCGACATTCTGGCCAGACAACACCCGAAGGAAAATGTGTTGAGATCTTCGCTGAGTTTAACGAATTAACTCAACTTGTTGATGAGCCCACTCGGGTTCCAGATATTGAAGGTCATGCGGCCAACACTCTTGACCTATTTCTCACTTCTCATCCCGAAAAGCACAGGGTTATAGTATCATCTCCTTTAGGCAAATCGGAGCATTGTGTCATATCGGTAGATTCTTCGTTTCCGTCACGGTAAAAAAAGATAAAGTCCCTAAAAGAACTGTGTGGCAATACGAGAAAGCCAATTGGGACGGCCTGCATAATTTCTTTCGAAATTTTAATTGGTCATTGTGCTTTCTCGACGGAAACGTTGACGCATCAGCTGATATGATATCTAACGTAATTCTCAACGGCATGAGAAATTTTGTTCCTCACAGAACAAAAAGTATCATCCCCAAAGAGAATTCGTGGTTTGATTCAAGCTGTAAAGAGGCGATTAGGGATAGAGAAAGAATTTTCAAAAATTTAAAGACAACCCTACTTTAGAAAACCGAAATTTGTTCAAACGGGCCAGAAATATCTGTAATGCTCAAATACAAAAGGCTAAGTTTTTACATGACCAAAAAGTAAGACAAAAAATACTGTTGTGTCCATAAGGAAGCAAAAATTTTCGGTCTTTTGTAAAGAATATTAAGATCCGACCACGTCATCGGTCCCAACGCTCGTTTTCAATATACACAAATCCGCTGTGTTCTTCTACGCTGGCAAAACCACTGCGTAAACTTTACCATCTTTCCTATTCTGCTACTGCTGGGATTTTACCGAACAGATGGAAAACTGCTTTTGTCCAGGCGGTCCCTAAAAAAGGCGAATCCTCCTCCCCTTCCAATTACCGTCCAATTGCACTTACGTCCCTTCTCTCCAAGGTCATGGAAACGTTGATAAACCGTCAACTTATGAAATATCTTGAAGAACGAAGGCTTCTTAATGACCGTCAGTACGGCTTTCATAGCAAACGGTCCACTGGTGATGGCTTATCTTACCGAAAAGTAGAACCAATCTTTACATTGTTTTGGAGAAAGTAAGATTATTGCGCTTGATATTTCTAAAGCATTTGATAGAGTTTGGCATCAGGCTCTTTCATCGAAAATGCGTGCTTTTGGTATCGACGAGTCTCTTCTTCGTTGGATTAGAAACTACCTTTCCGACCGTTCAATACATGTTGTATTGGATGGCTTCAAGTCTCATACCCACTTCATAAATGCTGGTGTGCCCCAGAGCTCCGTTTTGTCTCCGACCTTCTTCCTCATTTTCATAAATGATCTCTTGTCTGAAGCTTCTAATCCGCTTAACTGTTTTGCTGACGACTCCACCCTCAGCTATTCATATTCGTTTTCAAATTCACGTCCCTGCTCTTTGGATGTGGAACTGGAACGGTTGCGTATGATAAGCTCATTGAATTCTGACCTAGACAGCATTGTCACATAGGCTCATAAGAACCGAGTAGAATTCAATGCTTCGAAAACTCAATGTTGTCTCTTGTCGTTGAAGCTTATCATTCCCCCATTGCCATTATCCACGAATGGTACCTGCATCCAAGAAACCGAAAAGTAGTTCTTCACCTCTTCTGATCTGGCTACAATTTATAAGGCCTTCATCCGCCCAAAACTGGATTATAATTCCCATACCTGGTCTGGTGCTCCTCAAACATCTTTGCGCCTACCTGATATGTAGGTCACAAATAGAGCGTTAAAATTAATAGGTGATAGTTCAATCGTAGAATCGATTGATTCTCTTGAACATCGTCGAAACGTCACCTGTTGTGCTCTTGTGAAGTAGCCAGTTGCATTTGTTGAAATTCCCCTATATGGCAACATCATATGTTTTACATTTGCTCTAGTACATTTCTTATTCTCTTGTACTATTTCTATTATGTCACTTATTTTCTTTGCTTCTTTCATTCGCTTAATAAACCTCCATTGCAATAGTCGCTTTGTTCTTTTTCTCCTGAGTATAATTTCTAACAGCATTCCTTCCCTAAAACAATTTAGCCGCAAAACCCGCCTCGCTAGGAACGCTCATCAGTTTCACCTTGAGCCCAACTACGGACGTACAGTCAAGTATAAAGATTCGTATTTTGGTCGCACCACCTGAATGTGGAATGCTTTACCTGATCCTGTTTTTCCCCTGCATTACGATTCACAAAAGTTCAAAAGTTCGTGCATCGATATCTCCTTTCAAATCCTCTCCTATTTTCCTAAATGCTTGCACTGTGTTCTATAACACTATAAGGGCAGTCACAACCCTTTGATGTGCGCGTTAATTATAAAAAAAAATTTGTCCCCCAAAAAAAGTCGCTTTATTATCTACAACTTGAGCTTTAAACCCGCAACTGATGGATTAAGTGATATCTACAAAAACATGGCAGCTATAGAAGAAACATTGAAACAATGCATAAGCAAATATATTTGCTTCAGTTTTCTTACTCTGTTTCCCTTCTCGAACAGACCCGCCACCCTCCTCGACAAGAAACTTGTAATTTCCCCCTATTTTAATCAGGCAACCCTAAACAATAGGTGGGGTATGCCCAAGTTTCAATCATCAGTTATGTGTCTTGTGGTAGTAGTTCAATGGTAAGATTGTGACTTTGCAACGTTTTCCTGTGGAAATACATAAAGAAAAAAACTTTCAAAAACTGACTCCACACCATTTAAGGATTGAAGACACGAATTATTTTAGTAAGATGAATATATTTAGGGATGTTCAAGCGATCTTGACATGTGCCAAAAAACTGTTAGATGTTTCATAATCGACTGCATCAATCTAGTTGCTGAATGCCGCCATTTCCGGATATAACTTTCAAGATTTTTCTTAAAAAACAACTGAACTATAGAATCCAATAAAAAAATGCATGTTTCTGAGTCGAGTTTTATTTTTATTACCTACTCCCCTTAGCTGGGCATATTTTATTTTGTACCACCTGTATAACACAAAAATTAGGAGAAAAGAGTTCATAGGAAACAGAATGGAGTCCAGGTTCGGAGGACCCTAGTCCAGTTGCAACGATTTCATTCGTTTTAATTATAACATAAGTATGACAAAAACATCCTTTTTAACACCTTTCAACGTTATAAACTTAGTGATGTTTTAATAAGATAATGCATGGATGGATATCCACAAAAGATTTCAATTTTCTATTGAAATGCTGCCAGTTTCAATATAAATATAAAATCCTCCGCGAAATGGAGCAATAAATATGAATACGTAATATTTTATTAAAAAAAAAGAATCGATGTCTCTCCAAATAGTAGTTACTATACAAGTGCATTGAATATAATTTGCATCTGTGCATTCAATATATTCTAGATATGGCCACTCTTACCTTGCTTCGTCGAAAATCAACAAAGGATAATAAAGGAATAATTCCATTGGGAAATTATGAAAAGAATTGCAATACCATCGTCATGCTCTCTAATGTCATCGTCATCGTACCTACATCGCTGAAAAAAAAAAAAATATAAAAGATGAAAATTCCTTCTTACGTACAAAGTGAAACGGGAGCGACATAAGCATAAAATTACCGTCGAAGCGGAGAGATTGAAGACATTTAACTCACAGCGAAGCTTGTAACATAAGGAATATAGTACGTACGTTCTGTTGAAGGTATAACGTACAACGTAGTCCCATTTGCAATGAGTCTGAAAGTATAATATCGATTTGGAAATAATAAAATGGAAAATGCGGATTGGGATGGCATTTCAAATACATGAGCGACTGCTATGCTTATAACGAGGATTATTATCAAAGAACGTTAAAAAGGAAGATCAAAGACAGAAAGATCTTGCAAGCAATTTGGAAAGTCTCAAGTATTGTTTTTTCATCTCCAATATTTCGTATTTGTACTTTGGTGATGAAAATTTGAAAGTATACATAGAATAAGATAAGCCAATCACAATGCAACAGTTAACTTCTTTTTTCAAATGTATAGTCTTATTATGGTTGGCGAGTCGAAGTTGGTCTGAAGTCGAATAATATGTAATATAGCAGGCAAACAAACTCATCCGCTTAGAAGTCAAAACTAAAAAAAACAACAGAGTAAGTGCCAAATTAAAAGTGTGCGTAAGCAATTCTTTTGTAAAGTTGACAAAAGGTAACTTACTTCTTGATGTTATTTATGTATACTTTTTATTACTTGAATTTTAACTAAGTTTTTCTTTTTAATTGGACGAAGTAGAAATCACGGCTTTCAGTTTGATGTACTCATAACTATTCCCTCACAACTTTCCCTAAAAATCCTTTGAAATGTAAAAATGTTTTGATTTAACTTTTTTCTTTTCGTGTCGCTTGTTGTGTATACAGCTGTAGGTACATTACTCTTGCTTTTGGGTAAAAAACGAGTTGTACCTGAAAAAAAGCATTGTTTTTTTCTACCCAAAAGCGACCCTTATTAACATACCTGTGTGAAACTCCTAAAATGTAAGACTACCATCGGACACTAAAAACAACTTTCGGAAAAGTGATTTTCAATTTTCTTCTCGGCAAAACAAAAATCATTGAGTATAAAATCTGTGTTTGTGCAAAGAGAAAAGTTCAAATTTAACATCGAAAGACTTTTTTAGTTGGTTCACTTCCTCCTTTGATATTTTAATTAAGTGATGTTGAGTTTTGGTAGCTACACAACAGTGCAAATGCTTGGTTATGTCACAAGGAAAAAAAAACAATATTGTTTAAAGCGGCCAATAACAACCATTCAAAAGCCTTACTTTTGAGATGGTCCAGCTTTGACCTACTTTGAATTTTAAAGTAAAAAAAGGAGCGGAGCAGCAATTAAATGTTTGAGTTCAAAGAATATATAAGAGGGTGTAACAACTTTAAACTAAATTTGAACAGTTCCCATAAGGGCTGCGCGGTGCCCTGACATAAAGCCATATTCGAACATATGGCGTAAAGACGCTTTGTATTGTGACTTAAAGCCATATTCGAACATAAGATCTAATGACGCTTTCTGAAGCGTCTTAATGCCATCATGGTCTAATGACCCATTCTTCCGTTTCCCAGTTAAAAAAATGAACACCAAACATAAATCTTTGATAATTTTTGAAATTTGAATTTCAAGAAAGTATTTTAAGAATATATTGTTAAACTATTTTCCGCTATTCTTCTGCAAAAAGAACAAGGGGTTGGATTTTTGTTTTTATTGTAATTTTCTGTTGGCCGAGCAAGACATTCTAAACACAATTTAAAGTGCAACAGTTATGAGCTTGACGAAAAATTTCCATTGATCAGAGAAATTTTACATTCATTCATTCATTCATACTTCCATCAAATCCTTACTTCTTAATCAGTTGCACAAGCGGTCGTTTCAATTTAGAAAAAAATGGAATTAAAAGAGCTTATATATAATTACATATAATTTTTGCGAAGGGTTTCGAAAAGGCAGCAAGTTGCTTTATATTCCGGATTTCAAACAAGTTTATAAATGAAAAAAGTTTCCCAGAGGAGTATGGAAGTGTGCTGTAAAAATAAAAATTCGCCCGAATTTTTATCGTTTGACTTTTTACTCGCGCGAATTTTTATTTTTACACCACACATCTATACTCCTCTGGGAAAATTTTTTCCGCTTAGCTATTATCTTCATTATTCTATCGTGAGTAAAAAGCCAAGCGAACATAATTTGCCTTCGGATAGCAACGGGCTTGTTGTTGGTGAAAATAAAAAATGTGCGCACAAATTTTGTTAAGATTTTCTTAGTATAGTACGAATATTTACAATCATGAGGCACTTTTCTTGACAAAAGCCTCTTAAATTTGCTATCGTACGGTTATCCAGAAACGAACAAATTTTTTTTTTCTATCAATGCAAAATGATTATGTTAAAATTTGGTGTTTTGAATACTTGGAACCATATTTACATTTGTAAACTTATTTGAAAACCGGAATATAAAGCCATTTGCTGCCTTTTGGAAATCATTCGCAAAAATTATAATTAAGGTCTTTTATTCCATTTTTTTCTAAATTGTAACTACCGCTTGTGCAACTGATTAAGAAGTGTCTAATGATTTGATGTAGGTAGATATGAATGAATGCAAGTTTTCACTGATCAATGGAAATTTTTCGTCAAGCTCATAACTGTTGCTTTTTTTGTAAGATTACACATTGTGTTGTTTTCATAAAACTGTATAATGTTTCAAGGTTAACAATTAACAAAAAATATTGCCTCATGACATTTTAGAGTAGCGTCATTAGGGCATTTTACTCTATGGCCTAAAGTCACAAAAAAATATGGCTTTAAGACGCTTTGACAAAGAGTCATTAGACCATATGTTCGAATATGGCCTTAAGTCACAATTGAAAGCGTCATAGCGCCATATGTTCGAATATGGCCTTATGTCGGTGCCGTGATATTGTGCCAAGCGACATTTATGCCAAATGAATAAATTTGGCACAATGACGCTTTGAACTTGAACTTGCTCAGATTTGTGAGTCATAAGAACTATTCAAATGGATAAGTCTATGAAAATACAGATCTCTTGTTAATAAAAAAGTAAATAACTGACTAATCATAAACTAAAGACTTGATTAAGAAACTAAAAAATCATTTGAAACAATCGAATGCTTTGTTTTTGAGCATAAGATAAAGTAATAGTAAGAAATTCGCCTGTGTGTGTAAAAGATGTGTTCTAACTTAGTTCAAGTGATGAACTTAAAAAAAAACCTCCTACAATTTTCTGCCGGTTCCGAACGGCTTTTTGAGAAAGCGCTTTTCATGGCAGTGAATTTATTAACGGAGGACTTGCCAATTCCTCGCGAAAGGCGATACCCGTGGAAAAACATTTTTGCTTCGCTAGGATTCGAACCTCGAACCTCTGGATTAGCAGGTGGACATGCTAACCATCACGCCACGGGTACCACAAACATTCTGAGTTAAATATGTAAAAACAATTCTACAGGTCAAACTTTATTTGGATATCAATCAGAACAATTCTCAATTTCGAAATGAGTGTTTAATCTGACAATAGAATTTTCAGTGATGAAAGTAAATAATTGCTACAACTGGCAACTTATTTGTGAAATCGGTCGAGTTGCAGTTGAATGATAACTGATAGTGTTTTTGAGCCCTGGGGTTGACCTTGGTGGGCCTCAACTCGCGGTAGGTTTTTGCTGGGCCGAGTTGAGGGCTGTCAAATTTCATGTATTTTTATTCAAATGACAGGGATGTATGGTGATATTCAAGTTTAGAGTGGGAAAACCCAGGTTTATGGACAACTCATAGTCAAGGAAACCTAGATCAACTCTGGCTATAGTTCAACGAACGAACCTAACCAAATTATCGGGATAAATTAAATTGACTTTTCAAAAATAATAACAAATTAAACTAGTTAATATTCTATTAATATTGTATTAATATTTGATTGAAATCAAGGAAAAGAACAAGTAAGTGTACCAGTATCTGGCCAGGGCCACCTAACGCATTTTCTCACTTTGGGGCCCTATAATAAATTCGTCTTATGATATGGGATGATAGAATATTTTTATTTTCTAATCTTATTTAAAATTTCAATCAAACAAAAAAAATGTTAAAGCTGTAAACTTAATGATATTAAAACTGGAATTACTTTTGTAAGAAAAGTGCTTTTTCACTAGTACCCGGCTACCAATTTTCAGTAACCGTCCACTTTTGATCCAGTATCCGGCCAGGTATTTTCTTTTGTAGCAAATCCTAACTATACCGTTGAAATCAAACGCTTTTATCAATAAATAAGTAGGTTTTTTCATAAAAAATTTATATTCATTAAATTTAAGTCTTATGGCATTTTTTTATATCTATTTTATTTGAATAGTTAAAAACATTTTACACCTCATTCTTCTTTTGTTTATAAAACACAAGCTATAAGCTTATCCTAGCTTACTTAAAATAATAAATAAATTGTCCGCCAAATAATAAGCGCCGTCCTATTGAAACCAAATGTTGCCAATATCGTTCTCTTCAATTTTTGTGAACAAAAATTCGTTCATTCAACGATAACGATCGCCATTGACTGTAACGGCCACTCCTTGCTCATTTTAATTTTAATTAACTATGCCTCTGGACCAAAATCCGCACCAAACAGTGACTCGTTTTGGGTGTATCGGCGTTTTAATGTATCCGTGCGAGTTTTTTGTGCCCCAAATGCTACAATTGGTACCCGTGGTGTGATGGATAGCATGTCCGCCTGTTAATCCAGAGGTTCGAGTTCGAATCCCAACAGAGGCAAAAATATTTTTTCCACGGGTATCACCTTTCGCGAGGAATTGGCAAGTCCTCCGTTAGTATTCATTACCATGAAAAGCGCTTTCTCGATTAGCCGTTCGGAACCGGCAGAAAATTGTAGGTCCCCTCCATTTCCTTACAAGGCATGGTTGTGAGAAATGTGCTAGGCCCAAGGGCTTCTCGCTCTGTTGCGCCACCCTATTTATTTTATAAATGCTACAATTTTGCTTGTTTACATACCCGCCAAGATCAAAAAGAGCTTCATCTGAAAAGATGATTTTTTTGGCAAAATTGGCATCTTCTCTAAGTCGATCTCAGGCCCACTTAGCGAAGCAAAAACGCAACACATTCGTTTAGCGGATGGATAAAACTAATTATTTGTCAAATCAGACATGAGCTAAGTGTTACCATTCACGAAATAAGCACAAGTTGAAAAAAAAAAAACGTTAGAGGGCGGGCCCTTTATATAATTAAAATTAACAAAACAAAAAAGTTCTTGTTTACATGAACGACAAATATGTAAAAGGTTTCAGAGTTTCAGTCTTCTGCAGTTTGGCTGACATTTTTGTTACTCAAATTTATTTCATTTATAAAGTAATTATTAAAAATTAGCAAAACAAAATAGGAAGTTTCTTCAAAAAAAAAAAAAAAAAAACAAAAAACATCATTCAATTCCTGAAAACAAACAAACAATTCTTACAAAACGATATTCAGATATCTTTGCTAAGCAAAAAAATAAACAAAATCTAAAAATAACATTAAACTCGTAAAACAAAACAATATTTCTTTCAGAAAAAAAACTTTAAGTCTAGCTTACCTACTAAGGCACTTTTAAAGATACAGTTTTGTACCTGCATTAAGGATATGTCTTATAGAATAAAAAAAATCAGGTATATTTCCATGTATTTGAGTTCAGGGAAATATCACAAACAAAATTCATGTTCAAAGCGTCTTCATAGGGCAAAAAACTTATTGAACTGCATTTAAGATGGTACCACAAGGGACAAATATCGCAACCTATGTTTTTTAAACCGTCTTCTTCAGTATCGCTTATAAGAACTTCTTGGCATTTGTTGCATTTAAGAACTTGTTTCTTGGTTTTTCCTTTGCGTCTAGATGATTTTTGAGCTTCCTTTTCTTCTTTTCTTCGTAACCTTTCATCTTTACTTTTCTCTACCGCATCAATCTTTTCTTGCTTGGCCTTTTCCTTACGCTTAAAGATGTCCCTGGTCCCTCCAAGCCTGAGAAGAGATTGCATTGGGAGATCGGCAAGTCTGTGTACTATTTTTCTTTTTAATAGGGTGTTTGTAAAATAAATGTTTTGATAGATGAATCGGGGATCTGGATCTGCAAGGCGAACAGGATGGGCTCCTTTCAGTTGAATCAATTTGTTTTTAGATTTGAAAATGCTTTTTGAAGGGATAATGAACTAAATGTAGTGAATGCTGGATTTTTGAGAATATTGCTTTCATATAATGGTATTTAGGAAAGAGAAGATCTTTTTGAAGTAGTTTGGGTATCCGGAGGCATTGATAGGGTAAACGAACTGTCTTCAATAATTGCAGAAGTTACCGTAGCTGGCAAATCAAAAGATGGTGGTTGAGGAGAAGGGGAAACCAGAAGGAACTGTTCTTAATTCAATTCTACTTCCGGCACTGGCAGCTAAAATCGGGTTTGGAAGTTCTGGTGCTCTGGAACCAAACTCTGAATACGTTTCCGTGTTGAAATTTTTAATGTGCCATCTTCATTAACGTCAAAAACAACGTTCATTAGTAGTGAAGTAAGTTCGACACGTTCAGTTGTTTGTTCTTGCTCAAGGCTAGGTCTTGATCTCTCTAGGATATTTAATATTTCAGAGAATTGAATGCCTTCATTCTCGAATTGGTCCTTGACTTCATGAATGACATCAATTGCAATGGAGAATCTATCTTTTTTAGGTGGTTGCATATGTTTTATGTCTTCAACTTCTGAAGGATTTTTATGTAGTCCACAGCATTAGAGTTGAATGGAAAAAGTCTGCACTTCCAAAATCCGTTCTTTATGATTTCCGCCAAATTGTCATTTTTAGAAAGGACGGTTTGTACAGCCCAGCCTTTTAAACAAAACCAAAATAAAAATTACTCCGAAACACATTGCGGCCTTCGTGTAATCACCGCCTTACAATTTAGGTACTCGTAATCGATAAAATTTCGATAGCCAAAACGCCCACTGAACTGCAAGCTCACGAAAATTATGACTAACTTCACTTTTCATTTCCGATGATGCTTTCTTTTCTCTGCCAATCTTCATCGATACAAGATCACAATTTAAAGTGCAATCAAAGTTTAAGTACACGTGAATTCAATTAGATTTGCATATCAAGTGAATATATTTGATGTACAGTAGTACTATAGTACTATACAAATAATTCTCTATAAATAACTAGCTTTTGTTAAGCTAAAAATCCATAAAGGTAATTATAGTGTTAAATTTTCTCAAAAGAAAAATCCCAAAACTATTTTTTTTTCAAGTTTGACCAAGAAAAACTTCTCGAGTTAAATTATTTCGAAACCCCGAAACGATCCTCACCGGAGGGGGCTCAGACTTCTGAGTCATCACCGTGATCAACATCGATCTTAAACATCGATATAGAGAGTTCGGAGAACTACCGCCAACTATTAAATTTAGGACCAGTCTAAACTCTACTCCACCTCCAGCCCCTAAAGATCGGAGGTATATTAGAATTGTCTATTCCATAGAGCCTAGTGTCCGACAACGTGTGATCTACACCACCGAACTTAACCTCGTTATACAAAGATCAGATTCGTATCAAGTGATCGTTTCTGTCATCGTGTGTCGTTCGTGTGATCGGCAAATCAACGCTAACCTCGTGCTTCCTCGTCAACCAGAACCAGAACTCACATGGTCAGGTGGTACTTACAAATCAGATCCACCTTGCCTCTACTTAGACCAGAGCAGATTACTTGAGAATCAGAAACCAGTTCCACTGACAAAACCAACAACATCATCAACATCCCATTCACAAATTGGTCCAGAGTCCAAATATTAAGCCTAGACCCTGACCCTCCAACATCTCCACCAGCCACATCAACCACCACATGAATTACCATTCATCAAAACTACCATCATCAATAAATTAAAAACTTTGTCAATAACAATTATCATCATCGAGAATAATTCTATTAATCAGACTAATTAACAAAAAATCAATAAGTGACTCTTATCAGCTGTACGTTCAATTGTAAAGATTTTTACTAATTTCTCAACCCATAGCTGCGCTTTGAAAGCAAACAAAATCAGCGCTCAGACATCCACAAAGCTACTGTGCACAGCATCTTTGGACGGCCGGTAAGTCTCTGGTTATAATTTTTACTAAATAAAAATCTTAACATCTTGAACGACAAGCAATCTTTTTAAATTAAGATATTAGATTCCAAAATATAAGATAAGAGTGCATTTTTAAATCTCCTCTTAAATTCTTCTTAAAATTTTTATATATAGATTTAAAAACTATCAATCATTGAGAGTGGGAGTGAGAGTGAACAAAAAAAAAAAAAAAAAGGTAACAGTGTGAATTAAATTTTATTAAAGAGTAAATTATATTGCGCTTGCTCTTTCTCTCAATCGAGATTTGAATTGCAGTTAACTTGATAATAAGTAGTATTGTGGTTTCACTCAAACTCATGATTGAGTTTTTATTTTTCTAATCTGAGAACAGATTAAGATTTTCTTTAATGAATTTAAATTCTTAAGTATTATGAATGTTCCCTTTATTATTAAGAGCAATTTTTAAGTGATGATGAATTGAAATATTAGTTTTACCGTTTACTTGAATTTTGATATGAATAAAAATGATTTTAAATCAAGTTCGTGCCTCAGGTCATTTGTTCTGTTGATGACTTAGATTCATGATGGAGTAAATTAAGTTTAGTGCAAAGGGAAGTGTTTCAGTGATGCTGCTATGTGATGACGAGACGTTGAGTAGTTCTTAGAGAATTTCCAATGATTGAATAGGGGTTATTGAGATTTAAATTTTGAGTGGCTTAATAACCAAGGAGTTTCTAGATTTTTTCTTAGAGACCGAGGGAGGGATACACTCCGGGACCCTAAATTACACCTCTGGGTTCCCAAATATAAATAAAATAATATGATACATGGTTTGCTTGAATATGAAAGAGCGGGTTAGATAATATTTATGTTCTTATATCGGCATGACAATACTTTGTGCGGTAGTCCAAAGGCAGGTACAAGTACCCACCCCACCGACGAGCTGGCCAATGGTGAAAGCGAGCATGCCGAGCCGTACCGTGCTGTATGGACAACTCATTTATGATCTCTTGACTAGTCTTGGGGAATCCTGTGGTCCTGAGGGAGTCATTGGAAGAGCAGGTCATCGCTTCAATTAAATGAGAACAGCTAAATCCGTTACACAGGTGGCGCCCATCGTGGGGCTTCGAATTCTATTAAATAAAGTTTCAATTCACCTAGAATCAGTTTAACTTTCTTGCTTACATATAAAAGATTTGCTTTAGCCACAACAAAACTTTCTGATATTTATTTTTACCACACTTAAGTTAGCGTCCCATAAGTTTTCAGTATTTTGATCATTCTTTGAGAAGCGTTAATTTATATAAGTGATACTGATCATACTTTTGTTCTTATGAATCAATGGCCGGGAGATTTATGTACGAGTTACAACCCATCTACAACCGTCTGTTGCATTGATCTAATAGAACAAAAGTGCATGTTTTGGCTTTTCGTTTCAAATTTCGTTTCAAATGTTCGTGGACGACCGGAAGATATCAGTTCCAAGAAACTATCCTTCGTCTGTTGCGCTAACGATCGTTTTTTAACTTATTTTCTTAAACTTTTGTAAGGAAGAAAAACTATGTCCCACAAATTTTGTTTTACAGTTATCTACAATTCGCAAACTAAAACCAATTTTTTAAGAGAATCTACAAAATTAAAACGACCTATGTAAAAAAGGTACATTATGATCAATTTACTTAGCTGCGTTAAAAGATTTGTAATTAGCTATTCTCAGTAAAGTATTTTTTTTTTTTATTTATAAGTCATCATTTAGCTCATCACTGATTCCATTCCCAAGCACGTATGATATTATTATTATATTTCCTTTTAATTTTGTTTTTTTTATTTAATATAAGTGTCTTCAAAGTGCCTTATTTTCTTAAATACCCCTTTATTTCTACTTTTTGATTGTACTACAATCTCATATCTATTTTTTTTTAAATCACTCTATCGAGATAGAATTTCTGGTAGATAAATACATACCTTCTAACTTCAGTAACTTAAAGTTATCTTTTCCAATTTCTGGTATACATATAACAAATTTTCAATAACTTGCCAAATGTCACCCAAAAGAAACAATAAGTCGAAAGACAAAACATCTCACACTGCTGCTAAAACACGACAACAAAAAGAAGCAGCGGGTTCAAATGTGGCTTCTTCAGTTGCAGAAAGTGAAAGCGAAGAAGAGCAGCCACCTCTTCCAGGTCAAGAACCTCCTGTAGAAGTTCGCCCGGGGGCCCCACTGGTTGCAGTACCTCATAACGATGAATTGAATGACAGCTTACAAAAATATATTAAAAATATCGTTGATTCGGCCATTAGTTTAACCAGAACCGAAGACATACGTTCTAGGAAGGTTGAGTTTGAGAAAGAGAGAACGCAAATTAGAGAAGATGTGGTAAGCACTGTACGCGAAACGTTAAGCGTTCCATCTCCAACAATTGGAATTGGAGTAGGCTCTCTACAGGGCATAATTCCCCCTGAAGAGCACAGTACTGCACGTACAGACATAAGACCTAAAAATTCAGAACCATATCATCCCAGCGAAAATGCGCAAGACTATCTGAGACAGATAAACGCCCTCAATTTAAATGATCCAAGTCCCGATACAACCAGAAACGTTTCTCACAACAGTTACAACAATCGAGTCCGCGAATTTCATAAGTGGGGCTTGAAATTTGATAATGTTAGAATGACCATAGATGATTTTATATTTCGTCTGAAAAGGCTCAGAGAGAGTTACGATGTTTCGTGGGAAGACTTGTATCTGCATTTTCACCTCTTTGTTTCTGGAACTGTCGAAAGTTGGCTTTGGACTTTTCTTAAAACCAATCCCAATTCAAATTGGCAAACTTTAGAGTTCGCACTAATTGAACAATACCGAGGCATTGAGACCGATTGTGAACTCTCTATGAAAATGTACGAACGTCGTCAGGGTCAAAATGAAAGTTTTGATGAGTTCTACAACGTGATCCTAGTTATGAATGCTCGTCTTCGTGTTCCAAAAGCACGAAGAGAACTGATTGAATTAATTAAAAAGAATGTTAAAAGAAGAACCGGTGAGCTACTCATTACGTTTAACACTCAAAGTTTAGCTGAAATGGTTTATGTTTGTCGATCAATTGAAAAGCATTCTCAAAACGACTTGCTACGACAGAAACCATTTCAACAAAACACTGTAAAGAAACAAGTCAGTGAGCTTGAAAACTCGATACCCGAAGAAGGATTATTTGATGTAAATGCTTTGAACGCGTCGCAAAATCAGTCGCATTATACTTGTTTCAATTGCAAGACCAAAGGTCACTCTTTTGTACAATGTCCTGACCCTCAGCGAAACTTGTTTTGCTATAAATGCGGCATGGATAATACAACAACACCAAACTGTGTTAAGTGTTCGGGAAACAAGAAACGGGGCAATCCAACCACCGGGGAGTTTTGTCGACCGAAAGTGAACCCGGAACAAAAGTAGAACTTAAATTTAATAGCAATTTTCAACCAGATTGTTACTCTTATGAATTTTCTAAAAAACCTGATACGACAAAAAAATCTTGACGTTACCCAAGTACCCGATTCGACTAAAATATCTGATTTTTCTAACCCTGCTAAGCCAATATATGGAACTATCCAATGTCAAGTTCTAAAACGTGAGAAGATTGAAAGCAACACACAACCTTTGCCTTTAAATAAGCCTATGTCACTTCATAATCGTTTACAAAATTATTACAAAACCCGTGAAAGAATTTTTGGACAAGTGCCACAACATATTCAAAAGCTTAGGAATCGATTCAAAGACAAGAAAACCACTCATTAAGCAATAAGTGCTACTACGCTCTGCGACAAAACCACTGATCCAAGGCCCTATGCTCCCGTTTCCATTTTCGGAATAACAATCTGGGGACTGATGGACACTGGTGCATGCATCAGCTGTCTAGGTTCTGGATGCTTAGAATTGTTACAAAACCTAGGGATATCTTACAAAAATTCGAAATCGAGAGTGAAGACTGCTAGTGGCCAACCGCAACCAATAGTAGGGGAAATAACCACCAAGATGACCTACAAAAATGTGACCAAAGAAATAAAATTATTTTTAGTTCCATCGTTAGAACAAGAGTTGTATCTGGGAGTCAATTTTTGGAGTATCTTTGATATAGCCAATCATATTATCTCTGGAATTAGTTGTCTTCCACTTCGAGTATGTGACTCAAACGCTCATGAACTTTCCGTCGATCAATCTAGAGCAATTGACGATGTTATACGTTTGTTTCCATCCTATGCCAAAGAAGGGCTTGGGCGGACGACGATAGAGGAACATACAATAAACATAGGTGATACGGAGCCCATTAAACAGCGCGCCTATCCCGTGTCGCCAGCCATTCAGAAATTGATGTATGAGGAGCTGGATAGGATGTTATCAATGGATGTCATAGAAGAGAGCGAAAGCGCCTGGAGTTCTCCTGTGGTCCTGGTGCGTAAACCAGGGAAAAATCGATTATGCCTTGACTCCAGGAAGCTCAATAAAGTTACGAAAAATGACGCCTATCCATTCCCTCATATAGAGAATCTGCTAAGTCGAAAATCAGAAACGCATTTTATCAGTAGTGTTGACCTTAAAGATGCATTTTGGCAGATTCCTCTAGCTGAATCGGCACGGGAAAAGACAGCTTTTAGTGTGCCAGATAGACCCTTGTATCACTTCAAGGTCATACCCTTTGGCCTCTGCAATGCGGCCCAACGCTTATGCAGATTGATGGACAAAGTGGTGCCTAACGAATTGAGACAAAATGTGTTCGTTTATCTAGACGATCTACTGATTGTTTCCCGGACGTTTGAGGAACATACCAAAATCTTGCGTACTCTAGCTTCGCTTTTGCGAAAAGCAGGACTGACTATAAATCTCGAAAAGTCAAGATTTTGCTTTAAAGAGCTCCGATATTTAGGTTATATAGTTGGAGGGGGGTGTATAAAAACTGATCCTGACAAGGTGTCAGCCATACAAGATTTTCCGTTACCAAAAACACCCCGACAGGTTCGAAGGTTTTTGGGCTTATCTGGCTGGTACAGGCGTTTTGTCCCAAATTATTCATCTCTCGCTTCTCCAATAACAAACACACTGAAGAAATGTAAAACCTTTATCTTTACCCCTGAAGCCATTAAAGCTTTCGAAGAACTTAAGCTGGCATTAACAACAGCCCCCGTTTTAGTCAATCCCAATTTTCAAAAACCCTTCATTATCTTGTGTGATGCTTCGTCTACGGGTGTCGGTTGTGTTTTAAGCCAACTCGACGACGAAGGAGCTGAAAAACCCATCTACTATTATTCGTACAAATTGAACCAAGCACAACGTAACTACTCCGTAACGGAACTGGAGTGCTTAGCTGCCATCTTAGGCGTTGAAAAATTCCGACCTTATGTTGAAGGGCACGAATTCACAATTGTGACCGACCATTCGAGTCTCAGGTGGCTCATGAGCCAAAAGGATTTGAGTGGAAGATTAGCGCGGTGGAGTTTGCGACTCCAAAAATACTCTTTTGTGATAGAGCATCGAAAGGGCTCGCAAAATGTGGCACCAGATGCACTCTCTCGAGTGTTTGCAGCCGATGAAATTTCATCAATTAACATAAGCGAAAAGAGCCCTTCCGATGTCCTAAAGATCAATCTTGCTGATCCGGCATTCAAGTCGGATGAGTACATGAGTTTGATCAAAACTATAGAGCAAAACAAATCCCAGCTACCTGACCTTCAAGTTTCAGAAAGTTTTGTATACAAGAAGGTCAGACACTGCACAGGGGATCCCAGGGAAGATGAACGCGTATGGAAACTGTGGATTCCTGCCGCGCTGACTCAAAACTTATTCCGTCTTGCTCATGATCCTCCTCGGGCCTCGCATGGTGGGATAACCAAAACTTTGTACCGTCTCCGAGAACGATTTTACTGGCCTAATATGGCGGCAGAAGTAAAATCGTTCATTGGAGAGTGCATTGTGTGCAAATCTTCCAAAGCTCCAAACACCATCTTGAGACCACCAATGGGACAATCTTTTGTCGTTGAAAGACCTTTCCAACATATTTTCGTTGATTTTCTTGGTCCTTATCCAAGATCTAAGAGTGGAAATTGTTACATCATAGTTTGTCTTGACCAACTGTCTAAATTCATCCTCGCTAAAGCGATTAGAAAAGCAACTGCTGAAAGAGCAATTCAATTTTTAGAAGAAGATGTATTTGCACTATTTGGAGTACCAGAGTCACTTCTGTCGGACAATGGGAAACAATTTATAGGAAAAGAATTTTCAAAGTTTCTAATGTCTTATGGAACCAAACATATTAGGACAGCTTCATATGCGCCACAAGCGAACGCAAGTGAGCGTGCCAACCGATCAATTTTGGCAGCTATAAGGTCTTACATTGGATCAGACCAATCCAATTGGGATAAACACTTGGTATCTATTTTAAGTGCATTGAGGTCAGGTGTTCACTCAGCTATCGGAATGTCACCCCACCGACGAGCTGGCCAATGGTGAAAGCGAGCATGCCGAGCCGTACCGTGCTGTATGGACAACTCATTTATGATCTCTTGACTAGTCTTGGGGAATCCTGTGGTCCTGAGGGAGTCATTGGAAGAGCAGGTCATCGCTTCAATTAAATGAGAACAGCTAAATCCGTTACAGGTTTCTAAAAGTGGAAGAAATCTTTCGCGTTAAAGCTGTTCGTATGTATTTAATGTTCCAATCTCAAACTGTTTTTTTCAATCTTCTTTAAGTGGCTTGAATACGCTGACGTCAGCTGCCGGAAGGATATGGGTTGTGCTTGGTGACAAGGCATAAAGAATGATGTTTTTGTCGGCACCAAGCTGACTTAGTTGCATCGATTAGTACGATTTGTGACTATCTATGAAAATCAAAATTGTTTTTTTTACATTTATGTCATCAATTCATTTGGTCACACAGTTAGCAATGTATTCATAGAAGGTTTCACTTCGCATCCACCCTGATGAAGTTTTTCCCAGGAACCAGTTTTCCGGGACGCTCATAACAATATCCTTAGGTGGTCGAATATAGGGGAAAATCACTAAAAGCGTTAAAAGTTCCCCAGAACCCGTCATCATAGCTAGAACCGTTATCGTATCTTTTTCCTTAGCCATTTGAACTTGGTACACATTTTTATACCCCTTTGGAGCTACAACTTTTCCCGTTTTGAGACACAAAGAAAAAAAAACTGGTTTCATCTCCATTCAATATTCTGTTCGGTTGGAGGAGGATATCTTAATGTCTGTTTAGTTTAAGGAAGCTTTGTAAGTCCTGAAAACATTTCTGAATGCTGTTTCTAGTCACGACCGCTCTGCCTTTCGAAATGGTCTCAGCTTCTCTAAAACTTAATTCGTGTTTTCGTTTGAAGAACAGTCTTAGCCAAGTTCTTCCTGGCCGATCGTCATTGAAGGGGTTATTCCTTTTTTCGGTTTTCAAAATTTTTTGTACAGTGTCCAAAAGCTCTTCTTTTTTCAATGGGAACCCGCACTTCGCCACATTGATAACCCGGTCCGTTATTTGTTTCTCCTTTTCAGGATAAAGAGTTGAATCCGGCACTTTTATCTGACATGTTTCGTCAACTTTTCCATAAATTCTATCCTGAAGGGTACTCCTTGGGAGATTATACTTGGAAGCTGCTTTTTATGGCTTAAATTTTTTTTCCCGGATTTCACTTAGAGCAAGTTTGATACTTTCCGAACGTGAAAGTTCTTGTGGTGCCTCTTACACTATTTCTTGATTCATTTTCTATAACAAATAGTATGAATTGGTTCACAATTAGTAAGATGGCCGTTTTGTTCCAAAACCCGGCCATAGTAAAAATTTGACAAAAAGAGGTGGCCGGATACTAAAATTTGACATATTTAATACATTTTATTGGATTGTGAAGGTAGGCAAAAGTATATTAACATACATACGTTTAAATGCGAAAAAAATAAACTATTCGATTTCAGGTAAAGTTCTAGTACCCGGCCACTCTGATCATGTAGATCAGACAAACTTTAAAGCATTACATGGGCCTGGAATAATAGTCACAATGTGTTTGCTCATGCAAATGAGGCCGGCCATTGACGACACAATATAACTGCGCAAATTGGAGTTTGCGCAGTTATGTTGTGTTGTGAATGGGGTTGTTTGTGCTGTTTGTGCAGTTAACTGTGTAAAAATCAAAACTATTTTGATTTTTGCTCAAGCCTGCAAACTTCTGCAGTTATTTTGTGCGGTGAATGGCAAAAACTGTACAAACTGCTCAGTTGTAGTTTTTTTTTTCAGAGTGCACATTGATCTTTTGCGATTTTTTTAAATACATATGTAATTATATGTCTGAAGAGCAAAGTTTTTGGAGCGATCGACATATAAATGGAAAATCCGCCTCTTTGGAAAATAAGTAATCCGGACTATAGTAATCGTATGTATAATGAAAAACCAGGCGTGCGAACGTCTAGTGGAAAAATTAAAAGAAAAATTTCCAGACGCCGACCGAGAAACTGCGGTGAAAAAAATAAATACTTTTCGTATAAACTATCGGAAGTGGCCGAAGAAAGTTCAAAGCAGCCAAAAGTCCGGTGCTGGAGCGGACGACATCTACGAACCGTCCTTATGTTACTTTTCGAAGCTTTCATTTCTGAGAGACCAAGAAACCTGTACATACCCCAAGAAGATCATCTTTTGACGACGGAGATACGGTAAAGTATTTAAATTTCTTTTTTCTTATTGAATTATTATTTACGTTTTCTAATTACAGCCACCGCCGCCGTCACATACAAAAAATAAAGTGTCAGAGGAAGACAATCTTATAAGATTGACCTGTAAGCATCTTACAGGAAGAGAGCACATCATTCAACGGTGATGATGCGGTTGCTCGGGGATGGGGATTCCAATTAAAAGAAATGGAGGCAAGACAGAAATGTCTTCCCAGGAAATTGATTGCCGACATTCTGTTCCATGGGTCTCTCGGAAATTTATGCACATTTCATACCGAGGATACCTAAGCTGCTGCAAGAAAGCTCAAGACCTTCCACCTCTTTTTCAGTCATGTCGGCATCATCCCGACATGTTTTGACGTATGAAAATGAAAACTCATCATATGCAGATCAAATAATTGAAGTCTCACCACAACAATTCGAAACTGTGACTCTAAAAGATTATTATAACAATTGTGGTTGAGCCTTAAGTCAGTCTTCGCCACTCACCACAGAATAAGCTCAATGTTAAGGAGAGGGTGCTGGTTCCGCTCTAAAGCAACGAGAAACCGATTTTTAAGGAAACTGAGTTTCGTCCATTTTCTTTCCCTCATTTTCATTTTCTCTCTGTCACCACGCGCGAACACAAGTAGGTTAGATGATCAATTACCTTTTCTTTATAAAAATTGTAATTTTGATTTTTACTTTAAGATTAAAGATTTATTTAGAGGCTAAAGTTCAAGAATTATAATCTTATTTCGTTGTAAGCGAGTATTCGAGAAAAACCGATGTAAGTCTGATTAGAATACTTATACATATATATGTAAAATCTATGTGAAACAATTTACAGAAAATAAAATCAAGCCAATCACATTGAGAGGATTTTATTTGTGGAATTTTGAGAAGAGTTGCAGAGCAACACAGTTTTATTTTATCGTTTCGACCTTCTAAGGAATCAGGATGCAGTCTTCAGTAGTCACGGAGCATAGTTGCGTTGCGACAGAATGCCGGTTACCCGATGACGACGAGATGGTGTCATGTGAAACCTGCAAACGATGGTGGCACTATGGGTGTGCGAAATTTAATCCGTCCTTGTTCGATACGGAGATCCCCTGGTTTTGTAAAACCAAAGAATGCAGTGAAATTTGTGATGTAAGAGATGGTGACAGAGAGACAGGTAATGAAAAGAATTTTGAAAATGAAAATGATGTTTTAAATTCGGTCGATGTATTGATCGAGGCAGCGAAGACTGCTCAGTCGACAGTCGAGGAAAGAGATAGGGAAATTTGCAATTTAAAGATAGAAATGGATAGGCTTAAATCTCAGTTGGGTTCCTTAGCGGTGCCAGGCCCTCCGGTTGTACGTCCTACGGAAAAATCAATAGGGCTTTCAAGAGACAGGTTAGAAGCAATTCGTAAGATCGATTGCAAACACAGGGAACTGTTGGTAGGTCCATCGGCTTCTCACTCTACGCCTTTATCAGCACACGGGGAGAGTTTTCAAAAACGTCAGAACTCTAGTGGTCAACAAGATACTCAAAACGATTCCGGCCAGAAGCTTGGGGAAATGGCGAGCTTATTGACTATTTTAAATCGTAGTCAGGTACAGGATCTGCCGTCTTTTTCGGGGAACGATAGGAAAGAGTGGCCTTATTTTGAGTCTGTGTTTCGGTCAACCACTGAGGAAGGGAGATATAGTGAAAAAGAGAACGTGGCGCGTTTAAGAAAGGCACTAACAGGCGAAGCCTATAACCTCGTGAGCGATCGGCTACGGTATTCTTCGGATGCAAGCGATATTATAAATTCATTGCGTGCGATTTATGGTAGACCAGACGTCTTAGTACACAGTCTGACATCGAATTTGCTACGGTTACCAGTTCTGAATTCTGGCAGCGATCCGAAACTTCGTCAATGGGCTGTGGTAGTGAGCGGGTTTGTCGCCGACATTAAGTCGATGGGTTTAAATAAGGAGCTCGATAATAATTTCGTTTTGACCGACCTCACGAGCAAATTGTCTTCGGGATTGTACCACGATTGGCAGAAGTGTAAATTAAAGAAGCTGAATAATAATTTAGAGGAATTTTCGATCTTTCTTACGAAGAAACTTTATGATCTCCCTCCTGAACTGACAAAGTTATCGAAGTTGTCGGGTAATGAGAAAACGAGCATTGCACCCCCTTCGCGTAGAGTTTTAACGCATCAGCCCATCCCTCCAGCTAGTGATGCCACTTGTATAAAATGTGGCAAAAGTGAACACGCTTTATTTGCTTGTCCGGTTTTCAGAGCTTTGAGTGTAGAAGAGAGGTGTGCCTTCGCTAAGGATAAAAAAGTTTGTTTTAGGTGTTTAAACCCAGCACCTCATAGATGGCGCAGCTGTTTGCCGAAGAAATTATGCGGCGTTGGTGGATGCACAAAGGGGCATCATGTTCTACTTCATCCGACAGATTCAAAGTTAGCTTTAACTTCCTCAGCTCCAGCTTTCATTCCAGCTCCTCAGCTTCATTCCTCGCATTTAGGATCTTAAGCCCCAGTCATGTTTAAGGTCGTAGCCGTGCGTCTGTATGGGAACAACAACAAGTTTCTGGACACGTTTGCCTTTTTGGACGATGGGTCCTCTATTACAATGCTGGAAAGGGATGTTTTCGATTTTCTGGAGTTGGAAGGCGATCCGGAACAACTCACACTTCAATGGACGAAGGGTGTTTCGAGAAAGGAGGAGTCGATGCGTACAAGTTTATGGCTCTCTGGAGTGGGCAAACGGAAACGACACATATTAAAGGACATTTACACCGTGAAGGGTTTAGAGCTTCCTTGTCAGAATATCGACCTGATCTCCCTACAACAGTCGTTCCCATACCTTCAAGGTCTACCGTTGACAGATTTGAGCAATGCGAAACCAAAGATCCTGTTGGGCTTGGATCAATCGAAACTTCTAGTCGGGCGTTGCCAGCGGTCAGGAAAGGAGGATGAACCCTACGCTATCAAGACGCTTCTCGGTTGGACCGTCTTCGGGAGAACACCACTCGAGGGTAAGGTGGCGTGCGTTAAAGCTCCGAGCAGAGTTTCGATTTCGTACTTCCATGGCATTTCGAAACAGGATGAAGAGCTACACGATCTGGTTAAGAAACACTTCACTGTCGAGGAATTTGGAGTTCGTCCACCCAGTGGAAAGTTCGTGAGTCAGGAGGATAGTCGGGCATTGGAAGTTATGACGCGTACTCTGCGCCACGTTAATGATGGGTACGAAATAGGTCTGCTTTGGGAGTCAGACGAAGTAAAGCTACCGGACAGCTACCCCATGGCTGAGAAACGTCTTATAAGCTTAGAGAAATCGTTGGCCAAGAAACCGGATCTGCTAAAGTGGAAAAATTAACATATGCGAGAGCTGATTGAGAAAGGGTACGCAAGGATAGCCTCAGAGGATGAGTTGCAAAAGAATTGGCCAAGAGTTTGGTATGCTCCGACATTTATCGTGCTGAACAAGAACAAGTTACCGCCAAAGCCCAGAGTTGTTACAGACGTCGCTGCAAAGGTGCATGGAGTTTCGTTGAATTCACATCTGTTGAAGGGTCCAGACAACCTTGTACCGCTGCACTCAGGACTTTTTAAATTTCGGGAACGAAAAGAAGGGGTGAACGCAGACGTGAGGGAGATGTTTCATCGTATCGCAATCAGAGAAGAAGATCAGCAGTGCCAGAGAGTGCTTTGGAGGGATGGTGAAGTTACACGCAAGCCGTCAGTTTACATCATGACGGTAATGATGTTCGGTCCTTGTTGCTCCCCAGCCAGCGCCCAGTTTGTGAAGAATCATCATGCTAATCTTTTTCGAGAACAACATCCGGAGGCAGTAGACGGCTTAGTAAATCGTACGTATGTCGACGATTACTTCAATAGTCACGATTCGGTAGAGGAGGCGGTTGCGGTAAGCAGAGACGCTATTAGGATCTGTAAAACGATGAACTTTGATTTAGTAGGATTTCAATCAAACAGTCGCGAGTTTTTACATCAAATCCCGGAGGCAAATATTAAGGCCGGTCTGGTGAGCATCGACCCGAACGAATCTGAAAGTTACGTCTCCAAGGTTCTGGGAATGTTTTGGCATCCTTCATCAGATCATTTGATTTACAAGCTTAATGAGGATGAATGTTGGAACAAGACGCTCGATCCAAATTCCGAGATTTCAAAACGAGAGATACTAAGAACTATAATGAGAATTTTTGACCCCCTTGGTCTGGTGTCATGTTTCGTCATTCATGGAAGGGCCATTTTACAGGAGATTTGGCGAGAGGGCTTCAGTTGGGACGAGCCAATAGGCGGTGGTTTGAGAGCTCAATGGGAAGATTTTTTAAGAGGTCTGAAGCAAATCGAAGAGTTAAGAATTCCACGAGCGTACAGTTCACTTTCACCAGACACTTCAAGGAAGACTCTCGTCGTTTTCGTCGACGCGTCAGAGATGGCTTTCGCTGCGGTATGTTATTGGCGTTTCGAACAGAACGGGTCGGTAGAGGTTGCGTTGGCGATGGCAAAGGCGAAAGTGGCTCCAGTTAAGAAACTCTCAGTTCCCCGGTTAGAACTACAGGCAGCGGTATTAGGCGTGCGTTTGGCTGACACGGTGACAAGATCACACTCCATTCAGGCAAACGAGGTAATCTTCCTTTCTGACTCTAAGACAGTTCTCGCCTGGGTACACTCTTCGACGTTTAAGTTTCCGATGTTTGTTGCTGTTCGTGTGGGAGAAATTTTGGAGTCTACAAACGCTCAACAGTGGTGGTTCATCGGTACTGCAGACAACGTCGCTGACGATGGTACTAGATGGCACGATTCTTCAGAAGGAGCCGATAAAGGAAGATGGTTTAGAGGTCCAGAGTTCCTGAAGCAACCCCAGACGGAGTGGCCAATATCGCCAGGAAAATCTGTCGCTAGCAAGGTAGGCGAAACTACAAATCTTATATGTTCTGTGAACGCGCACCAGCGTACGATATCCTACGGAATTTACGAGGAGCTAGGGGCCAGGTTTCGGGCGAGATGGTTTTCGGGAGTAAGAGTTATAGCCCTTGCTTCGATTCACAGACAGAATCCGGAAAAGAGAAACAGACAAGGAGGCTTTCGCAACTCCAGCTGAGATCGTTCGAGCTGAAAACTGGCTTTTTAGGAAGATTCAACAGGAGGCTTTTCCGGTGGAGGTAGAGATGCTACGATCGAAACGTTGTTTGAATTCTTCAAGTTCTCTGTTAAGTTTGTCGCCGATAATGGATGCGGAGGGAACTTTGAGATTAAGCTCACGAGTGCAGAGGGCAAACATTTCATACGCAGCCCGAAACCCAGCAATTTTACCGAAAAAACATCCGTTGGTCACCTTGCTAATCGAACACCACCATAACGCGAATTATCATAGGGGAACCGCTACAACGATTTCGGACATCAGAGAAAGAGCCTGGATTATATCCATCCGAGTTGCGGTTGAGCGAGTGAAGGCGCGATGTTTTATGTGCAGGAGGTTGAGAGCTAAGCCAGAGATGCCGCTCATGGGTCAGTTGCCGGAGGGAAGATTAGCCTTTAGCTTGCGGCCTTTTACTCATGTAGGAGTAGACTGCTTTGGACCGTTGTACGTGAGACATGGAAGAGGTACAGCTAAGAAATATGGGATGATATTTACCTGTTTGACCTTCCGCGCCGTGCAAGTGGAACTACTTGGCGATCTCAGTACGGACCAGTGCATTATGGCGCTTCGCAGATTTCTAATTAACCGAGTAGTCACCAGGTTCATATACAGCGACAACGGCCTTAATTTCGTCGGAACAAAAAATCGTTTAGATAAGGATAGCAAGGAGTGGGAGAAGGCCCTTGGTCAGTACTGTGCGAAATGCGAAGGAATCGTCTGGAAGTTTATACCGGCGTATTCCCCTTGGATGGGCGGAGCGTGGGAGCGACTTATTAAATCCATCAAGTCCAGTGTAGAATTCGTGCTAAAGGGAGTAGTACCTCGAGAAGACGTTCTTTTAAATGCTCTTATGGAAGCACAAGGGCAAATTAACCAGAGACCGTTAACCCACATTCCTGTAGACCCAGATGATCCCAAACCGCTCACGCCAAATATGATGCTGTTCGGAGACAGCGATCAGGACGTAACAGCCCCTGGAGTATTTTCTGAGCATGACCAATATAGTAGAGTGTATAGTCGCAGAGCACAGCATTTGATGAAGGAACTGGTAAAGCGTTGGTATACGGAATATCTTCCGGAGTTAACGAGGCGTTCGAAGTGGCATAAGAACACGAAGTCGGTGGAGGCCGGGAGCGTCGTTCTAGTTATAGAGCCAGGTGAGATTCGTTCGGTGTGGAGGCTTGGAAGAGTCGTAGCAGTTTACCCGGGTCAAGACGGAGCCGTACGAATTGCCGATGTACGTTTAGCAAATGGAAACGTAATGGCAAAAAGATCAGTGGGAAGACTTGCGGTCTTAGATCTGGAGTCTTCAGATAAATCTTCAGACGGGCCCGGGGATGTGGTTGAGCCTTAAGTCAGTCTTCGCCACTCACCACAGAATAAGCTCAATGTTAAGGAGAGGGTGCTGGTTCCGCTCTAAAGCAACGAGAAACCGATTTTTAAGGAAACTGAGTTTCGTCCATTTTCTTTCCCTCATTTTCATTTTCTCTCTGTCACCACGCGCGAACACAAGTAGGTTAGATGATCAATTACCTTTTCTTTATAAAAATTGTAATTTTGATTTTTACTTTAAGATTAAAGATTTATTTAGAGGCTAAAGTTCAAGAATTATAATCTTATTTCGTTGTAAGCGAGTATTCGAGAAAAACCGATGTAAGTCTGATTAGAATACTTATACATATATATGTAAAATCTATGTGAAACAATTTACAGAAAATAAAATCAAGCCAATCACATAGAGAGGATTTTATTTGTGGAATTTTGAGAAGAGTTGCAGAGCAACAACAATTTTGACAGTAAAATTTCTTTTGTTAGTGTAAAATAAAAATAACTTTGTTAGTTGACGATCTTAAGGGAGTTAAATCATCTGTGAAAGGATTTTATGCGTTAATACTTGCAATACTTGCATATACAGAGTCTTTCTTTCTTCGCAACAAATTATGTAAGTAACAGCAAGCTAATGTGATTGTTGTTGCTTTTTCTGGCGCTAGGTTTATAGGTTTCAAGAAAACGTTGATTAAAACATTCAGCCAACTTGTTCCATTTGGTTTCACATTCAGGTAGCTGTAAAACAGTACCATACATAAAAACTTATCTAAGCTCTAAGGTAGTGTTTCTTTTTCATACCTTGATGTAGATACTCCTTCAAAACATTAATTATGGCTTCACATGTTTCCATTATTATGTGTCCAATTCTTTGCGGAGAAACAGCTGTCCAGAATTTTAAATCCTCGTAGCTGTCTCCGCTGGCCAAAAAGCTTAATGTCAATGATAAGCGATGATAGGCGGATATTGCTTCTCTCATCAAAGCGTTTTTTTTTTCGATTAAAGGTGATAAACAAAAGTTCCTCAAAAACATCCTTCTCCATGCGCACATAGTTTTTGAAATCAACTTCAGAAGTAAAATTCTAGTTCTTCTAACAATTTTGTCTGTCCTGATGTTTGTCTCTTTAAATAGATTCTTTTACACCATAGACGTTTTCTGTTTTTGCAAATTTTTTTTTTTCTTAAAAGCAAAAGCAAGTAGTAAGAGCGTGTTTTTTACACATGTTTACTGAGATGAAACTTTTTTAAACTAAGAATTGTGCAGTTCACTTGTATCGGGTGTGGCGAAATTTGAATTGCGTAAAATGTCAGTTTTCGCAGTTATATTGTATCGTCAATGGCCGGCCTTAAGGGCCAACTATAATGCACTCAGCTCAGCTAAGGCTAGTGTCAAAAACCAAACGAAAAGTTTCCGAAAGTTTTCGTCAAACAAAACGCAACTATAATGGATTCTGGCTACTTTACATGTAAACATGCGTTGAGATGAGTTGAAATTTGATACCACAGAGGAGATACAACAAGAGGGCTAACCACACCATACAATGTAGACTATGAAAATAAATGGAAATTGCGGGGCAAGAGAAGTTAATTGTTTTCTCTCTTCTTCTTTATTCCTCTATGGTTGATACGTTTGAAATATATGACACTTGCGAAGTTCTAGCCAATTCAATTTGTGTTTTGTGAATTTTGTACGATAATTTTATTTGGACTAATTAAAATGAGGTATTCAAAACTCAAATTGCAAAAGTTTAAAAGGTTGAAAATAATGCATTCTGCATTTAAGTCACTTATTTTACTAAAACAAATAAAAGAGTCAAGTGAAAAAAAGCGTGAAAGGTCTTGCAGTGTTCGTCCTGTATATCGCGATTGGAACAGAAATGGATTCTTTTTCGTGACATTTTTAAAAATTAAGGAACTGGACAGTGAGCAATTTTTCATATATACAAGAATGTCACGGAAAATAAATATATGACCTTCTTTTGGTGTTGATTGACCCATTGCTGCAAAAGACTTCCATAAGAGTGCCTATCGAGCCAGACTGTCGGCTTGCAATTCTGTTGTTGTAAGTGAATTTGTTTTTGATCATTTTATTTTTAAATAATACTATTTAACTTTCAATAATTCAAGGTTTCTTACACAAGGGACATCATTCCAATCAATCGCTTGATCATAGAAGCTAGGGAAAGAAACTGTACGTTCCATTGTTTTGGAAACAGTTGAGGTAATGTGGAGTGCCTTGTACCCAGCGTATGTTAGTGAACCTAACTTAAATGACCTAGAGCAAATAGAGAACGATTTTTGGACACTTTGGAACATGCCAAACACAATAGGAGCAATCGATGGCAAGCGCATTGCCATCAGTTGCCCTCCGAATAGTGGTAGTGAATATTTTTGCTACAAAAAATTCTTCAGTATTGTTTTGATGACCGCATGCGATGCAAAATATCGCTTCACGTTTGTGGATATAGGAGCTTACGGAAGTCAAAGTGATGGAGGTAAGAATGTTCTTGTAATAGTATTCACTCAAAAATATCAAAGCTATTTACAATAATAATTATGTCTATCTATCTATTGTTAAGTTACTTATGCTTAGGTTCATAGTATACATACATATACATGATCCAAAAAGTCTCCGTACAGCAGTATAATTTTTGTTTATTCTGTGATAAACTTTAAAATTGTTTATTTTAAAGGAACAAAAATTTTTGGAAACCACTAAGATTGAAAGAAATGATAACAACTTACAATTTTTAAACAAAAAAATAACACTTTATTGGAAAAAAAAACTGAAAGTAAAACAAATTCACAGCACAGTAATAAATATAAGGAACTAAAAAGTCTCCGTACACTTTAAATAACTTTTTCTTATTTTATTAAAAAAAGGAAATATTTATCCCCAAACCACAAATAAAGTTGCTAAATAACTAGTAGGACCTCCTCTGTTTTTTACCACTTCTTGCAACCTATTTTTCATGAAATGGACCAGTTTCGAAGTAGTATCGGGGGAAATCTTGTTCCATTCCTCAAGTAAGACGGCTTTGAGGCCACTCTTGCTGGAAATTGTGTGCTGACGAATTTTTTTTTCCAAATGATCCCACAAATGCTCAATGGGGTTGAGATCTGGCGACTGAGCAGGATGTTTAACCTGTGTTCGGACATTGTAAAGCAGCCATTCTCTTACCAGCATCGATGTGTGTTTAGGGTCGTTGTCCTGTTGGAAAATAAAATTGTTGCCGAGACCCAGTTTTTCAGCGCTTGGACGAAGATTTTCTTTAAGGATATTTAAATATCCATATTTATCCATCGTATTTTCAATGAAAACAAGGTTTCCAACACCAGAAGATGCCATACAACCCCACACCATAACATTGCCACCGCCGTGCTTCACAGTAGGGGTTAAGTTTTTTGGATTTAGAGCAGTGTTGGGCTTCCTCCACACCATACGACGACCATCTGAGCCAATGATGTTGAATTTACTCTCGTCGGTAAATATGACTTGATCCCAAAACGAGGTTTCTTTTCCCAAATGGTTGATGGCGTAGTCCAACCTAGCTTTCTGATTCACTTTTCTTATGAATGGCTTCTTACGACTTACTCGACCATGTAATCCATTCTTGTTCAATAGATTGCGAATTGTTTGGGGGGATACATCAACTCCGTCACTGATTTTTAGTTTTCCAGCTAGAACTAGTGCACTTTGCTTCGGATCCTCTGCAACACTCCTCAGCAATCTCTTCTCCGTTCGACGATCTATCTTTTTTGGACGACCAGATCTTGGTTTGTTTAAAATGGTTTTTGTTTTTTTAAACTGTTCCACAACGTACTGAACGGAAGAACGTGGCCTTTTCACTATTTTTGAAATTTCAGCATAAGATTTCCCCTCATTGCGCAGATCGATGATAATCTGCTTGTTAGCCAAAGGAATTTGCTTATTTTTCGATTCCATTATAATTTCCTTGTGACGAAACAAAATATTTAGCTAAAACATAATTGAGAACACTAAAACTTACCAAAAAACAAAATAATTCTTTATAACACACCTTACAGTGCCAACTACAACAAGAGAATGAAATCTGTACGGAGACTTTTTTTCTCTATTTCAAGGAACAGCCACATAATAATGATCATAACGGTATCCTTCGAGCACCAAAGTTCTTGGAATTGGTAAAACAAGCGATGGGAGACAATGTGCTGTCATCTGTGTTACCATTTTGTTTTTTTGTTAAACATAACTACTTTTATTTTTGCAAATACACAAAAGATAGTCTCTGTACGGAGACTTTTTGGATCATGTAAAAAAAGCAAAAAAACTTGGTGACAGTGGAGAATTACTTCCTCACTTCCTTGTAGGTGATGCAGCGTTTCCCATAGGCCCCAATTTAATGCGACCCTATCCAGGCACGCTTTTGCCGACGGAAAAGGAAAACTTCAATAAAAGGTTGTCACGAGCTCGCCGAACTATTGAGAATGCATTCGGAATCCTTGTGTCACGTTGGCGAGTGTTGTTGACAACCTTACACATGTTGCCGAAAAATGCGGAAAAAATTGTACTAGCATGTACAGTACATATAGCATTACATAATTTTGTAATGTTTAACAATGAAAATTGCACTAACTCGAATTATGTGCCGAGCTTTTTCACCGATTGGGAGGACATCGATGGAACTCAGCACGATGGTTTATGGCGCAGCGAAGTTACAAATAACGTCCCCTCAATCGTTCCATCTCCTAGCCTTCACCATTACGGAGGACAATTTTCAATTGATATGCGGAACAAATTATGTAATTTTTTGAAACAAAATTAGTTATTTATATGTATATTGTATATATTATATATATATTATTTCATTAAAGCATTTTTATAAAAAAAACAAAACAACGTGTGTACTTATTAGGTAGAAAAAACATCACAATTTATTAATTCATTAAACGCTGCAGTTGCAAAAATATCACATTCTTAGAATGGAATGGCTTACTAATTACTTAAAAAAATCAGTTCTTGCTGCTCTTCTAAACTCTATCACTATGTTAAACATTTCTGCTTAGAAACTATCTTTTTGTGCTATTGGAACATCTTTCAGTAGAGAAAGTATAGTCCTCAAAAAGAGTTCGTCTCCATCATCAATACCTTCCATACATGGTTGTATCTCCTGTCCAAATTGAGACTCTCAAATGCTTTCTTTTTTTTGCCAGGAGGCGAAATTAAATCCATTTCTCCAATGGAAACATCTACGCTTGAAAGGTTCTCAATTGAAGTTAATTCTTCAATATTGCTCATTGAAGAGTTGCAGCTTGTTCTTAAATAATGCGAAAAAGTTATGTAGACCCTCAAAAACTACAAAACAAAACAAAATGATATTCCTTACTTTCGAGGTGCTACACAGTCTTTTAAGAAAGACATCTCTTGAGCAAATGCCCACTCACTACCTGCGCTAGCACCGCTGCCTGAGGGTAGATTTTGTTTTTGCAATTCCCTTCCATAGCGCTCCCGCAAACTTTTCCACTTCAATTTACACTCATCGACTATAAAAAAAACAAACAAGTTTTGCTAATATGTAAACTAAAATTGAACATTTTACTTACTTGTTTTATTAACTCTCATGGATATATCCCTCCAAGCTTTTTCTTTCACCAGATTGTTGAAATAGGGTGGATCTTTTTTATCGTAAAGAAATTTGCGATCTCTCACAAAAGTAATTATTTCTTTTATGAAATCTACTTCTTCTTGTCCTTGTGCTGCCATTGTTATTATTTAATATATAATATTAATAATATAATATTCTTGGAGAAATTGTAAAGACAACAAAATGCAAACATGCGTTGAACTGAGTTGTTGAGTTGAGCTCATGTGCTTTAAATTTGACATTTACCTAAGTTCGAGCCAATTCAATGGCTCTTGCTTGATTGCGCGAAAGTGAGCGAAATTTAACGAAACTGAGTAGAACGTCTATTATAGTTAGTGTCATATAAAATAGTGTATTGGCTCGTTCGCGTAAGTAGGCGTAAGCGAGGCAAAGTGCATTATAGTTGGCCCTTAAGGCCCCGACCCATAGAATCCGTTCCGTCCGTTCGCTGCCGGATTCAACTAACAGCAGAGAGCTTTACCGGAACCATAGAATCCGTTGCGGTGTGAAGAGAAAACATCAAATTGGTTTTGACTGCGCATGTCATCAGTTCTGCCGGACGCAAAAGTTAAAAGTTGGGCTACTTTTTCCGTTGCGTCCGTTGCATCCGATGCTTATGGGTCACCTCACCTCTCATAAGATCGTTTGTATTTAATAGAGCTGTCAGTTGAATCCGGCAGCGAACGGACGCAACGGATTCTATGGATCGGGGCCTTTAATGTGTTATTTTCTTATTATTTCGTATTTAGTAGAAAGTGGCTGGGTAGTAGTGACTGGCTGGGTACTGGTACACCTACCCAACAAATAACTCAACACGGTTCTACGTTCTACGAAAATCGAAATTGAATTTTTTCAATGCCTACCACGACGTACGACAACCAAAAACGAAACCTTCGTCTTCGGCTTAAATTTCGGCCTATTTTGGACAAAGCCGAAGGTTTAGCCGATTGCCGATCGTAGTTTTCTTAGCCGAATGTGGCTGAAGCCCAAGCCTCGGTCGGACACTATTACCCACACAAATTTCAAACTTTTCTTTTTGTCATGTATACCTACAAAAAAAAAAACATACAATCCTTGAAGCACACCCCTGTTCTTCTTCAACCAATTAACACGCTTCCGCGACTGTGACCAGCGAGCGGCGCGACTTAGCTTACAAAACAAAAGTTTGGATTGGAATTAAATATTTACCTACTTGAATTCACGAATACGACTTATCAATCACTTGTTAAGTTGTCCCCAGTCCATCATAAATGAAAGCTTTTGCTGAATGTTTTAATTTTCACGCCATTTCACACAAAATTATCATAACAGTGCCTTTGTTGCAGATAGTAGCTTCAAGATGGGTCTCAATAGGAAACGACCGACTGACGGCCGACGCGACGCGACGCACTGTGCGTTCAGATCATAAATTGAGTCGGTTCTGACTTCTGCCGCCTTCTATGACTGTGAGCACAAGGACAAGGCACAACGCACAACACAGCACAGACGAAGAAATAAGGGATGCGAAAATAGAAACGACAAAATAAACGTAATAATGACATAATAAAAAGAAGCAACCAAGTGGTAATATTAGCACATTAGACCCAGTCAGGAATGCCAACAACATTACCAACAACAAAATTACCAAACAGAAACATAGAAATATCGTCTGTGGGTATTGTCATCAAGAATACGACGAGAAACAAGATGGGTGGCGGCAAGCGGCAACGGCAAGGCAATTGTCCTCTACCACATCTTTATTAACAAACACGGCGAAGTTTTGTGTTTATTTCAGCTTTTATCAAAAACGACATAGCTTAAGGGTGCTAGATGAACAAATGACAATATAAAAGGCACTTTTATGACTACACAAACAGCGCTAAGAGATGGATATTCGTGGCTCAAGCTCAAGGTAGAAACAATGAATAGGTACCAAGTAGTAGGTATCAACCAATCGGGGATAATACAAAAAATATAAATGTATACAAGATACAACCCAGGCTTCTTCAATTGCTATGCTATTGCTATCTGTTATCGAAACACAGATAAAGGAAAATAAATGGTTTTCGAAATCAAATTAAGGTATCCACTTCAGCATTAAATATTTGATAAGATAAAACGATGTTAAGGGATTTCGTTTTATCCCGCATTTCCTACACAAATACTCCAATAGTGCACTACTGGCCATCAACAATGATGTACTGAATGACTTCATTCATGTTTCCGCCTGTAGTGTATATGTGTAATACGATACATACGAATATACCTATCCGATCTAACGTAGGTAAGGTTTTTGCAATTTTGCGATTTACACTTCTCATCTAAATTGAATTCTAATGGAATCTCTTCCCAATCCCTTGTGCTATGGATTTTTGTTAGTTTTCGTTTTGTTTATCAAACAGGACAAGGGCACTAAAACGCTGTGAACCCTTTACGTCTGAATTGTATCAGTTCAAGGATTTTAAATTCCATGCTAGCTATGGATTCATTTTTTTTTTTTTTTTTTGTTCATTGGAAATTTGTATTGCTTTGAAGCTCACATAAGTTGAAAATCCTTTGACCATGACTCTTTATGCATAACAAAACAAATTGGTGCGCAATATACGTTCGTTCCTGAAAATCGTTAAATGAAAATATTTCAGTCGGATCAATTGAAGATGGTATGGATGTATCGATTTCCCTGTGCTGGAAATGATAAATCTCTTAATCGAAAACGTTGATGTGCACTTTTGTAAAGGGATTGCTGTTATAGGTATTCCATTAAGGAAATAAATGAAATTTATTTATACATGTAGGTAGGTAGGTACTGATTAAAGGTTTCTGGAATATTTGTTTTTTGTAAGTAGAATTAGCATTAGTACCTACATAGGTATTTTTGAAGTTTGTTGTGAACCGATGCAAATTTTTTCAACCTTCACGGAAAGAATTCCAAGATCAAATCAAGGAAAATGAGCTATAAGTCACAAAAAATTTATCCAGTTTTAGACCTTGAATTAGAAAATAATAAATAACGACTTTTTGCTTTCAATTTAAAAAAAACGAAATGAAGATATTGGCTGAGCTTCAAAATGCAGAAAAAAAGTTTAATTGCGGCAGTAGTTTTTTACAATTTAAGTTTTTATTGAAAAGCTCATTTGTTTTACAATATTTGATATATACAATTATAAATTCTTAGACTAACATTATTGTTTTAAAATCTGCGAGCACAGATGGGGCTCTGCCTCGTTAAATTGGCGGGTTTTATACATTTCTATTAAAAAGGTAATGTCTAGCATTTACTTGTTTCTTAAATAAATAGTTGGTATGTTCTCGTCGGCTTGAGCATTGCTGACGGTTGTTGGCTGTAATGTTGGTGGGCGAGAAATATTAGTTGGATCGTAGCTTCGGTCCTGGAAGCTATTGTATTTCCACTTTTTGGGTCTCTTGGTGTCTTCAACCTCAGTTGTGCTGCGTTCCTCTTCCTGCAGCGACGTAGATGTCTCCGAAGCTGTCTTCTTGCGACTGGATCCATTATGGATAGCACCTGTATATATGGGTCGTCGGAGGCTGCGTTACCTGCAATTATATTAATAAGAGGGCTGGGACCTGGGATGGGATAGGATTTTCCTCAGTATTTTGGTGCTGAGGTTGTGTAGGTATTTGTCTATAGGAACAATTTTAGTTGTTTCGTAGAGTCTTTCATTGCTGTAGTAACGAACTGAATTTGGTTTTCTATACAAAGATGTGCAATACCGAAGAGCCTTGCGCTCGAATACTTGCACTTTCTTCATATATGTTAAGCTTATTGTGTACCATATACGAAAGCAATAAGTTAGTATAAGACGAATTAGTTGCTTGTAAAGCAGAAGTTTCGTTCGTGTTTGGAGACCATCTCTTACTTTCATAAGAGGGCGAAGGAGAGCTAAGGCTCCGTTTGCCTTGCGAAGAGTGTGTTTAGCATGTTGGTTAAACTTGAACCTTTCGAAGAAATGAACTCCAAGGTATTTAACGCTTTGCTTATTTGATTTTGGTGGGGGCAAAACCCCCATTTATTAAGCTTAATACAAGCTATTAACTTACAAACTAAGAAACTTAATAGCTAAGACTTACTAACTAGTTGGACGGCTTAGGAGACGCAGTTTTAGGCAGGGAGTACTCATATTGAAGTCAAAACAAGAGGAGTGGGAGTTGACATTCCTCAGCATTCGGGAGATGGGTTCATTGGAGCCGTAAGAGGTTCGATGGGTGGGAAGATAAAAGAGATTCCGGATTCCGGGTGTTACGAGGGTTAGTATTTAGAAAAATGGATTCGTTAAGGGCTGGACAGTCAATGGTACCTGTGAAGATTCGGTGAATGAAGAGAACGTCAAATATTTCTCTTCGATCTTTCAGCGTATTGAGGTTGAGGAGTTTGATTCGGTCTTGATAAGGAGGTAATATCAAAGGATTACTCCAATTAAGACCTCGGAGGAGCAAATCGGAGGAAACGACGTTGAATGCTCTCAATTCTGGCAATGTGCACTTGTTGGAAAGGCGACCAGACTTGACAAGCGTATTCAAGAAGTGGACGGACAAATGAAATGTAAAGGGATCAGGTTACGTAGGGGTCAGCAAATTCTTTGGACCATCGTTTCACGAAGCCAAGTGCTGAATTAGCCTTAATGATTATATCGTCGATATGCTTGAGGAAATTCAGTTCACGGTCGCAAATAATCCCAAGGTCCCGGATCACCTCAACGGTGGAAATGATTTGACCGTTTAGAAGATAGAGACGGGGAGGAGATTTGATGCGTTTGCGTGAGAAGGTTATTGATTGGCACTTGGAAACATTTAGCTCCAGGCAGTTTTTGGAGCACCATATTGAAAAATTGTCGAGGTCATGTTGGAGGTGGGAAGAGTCTTCAGAAGAAGAAATGACTCGGTAAAACTTAGTATCGTCCGCATAGAGAGAGATAGAGGAGTGTTTTATGATCATTTCAATGTCGTTAATACTGAGAATGAAGAGGAGAGGGCCTAAATGGCTGCCTTGGGGAACACCGGATGTAGCTAGAAAGCGGCTGGATAAGGCGGATCTGAACCGAACGCTGTAAAAACGGTTTTCTAAATAAGAAGAAATCCATCTCAACAGAATGGGTTCAAAGCCGAGGGTGGAAAGTTTAAAAAGAATAAGTTTGTGAGAGATTTTATCGAAAGCTTTACTAAAGTCAGTTGAAACTACATCGACCTCCTTTCCATTCTCCAAGGCTGAGAGGGAAAATGAGACAAAGTCAACGAGGTTTGTTGTTGTTGACCTGCCTTTGAGGAACCCGTGTTGTCTAGGGGAAATGAGAGATTTGCAACGAAAACTTAAGTTTTCATACAATATGCTTTCGAAAATTTTGGGTATATGCGATAGTTTAGCGATGGGACGATAATTTTTCACGTCGCACTTGGGACCTTTCTTGTGTATAGGGGTTATAAAAGCCGTTTTCCAAGCTTGGGGGAAAACTCCAAGGGATATAGACAAGCTAAAAATTTTTGAGAGGGGAAGGGAAAGAGTGGAGGAGCATTTCTTAAGAAATATGGCAGGTATACCATCGGGGCCAGGAACATACTCATCATTTAGATGATTTAACTTTTCTTCAATCAGGTAGGAGTCAAGGAAGCGTGGAAGGAATGGATCAAAAGAAAAATTCGGTAAAAACGAGAAATAATCTGAATCAGGAACAAATGAATCATTCGTGAAAGACTGTTTGAAGTAATTTGCGAAATAGTTGGCTATGGCGAGTGCATCGGATGAGGTTTCGTTATTGAAGGAAAGGGAGGAAGGGTACCCGTGAGATTTTCTTTTGTGGTTGACAAATTTATAAAAAGACTTAGGGTCATTTATAATGTTAGATTTCATATCGATTAAATAGCGTTGGTAAAGGGTGTTGAAAAGCTCACAGAAGTGTAGATAAGAGCCAAGGTAAGCTGAATAGTCAGTAGGAGATCGAGTGCGAAGGAAGATTGTCCACAATTTATTCCTTTTATTTCTTAGAGTACGGAGCCTATGGTTATACCACGGAGGGGAAGTAGAAGAAGTTTTAAGTCTAGAAAGGGGAACGAATAGGGATATAGCTTTATGTATTTCTCTGTAGAACGCGGATGTGGCATCTTCTACAGTTAAATTTTCAAAATTAAAGTGAGTTCTATTGAGGTAATCGTTAATTTTCCGGAAGTTTGCTTTGTGGAAATCGTATGAAGCTGGAGGTTCAGGAGGGTTAGAAGGTTGTGAAGACTGGAGAAAAAATGAGAGAAGGAGAGGAGGGTGTAGGTTATCTATGGTTGAAAGAAGCAGGGGTGAAAGTGAGATTGAAGAATTAATAGGGTCTGTTGTAAATACAAGGTCAAGTTGTCTACCCATGAAGTTTGAAATTCCACTTACTTGGCAGAGGCAAGAGTCTGCAAGGCGATCAACGAACAGACATTCTTTGGCAGAGATGGGGCTTGGAGCAATATAAAACGATTGGTCGTCTGACAAAGTCCAGTTTAGATACGGCAGGTTGAAGTCCCCGAAAATAAGGATCTCATCATGGGGTTCACATAAATCTGAAATGTCATCAATCGTTTTGATTGCAAATTCATAAGATTCGAGGGGTTGCGATGGTAAAATGTAAAAGCAGATAATGTATAGCGATTTATGGGGTAGTGAAATTTTAATTGAGACAAAATCAAGGCATGAGGAGGTGGATGTTGAGAGAAGAGATGAGTCAATTGTATTGGAGACAGCAATGAGGACACCACGACAAGGAGAGTCATCAGTTTCGCGGTCTTGATCGTCATCTCGATAAACATTGAAAGTAGAAGGGAACAGTTCCTGGTTGTTAATGCTAGGGATAAGGTTAGTTTCAGTCAGAGCATAGACTTCAAAAGGCAAAGCGTGGGATTGTTGAAGGACAGCACTTGTTTTTGAGCGAAGACCTCTTACGTTTTGATAGTAAAAGGTAAGAGGTAGATTATTAACGAAAAAACTTATCATGGTCAGCTCTACTACGTTGAAGGTGGGATATTCGCTTTGAGTGAACATATTGACCAAAAGCTTCAAGATCATTAGCGACCTTTTCAGGGGACAGATTAAAAAGCTCATGGTATTTGATGTACAGTTTCTTGAGGGTGGGAACATCAGTGGGGAGACCTTCCTGCTGAATAGAGACAGTGACACTGGTTTCAGTTTTGCCTTCATAGCAAACTATGTCTGACTTATCATGAAGGTAAGCCAGGAAAATACGGATGTTTTCGTATGTCTTTTTGTCTCTAAGTCTAGACAGGGCGTATCCCGTATCGTGATTCTGAGGAATCAATAGATTGCTGGGTAAGTTTTACTAAGGGAGGCAAAAGAGGGTCAAAACAGGAAGTTGAACTGGAAGGTGGTTCGGGTGTGCTAGGATTAAGTATATGGGAGCTTATAAAATTAGGGTATTTTGCACCTGAAGTAAGATCGAAGGATGGGAAGGGTGATTTATCCATAGAAGAGGGTGTTGAGGGGGATTGATTAGACGGCAAAGAGGTATAGTGAGCTGTGGGAGTTAAATTAAAAGAGACCCTTTGCTGAGGTTAAGAAGGAACATGGCTGTTTTGGAAATGGTGGGGATGGTTTGAAATCAACTTAGGAGAAACTGGAGGTCTTAGCAACGAGTTCGTTATTGGGCCAGAAAAATTTGGGAAAATTTTTGTTTTAAAAGACCAATTGGGATTTGAATTTTTATTGGGGATATAAGGTTTTGGAGCCTGGTTGGGGTTTGGTGTTATTTTCGGGATAAAGGGTTTAGGTTGGTGATTAAAATTATTAATAATTGATTTTATCTGTGGTTCTATAGTTGAAGAGTCAGTTAAAGGTGAAAGCAGCATATCATCCAGTTGGATCCCATTTCCGGAACAGTCAAACATCCAAGAGTATTTAGTTGGAATACAAATTTTAAACCGCCTTGCCGTCATTGAGATACACTTAGTTAAGTTGATCGAATAACGAGACTTGAAGAGAGAGCGAACCCATTTAACTTTGGTTGAGTTAACTTTGACGAGTTGTTAACAGCTTCCATTTTCTTCAGTCTGTTATTCCATTCCGACTCGGTCCAAGTAACCCCAAATTTGTTAAGCTTCTTCATATTACGGACGGGCTCAGGATTGGGAGAACTATTGTTAATTTGGTTGTTGTCAGTTGGAGGATTTAGGGTTTTGCCCGCGTTGACCAGTTCCTCAAGAATAGAGACATTGTTATGTTGTTGAGGGGCAAGTATGGAGCTGTTGAAGGTAGACGTTGTTGGCTGCAGTTGATCTGGGATGTCATCAATTTTTCTGGAGGTCGTTCTCAACTCATCAGAAATCTGTCCAATCGATGATCTAGTCGCGGCTAAGTCATTAGACAAATCATTTAAAATATGATTGAGCCCAACGAGAGTGCTACTAGATGAATGTACATTGATGTCTGATCGGATTGACGATGTTGTACCGAGAATGTTTTTAATAGAGTGGGTCATTTCTTCTAGCAGAGAGTTTATAGATTTCAAAGGGATGGCATAGTTAAGTTTAAGGCAAAGTTCTTCACTCTTTGCTTCACTGGTTTTAATTAGGTCATTTAAAGAATTGGCAATATCGGCGATTTTTTTGCACAAATTATCAGAATTATTGTTCAACACACGGGTAATGTTCAGGACCATCGTATGAATTTCGTCATTCTGCTTAATCAGGTCATCAATTTTAATTAACTCATTATGTATCTGAGCAAATTTAACATTGTTCACGTCAATCGCTGACTTAAGGTTTTCGTTGGAACACTTGATTGCTAGTAATATATGTGACAACGATATTTTTTCACATTCGTCACAATAAAAAACAAATCGCGAAGTTATGTCAACAATATTACTTAATAATATTTTGCTGACCCCAATACAACCCGGGTGAAATACTTTTCCGCATAAACCACCGCACGCGACACGATCGATGTTGACTTCCGAGTTGCAAACGTTGCAGAAAGGCATGGTGATTCAGTAATTGATTTATTATTTTTAAATTGGGTAACGGCAAAAGAATGGGTATAGGCAAATTTCAAGAATAGGGAAAGCGACAATTATTAATTTTTAAAGGCGGAGCGATAAACGAACACGTCTGTACTTGAGGAAAGTCGAAGAACGAAAAAAAAAAGGTGTGGTAATTGTGTTATCGGGGAGTGTCAGAGACAGGTGTTTGCATCTTGTGGCTATGTCATTACGCGAGGGATTCCTAAGGCAGATTAACTCTGTTTTAGTGGGATTGATTTTAATTCAAGTAGGTAGGTAGTAGTAGTAGAGTAGGTAGTACTCCCAGAGCCTAAGGATGTGTTCCTTTACTCTACGGAGAGCTATTTCTGGGCTTATGAATGCACTATAAGTGATGGAGTCATCAGCATATAGTAGGGTTTTTGTCATTGGCGTGTTTGCTGGTTGGTCTAGGGTGAAAAGATTGAAGAGGCCAGTTTCAAGACGTGAGCCTTGGGCAACCCCTGCGGAGATGTTTTTTAATACAGACTTTGTATTTCCTACTCGTACGTAAAACTTACGGTTGGTCAAGGGGCAACAACATCTGCCCCATCCATCGCAGGTGGTTTTGCTTTTTTAATCGTCTGCTCTTGTGCAAAGGTGACATCTGCTTCTTTTACAAGAGAGCCTTTCGGGGACTGTTGGTAATTTTTCCTGAACTCTCCCCAAAATACAGAGAGCATCCAATGCAGATATTAAAATGCCAGATTGTGTTGCAGGTTGTGAACGGTTATTCAATTCTGACTCAACCAGTTCCTCCGCTAGTTCGATGAGTTTATCACTCCTGAACACGGTGGATTGAAGTGTCGGAAAATGATGACAGTTGCTAGGGCTGCTACGTCCAGTAAGTTGTAAAATACAACCATCGGTCAGCGATTTGTTTGACGTGTACATGAATATATTGAAACCAATTGGTCAAATACATCGATACAGTATCATGGCAGGTTTACTTTGATGACCGGAAGGGGCTTTCTCGCAGTTATGTTGTGTTGATAGCAATACCACTTGTTTGTTTGGCTTCGGAACATAACTCACCAACGCCATTTTTCCAGAAAATCCAAAGATGGATGGGTGGACTGGACGATACTGCTTTTTGTTATTGACCTTTACAGGCTCATTCTGGTCATCAAGAACCTCCTTCGCTCCAAAAGGTTTAGGTAAATCCCTTTTGTTTTTCCAAATCGTGCCAAGAATAGTGATCTTCCTATCCAGCAACCTCAATGCCAAATCCACAGACGCGACGTAATGAAATTATCAACAGTGAGGTTGCGTCCAGAATTGAAATATGATCATATCCACGACCAAGTCCTGTACTTTGGTCAGAGTAACCAGTGTAGATAGAAAACTTCAGTGTAAAGCCCGTTGAGCTTTCATTCAGCCAACTAAACTTCAAAACATATTTGGCAGGCTTACTTTTGGCATGTATTGGAGAAATTCAATCCTTTTTGAGCTCATAAAATTGTTTGATAACCTGAACAAACTGAAACAACGACAATTTTTTTTTTGATAGGCATACCTGACAGGAACAATTGATATGCATGAATTTTACAATCAGTAATCACGTAAAACAGACATATCGAAAGGGATAAGCGGGAATCCCAGATTTGCGAAATTTGGCAATTTCCATCGATTTTGAAATTGAAAAATTTTATTGATGACCTCTTTCATACCTGCATAATGACATCTCCGCTTAAATTTCTTTATCACTGCTATATAAAATACTTAGAAACAATTCATACAATAGCCAGAAGAACTACATATAACTGAACAATATTAGTCAGAAATCAAAAAAGGGGGGGGGGGGGGGGGGTTAAGAAAATAAAACTAATGGAAGTGGATGAAATAAATTGCGTTTATATTATATGAAAAAAGAAGGTTCATTTGATAACATATGCATGGGGAGGGGGGGGGGGCTAAGAAAATAAACTGATGGAAGTGGATGAAATAAATTGCGTTTATATTATATGAAAAAAGAAGGTTCATTTGATAACATATGCATTATATAATCAGTCTTCTGTTTTTGTTTTTAAATATATCTGCTACTTCATCTACGTCTACGTCAATATCTATCCCGTAGTGAATATTCATAAGAGCCAAGCTGTTCAGTCTTCACTCGTTGTGTTCCGCAAGTAGTTTTTAAGTCCTTTCTGGTGTAGCAGTGGAAACAGGTAAGGTAGCCAATATCTGTAGCAACGTGTAAATAACTGGACAAAATGTTTAATCGCACTTATCCAAGCATTCCAAAGCAGATTTTGGACTAGGGGAGGAGATAGTCATAGGATGTACTCCTTTCGGGTAGCACTGCCCTGCCGAATACATAAAAATTGCGTCTTCAATTTCAGAACTGACCGCAAAATTTGAAGGTAGCACACCAGATGATTGCAATACTGCTTTACGGTGTTTCGCAAGCCTCTCGGTTAATTGGTGAATTGTGTGCTCTAGAAATGGGACGAATTAATTTATTTTGACGCAGAAGTGTTAAAGCGATTAAGTTGCCTTCCAACGATAAGTAGCATTTGCAGTGTACCAGCATTTTCATCGAGCATCACCTTTGTTTCTTAATATAGATGATCGTACTCTTTGACAAATTTATTTCTCAAAAGTTGCAAAGCATTAATAACTTTATTCGCGTGACTGAATGCTGTTATCGGTGTTAACTGCAGTTGTTTTGATAGCGAAAATGTAAAGCTTATGACTTTTTGAAGAATCACTACGTATCATAATTCAGCACGTAACATAATTCGAAGATCGAAGTGTGTTAAGCATTTGAACAGCTTGCTGCGATGTTTCTTTATTGTGGCTGATTTGGAGTTCTTCGAGTGCATTGACAATAGCTGGATAAATTTGCTTAAATCGCATGACGGCTTCATGCGTGTGAACCCACCGTGTTTCACACATTGCCAGCAGGGTTTTTTGAATTCCAGCCGGTAATAGGTCCCGAATTTTACCATTCAACACAGCAGTGCGTTGAGCAGAATGTCTTAAGTAGGAACCAACAGACTGCACGATCCCAACGCAATTTCGCACATCTGCTTGTGAATACGAGTCAGCAATAGCTAGGTTCAGAGAGTGTGCACTACAATGTACAAGTACATACAGAGCTAAAGCACATTCTTGACGAATAAACGCTTAGCGTACAAATACCCAGTCATTATTAGATATACTCTGGTTTTAATCTTTTTAAAACAAAGCGAATCTCAGATATAGTCTTATGTGACTTACAATGGAAAAAATTCTCTTAAGGGGGGAAGCTGGTCTAGAATTTTGAAGACACCGACATTTTTTTTGTCTTAAAAGGTACTTAAAAATAACATACCAAAGGATGGATGCGGAAAAAAAGTGTCTAAATGCCCAAACTTTCCATTCTGCAACAGCGCCCCTCAGGTATGCCATATGATTTTATAGTATACTTAAAGCTTTAAACGCGTTTTTCTCGAAATCACTTTTTTTGAATTGGCCGAAGATATAACTCGAGCAAATCTTCACCGATCTTTACAAAACTTTGACAGTAGGTAGGTACCTACATTCGAAATACCTTTCTCCGGAGACGTACGTAGGATTTTTTTTTATATTGCATAGCTTTTTTTTAATCAACAATTTTGTCGTTTCTTATAGTGAAAATTTCAATGTTTTGTTCAAACGTGCACCATTTCGTGAAAAAAGAAAATATCGAAAAAATCCTGCGTACGTCTCTTGCTGTTGTTATATATTCGGGATTTTGTCCCAGGACTGAAATTAAGGAGGTTACATCTTCGACCATGACCCGTAAAAAATGAGGCGCCTCCGAAGAAATGCTGGACAGCTGCCATTTTGAATTTAATTGACACGAAAAAATTTGTATTTAAATATTAAAACCTAAATTATAAAACCTCTTTCACAGATTTGAGAATCCTTTAAGAGAACCATTATGCAGGGGTTCTATGGGGTTTTGATAATGTTTTGTCGCAAGCGAACATTTTTAGTAATTGCAATTTCTAAAAGAAAATTCTTTAAATAAGCCTTTTCCTTGTCCCATTCTAAATCAATAACCTATCGACCTAATAGTGCGTACTGATACGGCACGAAAATATACGAAGGCTACCGAATGCGATCAGCCAATCGACTGCGGTCGGCGCGGCGGCTGGCGGGCGGCAGAGAGAGGGAATCGAAAATACATTATTAGTGTAATTATACGTAATAAAAATATGTTAGGCCAATTAAGAAGATATATTCTTACATTTCGGGGGGGGGGGGGGGGTTTGAGCCCCTAAACCCCCCCCCCTGGCTACGCCCATGGTGGGGTCCATTTGGACCCCAGTTCGGGTGGACACGACTTTTGCCGGTTCATAAAGCAGGGTTAAACCATATTGAAAATCAAAACACAAGGCTGGTCAAACATGTTATAATGTCCTGTATCGTGCTACATAACATTATCATAAACTGTGAAGGCATCAAGCTACGTGCAGACGGCATATAAAAAGCCGCACATATGTGCGGTTCTGACGTCACATAAAAAGTTGTAAATTCAACGCAAATGCTATACGTAAATCAGTGTACGCAAACTCGCATATAAGGGTGTTGAGACGATGTGCGGAATCTGTCCCAAAAGCCGCACATTAGTTTGCGTTGATTTGCTCGAACATCAAATGTACGCAAATGAATACGCACATTTTTCGGTCGATGTGCGACGTGTTCACACGATATGCAGAAAAATACGCACATCAACCATTTGCGTTCATATGCAAGTTTGCGTTAATTTAATCGATTGTTTGACTTTTGTGTTTAGCTCATTTTTTTTCATTGTTTACTACATTAAATTGAAAATGTTAAAATGAAAGTAGGTTGCTATTGCTGTTTTGGCATTGGGTATAATTGAAAAAGATGAGAAAAGTGAATTTCGCGAAGAATCGGGCGTGGAACGAACGTAGTGTGTGGACAAAGGACAGGCTTCTGCATCGTGCTTCACAACTACTTTATTTCTACAAATAAATCGAAAAACGCACTGAATAATATCGTTTGACCAATACGATGCTGAAGGCAATATAGTGAGTCCTGGTGAATGGCGTGCTGATCTTCAATGCTCAACAATGTATCCACTTGAGGAACTACGATCACGAGACCATGGATCTGAAAGTAAAGGCATTCGAAAAGATTTCACGCACTACTTCACCGAAGAAGGCCATATTGAATTGACAACTCACTTGTAAACATAACAAAAAATTTTATATTTATTATTAAGTTCAATTTGTTTATTGCTTTCATTAGAATTAAAAAAAAAACAGATTGAAAAATAAATACTCAAGTTAACAGAAAAAAAGATCTACTAATATTTAAGTACATAAGCAGGTTTTGTATATAGGAACAAAAACATAGAAACAGCCAGCTTGGTCTTCAGGAAGATGTCTTGAATTTTTTTTTTTTTTTTTTTTTTTGTCAGGAGTAAATCTTCAAAAGACACTTAGTAGTATTCGATACCAAGTAGTGTGGGATTCTTACCCACTAAAAACTCCTCATAATCAGAACCAATCTATAACGATCGACAACAGATTTTTCTTTCTCAATAATATTATCTCTTTAAGGGAAGCTTAAACTTTTAATGCTTCCCATGACTTTTAGGCCATTAGCTCGTGTGGCTTGGTTCTTCTTAATCTCCGAACATTGCCTCTCGTATTTAATACGGACTCCATTTCAGAGTTGATATGACTATGCAGTCGCTGATTGTGTGATATAGCATGTTTTCTTACAACTTCTGTAACCGTTTCTATTTGTAGGTCACGATGTAAATCGCTATTTCTTATATACCATGGTGCATTTACTATTCCACGAAGGACTTTGTTTTGGAACTTTTGGATGATTTCAGTATTTGTTTTCTTTGTACAGCCCCATAATTGGATTCCATAGGTCCAAACAGGTCTAAGTACTTGTTTATAAAGCATTATTTTATTTTCGACAGATAAGTCCGAATTTCTACCGAGTAACCAGTACATTTTTCTATATTTCAAGTTGAGCTCTTCCCTTTTCTTTTTGATATGCTCTTTCCATTTTAGCTTTGCATCCAAATTCATCCCAAGGTATTTGGCCGTATTGGCGTAGGGTACAGCTTGATTGTTGATGAATATTTGAACGTAGCTTAACTTTTTATTTGTAAAGTTTATATGTGCAGATTTAGCTTCATTGAGCTTGATACGCCATTTTTTGGTCCAATCACTAACGGTGTCGACGGCATTTTGCAATTTCTCAGCAGCCTTGACGACGCACTTACTGGATGCCAAAATTGCGGTATCATCCGCAAAAGTAGCCATAATGGTGTTGTTATCCACTGGAATATCCCTTGTATATAGCAAATACAGGGTAGGTCCTAGGACGCTTCCTTGTGGAACACCGGCTTGTATATTACATAGCTTTGAATATTCTTGATCATACCGTACTCTGAAGAGCCGGTTTGAGATATAAGATTTTAGTATTTCGTAGTACTGCCTGGGTAGGTCCCTTTGCAGTTTGTACGCTAGCCCCTCATGCCATACCTTGTCGAATGCTTGAGCAACATCTAAAAATATAGCCGAACATACTTGTTTTTCTTCTAATGCTTTTTCAACTGTATCCGTTATTCTATGAACTTGGTCTATCGTGGAATGTTTATTTCTAAATCCAAACTGATGATTTGGGATTAGATTTCTTTCTTCTATGACCTTGCTCAGTCTTTTCAGTAGCAATTTTTCAAAGACTTTTGCCATTATTGGTATAAGCGATATTGGTCTGTAAGACGTCACTTCTGTTGGTGGCTTACCTTGCTTTGGTATAACAATTACTTCAGCAATTTTCCAATGATGTGGGACATATTGGGTCTTTAGGCATGCATTTATTATGAATTGGAGTTTTATGAAGGCTTTTGATGGCATTTCTTTCATAACCTGAGCAGTTATTAGATCGTACCCAGGTGATTTTTTGTTCGATAGTTGATTTCGACACACACTTTTTATTTCTTTGAGTGTGACAATTGGTATGTCAACTTCATCGACTTTATCAATAAACTGTAAGCTGAATTCAGATGTATTTGCCGGGAATGGCTTAAAAACATTCGCAAGATGTTCTGCAAACAGGTTAGCTTTTTCTTTCGGATTTCCGATCCAATTCCCGTTTAGAGATTTAATTGGCGGGTTTTGTAACTGCGGTCTTTTCAGGCGCTTAGCTGCTTTCCAGAGCGAATAATCAGTTGAAGCATCAGTCGTTAAATTTTTCAGGAATCTACTTAATGAATCATTTTTGAATTCGTAGATTTGTTTTTTCAGTTCGTTGCTTAGCCGGTTAAACGCTGTTTTGTCGTCTGGAAATCTAGTATTTTGCCATTTTCTTCGAGCTCTTCTCTTCTCCAATATCAACTCTCTTATCTCGGCAGGGTATTTTGTTTCAGTTTGCTTCCTACTCGAGCAAGTTGGTGTACTTTCTTCTGCAGCTTGTTGAACATCGGCAATGAATTGTTCTACTTCAAGGTCGATTTGCTCTTTTGTTTCCATAGGGGATCTGAGATTTATATAGCTTTCAAGCTTTTCTCTGAATTTACTCCAGTTTGTTTTATTGTTTACTAGCTTAGGATTACTTTTTTCCATTATCTCCGATTCATTAAGTGATAAAATCACCGGTGTATGATCTGATGATAAGTCATAATTACCTTCGACTCTTATATGGTTTCGTTTGATACCTTTAACTATGAAAAAGTCAACAAGGTCTGGTATTTTACTTGAATCCGATGGCCAGTATGTTGGTGATCTGGATGAATAAAACTCACAATTGTATTTGAGGCATGCTTTGTAAAGCCTTCTGCCTTTTGTTGTTATAAGTCTGGATCCCCAATGGGTGTGCTTAGCATTAAAGTCACCACCAACAAGGAAGTTATGTCCTAGTACATTCAGCAGTTCTGTATAATCATCTTCAGTCGGGGAACGCCTCGGCGGGCAGTATATTGATGCCAACTTGAAGTCTTTCTTTTTCATACCAATACTAATTATTGTTACTTGCATATTCTCGTTTGTAAACATAACTTCTTCATGGTGTTTTAAGCTCTTTTTTATGAGGATTGCCGATCCACCTCTAGCCTTATCAGCTGGATGAGGAGCGTGGTAGCAAATATAGTTTGATATTAAATCATCAAGAACCAGCCCACTTGAGAAATGAGTTTCGGACACCAGACAAATATCTATGTGTTCGATGTCTAAGAAGATTTTTAATTCTGATAAATGGTGTAAAAGACCGTTTGCATTCCATGTTCCAATTTTTAGTGTTCTGTCCATCATTGTTTTTTAAGAGTGACTTCTTCACTTAGCCGTTTGATGTTCAAATCCTGATTGTCAATTCTTTTAAGAATAAGTTCAAGGATTTCTTTAATGGAAGTTTCTTCATTCTTCCGCACGTTTTTAACAATCTGTGAATAGGATTTTTTTTCGTCGCTTTTGCTTTTAACAGCTTCCTTCGGAAGTTCTTTCTTACTTTTATCTTCAGCTTCAGGAGTTCTTTTTGTGTTTGCTGGATTGCTGGGCTTTATTTCACCGGATGTCGTTTTGCTTTTGGATTTTTGAAATCTTTTAGCAACTGGACAGCCTCTGTAGCTTGCAGGGTGATTACCTTGACAGTTTACACATTTTGCTTTCTGTTCTTTGCTTGATGGACAGTCTTTAGTTGCATGTTTTCCTTCACACTTAACACAAGCAAACTCGCGGTTGCAATATTTTTGGGTGTGGCCGAATGCTTGGCATCGTTTACATTGCGGAACAATTTTTGATTTTCGCAGTGGTTCAATTTTGACTTTTATGCCCAAGATTGATCGAATATTATAGACATTTTCAAGACTTTGTTTGCTGTCGAAAGATAGCGTGAATAAAGGCAGTGATCTCTTTATTATTATTGGTCATATATGTCTTGAATGGCACAATAAATAGTCGCAGAATGTTGAATTCTTGTCGCTTGATTGCAAAGCGGAGATTGCTGAACTTAAAATGGTCAATCGAGCGTTTGTTGAACATGATGGCCACGGCGACGTTGCTGTCGAAGGCGGTATTAAGGTTTTTGTCACAAACCTACGTTTGTGCCGCTGGGGCTGGCCGACTGCAGGTTCTGACAGTAGTAAATCATCTGTAACTGCTTCATCAACGATTGCAGCAAAGTCCTGTAAAATAGAAGTAAATTGTTTATCTAAAACGAAAAGCCAGCATTTCAGAAAAACTTACATGGTCAATTGACGAAACATATGAAGTGGATCTTTTTACATCGTCGGCCTCCAAAAACATCATTTGATTGAAAACTGCCAATGCACGGAGGATGGTTTTGTGCCCTGCACTGACTTTTTGGTGCGAAGTTTTTCCAAATTTGCCTTGAACATTATACGCAAACAGCCCCACTAGCACTTGTCTTCCTTAACAGTAACGTAAGCCGATTTCGTCAACCATCTCACGCCAATTTTTCAAGCTTGTACTCTGCCGAACCTGCATCCCAAAGCCGCGCTTCTCCACCGTAGTAATTAAGGTTTTAATTCCATTGGGCGTCAAATTCTGCTGCACTATCCGAATACTGGATTCTGATTTCCTTGTGCTGTGTGATTTATTGTACTGTGAGCCCTCGAAATCTATTTTGTTCTCGCTCATTTATTATTTTTTTCCTTCTGCAATTGAATATTGATCACAACTACACTTCACAATCACTACTGATTTGCGTAAAAATAAAAAGAAAATGTCCTATTTTCGTGTCAACGCATATGATTATGACGACCGCACATCCACGCACATGCACGCAAACTGTCACAAAAAATGTGCGAGGGTGTTCAGACGATTTGCGAAAAAGTCGCACATTTATGTGCGGTTTTGCTGTCGCACATCGTCCGCAAACCATTTGCGTGCATGTGCGGACTGTCCCAAAAGGGTGTTCAGACGATATGCGTCAATACTCGCAAATTATGACGTAAAAATGACGTCAGAACCGCACATATGTGCGGCTTTTATATGCCGTCTGCACGTAGCTTAAGTGATGGAGAGGAATATGTACATGTAGGTACACTTTACGGAAAACTATAGCAACAGAAATGAAACCGTTGAAAATACACAAAATCACGACAACCAACGAAGTGAGGAAAGAAAAACAAAAAGAATCTGTCTTACTAACTTCTTTTCGAGTTAAAATAAAAATAAATAAATGTATTTTAAAAGCAAATTAATCTTTACTTTCAATAAGGATTTTCCTCAATTTTTTCATCTCTGAAACTTTTTCTCTTTCGATCTCAATTTTTTTTTCTTCAACTCTAAGCTTTTCTTTCTAAAATTCTAAAATTTCCCTCAGCATCTGTCTGTCTTCCACAGCCTCACTTTTCAGGAAATCCATCACTTCGCACTTTCTTCTTTTGTTTGGAGGTGGTTGGTGTTGCGGTGATGGATCAACCAGTTGATTTTCTTGCACATACGCTTCTTCAGAGTTGAGCACTTCTTCGACATTATCAATACTGGCTTCAAGATTGTCTTGAGGTACAACGATATGAGCTCGTGTTCCATATACATCATCCAACAATTCAAAATATTCCCAATTTGTTGCTGCCTCGCCGCTTGTATTATTTCTTCTCTTAATCCTCCCATATGTTACCATCATGTTCATACATTTTTTTTTAACTTGTTCTCTTGAAAATGGGAGCTCAGGGCTCACTGCTATTATTTTCTACAATACTTACCCTCTGCCAAAGGATTACAGGTTTCTTCCTTTTAATCTTGAAATCCCCTTCCATTCCCAATCTGCAGTTTAATAGCAACATTCTTTGTTCGTGAATCCAAGTATTTTCACTGAAAAGAACATTTACAATAATTAACTGAAACAATAGCAAAATTATTTAAAAGCAAATTCTTTAAAACTATCAATTTAACAAAAACTTAATAAAGGGTTTTCCAATAGGTATGATATGATTTTGCAGTGGCGTTTCCGCCATTTGTAGTATGTCATGATCTGTCATTTGTTTTTTATTGCATTCATAAGTGTTTACAATTTCACCATTGGACCACCGTAAACGTCGTGAATTTTCTAATTTGCCTTGGAACAACTTAAAAACGATAACGATTTTTTCAGAAAACCATCTTTTCCGATGAGGCTCACATTCATTTGACTGGTGGCGGTAAATAAAAAAAACGATTCTGGTGCAATGAAAATCCACAAAATATTCATGTAAACCATTCAATCCACCTAAATTGACAATTTGGTGTGGTTTTTGGGCTGGTGGAATCATTGGTCCGTACTTCTTTTAAAATGAAGCTGGTAAAACCATTACTGTCAATGGAGAGCGAAATTGGACGAAGTTGATCTTGACAACATTCGTTTTCAACAAGTAGGGGCTGCGTGCCACACAACAAATGAAACAATTGAATTATTGCGAGAAAAGATTAGAGATTCGATTATTTCAAGAAATGGTGACATTGAATGGCCTCCAAGAAGCTGTGATTTAACACCATAAGACTATTTCTTGTAAGGTTGTTTGAAGTCATTGGTCTTTCAAAATAAGCCAGACTATCTTCAAGCTTTACAGGCCAATATTGAACGTGCCATTCATTCATGGAAAAAGTGCCCGAAAAATTGGGTTAATCGAATTGGTTGCTGCAGAAGAAGTCGTGGTGGCCATTTGAACGACGTTTTATTTAAAACTTAATTGTATTGATTGAACTGCACATTAAATACAAAATATTTGAATTTCCTTAACAACAAGTGTGTGTGTTTTTTTAAAAGAAATCATATCACTCTTATTGGAAAACCCTTTATTTTATACAGTAAAACCCGCTTAAGAACGAAGGCGAATTTTTATTTATTTATTTATTTGTTTATTTATTTCGTCAATCAGAGAAAAATATTCACTTACAGACTACTTAAGAATTAGACTAACAATAGTATTGATAAAATAGAAAATTAAATTTCAATTGAACTTTAAATTAATCAAATGGTGGCATGTTTAATACATTAAATACGTACTGCCTGAAATCTAATCTACTGCAAACTGAGTTGGCTACTCTGATGCAACGAGTAATTGATTCATTTCGAGCATAATTGGTTCGATTAATTTGCTGAAACACACAGTTATTACGAGAAGTTCTACTCGGAACGCGTAGGTTAATTATCAAAAGTAAAGGAGAGCATTTTATGTGGTATGCTAGTAAATCTCTGACAAGCATAATCCCAAAGTAAGTACGTCGATTTTCTAGACTTTGCATGCCAAATAACAAACACCTGGTTTTGTTTGAGGGAGTATCGATTCTCCAATTTAGTTTATAGAAGGTATATCTAGTAAATTTTCTTTGGATTTTTTCGATTCTCGCAATCGAGTTTCTGTAGCAGGGGTTCCAAACCGTACAGCAATACTCCAGTCCAGATCGAACCAAAGAGTTAAAAAGAGATTTGAGTGTGTATGAATCGGTGAATTCCTTTGTATTTCTAATAATAAACCCTACCATTTGGTTAGATTTGTTTATTATATAATTAATATGAGGTAAAAATGAAAGCTTAGCATCTAAGATTACCCCCAAATCCTTTTTTTGAGTAACACATTCCAGGTCAGAATTATTAATCTGGTATTTAAACTGAACAGGTAGAGTTTTACGAAAACAGGACATAGCTTGGCATTTTGAGACATTCAAATGGAGATCATTTTAACAACACCAATCAGCCAGTTTTCCTAAGTCATCGTTAAGCAAAACACAATCTTCAACACTCCTAATAGTGCGGTACAGCTTAAGGTCGTCAGCAAAAAGTAGACAAAGAGAATTGCTGAATATTTTGGGAATATCATTAATGAAAATTAGGAAAAGTAATGGACCCAGGTGGCTTCGTTGAGGGACACCGGAGTGAACTAGGACTTGGCGTAAAAAATGGTTATGGATTTTAACTCTGAACTCTGGAGCTTAAATAGGAATGCAGCCAATCAAGAAAACTTGAATGAAACCCAAATTGCTTCAGTTTATTAACTAGAACCTGATGATTAACACACACGGTCAAAGGTTTAGCAAAATCCGTAAATATTATGTCAGTCTGGGAATTATTTTCAAAATTTTTTACTATGTACATAATTAGTCCTCAAGGAGAGATTAGTCGTAGTCTACCAGACATAAAACCATGTTGATGTTCTGATTATCACACACAATTTTTTAGAACAGCTTAGGTAACGCGGAAATTTTACAAATAGATCTATAGTTAGTAACTTTTTGTTTTGAACCAGATCTATGCACGGGAATTATAAAAGACAATTTCCAAGAATCCAGGAAGACACCACTGGATAAAGACAAGTTAAACAGATCCGTCAAAGGCTTAGCTAAAGAATTAGCACATTTTGAAAGCAAAATTGGTGGAATGCCATCAGGTCCCTCTTTTTTGTTGGGTCCAAGCCAACCAAAGCAGTTTTGATTTCAAATATGTCAAGCTTCATTGATCCTACGCTAGCTGAAACTGAAATATAAGGTGGTTCTAGGTTAGTAGAAGAGTTAGTAGAATAGACGGATTGAAAAAAATTAGCGAAAAGATTACAGATCTCTTCAACATCATTAGTAACCGTACTTAAGTATTTCATACAACTACGATAGCCATTAGATTTACGTTTGGAGTTGATAAAGCTCCAAAAACATTTATTATTACTCTTAATATTATGCTGCAAGGAGAACATATAAGATTTGTACAAAAACTTGTTGAGAGTGTCGAACTCATCTTCAAGTTTTAAGTAATTCAAACGAAGTTCAAAATTCTCAAGATTTTTTTTATATAATTTAAATGATTTATTTTTTCTCTTTTTTAGGTTTGAGAGTCTCTTATTAAACCATGCTGGGTTGGAATTTGATAAAGACTTTTTATGAGGAACATATCTACGTACAGCTTCATTGACAATAGTCATAAAAGAATCACTAGCATTACACAAACTGACTTCAATAAAAAGTGTATCCCAATGAAAAGACGAAAAATATCATCAATTGCATCAAAGTTCGCATTATTGTAGTTAAGTATTAGAGTATTATCACAATTCTCAATCTTTGAATAACTATAGAAACTAGTAAGCCCTTCAAGTGCAATGTGATGTAGTTTGTTATCGATAAAAAGGATATCAGACTTTTCAACATAAACATTGAATTCCTTATCAACAAAAACACCGATTTCTTTAATTTTTTTTTTGCACTTTTGAAATATGCATATAAAAAAAGGGTGCTCAACAAAAACAAAAACATTTTCTTTTTATCCAAACAAATAACGACAACCCTAATGTACATAATTTAGAAGAAAAATTATTAGCAAAAAAAAAAGTGTTTAATCTTAGACTACACACCAACACAAAAAATCATTTTGTCTGTTCCAGTCAAATTGGAAATGAAAAGGACAGTGATACGGTTCTTTGGTAGCTTCATTGCTGAAGGTTTTATACATCTATTTGCCAATGAAGCCGTCGCGTCGGTCGGTGGAGCCTTAAACACTAACCCGAATTCATCAGCATTATATACGTTATCTGGGGTTTAGCTTTGACGAACATGTTTAGTCAAACATTTTTCAGCCAATGGTTAGCAGCAACTGTGTTAGCAGAATTCTTTTCACCACAAAGCTTCTTAAAATGAATTTTTCCACGTCTTTTCCACCGATCTAACCATTCATTTGTTGGCTCAAATTAATTTTTTTTTTTTTGTTTTTTTTTTCTAATAAATTTATTTTGTTCTTGAAAACCTTGTCACACACTCACTGATTTTTGAATAACCATGTCGAAGAATTTCTTAGGCTCAATTTTTCTCAATTTAGCGGTCATAACTAGACTTTTTTTGCTTTCATCCGTTCAAGTAATACGCATTCCAAAGCCACATTTTCTTCTTCAGTTCTCGGATTTTGTTATTGAGTAGGAAAAGGATTGGGGTGCTGTTGATTTCCAGCCACAAGTCACCTTCATTTATGCGTAAATCTTTAAAGTAGGTATATCAAAACAACTGTGGACTGTTAACTGCGTATCTGAAGTTAAAGTTAAGTAAATAAATGAATTATGCAACACATAACTTTCACCTCTTTCAACAGCAAACTAATCAAACCGGATTAGCTACGGGCGAAGCTTTTGCTTAAGCAGACAAAAATAGTTTTCAATTCTCACCCTCGCTTGTCTGGCAATCCTTTTTGCTATATTTTTTCTGCTGATCGGGTAAGTCTCCAAAATCTTTAAAGGATGTAAGCAGGTATCTACTTCCTCAGTGGATATGCCGCATCACAAAACAAATGGTATTTCCTTTCGCATATACTTGAGAGGTTTTAAATTAAAGGCTTTTCAATCTGTCCATAGTTTTTTCGAAGTTGTTCTTTTTGAGCGCTGTGACTTTATTCATCCTCAGTTTGGTTTGCCATGTCACCGTGGAAGAATTGAAGAAGCACAACCCCTGGGCACTGCATAATAGATTCTCCAAATTGCTTTGAAGCGAAATCGCTGTTGGCACCGATCTTAACATAATTTTGTGAATTTGGTGAAGTTGCTTCTCTTCGCAGATAGGCGCGAGAGGTTTGATGCCCTGTAAGAGAGTACTCGGTGCGTTATTGTCGAAATACGGCCTCTAATGCTGCACAAAAGTATTCGAAAAGAGGTCCTCTTGACTGGAATTTATTCTAGGCAGCAACGGTAGCCACTTGCCGGAAATAACTTTTAAACCATAATGGCAATCCTATCTTTAAAAATCTAAATTCTTGACTATTGCGTCAAACTACATAATAAACATGTAGGTAGTGTCCGACCGAAACTTCGGCTTCGGCCACATTCGGCTAAAAAATTTACAATCGGCTAAACCTTCGGCTTCAGCCAAAAAAGGCCGAAGTTTTGGCCGAAGCCTAAGGTTTAGTTTTTGGCTGTTGTGCGTTGTGGTAGGGGCTGAAAAAAAATTCAATTTTGTTTTTCGTAGAACGTAGAACAGTGTTGAGTTATTTGTTGTTCTTTTCCTTAATTTCAATAAAATATTAACACTAGTTCAAATTGTTTTTATTTTTCAAACGTTAATTTAATTTATCCCGTTAATTTGGTTACTGCATGCATACATTAGATTCGTTTTGAGCTTTACCCAGAGTTGACCCAGGTTTCCTTGAGAACTCTGTGAGTCCTCAAAAAACACTAAACCACAAAATCACCACAAATCCCTGTCATTTGAATAAAAATACATGCCATTTAACAGCCCTCAACTCGCCCCAGTAGAAACCAAGGGCGAATCTTTTTGTACCAAACCCAGGTCAACCCCAAGGCTCAAAAAACACTCAGTTTGACATTCAGGGCAAACTCAGGTTTTTCAAAAAACGCTTTGTGGCGACCACAGAGTGACCTCAGGGCTTCAACTAACGAACCTATTCTAGAAAAAAATCCAAAAAATCATAATTTTTTTCACTTTTAGTCAATCTGTAACGTCTGTAACGAAAATTCTTCAAGTTATTGAAGCTTCGGCTTCGGCTTCGGCCGAAGGTTAATGTCAAGCCGAATAATCGGCTTCGGCTAGAAATCGACCTTCGGTCGGACACTACATATAGGTATGCTTTTTATTTCTTCTTGAAAGCCACGCGTCTACCTACCGAATTATTTCTTTGCTTCACGTTTACATTATTTTTTCCTACTTGAAATTAAGCCGTTTAACTAAAAAATTTGTTTACTCAGTTTCATTCATAAGCAAAAAAATTATGTACAGTTATGTTATTTCAGGCGTTAATAATAAAGTCGTGATTTCATTTGAGGGGAAGTTGCTCTCATTTCATTTGATATCATTTTTATAATTAATCAATATTTTGAATTGTTAAGGGCAGTTACATCTTAAAAAAAAAAACATAACTCAACAGTGTATCTGTCACTAAGCGACACAATTTATTAAAGTAAACGCAAAACAATTAACTCGAAAAGCCTCAACACTTCTTCCACCCTCCTTAGTATTGAATCAGGTTTATCTTCAACCCCACGTATCAGTTAAATAAGAAGCAAATTCACTCATTCATACTAGTCAAGTCTTCTCCTTTCCGACATAAAAAAAAAGAAATATACCGGAACCTCAATGCTCTCATTTTAAAGTTATGACCTACAGCCATTGTTTCTTAACCTTTGGTATGTCTTGAAGTATGATCACGACACTGTGGAACTTAGCCTGATTCTACTTTTCTCACTTGATTCAACGATGCGATGACGATGGTCGAAAAAAGACTTCATAATCCATAACCCTCCTCTATGATGCTTCTTCCCTTTGACGTACAAATATCTACGTAGTATATACGTTCCTACAACAAGTTTTATATGTATACAAACATACATACCTACCTACCCATTTTATTCCGTTTTTCCGGCAGCAGAATTTTCTTTTTCATTCTACATTCACTTGATACTTCCGAACACAAAAAAAAAAAAAAAGAGAATGACATGCTTGAAATTAAAAAAGGAGGAAGAAAATTATGGAAGAAAAAGTAGCGAAAGGACATCTAAAGCTCCAACAGGGGATTTGGGTCAGGTCTCCGGAGGTTAATACGGTTATGACTGCACACAATTTCGCAAAGTGGAGACGTTAATAGGTTTGAAAATCCCGCAACAACTTCAACTATTTGGTGAGAGGAATGACACCGATATTTCAAGAGACAAATAGAAAACTGGCTGGAAACTTTTAACTATACTATCTACATAATAATAAACTGACCTAAATAATAAATTTGAGCTCAAGGGTGGAACTGGGTACAGTGACTTTGAACCTATGAAGCCTAGATACACTCGTATCAAAATTTAACCAAACAAAAAATCCAAATTGAAATCCTAATTTTTAGGGCGAATTTAGTTGAACGCATAACCATTGCCACCAAAATTGTAAAGCGTGTTATGCTATCCCTTGCCACTTTGGTAGTTACGTATGTACGTGATAATAATCACTTGGATGATACTTGCAAGAAAAATGTTACAAAATGGTGTAATCTAATAACTAGTTGAATAAGGAACCAAGGAAAAAGCTAACTCAACACTGCAGCATTTGTTCACAGACAACTTCATTGATTTGTCAAGCATTCTTATCAAAACACTTTAGTGGTTTGAAATGCAAAAGAAACGCAAAGTTCACTCACCCTTATGTTTGTTGCTTACTTATCACATTCAACTCTAAAAGTGTGTCCAAGACACTCCCTCCTACCTGACAAAAAGTATGGAACACTTCACAATTCTAAGCTACCAAAACGGTACTTTGCCAGTGGTAGCTGCAATCGCAGTAATCGACATTTGAAATTCAAAAGCCATACCTATATGGCTTTTTGTGCAGTAAAGGGTTAACAAAGACGACACGGGTGCAACGAACTGAAAGGAGTATCAAAAAAAAAAAAAATGAAATATGATTGATTTTTGACAAAAGCGTTGTAATTGTCACAAAATAATAATTGCGTCAAACTTCTTCACAAAATGTTTTAAAAAATTCAACCATAGCGTTCTCAAAATGTTTCCAAGAGGACTAGGTATGATAATGGGAACTTGATCATATATTAAATTTGTGAGAAATTTTTGTTTTTTGGGCTTTTTATGATCCTTAGGTTGGATGCGATTAATATTTGAATAAAACTAATCCATCTTGGTTTTACCCTACGTTTCGCCAGTTGTTTTCCAGCTTCTTCAGGGGATTTATTTAGCTACATATAATTTAAATACATTGTTAGTACAAAACGTTTTGAAAGAAATTTTACATATGAAGAACTTACTATTTTATATTAAAAAAAACATAATTGAAAATTTGTACAAAATGTGCGAAAGAAGTAAAAATGGACAACACTGTAATTAAATAAAACCAATATGAAAAAATAATTTAACACAAAGTACAACAAAAATTAACCTAATATCACAATATTTAACAACTAGTGTATGGCAACACTGTACAAAGAACTAATGTTGTTGACGTCTTCTTGATGGTTCATCGTCAAATCAATTTTTTGCTGGATTCTCAAGCTCTCCAGAGTGAAGCGGGTGGTATTCTAGGTATTCTCTGTTTTTTAAAACATTTTTTGAGAGTTTAGGTATGAAGCCTTAAAAAAGAGGTTATAAGGGCTTCTTTAATATCAGATTGCGTTTGTACATACATACATATGTAAATAAAGCAACGCTATAGGAGGTGCCGCTCTGTATCATCTAATAAATCTACCACCCTATCACCATTTGTAGATTTTTGATAAAAAATTTAATCTATTTATTCAAAGTGCAATGAGGAATGAGGTGGGTACCACAAAATCTATCTTACGAAGTTAAATAATTCTTATTTCGTCATAGCCATTTTCGAGGAAAATAAGATTTATCAGAAGAGCTGCGCGAAATAACCCGTTTTTTCAATACATAGAATCGCAATTCCAACAGGTCCTCGGTAGGATGATCGGAAACTTCTGGAGCCAGACTTAAAGAACATTTGTCTAAGCGTTTAGTCTTTCTATTCCTTACACACACAGATACATACACGTGGGGAGCGTAAAAAGGAATCACAAATGATAACGCATCATATTAAGTTCAAGTATCATTTTCTTAATTCAAAGTATTTAATTGGCGCAAAACGCAAGGTATATATATCAAATAAGATTATAAACAGTTCAACACTATAAAACAATTCAGTTGTATTGGTAATTTAAGTACATCTGTAAAAGTTTAAGGTTAATTTAAGTTGTCTCGTTGCTAGTATAGCGGGTCGAAATCTCGTCCCTTTTCTGCATTTGTTTAGCTCTTTTATATCTTTCGATTGCTCCGGTTCTTATGATGTTTAATTAGACGGACTTATTGGTACTGTAATGTACAGCCAACATTTAATACTAATTTCCTAATCGAAAACGTTCAACGGAAACACAAGCGGTAACACTATAATCTACATCTAATAGAAAACGTTGCTTGTTTATATATATATTATATATTAAATAGCCGTATTTTATTATTGATCTGATCCGGATCAGATCATGGGTTTATTAGCGTTACAACAACAAAGCGAGATCCTGCTTTTTGGTTGGATCTATTTTTGTGATCTAAAAATTAGTTCTTCTATTTCACACAAGAGGAGATTTTCCATTGAAAACGTTGGAATCATTTGCACTATTTCCAATAACAACAGTATTGCCTCATGAACGTTTTTATATGTGTGAAATGATATTATATTTTCAATAGATAGGGAGGACGGAGGAACTTCAAATATATTTACTTTTTATGTAATTCTTGAAATAATTAGAAAGTTCTACAAAACAAAACATATGTATATTCGTGAAATTAATAAGCATTAGTGGAAAAAATGTATATTTGACAAAATGCATGAGTGTCATTTTTCCCTAAAAAAAAAGAACAAAAAATTAACCGTTGAAAAAAGTGTTCGTAGGGCAACTATGCAACTCTTTTGAAATGTCATTTGAAAGAACGAACTTCATACAGCAACCAACTAGAAGTAATAAAAAAAAATGATGATCAAAAGCTGTTTTATTATCAAGATCCGATCCGGATTGGATCATTGTGATAATAAAACGCGACTAATATACCAGGAGGGGAAATGTTTGACAGCGACAGCAAAATACTGGAAGGCTCGCGATGTTACTGGAAAGCTCGAGATGTAATGTTATTCTATATAAATAGGTCGCTGATGCAACCAGAGAGTCAGTATAACTGCAAGGAGATTGGTCACCCAGCAAACTACCTCGGATGCAAGGTCCTACTTGCACAGAAGGAAAACAAAAAGAAAACTGAAGCCGAGAGAAGCAACAACAGGAGTTCCGGACCCAGTCAATATGCAACCATACGAAGCCAACACTAAGCTTCGCAGTCATGATCAAGCGAGGAGGCACGGAAAGCACACTCCCAAAAAAACAACAAGCTATAGGTGCAAGGACACATCAACCAACGACGCAGACTAGGAAACCGTCACCAAAGGAGCAAAATACCCACAAAAAACCAAATCTAGACGAGGAAGTAAAGGAACACTTTGGAACTGATATGGAAACAGCCATCAAGAAAGCCCGCTCTGCCGTTCCATCCAACTACGATTCACTAAGCAAGGAGAAGAATTCCGTGGCTCTGGCCGCCTTTATCTTTGATTTATGCAGCGCATAAGCCGGTTACAAATAAACAATGTTAACTCATTGTATAGTGTATTAAAAAGAACGTCATTTCACCTCTTCTTAAAAAAGCACTCACCGGACCTGGCCCTCATAAGCGAAACCAACGTTACAAAATGGAACAACATCGACTTCAAAGGCTACAACACCTTCAGGACAGACAAGGTTCCAGGCAAAAGAGGCACCGCGCTCTTTGTAAAAAAGAACATAAAAGCCTCCCAAGTCATGGTTCCTGGTCTGAGAGCCTTCGAAGCTACAGCTGTAGCCATTGTAGTCGAAAATAGTGACTCATTGGTTGTCTTCAGTATCTACAACAACTGCAGCGCCAAGAAGAACGATATTAATCACGATCTCTCTATTTTCAGCTCCATCACCGCTCAACACACGATGGACTCATAGGAGGAGACTTCAATGCCCGACACCCACGATGGTTTGACACAACCTCAACTGATGCTGGAAACACTTTGGTCAAATGGCTCGATGAAGACACCGGAAATCACTCATTCACTGTGGTATCCCAGCCGAAGCCAACCTTCCCCAGAACACCATGCTGGCTGTACTTCTTTTTGGTTACCTCCAACCTAGTAGACATAGTTCCGAAACTTCACCTGCAGAGCATTGTCATCGGATGCAGACCACGAAGGGATAGAACTTCGAATCAACCTTAACAGGCCGATCATCTCGATTAGACCGACGACAGGTGCTGACACCAACTACAGCCGCTTTAATACTGAAGATATCAAAAGAAGGATCGAGGAAACAATCACTTTGCCGGAAGCAAACAGGAACCTCTCCAACAACGAGATCGATGAGGCTTTTGAATCAATGGAGGGCATAATAACAAACGCCTTAGATGAACAGAAGAGACCGAGAACATCCAGAGACAGATACCAGCACCTCCCAGAAGAAGTTGTGCGGCTATACGAACACCGCCAAAGGCTGAGGAAGAAACTGCAAGGGATTCAGCAAAGAGATTGGAATACCGTGAGCAACACCTACCAAATGGTGAAGAGTGAGCTCCAATGCACCCACATCATGCTGAGGAACGCTTTTCAACATCACAAAAACAGACAGTTCCAAAAAAGGCTGCAGAACATCAAGCCTGGACCCGACGCATTCAAAGCCATCAACAACATCATCGGGAAAAAACCAAAGATGCCAGAAAAAATAAGCACCGGACAAGGGGAAGTCGAGACAACCCAAGACAAAGCAGATGCGTTTGCCAATTTTTTTAAGGAAAACTTTGTACCAAAACCACCCAACGATCCAGGGTTTATTGAAGAAGTTGAGGCAACTCTAACACAACTGCAGCAAACGGACACTCAAGTCATGTTATTCAACAACGATAACCTTGCAAGTGACCCGGTACCTGCAGAAAACTTCACAAATCCAGAAGAAGTGGTTGAAATGATCCACAACGGACGACCTAAAAAATCATCCGGACCCGAAATGATCTCCAACTACATCATAAGAAGGTTTCCCCAAGTCCTGATGCTATTCCTGGCAATCAGATTCAACAACTGCATCAACAACTGCTATTTCTCAAAGAGATGGAAGACTGCAAAAATCGTGCCAATCCCCAAGAAAGGTGATAGAAGTACTGTCTCTTTATATCGTCCTATCTCACTTTTGAACAACACCAGCAAAATCCTTTAGGGAATAATTCTCCGGAGACTGAAAGCGTTCTGCAACCACAACAACATCATCCCAAGTATGCAGTTCGGGTTCAAATTGAATACAGCCAATCAGCAACCAAAGGTATCAGAGCAGGAGTAGCTCAAGGATCAAAGCTCGGGCCCTATCTCTACAATATCTTTACCTCAGATCAGCCTCAGCCAAACAACGCCAAGAACTTGCTGTATGCAGATGATTCCCTTACTTATGCAACATCGATGTCGCCAGCAATTACAGCCCGAAGAGTCGAGGATCACGTTAGACGTCGCTGGGAATACTACACCAAATGGGGCATCAAAGTTATTTCGTCCAAATCCGAATTAGCCTGCTTCAGGAGACCCATAAGACGTCGAAACACAAGATCAGCCGCAAACTGTCACAAAACAACCATCAAACTACCCGATGGAACACAGCTGAAGACGAAAAAAAGCATCAAGTACCTTGGCATAAACTTCGAGAAAAGATTACGCTTCAACCCACATGCAACAGCAGTTCTTAAAAAGGCAAACTACGCCTTCCACCTCATGCACCCTCTAATGCGAAGAAGGAACGGACTCAGCCAGAAGACAAAGTTGCTGTTCTACAAACAGCTCCTCAGACCAATTATCACTTACTGCTTCCCTGCTTGGTTTAGTATATCCAAAACCAGCATGAAAAAACTCGGAGCATTTGAAAAGGGGTTTTTCTTTTTTAGTTCCGAACAGATAAGTGAAACGTCAAAAACGTAAGAGTATTTCTTTTTAAGTTCAGCAACATCTGAACGCTCAAAATGCTTTTCTTTTTTCTTCAGAACACTACGCAAGCGCACTCTACGTGCTCGAAATAAAATGACGGGGCATCTAGAGCAAGAGTCTGAGCACAGCTCACTGAACACGCTCAGTTCAGAACACGTTCACGCTTTTCGTTCTCAGTTCAGTTCACTGTTCCGAACCAAAAAAGAAAAACCCCTAAAGGAAAATTCTGAGGATTTGCACAGGACTCAACTTTGATCGTCAACGACAGAGCTACTTCAGCAACAAAAAGCTCTACGAAGCATCAGGAGTCCTTCCCATCGACAGATTCCTTTTGAACGCTGCAAGGAAAATAACCAACAACCTGAGCAACTATCCCAATCCACTGGTGAGAAGCATGACAAGTGAATAGAGACATCCCGAGCCGCGATACTTAGATTTTATGGCACTACTGGACGAAGAAATCATTCCAATCAATGACGAAGAAGAAATACCCTTTTACGAGGTAGCAGCCTCATCTTATCACCGTGGCTAGAGGTCACACAAACCCCCTTCAACATAAAGACAACCGGATCTGAACAACCCGAGATTTTTTTAATAACATTATAAAGATTTATTTTTTTCTTATCAGAGGCAATAATTATCATTAATTTAGCAAACAACACATTATTTAAAGTTTCTGTGCCAACAAAACAAAAAATTAAAAAAAAAAATATATCTAAATGTAATGTAATCTTAGAATTAAGAACCAATTGTATATATACCTGTTCAATAAAAATAGTTAAACAAAACAATTAAACCAGAGAGTCAGTTTTTTTCGCATAGAGTGATAATGTTAAGATTGAGTTAATGTGATTATTGGTCGAGTTGAGATCGAATAAAGTAATTATCGCATAAAAGTAATAGAATTAAATTGAAAGGAAAAGTTTTATTATTGCAAACTAAGCGCACGCTACAGTACATTCGATTTGTTTAACTTCTTTTTTAAGGTCATTCCGTGTTTGATTTTGCTTTTGCACGGGTACGCAAATTGTCATTAAATTTCTATAATGGCAATCAAAACTTGTTTTCTTTAACGAACTTAACTTTAACAGCACTGTGTGGCGAGGAAAGAATCTCCTTAACCTCTCCTCTTTCTTGAATAAAAGGAGAAGACATAAAATATGAAACAGAGAGCTAACAACATCAATTTTTCCATGTCGCTGTTGTAGCACTGGATATTGGCAAGTCAAACATGTGACAAGTATAAGAAGATTGACACAAAAAATTTGTCGCCATTGTTGGCATGGTGAATGATGAATGACCAGAGGAGTGTTGACTTTTGTAATCTTCGGCAGACTAAACTAAACACAATAAACTAACAAAAGCGAAAAATAAACTATGGAGATTTTTCTTACGTCTTCTTCTGTTTTGACCTTGTTGTATGGACGGAGCTCGTTTTTGAAATGACAATGACATTCGTTCCATCTTGATTATTCGATGATGAAGTAATTAGGAGCGTTTTAATTATGTGAGAGTCGACCGCAATGAAGTGGTTTTCTGCTGACCCTGCCATTCGTTGCTCATTAATAAAAATTATTTCATATTGCGTTTTATATGCACTGTCCATATCTTTGAAATCAAATGAAAAACTACTATTGTTTTTCTATAGCTGTTAAGAAGACAGTTTCTTTATTGATAGTTTACAGAATAGAAACGGATATGGCAAATTGCATACCATTCTGCATATTTCAACACTATAATAAAGAGCTAACCTTTCGAGTAAGAAATTTCTATAAATTCACTAGTGAAGAAGTTAGTTCTCCCTCAAGGATAAGTTGCTGCATCCATGAATTTGCTTCTGAATTTTATGTTGAATTTAAGACGGGTTTGTCATTGGAAGTAAGCAACTAGACACCCTCTCAGGTGAATAAATTGTGGGTAAATCACTATGCGCATGGCACCTTCGCTTTTATAGCCTTGTCAGCCACTAAAGTAGACATAATGGCTGCCAGTGAAGGTGGCAAAAAAGTAATGTGACTCAAAGGACTTTTCCATTAAGAACTCACTAAAACTAAAAGACTTGTACTCTTCATTGACATGAGCAATGCAATTGCTTAACAATATGAATCGGCTGTACTAGGGCATTCTAACTATCGGTGCTGCTCTCGACGCACTGCTGAATCTTAATCCTCTTGATATCTGCATCATGGCGTGTACTCTCAAGACCATTTCTCGTTTAAATACATGTCGTCTCTGGCACAATTCACACTGGAGTTTTGAGAAACTCGCAAGCAGCAGATCTTTTGACTTACGTCTAATGGATATTTCATCTTGCACGACGATCAAAGACTCAACTTCCTTCGGTTTAGGATTGGTCCATTCTAGAATCTAAGCCAGGAAAGGATTGTTATCATCACAGATGGTTCCAAAGCCGACGATGGATCTGGCGTTGGTGCTTTTGTGGAGAGCGATGACATACCACTGCACACATCTTTAGGCTCATACGCATCCGTCTTCTAAGAGGAGGCGTATGCTATCCAAATGGCTTTAAGGCACGTTACGAACAATAATGGCTGGATGGGGAGAAGTATCTGTATTTGCAGCGACAGCCAAGCAGTGCTTGAGGCCTTTTTAAAACCTCTTTAAAAGTGATCCAAGAATGCAAGTTTTCTGAATGCGATTGGGAGGCTGAATTTTTTGAGTCTCGTTTGGTTTCCAGGCCATCACGGTATAACTGTAAATGAGATCGCCGATAAACTTGCGAGCCAAGGTTCTCAGACAGCTTTTTCTGGTCCGCCGTTTAGTCTGCCAGAGTCCTCAGTGAGGGCTTCAATCAACGATTGGATTAGTCAAGAGCACAATCGTAAATGGCAGGCCTCTAGTGGATGCAGACAGACAAAACGTATGCTTTCCAACGGTACTAAGAAGAATGCAACATTTTTGATATCTCCGTAACAGAAAAGAATGTAGAAAGCTTATTGGCGTTGCCACAGGACACTTGTGTTTTGCCAAGCATTTGAACGTGCTAGGCTTAGCTTTAGTGACACCACGTTCTGTGAATTTGTTGCGGATACCTGAAAAAGAAAAGAAAAAAATCAATAAACACAAAACGTAAACGATAGGTATATGTAGGTATGTTTACCAAAGAAAGAAAACAAACTCCTGGGACGGAGATGGAAGGGGTGATATAATTGTTGATGTTGATGTATGCAGGGTTATAGTCTAAAAATAAAAGAAGTAAAAATAATGAAAAATAAAGGGATTAGGATGGAAAACAAATTAAAACTTAGAAATAAATGAAAAGATGAAAACTCATGTGTGTTGTGTGATGAAGATGACAGCCAGTGGAAATGTTTTTTTTGACGGACGTCAAAACGTAGAATACTGGAATGAGATGTCACAACATCGAATTCTACTTGACATAAGAGGTACCATCTAGGAGAAAGTAAAGAAATAAGAACAAAAATAATACCAAAGAGGAAAGGGAAACAAAAACAAAAATTCAAAAGATTTTTCAAATACCACTAACTTACCAATGTGTGAACGGATTAGAGATCGCCTGTTCCGAAAGATGTGGGAGGAAGAATGGGATGATGGGGTGATTCCTGATCATGACTATGTTAGAGATACCAATCAACAGTTTATGTTAGTCGAGTCACGAGTTGGTAACGATCGGACAGTCTACTCCGCGTTAACAGAAAAAAAAATTAAGTCGATAAGATACACCGCCGCGCCGTGACAATCATTACTATAAAGTAGATTTATAAGAAAAAAAAAAACACAAAAAAATTTCTGAATCAATGTATTAAACCTTTGTGTTTTGAAAATAGCAGTGAGGTAATTGTTAGCAATATATGTAGTTTACTAAACGGAAACTTAAAGTTATAGTGGTTATAGATACGTATGTCCGTGGATCTCGTTCGTTCTTGAGGAAGTAATATATAAGAGAAGACATTGTAGTCACAACATCAAAAGATAGTGGTGAGTTAGTGAAGAACGAAAAAAATAATGTGAAAAAAAAAAATTTTTAGAATGAAATATAGATTAGCGAGAAAGGTTGAATTTTCTGATTTCCAAATTTAGGATATCCAGACTTCACCAGGATCGGTATACTGGAAACTAAAACCTGACAAGGAACCTTGTGACCATACGAAGCCAAACCCTGGGTAAGACCATCCGAAACCGGTCAACTGGTGGATGGTTGGAACAAACACGTCGCCAGGCCCCTTATTCCAGTAATAAAACAAAAAGAAAAAGGTCGCAGTGAGTCTGGGTATCCCCAAAAAAAAATAAAGAAAATTTTTTTTTATGTTATAAAATTGAACAAATATCCGTACGAGTGCATAAGTTTAAACTTAGCCAACCAATATATCGAAGTACATAGCTAAATATACTTCCCCCTAAGTTCTCGAAAGAAAGAACGTAGCTGGAGGAGGAAAAAAAAAAAAACTAATTCGTATACTTTATCTACCTGGGGATAGTACAAATACTATCTAGGTGAAGATTGGTGAAGCTGAGAGATCCAGAACTTTTGTTTTTTTTTGTAAAGTGCTACAGTTTCTTGTTAAATTTCCATAAATTTATTTGTAAGTGATAGTTATTTTTTTTCTTTTTTTTTGTTTCGCGTTAAGTGTTGCGTGGGGCTGGTAAATGATAAGCCTCCATTGACCAGGAACGTGCCGGTAACTAGAGCTCTTGTTAGGTAGGATCCTTGGGTATTTTTTTTTTTTTTGCGTATAGGGGTATAAAACCAGATACCCGACTAGAAAAAAAAAGGAAAAATTTGCCTGTCGCAGTTTTTTTTGGTTTTGAAATTTCATTTTGTTTTTTTTGTTTGTTCAAAGATTAATTTTCTAATTAGCATAACGTAAAGTAAAATTGCACTGATGTAGCCATATCTGTTTTTTTTTTGAAGAAAAAAAAAACAACAAGAGAAACTTAATTGAATAAATGTTCATCGATTCACTAAATGAATAAATTTATTTTTTTTTTGGTGCTTGACATGGTACCATGTACTTTAAATAAATTTTCATATTTCAGGGGTGTAGAAGGTGAGTAGGTGGCTTTTGTGAAAATGGTGTGACAGATGGATGAAATCCATCAATTAAGGGAAGTTTTATCGAGGCCATAAAATTTCAGGTTGGGTGGGTATGGGCCTAGCTGCGTTCCATCTGCAGCTGTCTTAGTATGGCGAACGTCCGTCCGATAATCCTTGTGTGTGTTTTTCCATTTGGCCTGATTTTTTTTGTTGCTGGTGAGGTCGTTTCTTGAGGACAAGATCCCCCCCATTCCGACGAGTTAAGCCGCGCTTAGCAAGCAGGCCAGTCCTCAAGAGCGATACATGTCCCTACCCTTCTATCCCAGATCCGTTTCCTTACCTAATCCTTATTTTTCCGGTTACCTCTAAATCACCTCCTTATCCCCTCCACTCCCACTAGCTGGCAACAAATTCTGTGGAGAAGATGATGACACCGCGGAGCACATCCTCTGTGGATGTATTTTAATCGTATCAGGTTACAGATACTCGGCGCAGACATGGTGAGAGCTGGTAACCTAGGCTTCTCATCATGGCAGCGTCGTTTGGCTTTTCTACGAAAATCTGAAAAGCTATAACTAGAATAGCTATAAATAGAAGGATGCTATCTGGTAGTACAATGGACTGGTATTCAGGTCTGAGTGCTCCTCCAACAGAAAAAAAACAAGGCAAGAGAATTGAAAATGATATCAGATCTGTGCACATCTCAGGAATGGATCAACTTGCAGACTTGCTAACAAAACCTTTTAAACTCCGATCAAGAAAAAGTTTGTTTAGAAAAATATTCTTTTATAAAAAAAACCTCATTGTTGTATTTGCTCTTAGAAGGAACTTAAATTTTTCTACGTCCGACCGAGATGTTAAAGGAATGAAATCATTTTCTTTATAAAGGACTCGAGTAGATGAGAGTCTGCACTTAAGATCCAACTTAGCAAAAGGCAACACGAGTTTCAGCTTATTTCTTCTAGAAAACATTGAAAATTTAAATTGACCTTGCATTTATGTACAGTTTAGATAATATCTCCCACATATAGCTATTGTAATGTACACCCAACATTTAATACTAATTTCCTAATCGAAAACGTTCACCCGAAAACACAAGCGCCAAAACAATAATGAACATCTAATAGAAGGCGTTGCTTGTGAGACAGTGTGTGTGTGTGTAGAAATTTACCAGGAGGGGAAATGCTTAGCAGCAAAATACTGGAAGGCTCTCGATGTTGGAAATTACTGGAAAGTTCTAGATGTAGTATGTTATTCTATATAAAGAGGCCACTGATGCAACCAGAGAGTCAGTTTTGATTATAAAGTGATAGTGAAAAGATTGAGTTGAGATCGAATAAAGTAGATATCGAATAAAATTAGTAGAAAAGTTTTATTATTTCGAACTAAGCGCACGTTACACTATTAAGATGTTAGTCCTTTGGTGATTAGTGTATGTTTCTGCTTCTTAAATTCAGTTCAGCTTTAAGTATCGAGAATGGACGATGACGATGTATTACTGTTTCGCAGAAATATCATATTATAAGAGATATACCTACCTAATGCAATTATCTGCCTTTAACAATTAAGCTGGTGAATATTTAAGAGCTGTTTACCCAGACCACGATACATTGGCAGTATATTTGAGTCGATGTACAGTACATTCTAGGTGCTTAAGCTCCTGTGTACGAGTTTTTGCCAAATGCAATGATTCTCTCTAAATATACCGAAAATGATAAACTTGTTGAAAAAGGAATAACAATTCCACTCACTCACAACGTCATAACAATGAGAAACACCCTACCTGACTAATTAGAACATTTTGTTGTGAACTTATTCAAGTGAAATTTGCTTTAGTTTCCTATGAATACCAGTGGCAGTGTTTATATTTTATTTTATTCTTTTTCTGCAAAATCATAAATTTCTTTGTCTTCCTTAAGTGGTTATATTTTAATTAAAAACAAGAAATGAGCAGCGTCGCGAACAAAGCGCATACAAATTTTATTAATTCACATAAAACTGTTCAGCGAGCAATTTTGCCCCGACTGGAACATAGTGGCACTAATGCTAAGGCTTTATTTTTTTTAAATGGGTTTGGGTTGGGGCTGGGGCTGGAGAGAAACTATGAAGAAAAGCAAAGGTAATTATGACCGTGATGTTGATTATTATGAAAAGAAGCGTTGTTGCTGAAATCGTGCAGCAAAGCTATAATACCAACGAAAGATAGCAAACTTTCCAGTTATAGACAGGAAGACAGTGAAGTGTGCGAATACAAAAGGCTTTTGTTTTTAGGCAGTCGATTTTCCCTTAATATTTGCAAAACCAAAATGTAGGTATACAGAGGGTGCGAGGGTTGAAATTTTCCCTGAAATTAATGGGCTCAAGTTAGTTTTAGTTTGTGAGGCGTTTTTTTACCCCATCGGGATCGCACGGACCGGGCGGGGTGGAGATATTAATATAATCGCACAGTTTATGTGCTTTCACTACAAAAGGCGAGGGCAGCTTTACCATCTGACGCATCGTACCTATACCTACATGAAGGGTCATCCAAAACCTGTTTGTAGGAAGTTTTGTTTTTGAACTCGTTTAGGTACATCAAAGGAAAAGTTTATTGAAATTCTGTGGCAATGTTGAAGCGTGTTGTTTATTTATTATAATATTGACCTCTTTGATATTTTTTTTTCAATATAGTAACCCCAAAAGGGTTACGACGTTACGAGTTCCAGACGGCAGCTCAGAACGGTGCCAAACTCGTATAGTTAGTAAGTTGGAAACAACAGATTCTCTTCTATACAACAATGTAAACATCCAAGAATATTCGTTTCACAAAAAGAAAAAGTAGCAGTTGTTTCGATAGAAATGTGCGACTAGACATGAACGCCGCTTATGCCTTAAGGGCCAACTATAATGCACTTTGCTGAGCTAAGACTAGTGTCAAAAACCAGACGAAAGGTTTTCGAAAGTTTTCGTTAAACAAAAAGCAACAAGGGTAAACGCACTAGTACCCGGACACGGACACTTAACTTTTTTCTCAACTTTGGCTTCAAAACATTTTGTAACCATAAATGCTACAGCGGAAACTTGTATTGATTGTAAGAATATAAACATTTATCAATAATATAGCGTTCAAGTAAATTGCAAAGAAATCATTGTTAAAATTAATAAAATAACAATTCAGGAAAGTTCCATTTTCGTTAGTATCCGGACACCAAAATTTAGTATCCGGACGCATTTGTTTTAGTACCCGGACACAATCATTTTAAGAGACAAGCCCTATCCGGATACACGATAATCGCATATTTTTAGTATCCGGACAGCATGTTCGGATACTGAAAAACATCTTCAATTTTGGTTTTAGTGCCCGGACACCACAAATAATGGCAAGGATTTTATTAAATTTGGTTTTTTTTTGCAAATTGTTTAAGAATGATACTTCCAACGACCTCAATTACTTTCCATTACAATAAATTAATTATTACTTGTTCAATTGCTTACTACTAAAAACTGTTCCCACTATTTTTTATTACACAAATCGGTAAAGAGACCGCACCTTCAAACCTTAAACAATAAAATGATGCGTAGTTCCTAAAGTACGCATTTTGAGTACCTGAAACTTTGCATGCATGTGTAGTACACATTGAAGGACTCATGCTTGTTGACGTTTGTAGATTTTTTTTTAGTGATTTATCTATTAATCGCGAAAAAAGGTCAAAGTATCCGGATACTAACAATGTCCGGATACTACTGCGTTTACCCTATAATGGATTCTAGCTACTTAAGCACATGTCAAACGCGTCGACTGTCACTATTCAATTTTATTGACATATACATTGTGTTTTGTGAATTTTGTGTGATAATTTTATTTGGATTCTTAAAATGAGGTATATACAAAATTCAAATTGCAAAAGCTTAAAAAGTTGAAAATAATGCATTCGGCATTTCAGTCACTTCTTGTTTTATTAAATCAAATCAAAGAATCAAGTGAAAAAAAGCGTGAAAAATCTTTTAGTGTTCGTATACAGTAAATCGCGATAGGAAGACAAATGGATTCTTTTTCGTGACATTTCAAAAAATTAAGGAACTGGACAGTGAGCAGTTTTTTTATATATACAAGAATGTCCCGGAAAATATATGACCTTCTTTTGGAGTTGATTGGACCATTGTTGCTGCAAAAGACTTCCATAAGAGAACCTATCCAGCCAGAATGTCGGCTTGCAGTTCTGTTGTTGTAAGTGAATTTGTTTTTGTTCATTGTATTTTTCAATAATATTATTTAATATTCAATAATTCAAGGTTTCTTACACAAGGGACATCATTTCAATCAATCGCTTGGTCATTTAAGTAAGGGAAAGAAACTGTACGTTTCATTGTTTTGGAAACAGCTGAAGTAATGTGGAGTGCCTTGTACCCAGAGTATGTTAATGAATTTGACTTAAATAACTTAAAGCAAATAGACACTTTGGAACATGCCATATACAATAGGAGCAATCGATGGCAAGCGCATTTCCATCAGGTGCCCTCCGAAAAGTGGTATAGTGAATATTTTTGTTACAAAAAATTCTTTAGCATTGTTTTGATGGCCGCATGCGATGCAAAATATCGCTTCACGTTTGTGGACGTAGGAGCTTACGGAAGTCAAAGTGATGGAGGTAAGATTGTTCTTGTAATAGTGTTCACCCAAAAATATCGAAACTATTTACAATCATAAGTATGTTCATCTATTTATTGTTTAGTTTATTTATCTATATGTTTAAGTTTATAGTACATACAATGTATTTTTTATATCCGAATTTTGGAAAAAGTCTTCCAAACAGAACTCTCCCTATTCCCCAAGCAAAAAAACTTGGTGACAGTGAAGATTTACTTCCTCACTTCTTTGTAGGTGACGCAGCGTTTCCTTAAGCCCCAATTTAATGCGACCCTATCCAGGCACGCTTTTGCCGGCGGAAAAGGAAAACTTCAATAAAAGGTTGTCACGAGCTCGCCGAACTATTGAGAATACATTCGGAATCCTTGTGTTACGTTGGCGAGTGTTGTTGACAACCTTACGCACATGTTGCCGGAAAATGCGGAAAAATGTAATAGTAGGGGTATTCATGCGTCAGCGTAAAACCCGCGTAAACCGTGTAGTCTATGTAAGTTTACCAGATGGTAAAAGAACAGTCAAATTTTGTATGGAAAATGTTTTACACAAATTTGATAACACTACGCAACGAATTCAATGCGGAAACGAGATGGAAAAACGTGTAAAACTACACAAAAGTCTTTTTTGACATTTCCAAAGAAACGTTTCAGCTAAGTTGAAGTAGGAATTTTCATCAAACAAAAAATAAAAAAAGTATTACAAATAAATATGGAAATGAGCGGAGTAAGTAATTAAAAACAGTTTTGAATAAAGCATAAAATAATTTATTTGTAAATGAAAAAAACTATAAAACTATTTGAATATTAAAAAAACAAATTAAAATTTTTAGATTTTTTATTTATTGTTCAAGCTACTTTTGCTTATGTAATTTCACAAATTATTTTTACAAGTGCAATGGGCGACGACGTGTTTCGGAATCTTTCCATCTTCGGGCGCAAGCTTCGTATGTTGTCGGTGTTGTTTTTCTATTTTCTTGTGGCTGATCGTTGTCGTTTCTTCGTTGAGTTGTTGTTGATTTTTAATGTGTGATTAAATTTAGTTAGTGGCTTTACTATTGTTGTCTTCTTTTGCCTATATATTTCTTAATTGACTTAAAATCTATTGTCGATAGTTGCCTGACTGAGCATCTAAAAAACATAGCAACAAAGGACGACGTTCTAGCTGTTACCGCTGAAATACAGCTCTTGCGGTCTCAAAACGAACACCTTACGGAACGTTTATGCACTGTCGAAAGCTATTGTGAAATACTCGAAAGGCAACTTGAAATCTTACACCAAAAGTCACATGAAAACATGATTGTGTTGCATTTACCTCCAGATGAGAAGACAGACATGAATAGTCTAGCAAAACAAACTTGTCTCGGTCTCCTCAACCTAAATGAAAATGCTGAACTTTCTTTTGTCAAAACACAGGAGTTTACCAATCGACACAACAATAAAACAACAATGGTGTTAAACTTTGAAGACAAAAGCACCGCACAAAAAATCATTGAAGCCGCACCAAAACTCAAAAACACTGGGATTGTTGTTCATCGAGAGCAGTCTCTGCTTTACCGACAAAAAAGACGAACACTTTTCGATATCAAACAGAAACTTCTGGAAAAGAACTCAAATGTGAAAATTCTGATCAAGGGATCAAAAATAAAAATATCAGACTTTTTATTTTCACACGATTCACTTCGAGGACTGAGAATCAAAACAAGCGACGAGCTGTTATTTGTCAAAACAACTTTTGGCGAGGAAGCAATGTGTTTGTTTGACATCTCCAACGTCAGTGGAGTCCAGAAAATCCCTTTGATGTCAAGAGCGCCCCCAATGACCCAGTTTTCATGGAAGCAAAATGGTTCGGGTCCCAGCTACAACGCACACCATCATTCATCATAGGATAGAGCTGCCGTCTGCCATAAAACTAATCTAATTTTTAATATCTGTTCTTATAATGTTACATGGCTTAAAAACAAACTTTTAATGCCAGATTTTTTTAATTATATTTCAAAGTATGACATTTTTATATTATTAGAAACATTCGTGGAAGAGGGCAAAGAATTGCAATTTTCAAAGTATTTTAAAAGTTTTAATTTGAAATGGATGCCAGCTATTAGAAATAATAGACTTGGGAGAGCCAGCGGTGGCATACTGTGTGGCATTAAAAACAATATATCAAACAAAAATATTGCTTTTAAAAATAGTGGGAACAAAATCGTAATAGATCTTACTATTAATTTTAAACATTTTTTAATTGTCCCAATTTATCTTAACTATAACGCATGGAATACTGATTTGGAACAACTTCATGACTTCCTTGTTAGCGAAGATTGTGACAATATTTTAATAGTTGGGGACTTAAACGGTCGTATAGGTAATTTTCAGAACCCTCCATTTTTAAACGATGGACAATTTTTATCTGAGAGAAATTCTTTAGACGCTAGTATGAATTCAAACGGTAACCGTCTTATAAATTTGGTAGAAGACTTTGGATTTTTGATTTTGAATGGGATCTCCAGAAGTGATTGTGTAGGAAACTTAACGTTTATATCAGCTCAAGGTTGCTCTGTTATCGATTATTGCCTTATAAAAGGAGATTGGCTCAATGTTGTGAAAGATTTCGAAGTCGCTCCTGCTAATTATTCAAATCATCTACCAATCGTTGTTACTTGTGAGTTTGATAGCCAAGATAAATCAGTTCGATCCCAAACAGAAAATGGAACCAACAGACTTCGCTGGGTAGAGAAAAAATCGAATTTATACAGAAGAAATCTTACCCAGCATTCAGTCAATCTGCCACATCACATTTCGAGCTCGGTAGATGAAGCAACAAATCTAGTTTTTCAAATAGTAAGACAGTCAGCACCATTTGCATCAAATAATACTAGAAGGTCTTTCAAATCGGATTGGTATGACGAAGAGTGTAGGAAGAGTAGAGACAGATCGTTCAAGTTCTTAAAACTTTTTAGAAGCTCCAATAATGTAGCTATGAAAGCGCTTTATATACAATTCAACAATGCTTTTAAGGATTTATGCAAACGAAAAAAAGAACTTTTTTTTAGAAAATCAGCTTTGGATCTTATTCAAAGCCGTGATTCAAAATCTTTCTGGAAAAATGTGCGTATTGTAGGTGGGCGGAATAATTCAGTTTCGTCTCCTCTAGAGCTTGATATTCTGGCATCACACTTCGAAAAACTTTTGTTGCCAGATCCAAACCAATTGTCTATAAATTTTGCACTTCCTTATGTATATATTGAAGAATTGGACTCTCCTTTTTCAATGTTAGAGCTGCTCGCTGCTCTAAAAAAATGAAAAATAATAAGGCAGCAGGCTCAGATGGCATCTCAGCTGAATTCTTCAAAAATGCCAGCTCTCTTTTTTTAGAACACGTTTTGGTGCTTTTCAACAAAATGTTTCACGAGGAAAATTTTCCGAAGTGCTTTCGTACTTCGTCGATCTCAGCAATTTTCAAAAAAGGTGATCCTAACTTACCCGAAAACTATAGAGGTATTTCTGTACTTAGCTCCTTTAGAAAATTATTCACGCAAATTCTCTATATCAGACTGGTTCCATGGGTTGAGCGAAATAAGAAAATAAGCTGCTTTCAGGCTGGCTTCCGGGCTAACCTTTCGACAGCTGACCAAATCTTTGCCCTCACAAGTATTGCTAGGCGTTATTTGGATAAAAAAGTTAATCTTTATGCATTCTTCGTGGATTTTAAATCCGCTTTTGATACCATTAACAGAAGATCGCTTTTGTTTAAACTGGCAGCTATCGGCCTATCAACCAAATTCATAAGAATATACGAGCAGCTTCTCTCAAATATGACTGCTGTTGTTTCAAATGGCAGTAGCAAATCTAAAGAGTTTCGCTCTGATACGGGTGTTCCCCAGGGATGTATTTTGAGTCCTTTAATCTTCTCACTTTTTATAAATGATGTTGAAGATCATTTACCAGGGGTGTTACTTTTGGTGATTTAAATGTGAAAGTCTTGTTGTACGCTGATGACGTTGTAGTTTTGACGGATAATCCAGTGACACTGCAGCTTCAGATAAACAAGTTAGAACAATTTTGTGATCTGTGGGATCTTAAAATCAACACAGCAAAATCAAAAATTTTGGTCTTTAGAACCCAAAGTCGCAGCACAGCTAATGACCGCACTTGGACACTTGATGGTTCCAATCTTGAGGTAGTGAAGGAATTCAAATACTTAGGCTTCAAAATAACTCATAATCTAAATTTTAAAGTTCACATAAGAGAGAAGTTAGCGAGCGCAAAAGCTGCAATCAATTGCATGTGGTCAAATTTTTTTAAGAATAAATATATAGATCCAGCGTCTAAGTTTAAAGTTTTCGATGCAACAATCAAAACCTGTTTTTGTTACGCGAATGATGTCTATGGATACAAGGAAATAGATGAAATCGAAAGTATACAAAGATATTTTTTCAAACGCATTTTTCGCTTACCGGCAAACACGCCTAACTATGCCATACACGTCGAATCGGGGTTACCTACAATATTTGTAAGAAATTTAAAAGCTATTGCAGACTACATTCTAAAAGTCATGCAAAGATCTGACGACAATTTACAGAAAAGAATTATGTCAGTGTCTTTGAGGTGTCGTTATACGCCTATTAAAGACTGGTATGAACTAGCGTCGGCACACGACTTTTCTTTTAACCTCTCCGTGGATAACTTAAATTCATGGAGGTCTGTTTTTTATGACTGCATTTCTTGCATTGATGAAAACGTGTACCGGTCATTTCTTGATCGGGCTGGAGAGTCTGTTTCACGATCAATATACAAAAGATTGAATCACAGTTTAGGAGAAACCAACTATTTTCGGAATGAATTTTCTGTAACGGAGATGAGTCTTATATTTAAGGCCCGTACGGAAATGTTACAGTTAAACTACAGGCCACATAGATCTGATCTTAACCCGAACTGTACTCTATGCAACCTTAACGAACCAGAAAACATTTTCCACCTCCTGCCCGTATGTCCAGTGCTGCAAGAAATCCGACGTCTATATTTCAATAAAAGTTCCCTATCGTCGGAGGAATGCTTAAGCGTTCTTAATGGAGAGAGTGGTTGGAAATTACTTATACGTTATTGCTCACATGCGGTTTCATATAGAAATTTGTACGAGAACTTTTAGGTTAACCTTCATACCAAATCATTTAAAATTTTGTTCTAGCTAAATTATAAGCTCAATTAATTTTGGTTTTTTTTTTTTTTTTGCGCTTTTGTTGCAAATCTTTGAAACACATTCCTAATTTTGTTTTGTTTTAGCTAAACTAAACACCCTATGTTTTTGAACACTAAAATCTTTTTAAAATTTTATTTATATATCATTTGAAAATTTAAATTGTAAACAATATCTTTGAACTATGTGTAATTCCAATTCGAAGAGTCATATTTTATTTTGTTTTTTTGTTTTCTATATTTATAGCTTATCACTTTTGGTTAATATACCCAAATGTATACCCTTTTCTCTCGAAATATTAAAAGTATTAAACTTTCCGGCAGACGGCTTAAAGCCATGCTTGTAAATCTTAATCAAAATTGTACTTATTATGGAAAAAATAAAGATTCTTTAATAATAATAATAATAATAATAATATATTTCTTAATAGCGGTGTCATATAGTGGGTTTGTTTTTAGTATAAGTTTGTCGTTTAAAATGTTGTCTTTATCTATCTTGTTAGCTTTATATATTTCGTATTCTTCGGTGGCGTCTAGTATTTTTCCTTTTTTGCATATGTGTAATGGTTTTAAATTATTTGTTATATTTGTGTAATTATGGTTCTGTTCTATTAGGTGTTGTGCATATGTTGATTTTGTGTATATTTTTGGTTTATGTTCTTTGAATCTTTCTTTAAATGTCCTTCCTGTTTGTCCTATATAATATTTGTTACAATCATTGCATGTTAATTTGTATACTCCGGAACAATTATCAGTTTCTGTATTAGGTTTTCTTTTTAAGATTTTTTGAATGGTGTTGTTCGTTTTAAATGCTATGTGTATATTTTGTTTTTTGAATTCGTATTGGAGTGTTTGTGGTAATATGTTAGTGTAGTTTATTGATGTGAATTTCTTTTCGTTGTTTTTTATAATGTTTATTTTGCTGTTTTTCTTTTTTATGCTTTTGTAATGTAGGTTGTCTATTATTTTTGTGTTGTAGCCATTAGCTATAGCGATGTGTTTTATAATATTTAGTTCGTTGTCATAATCTTTTTTGTTCATTGGGATATTAATTAATCTATTGATGAATGCATTATAAGCTGACTTTTTGTGAATGCGGGTGGTGGGAGTTTTTGTGTATTGTTGTGTTTGTTGTGGTGGGTTTCCTGTATATTTTATACGTGAGTTTGTTGTTAGTTTTTGTTATGCTGATATCCAGGAAGTTTATTGTGTTGTTGTTTTCAATTTCGTTGGTTACTTTTATATTAGAATTTATGTTATTGATGTAATTAGTTAGGATGTCTATTTGTCTATTTGTTCCATCAAAAATAATAAATGTACCGTCTACGTATCTTGAGTATGATATTATTTTATGCTTTTGTGGATTTTTGTTTGATAGTATGAATTTGTTTTCGTAATAATTTAGGTTCTGTTTGATTATAAAATTTATTGTTGAATGTAAAGTAGTTCTGTTTTAGTACAATTTTCAATATTAAAATTAGTTCGTCTATTTGTTGTTTGTTTAATGTTGCATTTTGGGTTAAGTGGTTTTCTATTAATTCAATTGTTTCTTCGATGGGAATGTTGGTATACATGTTGGTGATGTCAAAAGATATTAGTTTATGGTTTGTATTAATGTTAATGTTTTCTAATTTTTTGGTTAGTTCTATATTGTTTTTAATGCTGTGGTTATCTTGCAGTTGTATGTTATTTTTTATTATTTTTTGTAGTTTTTTGGCAACTTTGTAGCATGGAGCTGTGGTGTAATTTATGAGTGGTCGTATTGGTGTTCCTTGCTTGTGTATTTTTGGTAAGCCGGTGAGTTGAGGAGCAGTTGGGTTCATTTGTTTGATGTTATAATTATTGTTATTAAATAGGTTTTTGCATTTATTTATGGCTTTGTTTATTTCTTTGGTGTAGGCTGGTGTTGGATCTGTGCTTAGAATTATTATGTTGTTGTTGTTGAAAAATTCGTTTGTTTTGTCTATGTATTCTTGTTCGTCCATTATGACGATGGTATTATCTTTGTCTGCTTTTGTTACTATTGCTTTGTTGTTGCTTATTTTTTCTATTATGTTTTTCAAATTTATTTGGTCTTCCTTATATTTCTTATGTAATTTATCATTTATTATGTCGTTTTTTATGGGTTTTTTGAGTTTTTTATTTATAATAGTTCTAGTTTCATTTTGGACTTCTATTGTTGATATAGATTTTATTGCAGCTTCAGCGTTTAATACTTCTTGGTTGATGTAGTTTTTGTTAGTTTTTGGAATATTATATTTGAGTCCTTTGTTAATTGTAGTTGTTTCTGAATCAGTGGATAAATACACATAGCATTTAAAACGAACAACACCATTCAAAAAATCTTAAAAGGAAAACCTAATACAGAAACTGATAATTGTTCCGGAGTATACAAATTAACATGCAATGATTGTAACAAATATTATATAGGACAAACAGGAAGGACATTTAAAGAAAGATTCAAAGAACATAAACCAAAAATATACACAAAATCAACATATGCACAACACCTAATAGAACAGAACCATAATTACACAAATATAACAAATAATTTAAAACCATTACACATATGCAAAAAAGGAAAAATACTAGACGCCACCGAAGAATACGAAATATATAAAGCTAACAAGATAGATAAAGACAACATTTTAAACGACAAACTTATACTAAAAACAAACCCACTATATGACACCGCTATTAAGAAATATATAGGCGAAAGAAGACAACAATAGTAAAGCCACTAACTAAATTTAATCACACATTAAAAATCAACAACAACTCAACGAAGAAACCACAACGATCAGCCACAAGAAAATAGAAAAACAACACCGACAACATACGAAGCTTGCGCCCGAAGATGGAAAGATTCCGAAACGCGTCGCCCATTGCACTTGTAAAAATAATTTGTGAAATTAAGCAAAAGTAGCTTGAACAATAAATAAAAAATCTAAAAATTTTAATTTGTTTTTTTAATATTCAAATAGTTTTATAGTTTTTTCATTTACAAATAAATACATCACACAAATTGTAGACAAAAAATCCAAAAATGGTTATGTATATAATAATTATCTAATTCCAGAATGAAGAAAACAAAATACTGAAACGCCGCCGCCGGCTTCGGTCACCTCATCGCTGGAGTCAGGAAGAGACTCGCTCACTTTTAGAGGCTATAGCAGAGGACGTGAAAGAGGATCCTGAGCTATTTGAGGTATGTAAAAATTCTTTCTACCCACTCTTCACAAATGGTTTGCATTTCTTTTCTTTTCTATCAGTATTTGCAAAATCAAAGTAGTAAGAAATATTATATTAATAAACAAAGATCTAATTTTCTTTCAGAAACCGACTGCCACTAAATTTTATCAAAAAATTAAAATGAAGTTTCCAGAAGTTTTGAATATCAACTGGGAGTGCATAAAAGCCAAAATGAGATATTTAAAAGGGACGTATCTGAATGCTGTAACCTGGAAATTACAAACAGGTGCTGGTCTTTTGGCAAATGGCAAAGGAAGTAGTGTGGCAGATTATATCAAAAAAATTTGCCCTTATTTTGAGTTGTTGGAAACCATTTTTGGGAGCAGAAAAAATATTGCTCCAAAAACTTTTTTCGAAACCAGCAATAAAGCGGGTTGTATTATTGATGTAGTGCAAGAATGGTATGCAACAGATGACGATATGAATTTTTCGGTTTTATACTGTCCGGAAGTTGTAGAAGATGGGGATCATGCAATCCCAACAAATGATCTCCCTATTGAGCCGCCAGATAGTGGCATTACTCTAAGCAAGCTCAAAGGTATTTCCTTACTAATATTATAAATGTGAAAGTCACTCTGTCCGTCCGGCATTCTATGTTACCATCTCCCGCCCAAACTACTGAACCGATTTAAATAAAATTTGATACAGAGATAGTCTAAGACTTGAGGAAGGACATAGGCTATATATTTTATCCCTAAATTCCCACGGGAACGGGAACGTATACGGGAATTTAGAAACTACAACACCGATTTCAAAAATGTTTCCACCGATAGAATGCTTCACTATCCCAGAGTAACATAAACTTTAATGCATCCACATATTCCAACGGGAACGGGAGTCCTACCAAATATAATAGGTGTGAAAGAAGCTCTGTCTGTCCGTCGTTCTATGTTACCATCTCCCGCCCAAACTAATAAGCCGATTTAAATGAAATTTTGTACAAAGATTGTTCTGAACTTAAGGACGGACATAGGCTGTATTTCATTCGAATATTCCCACGGGAACCGGTCCTCACTATTATTATAAATGCAAAAGTAGCTCAGTCTGTTCACCTTTCTATGTTACCATCTCTCGCCCAAACTAATAAACCGATTTAAATGAAATTTTGTACAAAGATTGTTCAGAACCTGAGGAAGGACATAAGCTATATATTTTTTCCCTATATTCCCACGGGAGCAGGAACGTATACGGGAACTTTGACACTACAGCACCGATTTCAAAAATTCTTCCACCGTTGGAATGCTCCATAATCCCGGATTAACATTAACTTCAACTCATCCACATATTCCCAAGAAAACGGTCACCATATTCCTACGGGAACGGGAGTCCTTACTGATATAATAAGTGCAAAAGTAGCTCTGTCTGTTCGCCTTTCTATGTTACCATCTCCCGCCCAAACTAATGAATAGATTTAAATGAAATTTTGTACAAAGATAGTCTAGATCCTGTGAAAGGACATAGGCTATATATTTTATCCCTATATTCCCACGGGAATGGGAACGTATACGGGAACTTAGAAGCTACAGCACCGATTTCAAAAATTCTTCCACCGTAATAATGCTACACTATCCCTGAGTAACATAAACTGTAAGTCATTCCCATTATTCCTACGGGAACGGTCACCATATTCCCATGGGGATAGGAGTTTTTATTAATATCATAAGTCTGAAATGAAATATATCTGTCTATTTTTATTTGTTATTAAAAACCGCCCAAACTATTAAACCTTTTTACATATATAAATTTTGGTACAGAGATATAGTCTTGAGCCTGAAGATGGACATAGGCTATGTATGTTATCCCTGTATTCCCACAAGAATGCAAACGTTAACGGGAACCTAGAAACTGCTGAACTGATTTCTAGAAGTACTTCCCCGTTAGAACGCTACACTATCTCAAAGTAACATTAACTTTAATTTATCCCTATTATCCCATGGGAACGGAAGTACTTACTAACATTATAGATCCGAAATCAACTCCGTCTGTCTGTTTTGCTTTGTTACTATCTACCGCCCAAACTATATTGAACCTATTTGTATGAATTTTGGTGCAGAGATAGTCTTGACTTGAGCCTGAAGAAGGACAGGGTCTGTATTTGTTTTCCCAATATTGCTACGGTAACGGCAACGTAAACGGGAACCTTGAAGCTACTGGACCGATTTCAAAAGTTCTTTCATCGTGAGGTGATTTCTGTCAAATTGTCTATTACACAGTTGACCTGAGAAGAAATGTCTATCTTGATCTTCAAATAAATATTGGCAATCAGTAATGTCTGTGTGAAAAGTCGATTTCGGCCCCGACTAATGAGATAGTTAACCATATAAACTAATAAATTATGTTTGACGTACTGGGGGATGTTTTCGAATGTCTATCAGTAGACAATATTATGGACACTGAGAAAGTCACATCACACCCTATAGAGTTTCTCAATGCCTTAGAATTATCAGGAGTGAATGCAAGGTGGTGTTCCAGTGCCAATAATGAGTAATCTAGAACTGTACACAGCTACAAATTACACATCTGGGATGCGGCTTTATATGATGACTGGAACAGCGAAATAAGAAAACTATTTATTCCCCGTATTTCTTTAGTTCCCACTGATTAGTCATTTTAGTTTAAAAGAGTGTATCAAACTCGCAACAACTTTTTATTAGACAAAAGAAGGAAAAGGTAAGAACGTCGTGTGCAAAAATGTACTTAAATTAAATAAAATAAACCGCATGAATGTGTCTTATTTGCAAAATAAGTAGCCTTAAAAATTAAAAATGCTGCTGAAAGTCACTATTCCATGCGGACGAAGTCGCGGGCACAGCTAGTTCTTTATAAAGCCTTGCGCAAACCAGCGTGATAAGTGCGTGTGATGCTCCATATAAGGTTAAATGTATTTCATTTTGATAGAAATCGCTTATCGCACGACGTTATCGCGCTGGTTTGCGCAAGGCTTAAATCTTTTTTGGTAAATTTTTGGCAGAACGGTTACAATGCTCGTTCTCAACGCAATTCAGCTTTTCAGGTAATCTAACTTTTTTCGACCTCTGATAGGTCAGAAGTCACGTATCAAAAAAAAATCTGAAAAGTTAAATTATCTTAAACTTAATCCGTTGAACGCGCGCAATTCAATTTTTAAGGTCCCTATTATAAGTAGCGAATCGAACGTTCGGCTGTAAGCGAATGTTTCGCTACTCATAATAGGGACCTTAGACTTGAAATTTTTCAAAACCAAAATAAATGACTTATTTAAAGATGAAATGAAAAGCAAAACTAAACGGAAGAACAAAAGTTCATCTATTGAACTTTTACTCGGGGTTCAAGAAAAAAAACTAGAGCCAATATTGAGCTTAACAAAATACAAACCCAACAGAATTTTGAATTAAGAAAACTAGAAATGGAGAAAGACGAAAGACTTAAACGATATGAGCTTGAGTTAAAGTACAAAAAAAGAAATGTAAAAATGAAACGCAATGTAAATATGTATAATTGAACTTTTTTTTAAGTTTATTTATTTTTTTTTTGAAAGAAAAATATTTCAGTTAAGTTATTTTTCGTTAATAAAAAATTTTGTTAAAAATCTTGGTCGTGGATCATTTCTAGTAATGCACGTCGCTTCAATTGACCCGCAGCGGTGTTATAACCATGATGTTTGACAGCTTCTTGTTCCTCGTTTTCGCAATCATCGCCTGGTTCACTCGGAATTTGAAAAGTGTCTTCTGTGGCTGTTTGTGTTGTTACAATGTTATGCAAAATAGCGCAAACTAGGATCCACCGACAGGCAAACTTAACAGCAGCGTCATTCTTTAGTTGAATTTTCATTTCTTTTAAGCTGTTAAACCTCTCTTTTTTGGCTATCGTTGCTCCTTCTCCGCTGGAACCCAATCAATAAAGAACAATTATCAGTTGCATTTCAACCGGAAATTGTTGACAAGATCTTGGACCATGAAAAACATCGTCTTCCCTTATCAATTCAAGTATAATTTTAAAACTTGTCCAATTGACCCGAACTATTTGTTTAAACCTATTTCGATTTTGTGACAGCATAGTGCAAAAATGAAACTGCATATCGAGAATGCTCTAATATGGCCAAAGTGGAAGACAAGTCATCTAATATTGCGTCCTCTTTTTCTCTTTGTTTATGATACTAAATGTATGTTTGTATCAAAAATGAAAGTTTTCAGAAAAAGTTACTTTTACCACAATTTTTTCCAAATAATTCCAAGATTAGTAAGTCGATTACAACAATTTCTTCATATAGTTGAATGAATTTCCTTTTTTGGCTTATTTTAGGCATTTTCAAACAACAACGTTCGATAGAATTTGGTGCCGAGAAACCAAACTTTATTGTTCAAATCGCTTTTTAAACCAAATTTCAACTCTTTCTTTTTGTTTTTAAGCAATGATAAATTTGACGTTTAATGAACAGCTGTTTTCTTACACCACTTACACAAAGTAGCTTAACCCGGTACTCATGCAAAGTCTCGCGTAAAGTTACATATTTACACAAAATGTGATCTTACGCCGAAGCATGAATACCCTTAAAATGTATAGCATTAGGTACATAATTTTGTAATGTTCTAATTCGAATTATGTGCCGATGGAACTCAACGTGTTTTCGATCTTCAACATACATTTAAAAAAAAATAATTTTTTTCTTTTAAAAATGTTTTGTAATAATTCAATTCAACGTGATGGTTTATGGCGCAGCTAAGTTACCTCAATCGTTCCATCTCCATCTCCTAGCTTTCACCATTACGGAGGACAATTTTCTATTGATATGCGAAACAAACTATGTAATATTTTGAAAGATATTTATAGTTACAAATATAAAATATGAATATAGAGGCATTTATTACGACAAACGTGGTCATTTCTATTGTTTATTTTTATTATTTCATTAAAGCATTATTATTAAAAAACAAAACAACGTACTATGTATGTAGTTATTAGGTGGAAAAAACATAACAGTTTATTAATTCATAAAGCGTAGGAATCATATTTTTATTGCTGCAGTTTGCAAATATCACATTCTTAGAAAGAAATGGCTTACAATAAAAAATCAGTTCTTGCTGCTCTTCTTAACTCTATTACTTTGTAAAACATTTCTGCTTTGAAAGTATCTTTTTGTGCTATAGGAACATCTTTCAGTAGAGAAAGGATAGTCCTCAAATGAGTTCGTCTCCATCATCAATACTTTCCCCACGTTGTTGAATCTCCTTTCCAAATTGATCGACAGCATCTTCGAATTTTTTGCAGAGACTTTCAAAAATTTTCCTTTTTTTGCCAGGAGGCGAAATTAAATCCATTTCTCCAGTGGAAACATCTACATTTGAAAGATTTTCAATTGAAGTTGATAAGAAAAATAAGAAAAAGTTAAAACTCTCAAAAACTACAAAACAAAACAAAGTATAATATTTCTTAACTTTCGTGGTGCCACACAGTCCCTTAAGAAATACATTTCTTGAGCAAATGCCCACTCAGCACTCACTACCTGCGCTAGCACAGCTGCCTGAGGGTAGATTTTTCAGTTCCCTTCCATAGAGCTCCCGCAAACTTTTCCATTTCGATTTCCACTCATCGACTTTAAAAAACCCACAAGTTTTGCTAATACATATGTAAACAAAACATTTCATTTAACAATTGAAGATTTTACTTACTTGTTTTATTAACTCTCATAGATATATCCCTCCAAGCTTTTTCTTTCAGAAGATTGTTGAAATACGGTGGATCTTTCTTATCGTACAGAAATTTGCGATCTCTCACAAAAGTAATTATTTCTGTTATGAAATTCACTTCTAGTTGCGCTAGTGCTGCCATTGTTATTATTTACTATATAATATTAATAATATAATATTCTGGGAGAAGTTGTGAGAGAAAACAACATGTAAATATGCGTTGAGCTAAGTTGAGTTGAGTTGATACCAAAGGAGGAGATACAACAAGAGGGCAAACCACCCCACACAATGTAGTTAAATGGAAGTTGCGGGGCAAGAGAAGTAAGGGTTTCCCCTCTTCTTCTTTATTCCTCTATGGTTGATTCGTTTTAAATTTGGCATTTACGTAAGTTCGAGCCAATTCAATGGCTCTTGCTTAATTGCGCGAAAGTTAGCGAAATTTAATGAAACTGAGTAGAAAGTCTATTATGGTTAGTGTCATATAAAAAAGTGTATTGGCTCGTTCGCGTAAGTAGGCGTAAGCTCGTCGAAGTGCATTATAAGGTGTGTTTTTTTAAGCCAATAGCAAAGTACAGCATACATGTTAAAAAAAACGGTCTATACACAGTATTTTCAGTTATATTTTCAGCAACAAGATGGTGCTCAACGTCAAAGCTTGCTGTTACTATTCAAAGCTCTCTGTGAAATTCAAGATGAAACAAAATCAAATTCATGCCAGGTTTGTTTCGTTAATTGTTCTATCAAATGAATAAGGATACAAAGCCAGGTATGTACATATATATTTGTATTTTTTTTTTTCTTATTTTCCATACATCAGATTCTCTCTTACAGCTCTTTTTTTTTTTACTGTTTTTGGAGGCATCACAACTCAAATTAAATTAAGTTGTTAAACACGTACTGCTAGTCCCAAACATAAATATCTATTGGAGAATGTTTGATTTTCATACATACATTTATATCTTTCCCTTTTGATCACTTTCTACTGCTTTGTTTGATTGTTTGATTTGTATTTTGCTTGCATTGGGCTATATTTTTAGTCAAACAATTCCATGAGGAAAGCTATTAGCTTCAGCAGAAAAGAAATTAGTGCAAAATCCTGTGTTATATACACCACCAGGTGAAAAACAGGGTGAAAATTCAATATGAATATAGTTTTTATTTCTTTTACTTTTAATCGAGAGAAAAAATTTCTTTGCAAATATCACATTTTTTTGAACACGTCCTTTCGAAAAGCTTTGATGAAGTTCACACTGAACTTAAATCAATGGTGGTGCCATCTTATTTTCAAAGCTGGAAACTATTAATCCACAGCAATGCCATCCCTGTTTTTACTGTGGAAAATTACGACAGCAAAATGCTTTGTTGTTCTTCCCCAAGTGAAATTTTTACTGTACTATATACTAGCATAAAAAAAATCACGCCTTATGTACTATTTCATAAAACTATTAGGCTGAATTACATTTACAAATTATGTTAAGTTTGCTCTGGGCATCTACTTTTCATATGGACGCCGCCCTTGAGGTTATACTATATGTGAAATTACTAACAACTTATTTCCAACTACTGCAACACAAAAAAAGGGAAGGCTGCTACTCTGGTAGTACAATGGACCGGATATTAGGTCTGAGTTCTCCAGATTAGCATATAAGCCTCCTCTTTTTATATAAAAAAAAAAAAAATGTTAAGTTTGAGCAGAAAATAAAAAGCACGTCCACTGCTGCTGGCGGCTGACCTGACACCAAAAAGGGAAGAATAAGCGAGCGAATTGTCCACGAGAAGGGAACGTCGACTGTCAGCTGTCAGTATTGATGGGGTGCGTTCCTGAAGACGGCTTTTGTAGCGCGTATATTGATGTCGCTACAAGTTATTTAACATCAGGAAGAGGTATCTATAAGTCTACAATTTGACTAACCCAAAGTAAGTATAGTTACATCAAAATATCTCAAAATCCAATTGCAGTTTTACTTTGTGTTTAAAAATAAACTTAAACTTAACATGTCTTGTAAGGGAATGGAGGGGACCTACAATTTTCTGCAGGTTCCTAACGGCTGATCGAGAAAGCGCTTTTCATGGCAATGAATCTAAGCGGCGATTTCACAACATACCGATCAACCACTCATTATGGGCATCTACCGCTTATCGCTCTACAGCTGAAACTTATAGCTCTACCGCTTTGCCACTTGCCGCTCATTGCCTAGTCAAGACCTAAGGTCCTAGTGTCACCAACGGTGAAATCATAACCTACTGTTACTCTAGGTGTCTGATTTTTTTAAATTTTAACGTGGTTGCGTAGCTAACGACTCGCTCCTTTTGGCTTCCGCAGGACTTAAAAAGGCCTGATTATAGGGCCCATACACTACGCATGCATGTATGCGCAATCAAGTGATATGCCGATTGAAGGTGTTTGGTGTTGACTGAGTGGTTGTGCATGCGGATTGAGCAAAATCAGAATTTTCTGATATTTTCTTGTTTGCGCATTCATTCATGCATGTTCGGTGTGTGGGCAAAATTGCTCAGTCAAGTGATAAAATTGAAACGAAAAGGAACATCGCTCGTGCTAGTACATCTGTTCAAACCAGTTAATTTTTTTAATTTTGAGTGCCTTTGCTTATGATGGCAGTGAATAAAAAGTCTTGGGTGGAATTTCTTGAACTTTACGAAAGTCTTCCAGTTTTATGGCGCGTTAAAAGTGAAGAATATAGTAACCGGGTCATAAAAGCAAATGCTTATGAGAAAATGATATCAAAACTTAAAGAAATAGAACCAGATCCCGACCGGGAAAAAGTTACTAGAAAAATGAATACCTTTCTGAGCAACTACCGCCCGCCGCGACTTAAAAAAAGTAAAACGAAGCCAAAAATCGGGGGCAGAGCTGAGGATATTTTTCAGTCCTCGTTATGGTACTTCGATATGTTGGGATTCCTAGAAGACCAAGAAGACTGCGAATACGTTCTCAACAATCCGTCTCGCACGCGATAGTCTATAATTAAAAATAATCTCGTCTTTGTTTAAGGTGTTGTGATTATATGGCTTTACAATATTTTCGGTCAATGGAAAAGCGTTATCAGCAACGAAGACAAACGGCAGGCTTCCAAAAAGCTCTGATAGAAATTCTGGATCTGGGATTCCCAGAGATTTTTCGTCTAGTTTTTCGTAAAATGCTGTTTGTTTAAAAACGCCTATACATCTTATGCTCTGCCATTGACGCCAAAGTCTACCAAAAGGAACTCGTAGTTTGCGTTCACTACTGCCATCAGAATAATTGAATTTTTTTTTTATAATTGAAATAATATGGTCCTGACCCAGGAGGCTTTGTTATATTAATGTGTTTGCCATCCATCGCTGCAATGCAATGGGGAAAATTCCAAAGGTCCTCAAATTGTTTAGCTTCTCTCTTCCATTCCATTGCATTCATGGGAAGCTATAGGAAAAAGGAAATCAATTTTTAGTGTGATTATATTATGTTATAATAATAATAGTAACAATAATAATAATAATAATAATAATAATAATAATAATAATAATAATAATAATAATAATAATAATAATAATAATAATAATAATAATAATAATAATAAAAATGATAATAATTTGTTTTTAAACTATTTTCAGTCAGAGTGATGGAAGTCCACCCAAAAAGAAGAGAAATCTGTCGAAAGAAGACAAACTGATAAAACTAGCTTGCGACCACTTGAAGGAAGCGAATGATGATGCTACAGTACAGGCAAAAGGATGGAGCTCGCAGTACAACCACCTTTCAGCGTAACAAAAAACGTTTGCCAGAAAGATTATATCTGATTTTTTTTCAACGGGTGTTTGGGACGCCGCAATATAAACATTGTCAGTGAAATACAGTCTGTATTTGATGGGACCAGCGATAGGTCTTCAACTCCTACATGGACAGACTATAGTACAATGTCTCCAGTGCCGCAACCATTGTGCAATCACCAGCCCAAACAAGTTATCTTTCAGCAGAATCTCATATTTGTACTGAAAACCAATCAGGCTACAGCACCGATGACACCAGAATCTCAAATGGAAGTTAAATATGTATATACCAGTGTCCAACATTTGCTTGACGCAGTTTCTCTCAAGATGAATTATATAATGTATAACTATGTATATCTTCTTAATATACAGGGTATCCCGTAATTCGTTTTACATACTTTGGGATATGATTCTTGGTCATATTCTAAGAAAAAAATTGTTCTACAGTAAAGTCCGTTTCTCAAGTTTGACGTCACTTTTTGACAATTTAAAAAAAGGCTAACTTTGGTGTACCCTGACCTGTGTTAAATTCGATATCTCTGTCAATACTGATGATAGAGACCTAATCTTAGACTCAATTTTTTGTAGAAATAACAACCTTTAAGACTGTATTTAAATTAGGCTTCCATAGGTTTAGGGTTGCCAGATTTTCTTATTTTCCACAAACATCCACAATGAAATCCAAAAACGGGCTCTGGCATGGATTCAAAAAGAAGGAGGGTGCTTTGAGCACTTGTTATAATTGTATTTGTATTAAATACATAAAAAAACTACTAAAAGTGATCATATTATTGTTTTATTCAAACAAACCTCAAAGCAAAAACTTTTTTTTATTTTTTTAAAAATTTTTCCCATTTCATATTTTTCCAAGTATCATAAAATGTATGGGTTTTTGAGGTAACTTAATGCTGAGTTTTTTCTTTATTATTGTTTTGTTCATCTGTAAAAAATAAAGAAACTCTATGTTTATCAGGCCTTTTCTCCAAAAAAATGACCTCAAAGTCAAAACTTTGTTTTGGGAAGAAAATTTGAACACCACTTAAAATTGAAAATCTGGCAACCCTAAACCTATGGAAGCCTAATTTAAATACAGTCTTAAAGGTTGTTATTTCTAAAAAAAATTGAGTCTAAGATTAGGTCTCTATCATCAGTTTCGACAGAGATATCGAATTTAACAAAGGTCAGGGTACACCAAAGTTAGCCTTTTTTTAAATTGTCAAAAAGTGATGTTAAACTTGAGAAACGGACTTTACTGTAAAACAATTTTTTTCTTAGAATATGACCAAAAATCATATCCCAAAGTATGTAAAACGAATTACGGGACACCCTGTATAAAACAAAGACGGGTTTGTTACAACACTTATAACTCGAGATCTTCTAAACCAATATTCATGGTTATTGATTCGTTGGATTTGTCTCCGCCCCGAATAGCATAATACATCTTAAAAACAATGAAAATACTTAATCATTTCAATAAATGCTGATTTGTTTATTTCATGTCAAACATTTGTTGTCACATCCTGCCAAATACTGTAAAGCCTTGCGAAAACCAGCGCGATAACATCGTGCGATGCGATTTCAGTCCTGTCAAAATGAAATACATGTAACCTTATGGGCTTAACAACTATTCATGTGTGCGTTCAAAAATTTATTTTTTGTAAAAAATCTCGAAAGTTAAGGTACTGTTATATTTGTTTGTTTTAGACATTAATTTGTGTAAATAATTTATTTTTATAGGTTGTCTATAATTTTTCTTGCTATTTATATTTAGTGGTTATATACTCATTGAGCTATTGTCTATGTCTCGAAAGTGGTTTTTCGTGGTTTTTTGTGGTTTTATGCGATTGCACATTCAGTATTTATATTAATAACAATGCCGCGTCCTAAAAGATCTAATCTTTCCCAGCGGAGCCGTAATGCAATTAGGCAACGGAATATCGCGAGTCAATTATCTGATGAAGAACGAGAAACTGCACGAGAAGAGCCCCGCGTTAGTATGGAGCAAAGAAGGGCCTTAATTCGTGCTTCTCAAACACAAGAGCAAAGAGAGGTAGCCCGTGAAACGGCTAGGTTAGAAAGCCAGCGCCAGATCGCGGAATGAATGACGCATTTAATAGAGAATTGGAACGTGAACGTGAATATGATCCAAATGAACTAATCCAATCAGTCCAAACGAATGTACCTCTGTTGAATCCTAAGCAGAGGGAAGTCTATGATACACTGATTAATGCAATTAATGATGGAAATGGCGGTTTATTTTTTTTTGGATGCCCCCGGTGGAACTGGGAAGACATTCTTCATGTCATTGATTTTGGCCACTGTACGTGTGAGATCCGAAATTGCGGTAGCAATTGCTTCTTCTAGAATAGCGGCCACATTGTTAGACGGATGCCGTACGGCATCCGTCACTCAGCGTTAAAATTGCCATTAAACCTCCAAACTACTGAACAACCGACATGTAACATTTCGAAACACTCCGCAATGGCCAAAGTTTTAGTAGCATCAAAAATCGTCATATGGGACGAATGCACAATGGCGCACAAACGCGCATTGGAAGCACTAGACCGAACATTAAAATCTGCGCAATGACACGAGATGTTTTGGTGGTGCAATGATTTTATTATCTAGCGATTTCCGACAAACACTACCAGTCATTCCAAGATCTACTGCTGCCGACGAAATAAACGCTTGCTTCAAAGCATAAAATCTGTGGCGATATGTAAAGAAACTTCAACTGTCTGTAAATATGAGAGTTGCATTGTTGAACGATCTATCTGCTGATGATTTCTCGAAGCAATTGCTGACAATTGGTAATGGCCGTGTTCCTGTTGACAAATCGAGCGTTTTGATTTAATTTCCTCCAAATGTTTGCAATTTTGTATCATCAAAAGACGAGCTTACCAACAAAGTATTCCCGGATATCATTGCTAACCACAAAAATACTAAATGGTTAAGTGAGCGAGCAATTTTAGCCGCTAAAAATAAAGATCTAGATGACCTCAATTTTATAATTCAAAATCAAATCGTAGGTACTCTGTATTCATTCAAATCTATCGACTGTGTAACAAACGAAGAAGAAGCCACTAATTATTCAAGTGAATTTTTAAACTCCTTGGATGTGCCTGGTTTACCACCGCACAATTTTAAACTTATGGTTGGCTCGGTAGTCATCATGCTTAGAAATTTAAACCAACCAAAACTGTGCAATGGAACGCGTGTGGCGATAAAAAAACTGATGAGCAATGTGATTCACGCGTCGATACTTAAAGGAAAATTTAAAGATGAGGAAGTTCTTATTCCAAGGATTCCGATGATCCCAACGGATAGGCCATTTGAGTTTAAACGAATTCAATTCCCGATTCATCTTGCCTTCGCCATGACGATCAACAAATCACAGGGCCAATCCTTGACTATTTGTGGCCTATTAATAAAATTTCATACAACTCACCTTAATATTATCTTTTAGTACACATATTATCGCTTCACAGGTTTCCATTACGATTTTCCCAATAGTGTCAATGACAACCTCTCATGAGGAGAAATAGGTTCTCTTAAACTGGTTTTCTTTTTCTTGATCATTGGAGTCACCTTTTGCAACAGTTCAGTATAGGTTTGTATGTCCATTCTCAAATAGTTACAAAAATCCGATATGGATGTTTCCTCCAACTCTTTTAATAACTTTACGTGTCCCAGTTCGTTCCTTTTTTTAGCTATTCCCTGGACCAAATTCGTTTTTTCAATTTCCTTTCTTTTTTTTTATTACGAGTGCTATCAAAATTACAGCAACAGCGGAGTTCGAGCTTGACATCTAAGCATATCATAAAAACACTAATGAAGATTGCGCAGTTTGCATGAGTAGTGTAGGGCGAAAGCAATATTGCGCAATTTTCTGATTGCGCATGCATGCATGCGTAGTGTATGGGCCCTATTATAAATAAATAGGGTGGCGCAACAGAGCGAGGAGCCCTTGGGCCTAGCGCATTTCTCACAACTATGCCTTGTGAGGAAATGGAGGGGACCTACAATTTTCTGCCGGTTCCGAACGGCTGATCGAGCAAGCGCTTTTCATGGCAATGAATACTAACGGAGGACTTGCCAATTCCTCGCGAAAGGCGATACCCGTGGAAATAACATTTTTGCCTCTGTTGGGATTCGAACTCGAACCTCTGGATTAACAGGCGGACATACTATCCATCACACCACGGGTACCACAAGGGCCCTTTTATACTCATTAAATATAATAATTAAAAAACTGTTTTATTCAAGTTTCTGTTGCTAAGATGATCAGGGAACTGATGAGCAACGACAAAAATGCACCTTTTTAATGAGTTTCCTTTCAGTGGAAAGAATCAATTTATTTTTTAAACCCGTAGTAGTGTGGAACTAGCTTTTTTTGGAAAATACCATATGTTTATTTCAAAGCTATCATAAAAAAGAACAAATAATAAAAAAGTTTCTAAATTAAAAAATCAGATTTCAGAAGAAATTCAATGATTTTCACATCTAACGAAACATTCCAGTTTTTTCAAATGTTCAGTTAACGACTTGCAGATATTTCTAGATACATTCTGAAAATGTGTCATAATTGACGTAAGATTGTTAGGTTTTAAATCAGCATAAAAAGAACCCTTGTTGGTAGAGAAATTAAAGAGCCAGTATTACACCCACAGTTCCCAGAACTTTCCGAATAACTTCAAACTCACCCACTGAAATATTTGCCAACTGAGATTCTACATCATTCTACCTCCCATTGACGGACTCTTCAAAGTGTTTCAGCACTTTGTTTGAACAACAAACAACCTGGTTTTGAATACCAAAGAAAATAATAAAAAAAAACCAATGTTGTTTTTCATTGAGTTGCGATGGCAAAACGGTCATCTGTTCAGTGAATTTGACGAAAACACACATCGTTTTATAAATCGAGTAGCCTGTTTTAAAAAGCTGGTGAAGTAGAAATATTCAATATGTTAATCAAGCTTATCTGTACATACCTTCTTATTAAGTACACAAGAGTTTGATTAGGTAGGTAATGTTTCCAAATGCATGAAAAAACATCATAGAATTAACACCAGCTATGTACTTACATGCATAAAACTTTTGATTGAGTTTATCTGGTCATCAGAATTCAAACGAACCTGTATATATGAGGCGCTCAGCTCCAAAACGGCCTAAGCCCAAAAAAATTGCACCGAGAAAATTAGGAATAAAAAAAGCACGTTTTTAAAATATTTTAATTTTTTTTTATTAATCTTTGATAAATATTATTTGTTTTTTTTTTTTTTTGTTTGTGGTTAATAGTAAGGGGTTTATTTACGAACAGAAAGAGCGTTTTAAACTATAAAATATTTATTTTGGAATTCTTTTAAATTTTTTTATTGATATCAACCAGGCCATTCATATAATACCAATTATTATAATAAGCATTTTGAAAAATTATACAAACTAATTGAAAATCTTCATTTTTCTTCTTCTTCCTGGATGTCTTCATCTTCGGCTCTTGCATTTGTTTTTAAATTATTATAAAACGAGTGCATTATAGGAGGTATGAGTTCTTTGAGTTCTTGAAGGTACTTAAACTTTGCAGCTTCAATGAATCTTCCTCCAGGATATAGTGGCTCCAATTCCACATCTACGAATTTACTGGAGTTCCGCTTTGAAATGTCAACTTCTTGAAATAAAACATCTTAATTATTTGAGTATTTATATTGAATTACTAGCTGACCCGCCCGGCGGGCGCGGCGTAGCTCAGGCCCTACTTTTATCAAATTGAAAGTTAAGTGAAGCAGTCTCCAAGCTTTTATTCTAGTGACAGAGTGGGGATGAATATAGTCTATAAAAATTAGGGGCAATTAGGCACTCTAACGATGACAGAGTTTTTGGAATAGGTCAAGTATTTTTCAAGTTCCCGGATTTGTTCCAGCTCCCATTCCATTTCCGTATATGGATTAAATATAGTCTATGTAACATGGGAATAACACCGTATTGAAATCGGTACAGTGGTTTTTAAATTCGTTCCCGATCCTGTAGGAAAATGGTGAGGAAATATAGCCTATATTACTCATGGGCAATGAAGCACTCTAACAGTGAAAGAATTTTCGGAATCGGTTCAGAACTTTCCAAGTTCTCGTCCCATTTTCGTGGGAATATAGTGATAAAGTGTTGTTTAAACTATTTTGGTATTACGTCGTATTGTATATAGCGGTATATATCGTTCCAGTGGTTTTTGAATTCCAGTTCCTATTCCCGTGCCTGTGGAAATTTGGAAATGAAATATAGTCGATGGTACAGGGGCAATGAACCAACGGTGAAAGAATTTCTGGAATTAGTCTAGTATTTTTCAAGCTTCCAGTTATGTTTCCTTCCGTTCCTGAGGGAATATGGAAAGGAAATTTAGCCTATGTTATTTCGTTCCAGTGGTTTTTGAATTCTCGTTCCCATTCCCGTTCCTGTGGGAATTTGGAAATGAAATACAGTCCATGGTTGTTGGGGGTTTTTAAAATACCAGTTGGAGCACTCAGACCTAAATACCGGTCCATGGTACTCAGGGGCAATGAAGCATCGGAATCGATTCAGAACTTTCCAAGTTCCCGTCCCGTTTTCGTAGGAATATAGACATAAAGTATTGTTTAAACTATTTTGGTATTGCGTCGTATTGTATATAGCGGTATATATCGTTCCAGTGGTTTTTGAATTCCAGTTCCTATTCCCGTGCCTGTGGAAATTTGGAAATGAAATATAGTCGATGGTACAGGGGCAATGAACCAACGGTGAAAGAATTTCTGGAATTAGTCTAGTATTTTTCAAGCTTCCAGTTATGTTTCCTTCCGTTCCTGAGGGAATATGGAAAGGAAATTTAGCCTATGTTATTTCTCAGGTTCAAGACCACATTTGTGTTCCAAACAGGCATCATTCAAATGTGATCAATAGCTTTGTTGCCTCTACAAAACAAATACTTAGCTCTCGATTACGTTCCCGTTCCCGAGTACTTTTGAGGTTATGTTCCTATTCACTGCATTTCCACACACTATGGAACGTATTTCTGACATGCTTATGCGACTGTTTTTATTATACATGTTTCGCGCTGGTCATCTGTGCGGTTAGCACATGATATATCTTCGGAAATTTGATTTATTTCGACGACCTATGTCAGATCTTTTTCTCCTTGGCATTGCTAGCTTTGCTTACACTCTAGAATGGGTATGCAAATGCATATTAATAAATTGTGATTTTTAGTTATTTGTGGAAGTCCAGGCAGTATCTTCTTCTTTTCATTTCCGGCGTTACGAGTAGTGATCTTGAAGCGATCACAACTCTCCCACTTTTCTGCTTCACACTAGTGATCCGCCTGTGGGGTACGCCGCGTTGACCTCAGAAAGCGTCGGCAAGCCTCTCGGTTTTGGATTGTTCCATGTCTGAGGCCAACCGAATGCTTATGTTTTGCATTTGCTTGTACCAGGAGCGTTTTGGCCTGCCTTTTCTTTTTCGTCGCGAATTTGTTGAAACGTTGTACGAGATTGCCTTTTGGACGGGGTTCTGCGGATCTCTCCTTTGAACATGACAATACCAACTGAGCCGGTCGTGCTGAATTTTGTCCAAGATGGTACTTTTGACATGAAGGCTTCCACGGATCTTAGTACTTCTAATTCGATCAAGCTTTGTTACTCCTGCTGTCATCCGAAGCATCTTCATTTCGGCTGCCGTCAATTTGCTCTCATACTTTTTGTACATTGTCCAACATTGTGAACCGTATGTCAGAGCTGAACGGACAACTGCTGTGTAGAGTCTTCCCTTCAGCTTAGGGACATTTTTCGATCACAGAAGATAGCGGAGTTTTCTCGCCACTTCATCCACCCTACGCTTACTCGATGATTGATGTCGTCATCAAAAGTTGCTTCACTATTGATCATAGATCCGAGATATTTTTTTTTTTTTGCATCTCAGAGTCTTAAGCGGTACTGAGCTTAGAGCAAGCTCATATGTACGCACTTATCTACGCTCTTCATCATTAATGCAAGTGTTAGTGGTTAGTAAAAAACGCCAACACAAGCACAAAAGAACGTATTCGAACAAGGACATAATATTTAACATAATTAACTTTTACTACATCGATAAAACAAAATCAAACTATAAACATTATTGAAAGTATATAAAAAAAAGAATAAAAATACAATTAAAATAATCTACCGTTAACTAATAATTAAATACAAATTAAATACAAATTAAATACAAAACAAAAATCATGCTTGTGGAGCACTGGTTTTGAGTTTTAATTTTAAACTACTTTTACTAAGATTGAAATCTAAAGTAAAAGGGTTAGAGTTGTATAACCTACTCATGCGAGCTATCGGCTCATGCATGCCATAGTTAGTTCTGTGGTGGTAGCAATGCAAAAACTCCAAATTACGTAGTTGGTGAGATCCTCCACGATAGTTGAATCCTATGTGGGAGAGCAAGTCGGGAGCATCAATCGAACCTGTTATAAGTTGATGGAAAAATACTAAATCATTGTTAGTCCGTCTTTGTGAGAGTGGTTGAAGATTCAAAAGACGAATACGATTTTCATAAGGGGGGAGATTAAAAGGATCTTCCCAGGGAAGACCTTTCAGGGCAAAACGTATAAATCTGTGTTGTACTGCCTCAATACGAGATTTATGAACCTCATATAGAGGTGACCAAACCTGAGAAGCATACTCGAGATAGGGACGAACATGACAGTTGTATAAGGAAAGCGTAACATAGGGGTCGTTAAATTCTTTTGCCCATCTCTTTATGAACCCAAGCATAGAATTTGCTTTACTTGTTATGGAATTGATGTGTTCATTGAATTCAAGGTTAGTACTAAAAATTACACCAAGGTCGCGGAAATTCGAGACTTGAGATAATGATTGCTGAGATATTGAATAATTTGCGATAGTGGGAATCCTTTTGCGTGAGAACGTCATACTTTGACACTTGGAAGGGTTCAAACTAAGACCGTTTTTAGAACACCACGTAACAAAACTGTCGATATCTTTTTGTAATAAATTGCGATCTGACGAATATTCTATCGATTTGAAAATCTTCATGTCGTCAGCAAAAATTAGAATGTCGCTGTATGATATACAAGAAATGACGTCATTTATTGCAATAATGAAAAGCAAAGGACCAAGATGACTCCCTTGTGGCACACCAGACAGACCATTGAAAGAATTTGACAAGACGTTACGAAATTTGACTTGATAAGATCTATTTTTTAAGTATGAACTTATCCAAACAATAAATACTGGTGGAAATCCAAATGCTTTTAGTTTATATAATATAATATTATGAGAAAGTTGGTCGAAGGCCTTAGAGAAATCAGTATAAATGCAGTCTAACTCATAACCTTTCTCGAGTGTATTAGAGCATTTATGGTAAAACGAGAGAAGATTAGTAGCCGTTGATCTTCTTTGCATAAATCCGTGTTGTTGATTACAGATTATATTCCTTGCAAAGAATGATAAACTTTCGCAGACTACTTGTTCAAACAGCTTAGGAATGCATGAAAGCTTTGCAATTGGCCTGTAGTTTTTTATATCTATTTTTTCACCCTTCTTGAAAACAGGGGTAATAAAAGACATTTTCCACAAACTAGGAAATTTTCCGGACTTTAAAGAAAGCTTGAAAAGGTATTCGAGAGGGAAGGCTAAGCGTAAAGAACACTTTTTTAAAACTATAGGTGGTATCATATCCGGACCAGATGAAACGTCATCATTTAGAGAAGAAAGGTAATGAATAATTCTATCACTGTAAATGGGGATACTATTAAAACTTACTTGAGAACAGTGAGTTAAATACTCAAAATAATTTTCATCAATTTTGAGAGGTGTACTACAAAAAGAGCCACAAAAATGATTTGCAAAGGCATTGCATATGTCAGGAGTATCCTTCAAAAGATTGCTATTATAAATAAAATTTGCTGGATAGCCGTCTGATTTCTTTTTGGAGTTAACAAAGGACCAAAAGCTTTTTGGATCATTTTTAAGAGAGCAACTCATTTGAGTTACATAGCTGGAATAAAGATTTTGAGAAAGCGTTCTGAAGTCTTCAAAAAGACTTATGAACACTTGGTGGTCAGTTAGAGAAAGAGTGGTCAAATAAGTTTTCCAGGCCTTGTTTCTTTTATTCCGCAGAACTTTCAGTTCTTTGGTAAACCACGGCTGGCAATAATTTTCTTTTTTAATCAATTTTAGCGGAATTGTTTTATTCATGCAATCTTTTAAAATAGAGTAGAAACAGCTGACTGCTTCGTCAAGATTTGCTAGAGTTGATATTTTTTCAATACCAGCCCTGCTTAATTCATCCGAAAGCAAATCGAAGTTCGCTTTTCGAAAGTCAAAGGTATATGAACAGTCATATGGACTACTTCTTTCGTCAATCACATTGCTAAGTTCAATAAAGATATCTAAAGGTGGGTGTAAGTCATCTATTCTTGTGATATCAGAATTTGATTGCATTACAACAGTCTTAATAGCGTCCGAAGAAAATACTAAATCTAACATACGACTTTGATAGTTTCTAATACAGCTTACTTGCCGTAAGTCAGAAGAAATTATGTTGTCTAAACAGGAAAGCTCCTGTTGTGGTGAAGACAGGGAAGCTTTTTGAAAGGAACCATCATCAGAGGGTAGCCACTGAATGTATGGTAAATTAAAGTCACCCAGTAATAGAATCTGGCTTTCAAGATCGGATATTTCGAAGACATAATCCAAAATAAGAGATAGCTCAGCATATAAACATTTATGATGAAAATATTTTTGGACAAGGTACAAACTTTCACACAAACAACATCAATAGATAAATCAAACGGAAAGTGTATACGAGATGACATAAACGCGTTCCTGACCGCAATAAGAACACCACCTCCAACAGCTTCTGGTTTGTCTATATGCCGATCTTTACGGTAGACAGAAAATTCTTGGCTGAGGATTTCGGTATTCAAATGGCTTGGGTTAAGCCACGTTTCCGTCAAAGCAAACACATCATGTGAAAAAACGAGAGAATTCACATATAAATCTGCAGTTTTACTGCGAAGCCCTCTAACATTTTGGTAGAAGATGGAAAATCTTTTTAGTTTTTTGGAATACTCTTTAATAAATTTTTATTCTTTTTGTTGTAGCCTGAGAATTCTTTGACAAGAGTACCAGCTGGCCAAATATTACTGTCACAAAGAGAGTCAAACAATAAGGGTGGGACAAGTAATTTAAAAGACGAAACAAAACTATCAGTTTTACTTATTTTAGAACATTTAATAAAGTTTTCACTAGGAATAAGTTTCTTTGTAACTAAATAATGCAAAACATCATTCGGTATGAGCTCAGGTCTCAGCCGAGAAACAAAAATGGATCTAGGTTTGGGGACTGCTTCCATTCGAGCAATAGATTCTAAGGGAACAGCATCCAAATCGTTACTTACTGATGGTGAACTAATTGCAACCATATCAACTACATCAGTTTGTTCTAATGGGACTGAAACGCTGTTCGCCTTTTTAGAATTGCTTCTCAGATTCTGTCGCTTTGAAGGAGGACTTTGCTTAGTGGAAGCAATGCCATCACTACTTCTTTTGGAGCCCTTATTTAGAACGGAGACAGGGTTCAAATTAACTGAAGATCTGGACTGTTCACTTAAATCCTTTAAAGCTTGGGGTTTATCCAAAGTCAGCAACTTTAAGTCATCTGTTGAAGTTGATATGTCAACAGAGCTAATAGGGGAAGAAAATGACGCTAAGTTTGAAACCGATTCATTAAAAACTTTATGAAGCGTTTCGAAGCCTTTAGAGAGTTTCTCAATTTCTAACTTAAAATTGGACATTTTTACAGCTAAATTGGATAGGGAAATCTTCTTACAGTTTTCACAGTACCAACAAGCGATTTTCGATGCACTAATTTTATCCAATAAAGCATTGTTGGAGCCAATACATTTGGCATGAAAAACATTTCCACATGGCCCATAGCAAGCAAACAGAGGTGAGTTCGAATTGTCGAGGCATTTACCCGCTGCACAATCCATATTAAAAGATATTAAAAAAGAGAGAAAAAAAAATTATTTATTTATAAGAAAGAAGAAAAAAAAAAAAAAAATTTTTTTTTTTTTGTTTAGGCACGGGTAGGAGTTGAACCTAAGTGACGAAATTAAACTCTCAAAAATGGTATAGACTCCTACCAATTCAACCAAACTAACGATAACTTATAGGTTGCAAAATTGTTAAGTTGAAAAGGTATGTTCTAAAAGAAAGGAATTAGTAGTTGAAAGAGATGTATGAGGGATAATTAGTAGTTAAACGGAGAAAACAATAATAAAAAATCACTCAAAACACACTCAATATAAGAACGGAAAATAATGTCTTACCAATACAACTAAAGATAACACAAAACGTAATCAGAATCTAATTTAATTCAACTTTGCTATTTTTATTATTTACAACACTTTGAACCAAAATAAACTCATAAGTAGATAGTTAAACTAAAAAGATTACTGAACAGATCACAGTTTAAATTTTAAAGTATGAAATACACAGAATTTAATTAGTTTAAAAACAGAACTATGAAAACACACAACTATGCACAGAGATAACCAGTGCTGCCAGATATTTTCACACTTGGGAAGCACATTTCCATTCAAATAAATGTCTGGAATAGGCTTGTCTGGATCAGAAAAAGGGCAGCAAAGGTATTCAGTCTTCATCAATCCAAACGTCAAGTGCTCGTTGCAGGGATGTAGGATCCTCGCTTATGATGGCTCCATCGTCAGCAAAGAATAATTGTTGTACTTTATTGTCCGTTACTTTTCCTTCGAGCAAATAATCCAGAACAGCAATAAAGAGCAGTGGACTCAAAACACTTGCCTGATGTACACCTACTGTTATTTGGAATTCTTCGGTGACTCCAGCTGGGCATCTCACTTTTGTAACGGCTCCCTCGTACATGTCCATAATTATTCGCACATAGGCTTCAGGAACTCCTCGGTGTCTGAGGGCCACCCATATCAGATCTCGTGGTTGTCGATCGAATGCTTTTTCGAAGTCAACCAACACAATATGCAATTCCTCTAAAGCATATCGGTGTTTTTCCATAATGATCCATATACTTTGGATTGCGTCTGTAGTTGACTTACCCGCGATAAACCCGCATTGGTCATCAGACAGCCTTATTATTTTCCGCAGTCGGCTATCCAAAACCCGTTCAACGATCTTCATAGTGTGGGACATCAATTTGATCGAACGATAGTTGTCACAGCTTCTGGTATCTCCCTTTCACTTGTACATTGGAAGAAGAAAACTTTCCCTCTATTGATTAGGCAAACTGTCACCTCTTATAAGTTTGGAGATGAGAACCGTGAGCCATCTCAACCCGATGTCTCCTATATTTTTCCAAAACTCATATTGTGCCTCGTCTGGCCCAATCGCTTTGCCTTGACTATACATAATTAAATGTTCACACTTGACATTCGCTTTCACGTAATGCATAATGCAAGACCCTATTTCCTGTGGACCACGTGAAGCTATTCCCTCATTCTAGGTGTACATTAGCGATTTGTTTGTAATAAGGTCATGAATACAAGGCAATAGGTCCATAGCTGCCTCTTGTAGTTAGCTAGCCCTGTGGAAATAACTGGCGTCGGCAGGGTTTTCATTAAATCGAAAGTTATAACTGCATATTCATCCTTGTTAAGTTTCGAATCCAACTGCATCCCACTTCTAGCTGATTCAGCTTTTCGTTGGTGTAAATCTCTTTCGTTCGTTATTCTCTGCTTTTCAGAAGGATCATCTGCAGCCTCGATTTTTACATTAAAAGAATCGCATTTCTTGCAACTGTCAGAAACTGGAGCTCGAAAATGCAAATTAAATTTTTCTGAAAAGATTTTTGTAAACACGAATTTTGAAAAAACCTTGTCCCTTTCTGCAGATCCACGATACAGCTCGTACATTAAAGAAAAATGTTTGAGGTCGGTTCAAGAAATTCTCTTTGGATATTCTTTTGCCTGGAATAATGAGAGCTATACCTTGGAAACTTGTTAATAAAGTCTTTCACGAGTTTTGTTGCTTCAACGGTCGTCTTATTATGAGTGTGGATGCCTTCCACTTTGGTCCAAAATTGGTGTTGTTGATCCACTTCCAGGTGTTCTATGCTTAAGTGCACGAGTAATACGACCATCAGTTACCTGCAGAATCTGTTTAAAAAACCTTTTGCAGACATTCATTCCGACATTGTTGACTCCAGGAAGTCTGTTAATTCTTGTACTAAATCTGTGGCTTTCGCCCAAAGACTTCTTATAAGATCACTTTGTTTCAATAACTCCAATTTGTCCACATAACGCATTTTGCAAATCATGATCAGCAATTTTATAAAAATTTTCAAAAATACTTCGCAAAATACTCTCACTGAAATGCTAATGACATTTTAACGGACATAGACATGCAAGTGCATTTAGCGTTCGTACATTTTCCTGAATTTCGCTAAACTTTACTAACGTGTTTTTTCCAGTTCGATTTGTTGGCAATTCTTTTCCTCGTAGGTGTTTTCAATTCATTTCTGCTTTCAACTTCAACTGCTGATTCGGTAGACCTTTCATTTTCTGTTAATTGTATCTGGGACTCTGTCACCACAATTCCCAATGGCCTAGGCAATGTATCTTCAAAAGAATGCGATGAAATTGATGAATCACTTTAAGTGTGTTCAATGACTTTTTTTTAGATCAGAACAGCACAGCACAGCGCAGAAGCAGTGAGAAAAGTCAGAACAAAAGTAGTGAGAAACATCAAACTGATGACTCATGAGACATATGCCAGTTTGAAAGAAAATTCCTAGAGTGTTGTTTACCTGTGAAGTGGAAAAATCTAGTTTTTTCTTTTAAAAAATTACTGCAATAAATAAATTCAACGAATTGAATAAATAATGGCAGAATTAACTCAACTTTTGGTTGCAATGGGTGATGTGAGCAGTGAAAGTGAGATGTCCTCTAATTCCTCCACCGATTCATCAACAGAATCTTTTGAGGAGCTGAACGTAGTGCTGCTGTCTTTGGAAAAATGCAAAATAAAAATAAAAAATAATGCATTAATAAATATTTTGAAGAAGTTGTACCTACTTATACAGAAAATGAGTTTATAACTCATTTTCGAATTAGTAGTAACCTTTTCAGCGAACTTGTTGATAAATTCTCTGTGTCCGAAGGGTATCTGAGATTTTATCCCATCAAAACATATTCTGCTAAAACGCATATCACCTTGTTTCTGTGGTTTGAAGGCCATGAAGCTTGTTCCTTTAGAGACATAGCAGACCGGTTTAACCTTGCGTTGGGAACAGTAGGTAAGCCACATGATTACTAGGGTCATTTATTTCATCAGCGATCTTTGTGAATGTGCAATAAAGTGGCCAAATGAGATTAAAAAACAGCGGACTTCATTATTTATGAAGGAAAAAACTGGGATGACTGGTATTATAGGTAGTAAACTTTTTTGTTTGCAGATCTTTGGCAGCTTATTGATTTACTTTTTGTTTTATTTTTCTTAGGCGTGATAGACGGAACTAGAATAAGGATTCATCCCCCCAGACGAGGGAAAAATGACTACATTGATAGAAAGAACGTAGTAAGTGTCGGTTTGCAAGGAATATGTGACGAAAAACGAAATTTCATTGATATCTTCGTTGGATATCCTGGTTCGGTTCATGACAATAGAATGTTCGAAAACTCAAGTGTGTATGAAGAACTTCCTTCAATATGTAGAGGGTTCTATCTTTTGGGAGACTCTGCATATGCTTGCTCTCAGTATTTGGTAACACCATATCGTGACAATGGTCATCTGTCATCAAGGCAAAAGTTTTTCAACAAAAAACTAAGTTCCAGGCGCATTGTGGTCGAACATTCTTTTGGAATCCTGAAGCAAAGGTTTCGGCAACTGTATTATTGCAAATTAAGAGGAATGAAAAAGCTTTGCCATTTTATACGCACGTGTATTGTTTTGCACAACATGTGTAACGAACAAGAGCTTCTTTTTGAAATGGAAGCAGAAGGAGAAACAGTGGATAATGAGCACCATAGATCACCCGAACAAAGTGAAGGATTCGCCCTTCGAGATCGGCTCTGCGATGAGGTTTTTTCCCATTTCAATTGAAAAGTTAAAGTTAAAGTTTCAATATTATATATTTTTCTAAAATAAGTACAGTCTTTTATATCATTATACATAATTCATTATTATTTCTAAAACAAGTACAGTCTTTTTCGTTTTACATTATATACATAATAAAAAATAAAGGAAATTACATTACATTACATTACACAATAAAAACAAAAACAAATTACAATAAATGACTTAGTCTTTTTTTAAGGCTTCCATTAATTAGGCCTTTCAATACAGCGGTGCGATCTTCGTAAGCCTCCAGCTTTTCGCGATTGGCTTGTAGCTTATCCTGCCTGTACTTTTTTTTTGTCGGTTTTCCTCTGCGTACTGTTCCCTCCACTTGCCAAGTTCAGCAGCTAACGTTTGCTTTCTGTGAATCCTGCGAGGAGGACTTATTTCCATCACAGCAGCTTTATTGCCAGGTGGTAGTGGCTGAGGCTCATTCGCTTGCTGCATTGGTAAAGGAAGGACTTCATCCGAAGTACTTGGTGCTAAAGCGAAATGAAAAAAAAAGTTAATTATATTTTTATTCAATTTTCTTTTGCAACACAATCAATACCTTCAGAAAACCCCGTTTCAACCAGGATGTCATTCCTCGTTTTACCGCTGCTCTTGGATCTTCCTAATAAATAAGATGGTATGATGGAAGAGCGCTTAAGCAAAATTTCAGCTAGCTCACGGTAATTAAAAAAAAAACATTACTTTGATAAAAGATCGAACAGCAATGGATTGTTTATGCAGAATTAAAGAAAACCATTTTTCAGAGACAAACTTACTTTTCATATGGACACGTCGCTCTATCGTTACCAGTTTTTTTGTTGTGCGCGATCTTATTTTTGAATGCCCTTTCCAGGCTCTTCCATTTCCCTTCAACTTGATGGGCCGTGAATGTCGTCCCGCCAGCACTCATCTGCTCGGCAATCCTGTCCCACATTTTTTTTTGTTTTCACTGCAACATTTTTGCCAACGCATGGGTGAAGCTCTTTGTAGAGGCAGATCAAATGTTGGCAGTCCCTCTCCAGCCACACTGCCTTTTGATTTGCATGTCCTGAGGTGCCTTGCTCCAACATATCCCGAACAAGCGACTGGGAAATCAATTCGGCCATTGACGAGTCCAAAATTGTTTCCGAAGTCACAGGAACGACTTCGTTTTCATGTTCGACAGTTACACTGTCGAACACCCTTTGTCTCACCTCTTCATCTGAAACCACATTAATAAAAACATTAAAAAAAACATTCAATAAGCAAAAAAAAATTGTGCACAAACTTTGTTGCAGGTTCAATGCTGTTTTTGGTGAACATTGCACCACTAGCTCCCTTCCTTCCTCCGACGCGACGTAAGTTTATATTGCCCGTACATGATGTTAAGCTGAGAAAAAATAAATATTTTTGGTTTTAAAACAAAATTTAAGGTTTTCAATCAATTTTTCGTTTCATAAATTACTTACCTACTTAGGTGGGCATTACAGTTCGGGGTGAACCTGGGCCTCAACCAACATCCTCCTATAACGATTTCGATCTCGGGCGAGCTCTCTCCAGTTTCGCACTCCAAGTCGGTTGAGGTCTTCATTCACTTGATTGCGCCACCTAAGACGAGGTCTTCCCCTTCCGCGATTTCCCTGCAATGTGCTTTCGAAAACCCGACGAGCTGGAGCGTTTGGGTCCATCCGCTCTACATGACCCAATCATCGTAGCCTCGCGATGCGTAAGTACTCTTCTGGCTATGCCCATGTCGCGGTACAGCTCATACAGCTCGTTGTTGTATCTTCTTCTCCACACATTGTCTTCGCATACGGGACCAAAGATCATTCGGAGAATTTTTCTTTCGAAACGACCAAGAGTTTCCTCATCCGCTTTCGATAAGGTCCATGCTTCCGCACCGTAAAGCAGGACTGGGATGATCAAGGTCTTATACAAGGTCACCTTGGTTTTTCTAGAGAGGGTTTTGTTTCTCAATTGCCTTCTTAACCCAAAGAAGCAACGGTTGGCAAGAGTTATTCTCCGTTTGATCTCCGCACTGAAGTTGTTGTCCGTGTCTACAGCGGATCACAGGTAGACGAAGTCCTGTACTACCTCGAAGTTATGTCTGTCTATTGTGACGATTTGTCCAATTCGTCGATGTTCTGTGTCCCTGTTTGATGACAGCATATACTTCGTTTTGCCCTCATTAACCATCAAACCCATTTTTGCCGCTTCTGTTTCAATACTCGCAAAAGCACCTATGACATCACGCTTTTTTCTTAACATTACGTCAATATCGTCTGCATAGGCGAGTAATTGTACAGACCTTTGAAAGATTGTTCCTCTGGTGTTGACGTTTGAGTTTCTTACAATCTGTTCAAGTATGATGTTGAAGAAATCGCATGACAGCTTGTCGCCTTGCCTAAAACCTTTTTCGACATCAAAGGTCTCGGTGAGTTCTTTACCGACCTTAACGGAGCAGCGTGAATTCTCCAAAGTCATCCTGCAAAGTCGTACGAGCTTTGCAGGGATGCCGAAACTAGACATGGCTCTGTACAGCTCGTCTCTGTAAATACTGTCATACGCGGCCTTGAAATCGATAAAGAGATGGTGAATATCGATATTATGTTCTCGGGTTTTTTCCAAGATCTGCCGTAATGTGAAAATTTGGTCTATTGTGGACTTCTCTGGTCTAAAACCACATTGATAAGGACCTATCAAGTTGTTGACGTGGGGTTTCAGACGTTCACATATTACAGCAGACAAGATCTTATAAGCGACGTTAAGGAGGCTTATCCCTCTGTAATTGGCGCAATTGTGAGGGTCTCCCTTCTTTAGGATCGGGCATACGATACTGAGGTTCCATTCATCGGGCATGCTTTCTACCGACCATATCATGCAGATCAGCTGGTGCATGCTCCTTTCCAACTGATCTCCAGCTGCCTTGAAAAGTTCGGCATCAAGGCCATCTGCACCTGCAGTCTTATTTGATTTAAGTTTGCATATGGCAAGCTTAACTTCCTCTAGATCGGGAGGACGGCATTCTTGATCATCGTCCAAGCTGAATGGGGCAATCTGCCTGACAGCGGAATTTGTGTCCTCATCGCCGTTAAGCAGTCTGCAGAAATGATCTTTCCTGATCCTCAGTAGCGACTGTGACTCTATAACTATGTTTCCCTGCTGGTCTTTACAGGCTTGAGTTCGGGGTTTGCCACCCTGGCAGGATCTTTTTACCTTTTGGTAGAACTTCCGAATCTCGTTCCTGTCACGGCACCTCTCTATTTCCTCAAACGAGCGCTTCTCATGCTGCTTCTTTTTCTTTTTGAGAAGTCGGTGTTCTTCCCTTCTTCTCTCCTTGTAAATCTCGTTATACTGATCGTAAGCAGCCCTTGTTCGTGTTTGTATAAGCATAACTTTCATAAATTACCTGCTCAGTAAAAAAAACACTTTTCGTTGCACAAAAAAATCTGGTTTCAAATGTCATCAGCTGCTTTTGACAGTTTTCACCGAACTTGCACTTGCTTAAAAGGAGGTGCAGAAAATGCTGTGCTAAACTGTTCTAGAACAGCTCATTGAACACAAAAAAGATCAGAAAAGAACAGAAAAATTCTCATTGAACACCGAAAGTCTGATCTTTTCTGTCTGAAACTGTTCAAGAACAGGTCATTGAACACTCTTTTTGTGTAGGGGCATACTCGGATCCAGAATCTTCAAAGTCTTGTAAACTTATGGAGTCAGCCTCAGACATGCTTATTCACGTAGGTACAATTTCTATGTCTAGCTAATACATTTTCAATTTGGATAAATATCCTTCAATAAATTTTACGAACTTACCTTTGACAAACAAGGGAATTTATTTAAAAATGAACAACTTTTTTTTAACGAGAACAACTAGTAAAAAATAAAGTATCAAGCGTGTCTACATCAAAACAAGAGTTGCATGAACTAAAAGCGGAGAGGCAAAGAATTATCCAATAAATTATTTTCAAATAAACAAGAATTTCATGGCCTACTCAATCGTTTCGATTTGTGATGCACCATTTACATACTTTTAAATACCTACTGGGTAACTAGATTTATTTTCAATACCTATACTCTTAAAATGTAGAATGCGTTTTTGGCCTAACCCACACAAATGTTTAAATTCTACAATTCAATGTGGCCTAAGCAGCTTAGGCCATTTTGGCATCTAACAATTTTTGAATTTCATATAGAGACGAAAAACAGTTTTCCCCATAAAAATTCACCTAGTTTATACGATATCACAGGGAGTTTGTTTTTATACATATATTTCAAAAGATTTCGGTTCGATCTGCATACTCAGTATGATTTTTTTGAAAATGAGGGTTAGGCCGTTTTGGCGCTGAGCTTTTTTATTAGTTGGCATGTAAATATTTCAGGCATGTTGTTTCAGATTGGCATCCCACTAGGACCATCTGTCTTATTAGAAATATACAATTTAACAGACCCAACTTGACCCTTACATTAAACTGTCCTATTTTGTTCTTTCGTCGTGAAATTAATCTATGTAGGTACTCTTAAGTCAATTCTTTATTCATTCATCACTGGGTAAACTATATACCCAATGATAAACGAATAAAGAAGCAAATAATGTAGACGGGTAAATTTAAATCGTAGCTTCCATTGGTGTGGAAATTTATTAACTGAATTACTTATTCTCCACCTTGAAGACTACCTTTCGTTTATAGGCAATAGGTATATACAAATAGAGCCAAGTATAATTGGTGAACGCCAGTGAAATTTATACCGCATTAGTTCTTTAAACACAAAATAAACGAATAAATTCGTTAAAAGTTTTGGAATCTGGACTTCTGAGTAAAAGCGATTTGCCTTTGTGTAAATGTACATGTTCATTAAGCTAGGCATCCAACACAGAACACAATGAAATGTAAGCAAACACAAAGTATAAAGTTATGAACACAGTCGAAAGCCAGTAGCGCTAAGGTATAACAAAGCATTTATCACATTCACGGCGAATAAGCAGCTCAACAAATTGAATACCTACCCTACTCTTTCACTAACCTGGAACACTAGAAACCCCCACACCTCAACTTCAACTGTATTCACAAACAATCAACGCCCATCCATCTCCCCATTACAGTGGATGAACATCCATCAACAATGTAAACAAAAAGCATTCAGGTGAACAAAAGCCAAAAACACCTAACACCAATCGCTCCCTGTGATGTTTTAGAAAGGCAATACAATGATTTTCTCCTTCAGACTCGTAATCTTATCCTTAATAACCAGAGTGTGCCTTTGAATGCAAAAGATTTGTAAGTACACACAACGAGTTGGTTGCCTTTTGCCTATGTATGTAGGTATGTATTTGTTTACAGCGTGGCTTTTAGCGATTAAGAATGGTATTTCCTCCATCTGCAAATAATTTTCAGAACAATTAAGCGTATTCAAATATCCTTGAATTGCCCTTTGACAGCACGAGATTTTTACTTTCCTGATTTTAAAACAAAGATCCTAGTTACTTAATCTGCTACCACTTTTAGGTTTTAGCACCTCGTACATTTTCGTCTTATTTTTTTTTTTTAATTTGTTTTGTGAGCAGCCTGGTTGTTCAGAAAGCATTTATTGCTGGACTTGACACCAATTCAAAATTATTCTCCTTAGTTTTAAGTTTGAGTGTTGTTGCCGAGGGCTTATAGGTAAGTCTTTTGTATTCCACACTAATTTTATAAATGCGAAAGTCAGATAGCTTGTTTGTTTTGCTATACGCTTTTACCCTCAAACCTATTTTGAAAATTCTCACCTATATTTTATTCCCTTATTCTCATGGGAACGGGAACTATGAGAGTTGCGGGCACTCTTTCCCCCCGACAAAGGTGTCTGTAAGATTCTAATGTCTTATACATATGCGTTGTTTGTTTTATTTTAAAGCGAACCCATGGTGAATGACGGCACATTTTCTAAAAGAAAGAAATGAGGTATCATAATACATCTGTGTGAAGTGAAGTTCTTTATGCAATTCAGCATTTGCTCCCCTTTTAAAATCCCTCTTTTTTTGACAAGCTGAAACTCATTTACTTTCAACGAAAGGTTTTGTCACGAAGCGTTGAAAAAATTCTCAAAGTGTCCTACTTCGGTTGTGAGTTGTGACTTTTGACATACAAAACAAATCATTAAAAAAAAAAAAATGGTAAAAAAAAATATTTTAGGGTAGTTTTTTTTTTTTTGACGAGAGCAAGTAAGGAGCATCTATAAAGCCAGCCAAAAGCTGATGGAAAAATACTAGGTCAAAGTTGATACGTCTTTGACTAAGGGTTTGCAATTGCAAAAGTTGAATTCAATGTTCATAAGGAGGTAGATTTAATAGATCCTCCCAAGGAAGACCCTTTAAAGCAAAACGTATAAATTTGTATTGTACTATGCCTCAATACGATATTTATGAATTTCATATAGGGGAGACCATACTTGTGAGGCGTACTCGAGATGAGGGTGAACTTAGCAGTTATACAAAAAAAGTGTTACATAAGCATCATCAAATTCATTCGACCACTTCTTTATGAAACCTAGCATAGAATTTGCTTACCTTACAATTGAGTTTATGTGCTCACTAAATTCAAGGTTAATATTGAAGTAAACACCTAGGTCACGAAAACTTGAGACATTACATAATGAATAACCAGACATTAAACACATAGCCTTACTAGGCTCCCGTTTTTTCGAGAAAGTCATAGTTTGGCACTTCGAGGGGTTGAGATTAAGACCATACTTTTTACACCATGTTCTAAAACTATCGAAGTCTTTTTGAAGAAGTACGCGATCAGAAGTATTAAAATGGATTAAAAAAATAGAAATAATAAGAAGTTTCAATACCTGCAATGTTTCAGGTACTTATTTTAACGACACCAATCACCGATTAATTATTGTAGGGTTAGTAAAAAGCCAAGAACACTATACAGCATCTGTGATAGAAAAATGCCCATTTATTTGAAATCCGTTGAAACCTTCAGGTCAAACATACCATCTTTACCAGAAATAGAGGACAACTGGCTAAGATGGTATTGCCATTTTCAAAGAACAATAGTAGAGATCCAGAAAACCACTTTAAAAAGGCAGTATCGTAACGGATACAAGTATTGGAACCCCCTTCTTTGCATTATTGGAAAAAAAAATTTAAGAAAATTAAAGATACCGTTGTGAAAATATTACAAAAATTAAAATGTTTTCTAAAATTAATAAAAACTTCAAAAATCTAAATTTTCCAAGTGATGATATGCAAGTTTTTTCGAAAGACTTCCAAAATCCAAATTTCGTCAAAATCGCGTCAGCCATTATCGAGAAAGACGTTTTTGAATAATAAAAACGTTCTTACTTTTCCACCTTTTGCCAAACAAAACGGTTTTGCTGGATTGATACACGTGACCATGCCACATAGAGTTGCCATGGGATTTTTTTCTGAACCTGAAACTTTAAGCGTCTGAGCCTTATTTATATACTAACTAGCTGTGCCCGCGACTTCGTCCGCGTGGAATAGTGACTTTCAGCAGCATTTTTAGCTTTTTAGGAAATAAAACTTCTAGCCTTAAAAATGGCGGTATTTCCAAAAAAAAATATTCAACTCCTATTTCAACACCTTGTAGCCCTGTTAAAAATACTTTTGAGACCGTAGTTTTTGAATTCCCATTTCCGTTCCCGTGGGAATATAAGGATAGATATATAGCCTTTATCCTTCCGCATGTTCTAGAATCTAGACCATCTCTGTAGCTAATTTAATAAAATCTGTTTAGCAGTTTGAACGGTAGACATACGAAAAACATACCGACATAGCTACATTCGCATTTTCAGTATTAGTAAAGACTCCCGTTCTCGTGGGAATATGGTGACCGTTTTCGTGGGAATATGTGGATAAGTTAAAGTTAATATTACTCCGGGATTATGGAGCATTCCAACGGTGGAAGAATTTTTGAAATCGGTGCTGTAGTGTAAAAGTTCACGTATTCGTTCCTGCTCCCGTGGGAATATAGGGAAAAAATATATAGTCTATGTCTTTCCTCAGGTTCTGAACAATCTTTGTTTAAAATTTCATTTAAATCGGTTTATTAGTTTGGGCGGGAGATGGTAACATAGAACGACGGACAGACAGAGCTCCTTTCACACATATTATATTAGTAAGGACTCCCGTTCCCGTAGGAATATGTGGATGAATTAAAGTTTATGTTACACAGGGATAGTGTAGCATTGTAGCGGTGGCAGAATTTTTGAAATATAGGGAACCGTAGGAATATGGGGATGAATTAGTTTTTATGTTACTCGGGGATAGCCTAGCATTCTAAGGGTGAAAGAATTTTTGAAATCGGTGCTGTAGTGTCAAAGTTCCCGTATAGGTTCCTGCTCCCGAATTAGTTTTTATGTTACTCGCGGAAAGTGTAGCATTCTAACGGCGGAAGAATTTTTGAAATCGGTGCTGTAGTGTCAAAGTTCCCGTATACGTTCCTGCTCCCGTAGGAATATGGGGATGAAGCATTCTAACAGTGGAAACATTTTTGAAATCGGTGTCGTAGTTTCTAAGTTCTCGTGTACGTTCCCGTTCCCGTGGGAATTGAGGGATAAATTGTAGCCTATGTGTTATTCTGATGTATAAGCTATATTATTGGAAAGTGTAAGTAAAATGCATTCAGTAGTTTTTGCGTGAAAGAGTAACAAACATACATCCACACATACAAACTTTCACGTTTATAATATTAGTAGGATATCAAAATACTGGTTTCAGAGGAAGCTTCATTCTTTTAAACTAAAATGACAAATCAGTGGGAATTAAAGGAATACGGAGAATCAAAACATTTTCTCCTTTTGACGTTCCAGTTATTATTATAAAACTTATATAGTGCAGGTAGGTTCATACTAGAAGTAATGATTTGCTAACATTTTTAAAATGAAAATGAAAGCAAAGAAGCAGTAATAAAGCACCCATATTAATTTTTTTTTATCCTATTTAAATCATTTTCTTATGCTATTGCAAGGATTGCTTTTTAAAATTTATTAAGTTATCTTAAATGGCAATTCCCTTTATGTTGTTAATAGAACTGCAAGTCAGCCCTACAGATAGATCGAATCTCAATTTGAAATCTAAAAAACTAAAACAAACAAACAAAAATATTTTGTGAAATGAGATTTATAATTAAAAAGAACTATCGTTAACCTTTTCTTAATATTGTTAATAAACTATTTGTGTAATTATGACTATTCTGAGTTCGAAAAATAATAATTATTATTATTAGATTATAATCAATCGTTTCAGTATGTGGTTTGTTAAAGAAGCCGGGCTCTTAAAACATTTTTAAGGTTTTCTTATTCTCTGATTCGTTATAAATGGATCTGAAGATATTAACATTAGTTAGTTATATCCGTTAATGTGTCTTGCCTCGATATTTTTCGACCTAAATATTCTATACTTCACTCATAAAAAAAAATATTTCGGGAATACATTCCGTACTTTTTACTTTTGTTTTGAATAAATAATAGATTCAGGTATGATATACAATTTAAATCTTTTTTTTTTTTTTAAATTATATATAGGGTGAAGGTGAATGTTACCTTTGCAAGCACGTCGACCTGAAAGATCTTTTGTGCTGTTCCCTTAGTTTAAAGACACGTATTGTATGGGTTAGTTCATTCGAAGCTGAGGTCGTGTAAGAACCTAAGAATCTTCGAGGAAGAGGTGTTTCAAGGGGACTGGGGAACCCTTTATTGAATATTTTAAGCCTGGATCTAAATTTAAATCTTATTAGAATGTTCTCCTAATCAAAAACTACCGCTATTTTCCAATTTTTTTAGTATTCTTATCAGAAAAGCTTATTTTTTTTTTACTGTTCAGCCATTTTTTTTTTTTTGCATAGTTTAGCTGAATCTAGTGCCATCATAAAGAATATATACCTGCTTCATCAAACTCCAAATAAACCTTCCGTCCTCCTACTGGGGTATGAGATACCCCACACAATATTTAAAACTGTGTAATAACGGTTATAATTTTTTCTCAGACATGTCATGTCTATGTAAATTAAGTTTAACATCTGCTGCAGTATTAAGAAGTCGGTTTGTGCAGTTTAGATTTTTTCCATATATATAATTTTGCTGGGAAATTTGGTGTGGGGTATCATACACCCCAGGGAGATGTTGATGTTAGTATATTTTATTCACATAAATCACAAAATGAGGCAACATCCAGTACAATAGCTCTTTAACCAACAAATTTGGGAAAATACGTCCGTTGTAGCTTCTTTGACAGAAGAAAAGATAAAAATCAAAAAAAATGTGTGCTACATGTCGTCACCTTGCAATGTGCGACGATCATCGCTCAATGAATTGTACACAATGTACAAAATAAAAATATATTTTCTTTGAAAAAATTCCTGTTACCAGCGTTAGCCGCTAACAAGGCTTGGTGACAAAATATTAATTAAAACTACTTCCTACGCATTAGTAACATTTTTCAAAACATATTTAACGTTCTTTTCCCCTTTTTTGTAATGCCTTTTGAAAAAGTGAATTTTTGTAAAACACTTACTAAATTATGCTTTTTTTCTATGAACACAATTTTGAAATATTTTTTTTTGTGGATTATATATTTATTTTGTGCAAGGTGCAACTTATTATAAGAAATTGATATACTAAAATTATAAACAATGAATTAAAAAAATAATTTTATAAAAACATTTTTTTTTTCAAATTATTTATGTTTGGGGTATGTCATACCCCAGTGAGAGGAACTTGTAAAAAAAAATAGGTTGGAGGACTGAGGGCAAAATTTTTACCAAAAATACATTTTTTATATATTTTCAAAACAATTTTTTCCCCTCATTAGTTTTATCTTTAGTTTTATCACATGTTGTTTATATGGCAGAGTATATTTTCCATATTTTTTGTTATGTGGATGGATTATTTTGATCTAAAAATTTTTGAAAATTTTCTTGTTAGAAGTATAGACGACGATAACAGCGTTTTCCCCTCCTTGATGTAACTTTAGTTCAAAAATACAATGGCAGTTCTCCTGCTCCTGAGTTGAACCAGAAGTTAACAATCTTCGGTGGGAAAAGTGCTAGACATTCTGTAATAATGTGCAGTGCAGAGATTATTTATTTTCAAAGCATAGTCTGCAGATGGGGCCTGCTATTTACATCTATTGGTGAAGGTGTGACCGGTTAATAGACCTGTGCTAGTTTTGAAGGTTTTTCTATTGAGGTTCAGTAGGAATTTTGATGTTTTTTCAGTATGTTCTGGCAGAAAGTGTTTTGAACATGTTTGGCAAGATGAGTTGCGCTAAGCTTTATTTGATTCTTCAAATAGGATGTTCTTGGCTGTGTTTTTGCTACCTACACCACATAAGGATTCAGGACCGACGAATGGTTTAGGGCGCATCTTTAGCTAAGATGTCTGCCTTCTAGTTACCATCATAATCTTTGTGTACTGGCGGATGACAGAGTTATTCCTTGTTAGTTCAGAAAGTGACATAATTGTCTCTTGGAATAGTTTGGATCTTATGCTAGGTGAGCTTAGTGCAAATTAAAAATATACTATTTGGATTTTTTTTAAAAACAACTTTATTACAAAACTTGGAAAAACACAAAAAGAACTGCGTGGTCGCAGAATGTGGCAAGAACTGAAGTACCGTCGAAGACTGTACTCTGGCTTTATATACTGTGGACTGAGTGAGTACCTACTGGAGTGGCAGCTTCTTTCCTTATCGCTGCAGTGTATACAGGGTGTCCCGTAATTCGTTTTACATACTTTGGGATATAATTCTTGGTCATATTCTAAGAAAAAAATTGTTATACAGTAAAGTCCGTTTCTCAAGTTTGACATCACTTTTTGACTATTTAAAAAAAGTCTAACTTTGGTGTACCCTAACCTGTGTTAAATTCGATATCTCTGTCAATACAGATGATAGAGACCTTATCTTAGACTTAATTTTTGTAGAAATAACAATCTTTAAGACTGTATTTAAATTGAGCTTTCATAGGTTAAGGGTTGCCAGATTTTCAATTTTAAGTGGTGTCCAAATTTTCTTCCCCAAACAAAGTTTTGACTTTGAGGTCATTTTTTCTCAGAAAATACCTGATAAACATAGAGTTTCTTTATTTTTTACAGATGAACAAAACAATAATAAAAAAAAAACTTAGTAATAAGTGCACTCAAAAACCCATACATTTTATGATACTTGGAAAAAACTAAAACAGGTAAAAATTCTAATTTTGTCTTTTTTACGGTTTTTTATTGCAACAACTTGCAAAGGGAGCAGTTTTCCAAGAACTTTTTGTAGTTTCTTATGTATTTTATACAAATACAATTATAAGAAGTGCTCAAAGTGCCCTCCTTCGTTTTGAACGCATGCCAGAGCCCGTTTTTGGATTTCATTGTGGATGTTTGCTCTCGATAGCTCTTGACTTACTTGTAGTGATCCTTCGGAAATACGTTGTTCTAATTCGGTTAAAGTTGTTATTTCAGAAGAGTAAACAATTTCTTTCATTCGTCCCCATATAAAAAAATTCAGTACAGTGAGATCGGGAGATCTTGCAGGCCAGTGAATTGGTCCATTTCTGCCTATCCATCTACCACCGTATTTTTCATCCAGCCAATCCTTAACTTCACGACCATAGTGGGCGGGAGCACCATCTTGTTTGAAATATGATGAAACTCGCTGATGCAGTGGAACATCCTCCAATAGGCCTGGTAGATCATTTTGTAAAAACTCCAGGTAATTTGTAGAATTAAGTCGGGGTGGTAATTTGAAAGGTCCGATTAATCTATTACCAATTGCACCTGCCCACATATTGACACAAAATCTGCGCTGAAACGATCTTTGCCGTCTTGAATGTGGATTGCTTGAGGCCCATGTATGGAGGTTATGAAAATTCCTGATACCGTCTCTTGTGAACTGGGATTCGTCTGTCCAAAGAATTCTGTTTATAAAGTGATTGTCATCCAAGCTTCTCTCTAGCAACCAGTTAAAAAATTCGATTCTCATTACAAAATCATTCGGAAGTAGTTCCTGTACAGGTATATGGTGATATGGATGCATATTTTCGCCATGCAGTATTCTGGAGATTCTTTGTCTGGAAACATTATACTGTAGAGCCAAGCGTCTTATGCTAGTGGAAGGATCGATTTCAACAGCTGCCAGTATTCTTTCATCAACCGAAACTCTTCTTATGACTCCAGCTCCTGCGTTAGGTCTTTCAGTTAATACTGATCCAGTTTCTCGAAGCCTCCGAAAGGTATTTCCAAAAACATATGGAGAAGGAAGTCGTCTGTTGGGATAAAGTTCCTGGTATCTTCGTTGTGCTCTTCTTGAATTTCCATTGCAAAACCCGTATACGAATAAAATGTCTGCGTATTCTTCTTTCGTAAATGAAGGCATTTCAAAAAATTCTCTGGTCAAACTGCAATCGTGACTTGTTTTGATAAACTGATGAACAAATTTGTTTTCTTATCCTTTTATACGACCCATTGAACATTCATGCCCCAAAAATTTCCCTGAGAAGAGGTAAGTCAATTAGTGTTTTGGTAGCAGGTCAAATACACTTTCAACCCATTTCATCAGTGCAAAGTCATAAAAATTGTCTTAAAACAATCAATTCTTGGAAAACTGCCCCCTTTGCAAGTTGTTGCAATAAAAAACCGTAAAAATTGTCTTAAAAGAATCAATTCTTGGAAAACTGCTCCCTTTGCAAATTGTTACAATAAAAAACCATAAAAAGACAAAATTAGAATTTTTACCTGTTTTAGTTTTTTCCAAGTATCATAAAATGTATGGGTTTTTGAGTGCACTTATTACTAAGTTTTTTTTTTATTATTGTTTTGTTCATCTGTAAAAAATAAAGAAACTCTATGTTTAACAGGTATTTTCTTAGAAAAAATGACCTCAAAGTCAAAACTTTGTTTGGGGAAGAAAATTTGGACACCACTTAAAATTGAAAATCTGGCAACCCTTAACCTATGAAAGCTCAACTTAAATACAGTCTTAAAGATTGTTATTTCTACAAAAATTAAGTCTAAGATAAGGTCTCTATCATCTGTATTGACAGAGATATCGAATTTAACACAGGTTAGGGTACACCAAAGTTAGACTTTTTTTAAATAGTCAAAAAGTGATGTCAAACTTGAGAAACGGACTTTACTGTATAACAATTTTTTTCTTAGAATATGACCAAGAATCATATCCCAAAGTATGTAAAACGAATTACGGGACACCCTGTATAAGGGGTGAATATAAACAATGAAGATATCGTTGCCGGACATGATGATCTTTTAGACGCTGTGTATCGTTTGTTGATACAACGAATTCTTTATCTATCATCTTATCTTTTCGGGTTTTATGGTTTTCTATGATTCATGGATTCATTATCGGGATTTGGGATTTTATGTTATTTTATTACTCTGCATACGGCATACCAGTCATAGTGTGTTAACTTCCCCCTTTGTTAAGAAAATATCGTCCCGATATTTACGGTGATTGCTTCAAAGTATGTACCGATGTCATATTCGTTGACCGTGTAGTGTACGTCTTTAGGAACGTGTTGATTTATCCCGTGGGGTTTTGGTATTATTTTCCGTCTATGGTTGTGTTGTTTTCAAATGTGAGTAAATATGTTCCTATGATGGTTGTGTTTTCTACTTGATGATTTCCAGTGAGAAGAATTGAGCCATCTTTGATAACCTCCAATTGTATGTCTTTTTCTTTGGTTTTGTTGCATAAGGCTCGTTCTTTGCGTAATAGGTCTATTAAACAATTATTATTATCTTTTTGTATTTTACAATAATTTAATCTTAATTCAAATTTACGGCCGATTTCTTCACATTAGTACTAAGGCGGTCTAGTACCCGGTCTAGCAAGACCAGGTACTAGCTCTAATACTTGGTCCTACATAAAACTCTATTTCTTCACATCATTGATACGAGATCTAAATTCATACTGCAGTACTAGTGACTTGATAAGTCTAAAACTGGTCGAATCCTTTTTACGACATTTCATTGACAATTAAAATTATAAATTTGAATTGAACTTCAAATTTCTCGGTTTTTTTTTTGTTAAATTTTGTCGTTACAGTTGGTTTGACTTTTTGAATTGGTTTTTGAGTTGATTAGATATGTATGTGAATACTCTGGTAAGTACGGTCGTATTTATGTATGTATTTTGTTTTTTACAAGGAATAGAATGTATAATTGTATATATACAAAAAGTTTATTTTAAATATACATATGTATACATACATATAGTGCCCTGGGATGGAACAAAGGAATAAAAATCCCGCAAGAAACAAGTCAAGTAACAGAATTGGTAGAAGATACCTTAAACCATGCCCAACTACGTCGTTGGATCCTCTTTTTTAATTTTGGTTAGGCACTTTTATATAACTAGTATTTTTGGTTTTTTTTTATTTTAAATAAAACAACTAAAAATTTTGAGTTTAAGTTTTATTATTGCAATCGTAGGATGATACTTTCTCTGGCAGCACAATTTCTGTTGTTTAGAGTTATTCCGATTGAGGTGGATCTACTTAAAATAGCTCGACATAAACGATCTTCATGCTGAGTTGACTCTTCAGGTGGCTGCGGGACGTTAGCATTGATGCATATACTATGCAATATTGCACAGGAAATCTGCGTTTCCATACACCATACTGCCTCTTAACAACATTTCTGGAACGAATGATTCGCCTCTGGTTATTTTGCATTTGTTGGTTTTGACTCATATCCGGATTGTTAATGGTGTATGTTGTTGCCAAATAATTCGTTTTAGCATAACTATAGAGTCACCAATCAATTTATACATATATGTAGTTTTCAGATTTACCTGCTTCAAATTTGGCTCGCACTTCCGAATGTCAAAAAATGGTTTGATCATGCACAGATCTAGCCCAACGAGCAACAACATTCAATATCTTTAAATCGGTCGACGATATTGTTTGCACATTTAAGGAAAACCAACATTTGCGGTTACGAAACCCTTAACTCTGTTTAAAATAGCTCAGCCGTATTATTACTACTAACTAATTATAACTATAACATGGGTGCAGTCAATGGCCCTAATTGTTCGTGGGAACTGGGCAATCCTGCAAAATTCAGATGAGGTTCTCTGCTGTTCTGTGAATATTGCGGGCATTTTCACAATCTGGTTAAAAAAATGTCTTATTAATGCCATACAGACTTTTAGTAATATGCGACAAACGCAAGAGGCCGACACATGCATGAAATCAGCAACTGCTAACTGCATTGATCCACATGCCATGAAACGCAAAGTAACGAGAAGTTAATGTTCCGTTGATATAAAACGAGATCTATGTAAAATCCGGTTCAAAATTAGCTTTAATGCTCTACAAATAATATTTACAATACCGTTTTTGCATGTGTGCTAATTCTTCTGTAGCTAATTGAAGAACAAATTGAAATGTTGGTTTTGTTAATTTAAAAAACCCCAAAAAATAAGTGTACAATACTAAAAGTATAAATTAATTCCAATAAAAGGAAACATATTCAAAAAATCATACCCAATCGATTCAAAGCAAAAAACTTTAAAATTTTTCTCTTACGAAACGACTTGATTTTGTATGCTAGACCCCCAACTTTTTGGTTCTAATTTTGGTCTGGTTTGAACTTGTGTGTTTATGTTTTGTCAAGAAATGAGTTGATACTCATTTGAGTACTAATGACTGGTATAATAATATGTTTTTTGTTGTTTTTGAAGAGCTAGCTAATACCGGGTCCTAAGTAGTACTCGGTTTCAAACTGACAGAACTTATTTAAATTTTTGATGTGAAGAAATGAGTTGATACCGATTTGTTTGTTATTTTTAGGACTAGTACCAGATCTATCGTTAGTTCTGTGTGAAGAAATTGGCCGTTAATGTTTTTGTAGGTATTACCACATTTAGCTATTTCTTTGTTAAAATTATTAATTTGCCGTCAGGCCGGCTTAGTACTCTTGTTTCATAAAGTTTACAGTTCTTGTATAAAATCGGATACTCGACCATGATAGCAATTACATTATCATTTTGAACAATTTTTAATTTAGATACCTATATCAATAAGTTCTTTAATAGTTAATTCTGTTTTTTCATTTCCAATTATTTTACTGATTTCTTTATGATTTAAAATGGTTGGATTAAGTATTCCAAGCTTTGCTAAGGTGACAGTAGTTATTATGTTTTGTAATTCTAAAATAATTAACTTACACTTATCAGCTATGAGATCATCTTTAATGTCTCTTTTAACATTTTTAATAGCGTCAAATATTTTTGTAATGAACTGTTTATTATTATTAAGTATTAAATCATTAATTTTATTTTCTAGGATTACTTTATCATCGTGACCTGTTATTTAAAAAAAAAAATTCAAGTTATCCTTATGGACTATTTTATCGTTGTTTAGTTTTACTTTATTTCCTAAATCTTCCTTTACTATTCTCTTTTTAAACCTAGGCTGCAACTTGTTCCTTACTGTAGGATCTTTTTGGTATACTACCTCCTTGGGTTTTATGTTTTTGGTTTTCCTATTTCTATTATTATGTTCTATCATTTTGTCTTGAGCGATAGTTAGTTTTAGAGGAGTGTCTTCGTGAAACGTTTTAATGAACAGAATGTCCATAGGTTTTTTCTGGGTTACAGAGTGAATTATTGAATTGTATTCTTTTGCCGCTCTTAAGAATATTTCAACAGGTTCAAGTAATGAGTGTTCTGCTTTTAGACATCTCGCTATTTCTTGTAGTGTACTGTGTACTCGTTCGACTTGTCCGTTGGACGTACTGTGGTTTGTCGTTACATGGTATAATGTTATGTTGGATCTTTCCATAAGACTCTTGAAGACTGAGGATGTGAATGCTAGGTCTTGGCCACATGTTATATGTTTGCATGCTGGAAATATTTGCAATAGTTCCAAAACTTTGTTTGACATCTCTTGTCTACTATCAATATGTTTTATAATTAGGAATTTTGAGTATGCGTCTATACATGTGAGAAATTTTTGCTTTTCTGCGAACATTACATCAATGTGAATTGATTCTCCCTCTTTTTTCGGAATTGGTGCCTCACCAATGGGTTGAAGGGTGGGGTGTCTATTATATTTATTTATATTACATACCTAACAGTTTTTTATGAATTGTAAGAATTCATCTTGCATTTTGGGCCAATAATACTGCTCTAGAATCTGTTTAACATTCTCTCGGGCATTTCTGTGTGCTCGGTTATGAGTTTGTTTTATGATATCTATTTGATCATCTTTGTTTGTAATATCATGGGCAAAATACTTTGTTCTGATGAACTTGTTTTTAAAATTTTCTTTTAAGATACCTTTTATTTCAAAAATAACCTCAGAAGTTGTGTATAATAGCGTTTTTCATTGAAATCCAAAAGAACTACTCTCAAATGTAGAACTACTCTTTTCAATGAAACATTTTTCAACAGTTTTGTCGTAGTATAGATGACAATTGTCAGGAATAGCATTGGGTGCATTCACTTATGTAGTCACTATGGAGTCAAAATTCAATTAGTTTTGTGAATGCAAAATTGAACTACAAACACAGTAAATCCTTTTTTGTTTGTAATCTTTCGTATTTTTTCCGAACAGCCGATTGTGAAACGTCGTAATGATTCTAAATTAACTTTATATCTGAAATTTTTACATTACGTGGGGTGAAAAATTTTCAACTCATTTCGCAGTTGTTTCTTATGACTTGATTACGTAGCTACTAAAGCAGTGAATGCGCCCACTTGCCCACTTTCAATCTTTTTTTTTAACTCCATGTAGGTGATAGATGGAAAGGGATGACGACGAAGTAGATGACAACAAATAATGCAGTGAACTAACAAATTCTAAATTATTTACATATTTCTGCACTCATATTCAATTACTTTCGTTTTTCTTTTCAATTTTAATAATCACCAAACAAATTTCACAACATTTTTTTTCCATTTGACGTTTGATAAAACATATGTTTTTACATTTTCAGAGTAGATCTCCCAACCGATTAGGAGTAGATCTTTGGCGTTTAGAGTAACTCCAGAACTACTCTTTTTTTCAATGAAACATTAAAAATGGAAAAAGAGTAGATCTTTTCACAAAAGGAGTAACTCTTTTTGTCAATGAAAAACGATATAAGGCTACTATGCCGTCTTGTAAGTATTCTTTAAATATAGGGATTATGTCTTTAGGGTCTTCGTAGGTTATCAAATGTCGTTTCCTATTGGGAAATGGACTTAATTGATCATGTATCGTATGGATGCCTCTATTTATTACAACTTGTTGGCTATATTGATTTACTGGTCTGTCTATGAAATCTATGTCATTTTCTTCGCTACTTTCGGCTGAGTGTATTGTGTTTGCATCATCAGATATCTGATTTAAGTTTTGTCTTGACAGAGCGTCAGCGACTACGTTGGTATGACCTGGTTTATAGATCATTTTAGGTGCATGTTCTTCTAAGAGAGCATGCCATCTCTTCATTTTAGTGTTTGGATTCTTTGGTGAAACTGCAAAAGTGAGTGGTTGGCGATCCGTGTGGATCTCTAGGTTTGTGACACCATATAAATAATTTCTCAAATTCTTCAAACCGTAAACGATTGCAAAGAGTTCTTTTTCGTTTGCGGCGTAATTTCGTTCTGATTTGCCGAGAGTTTTTGATATAAATGTTATAGGTTTGTTGTCCTGTGATAGGACTGCCCCAACTGCGTCATCTGATGCGTCAGTGGTTAAAACAAATTTCTTTGAGAAATCCGGTTGTGTAAGTTCAACTTCTGTGAGTAAGTGGTCTTTTAATGTTTGAAAAGCTATTTTAGCTTCTTGGTCTAGTTCGATGTCCGTCTTCGTTCTGAAGGTATTTTGTCAGTGGTTTCGCAACTTTTGCGTAGTTTTGGATAAACTTTCGGTAGTATCCAATCATTCCTAGAAATGATCTTAACTGCCTTAACGTTTTAGGTTCGGGATATTCCTTTATAGTTTGTGTCTTATCGGGATTTGTCTTTATGACATTATGTCCAATGACATAGCCTAAAAAGTTTACTTTCTCTTCGTAGAGAGTAGATTTTTCTATTGAAACCTTCATATTAGCTTCTTTCAGTACCTGAATAATTGCTTCAAGATGTCTGGTATGTTCTTGAATTGAGCGCGAATAGATAATTATGTCATCTATGTAAACATGGCATATTTTTCCTATATAAGGTCTGAGAATATTATCCATTGCACGTTGAAATATTGAAGGAGCATTCTTCAATCCAAAGGGCAATCGTGTGTATTCATATTTTCCATTGTTAACAGAAAAACTAGTTTTTTCTATGTCTTCAGGTTTCATTTTGATTTGGTGAAAGCCTGATTCTAGATCTAGGGTAGAAAAGTATTTGGCTTTTCCTAAGTTCGATAGGATGACATTAGTATCCGGTATAGGGTACTTGTCAGAAATAGTGTTTTCATTTAGTTTTTTATAGTCGATTTTTTGGAGTTCCATCTTCGTTTGTACCCTTTTTTGGCACAACCCATACAGGACTATTATACGGTGATTTAGAAGGTCTGATAATTCCTTCTTCTAACATTTTCTGAACTTCTTTATTCACAAAGTTATTTGCAGATAAGGGATAGGGGTATTGTTTACTCCAGATAGGTTTGTCATTGGTCGTACGGATTTCCGCCATGACATCTGTTCTGAAGGGAAGAGTTAGGTTAATGTCGCTATGGATACTTTTAATTTTCTCCATCATTGCAACCCTCAATTGCTCTGCGTTTTCTTCCTGAATGTTGTTGATGACTTCGTTGTCATCAAAATAAATTTAACCCGACTTAATAAATTTGCTCCTATTAGAGCTTCGTATTCTAAATTTTCTAAAACATAAAACCTTGCTGTTGTATCAAATATAAATGCTTCGTGGCATTTGTTTATTATAAGTTCCCCGTTAACCGTTCGAGCGCGTTTGAGTATTGGTAGAGTGAATGGATCACTCAGTGTACCTGGTTGGCAGTAGTTGCTACTGGCACCGGTATCTATAAGAATTTTAATTTTTTTATTGTTAATTATTCGCCGTGAGTGGGGTAGTCCCACCTTTGCTCTAAAAAATCCTCGTTTTCATTTAAGTTATTCACTCTTTCAACCTTCACCGGAGGTGGTTGAATAGAATGCTGTGCACTTTCTCTTTCTCTTTTAAATACTGGTCTTGTATTATTATTGAATGTATTAAAATTCGGTTTTTGCCAACGCGGCGTATTTGTATTGTAGTTATTGTTACTATGATTGTAATTATTTCCCTGTCTAAAAGGGTTCTGTGTATTAGCTTGCGTGTATGTTTGTTTATAACGGTTTGTATCATCTTTACTGATGGGTTGGTTCGCAGAACTACCAAGAACCATAGGTTCAAAAAGTTGTGGCAATTGCCTGTAATCATTATGCCTTGAATTGTGAAAGGTTTTACCGTTTGGTTGTCTAGATAATCTTAATGTATTCTGATTTCTATTTTCACCAATTTTTGCAAATTGAAGTGCGAAACTAGCTCGAACATTGTTACTCTCTAGTTCCTGCGCCTTAGCGAGTGCGTTGGGCAAATCTGGTGGGTTAAGAGAGAACAATATTTGCGGTAGTTGACCGCTGAGGCCAGTTATGAATATTCTCAAGGCGTTGCGTCTATTCATGGCATTTAATTCGTTTGTGACCGGTGAGTTTGAACCATGGGTCATAATGGTCTTATTCGTTAGCAGGGTCAACTTGCAGTTGATTGCGTTATAGAATTCTAATATACTGGTGGAACCTTGTCTAAGAACACTCAGTTCTTGTTCTATGATGTGCATAGGTCGTTTATCGGCGTATGCAAAATCTAATCTAGCTAATATTGCCTCAAAATTTAATACGGTACCATGATTGGTTAAAACATCATTGGCTGCCTTCGTTATTTTGTTTCTAAAGATAGTTAAGGCTGCAAAATACCTTTTGCTTCCTATTTTATACAATTTGATTGAGTTTAATGCGGCTTCCCTCCAACTTACGTATGAGGTTTGAGTGCCGTCGAAATCGCGTAAGGATTTTATTATGTCAAGAGTCTCATCACACTCGATAGATGAGTTTATCGTCTGTGTTTCGTATAGTCCGGGATCCCTGGTCCAATTTTTTTCGTGACTACTATCAAGCTAATTTTCCCTGAGTGGCTTTATTTTGTTGAGACGCCCAACAATTTTCTAACGAAAACTTTCGACTGTGGTAGCTAACAGAGGTAGAAAGGGTGAAATATGTCGATTTCATGATACTAAAAAATTTATTAGTAACAGTTTCTTTCTTAGTTAAGCTTCAAGATAATTATCTGAATTACGAAAAAAAATATTTGTCCTACAAATTGTATGGTTTGATCTTAAGAGTCCCCTTCCTCAAACATGTATCGATTACGAGGTCAAAAAAAGTGATTACTAACAAGCTGATTTTTTCGTTTTTACTTATTTAATATTTATATAATCTAACAGTCGGATTGTCCTACAAATTCCGTGGTACGTTTTTTCAGTCCTACGCTCAGAAAATGTCAATACCACCAGATTATAATTTTCATTACTAACTGTAGGACAAAAATATTACATTATAGGTTAGTGTGTTATCTGCCCAATTCAAACAATGTCCTACAAGAAAACAGGTATGCATCGCTAGTCCGACAAGAATTGTTATTTTTTTGTTTGTTTATTTGTAACATATGGTACAAGAAAAAATCTTGCTCTAGTTTTAAATATTTAGCTTTATTTTTTAGTAAATTAAGCACAGAGATTTCGGTATTTCTAAAAAAAAATAATCCTCCTCAGATTCATCCGACAACCTTTCGCTGCTATCGCTACTATCGCAACTATCGCTGTCATCGGCATCTACTTCACTTCCTTCATTCGTGATATCTGACTCTGTAATAACATAAAAAAATTAAGTAAATCATAATATAATAATAAATAGTCAATCATAAAATAAAAATTGTATAAATAGGGTACCTTGAATGTCGGAAGATATTTCTTCAAAAGATGGACTTTGGGGAACATCAAACCAATAATATTCATATTTGCCATCAATTATTGTCCATCCAAAATTTTCTGGCAATTTTTCCGTTGGGCACCGCATGTGTGCATTACACCATACATTGCAGATAAATACAGTTCTTTTAATTTGTTGCAACAATTCTTGTTTTGTTGGTGGCAAACTGGAAGGATCATATCCTACGATTTTTTGTTTTAAAATATCTTCGTTTTCATTTTTTGATTTATATCCTTTCTCAAATAACTCATACCGTCCTTTGTTAATATCATTTTTTGTTTTTAATGAATAAACTCTGCATACATACTCTTCGATAATTTGAAATACATACTTCATTCGATGTTGTTAATGCTGTAGTTTCAATTCGTAGGAGTTTAATAGTTTAATAGTGAAAGGTTTCTTTTTTCCTTTACGAAAAAAAGCAGGATTATAATCATTTCCTGTAAATATATGGCATATAGCGAATGAACAAGATAATTGATCCCCAAGTTTTTCATAAATTTCATTTATGTTTAAGTACAGTTTTTTTTTACTCGTGCTTAAATTAATTATTATTTGAATTTGATCTTTTAAATACTTAAAGTTTGCCAACATTATTATTGGTATATCAGAATCTGTACAATGAATCTGCACCAGTGGCGTGGCGTCCATATAACTCGATTCCTATCGTCTTACCTTTTAAAATTTGTCCCTCGTTCATAGAAAAAAACCAGCAACATAAGTCTACAACTAAGCAGTCAACAGCCTTTCTTTGCCCATACACACAATGTTCTTTAAGCACTTTTAAATTTGCGAGATACACACACAATACACAAAGCATACACAAAACACAAGGCATTGAAAATCGCCGCGCAGAACATATTTTGTGTTTCTCCCTGTCTTTCCTACGAGCTACGATATACTTCCACCCCGGTGCCATCCCTTTTGAATACACGTTTACCATTGTATATGGAATCTATAGTACTATCGAAAACAAAAACGGTCGCTCAAAGCCATCTATTGATCCGCCGGCGCTCTAGAAATTACAGGGGAATGTTAGTAAGAAAAAGTAAGACGATAATTTTCGTCTTATAGTGCAATGTCTGCTTGGAGAAAATAATACAGTTTTCGCCTTAGAGTAATGTACGGCGAATTCGGTTTTTTTCTACTGATCATTGTTTTGGATTATATGCAAGTTTAAAGTGAATTTTAAGTACCTATCGTGCATTTTTTTATGCTTTAAGCTCATTGTGAATTTTAAACTAAATGACAGTATAAAAAAATTGGCTTCGATTAATCCACGTTAGGAATTTAAGGTACCTTCTATTTATTCCTTATTAATTTGTGTAAGTGATTCATTTTTCTCGACTTACCATTTGAAAATATCCACGCCACGCAACTGATCTGCACACTATAATTAGTATTAAGTTGAAAAATGTGGTATACAATTTTGGTATCAGCTTCTTCATGATAACAAGAGAGGTAATAGTCAATGACTCTTATTATTTTATTTTCACTAGACAGCTCGTAAGTGTAACATTGCTCATAATTAAGTTTAACAGTCTTTCCGATGATCAATGCAATAAATTCGTCCCTTGTCCAATCTTCAATTAAAAATTCTACAAATTGTTTTTTAAAGTTGTTGCTCTTTAATAATTTGCAAAAATCTGCAGGACAATTCGAGTCTTTACGTATAACGTCATACTGTGTGTCCTCTTCACCTCTCAAATCATGTTCAAAATCTTTAATACTAGGTTTTTTGTACTTGTTAAGTGGAATCTATCAAAAAGTCAAAATTTTTTTTGTCACGCTTGAAAAATAAATTGATTTTTTATTTCATGAATTTCAAATACATATGTATATATTCAATTTGAGCACCGCTATAGCGTAGCGCGTTATTTTTTACATCATGCATATGTACTACTACTTTTGGGCGTAGTAGGACTGAAAAAACGTTCCACGGAATTTGTAGGACAATCTGACTGTTAGATTATATAAATATTAAATAAGTAAAAACGAAAAAATCAGCTTGTTAGTAATCACTTTTTTTGACCTCGTAATCGATACATGTTTGAGGAAGGGGACTCTTAAGATCAAACCATACAATTTGTAGGACAAATATTTTTTTACGCAATTCAGATAATTATCTTGAAGTTTAACTAAGAAAGAAACTGTTACTAATAAATTTTTTAGTATCATGAAATCGACATATTTCACTCTTGCTACCTCTGTTAGCTACCACAGTCGAAAGTTTTCGTTAGAAAATTGTTGGGCGTCTCATCGAAACGATGCTATTCACGAAGATTCAGCCTGATAATAATAATTTTTACATCATGCATATGTACTACTACTTTTGGGCGTAGGACTGAAAAAACGTACCACGGAATTTGTAGGACAATCCGATTGTTAGATTATACAGGGTGTCCCGTAATTCGTTTTACATACTTTGGGATATGATTTTTGGTCATATTCTAACAAAAAAATTGTTATACAGTAAAGTCCGTTTCTCAAGTTTGACATCACTTTTTGACAATTTAAAAAAAGGCTAACTTTGGTGTACCCTGACCTTTGTTAAATTCGATATCTCTGTCGAAACTGATGATAGGAACCTAATCTTAGACTCAATTTTTTGTAGAAATAACAACCTTTAAGACTGTATTTAAATTAGGCTTCCATAGGTTTAGGGTTGCCAGATTTTCAATTTTAAGTGGTGTTCAAATTTTCTTCCCAAAACAAAGTTTTGACTTTGAGGTCATTTTTTTGGAGAAAAGGCCTGATAAACATAGAGTTTCTTTATTTTTTACAGATGAACAAAACAATAATAAAGAAAAAACTCTGCATTAAGTTAACTCAAAAACCCATACATTTTATGATACTAAGAAAAATACGAAATGGGAAAAATTTAAAAAAAAATAAAAAAAAGTTCTTGCTTTGAGGTTTGTTTGAATAAAACAATAATATGATCACTTTTAGTAGTTTTTTTATGTATTTAATACAAATACAATTATAACAAGTGCTCAAAGCGCCCTCCTTCGTTTTGAATCCATGCCAGAGCCCGTTTTTGGATTTCATTGTGGATGTTTGCTTTAAATTTGGGGTATGAATGTTCAATAGGTAAATAAGTCGTATAAAAGAATAAGAAAACAAATTTGTTCATTAGTTTGTCAAATTAAGTCACGATTGCAGTTTGATCAGAGAGTTTTTTGAAATGCTTTCATTTACGAGAGAAGAATACGCAGACATTTTTTTTCTTATATGAGTTTTTAAATGGAAATTGAAGAAAAGCACAACAAAGGATACCAGGAACATTATACTAACTGAAAATCTGGCAACCCTTAGCCTATAGCAGTCAAATTTAAATACAGTTTCAAAGATTACAAGACTACAAGTAAGACAAGAGTTATCGACAGCAAACACCCACAATGAAATCCAAAAACGGGCTCTGGCACAGATTCAAAACGAAGGAGGGCGCTTTGAGCACTTGTTATAATTTTATTTGTATTAAATACATAAAAAAAACTACTAAAAAAGATCATATTATTGTTTTATTCAAACAAACCTCAAAGCAAGAACTTTTTTTTATTTTTTTTTTTATTTTTGCCATTTCGTATTTTTCTTAGTATCATAAAATGTATGGGTTTTGAGTTAACTTCATGTTGAGTTTTTTCTTTATTATTGTTTTGTTCATCTGTAAAAAATAAAGAAACTCTATGTTTATCAGGCCTTTTCTCAAAAAAATGACCTCAAAGTCAAAACTTTGTTTTGGGAAGAAAATTTGAACACCACTTACAATTGAAAATCTGGCAACCCTAAACCTATGGAAGCCTAATTTAAATACAGTCTTAAAGGTTGTTATTTCTACAAAAAATTGAGTCTAAGATTAGGTCTCTATCATCTGTATTGACAGAGATATCGAATTTAACACAGGTCAGGGTACACCAAAGTTAGCCTTTTTTTAAATTGTCAAAAAGTGATGTCAAACTTGAGAAACGGACTTTACTGTAAAACAATTTTTTTCTTAGAATATGACCAAGAATCATATCCCAAAGTATGTAAAACGAATTACGGGACACCCTGTATAAATATTAAATAAGTAAAAACGAAAAAATCAGCTTGATAGTAATCACTTTTTTTGACCTCGTAATCGATACATGTTTGAGGAAGGGGACTCTTAAGATCAAACCATACAATTTGTAGGACAAATATTTTTTTACGTAACTCAGATAATTATCTTGAAGCTTAACTAAGAAAGAAACTGTTACTAATAAATTTTTTAGTATCATGAAATCGACATATTTCACCCTTTCTACCTCTGTTAGCTACCACAGTCGAAAGTTTTCGTTAGAAAATTGTTGGGCGTCTCAACAAAATAAAGCCACTCAGGGAAAATTAGCTTGATAGTAGTCACAAAAAAAATTGGACCAGGGATCCCGGACTAGTACTCTGTCACGTCTAAGGCTAGGCCCTTGTCAAAAATTAACTTTTGTAATCTTTCGATTTCCTGCGCGTATAAGGCATGTTGCTCGTGTAGAGCTTCCTCAAATTTCAAGTTGTTTGAAATTAAAGCTTGTGAAATAAGATTGTTCACTGTTTCTTGGTTCATTTTTATCTATTTTTGTTTTTTTTTTGATCATGTTACACAGTTATGAAAAAAAAAATTTAATTTAAAAATAAAAGAAAGAGAGGTATGTAATAATAAATAAAAAAAAAAAAAAATAATAATTAATCAAAATAATACTCTTAAAATTACTTTTTCTTTCGAAGCTTCGTGTTTCCGGACTGCTGGCTGGTGATACTGCTTCTACTTGTTGTTACTGCTACTTTCCCTTGTCTGTGCAAGGTACTTTGGCTGGTTATTCTTTTGGCACAGGATATCACACACTGATTTTACTTTTTATTTTTAAATCATTTAGCGCGTGAGGATCCCGGTTGAGCCCCCAATTAAAAATATACTATTTGGATTTTTTTTAAAAACAACTTTATTACAAAACTTGGAAAAACACAAAAAGAACTGCGTGGTCGCAGAATGTGGCAAGAACTGAAGTACCGTCGAATTTTTTTTTTTTAGCATTAGCATTAATTTTTATTGAACTTAGTATATTATATGTACAATTTGATTAGATCTACTTAAAGTTAACAATGTGGGTATTTATATGTTGTTGGCACAGAGGGGGCCTAACGTTCTTACATTGACTAAGATAAAAAAAAAAAATAATTAAAATTAATTGTTGCTGTGGTTGGTTAATTTCCTCGTCTGTCGTTTTCTTCTCTCGGATTGTTCAAGTCCGGTTGTCACTGTGTTTTGATGGGGAGGGGTGAGGGTGGGAGGTTGGTGGCTCCTAGCCACGGTGGTATGCTGACCCTGGGTCAGCATAGAAGTTGATGTTCACTTCATCACTTGTAGGGATAAGATCCTCATCCAGAAGTTCCATTGCTAGAAGGTACCGCGGGCTGGGATGTCTTGGCTGGCTTATGATGCTCCTTATTAGGGGATTCGGGTGGTCGGTCATGTTTCGCAGACATCTACGGCTGGAGTCGATGAGGTACCTGTCTAGTTGTACTATTTTCGCTTCTTCGTAGATTCTCCTGTTGCTGACGTGCTTCCTTCGTGTCTTGTCATAATGTAGTCCTGTGCAGATCCGCAGAATCTTCCGCTCGAGAACTGCCAGTTTGTTCATGTGGGTTTTTGTTGCCGTGTACCAAGTAGGGAAACAGTACGTGATCACAGGCCGAATGAGCTGCTTGTAGAGAAGTAGTTTCGTCTTCTGGCTTAGCCCGTTGTTCTTTCGCATTAGTGGATGGATGCGGTGAAAGGCGAAGTTGGCTTTCCTTAGTACAGCAGCTGCATGCGGGTTGAACCTGTGTAATTCGTTGAACTGTACTCCCAGGTACTTCACATTGTTTTTGGCCGTTAGTTGAGTACCATCGAGTAAGGAGATCTTGGAACTTCTACACTTGTTGGCTGAGCGGGTTCTTGCGTACCCGGGTCTGGTGCATGGTCGTCTAAAGAATATTAGCTCAGATTTGGCTGAGTTTACTTTGAAGCCCCAATGCTGGTAGTACTCGCAAAGCTGTCTAACGTGGGCTTCAACTCTTCTGGCAGCAAATACCGGGGACATGGACTTGGCGTATGTGAGGGAGTCATCTGCAAACAGGAGAGTTTGTGCGTCTTCTGGCTGTGGTTGGTCTGATGTGTAGATGTTGAACAAGAACGGTCCTAGCTTGGATCCTTGTGCAACTCCGGCGTTGATTGTCCTTGTTGATGACTGGCAACTTCCTATTTGAACGAAGAATGACCTGCAATGAAGAAAACTGTATATTATTTTGATTAGTGCCTGTGGAAAATTTAGTTGGAAGAGTTTATGCACTAGTCCTTGAATCCAAACACTGTCAAATGCTTTCTCGATATCGAGAAGGCATGCAACAGTGACTTGATGGCAATTCAAGGAAGAGGCAATGTCGTGCTGAAATTTAATAAGAGGATGTAAGGTGGAGTGTTTTTCACGGAAGCCGAACTGTGTGTCTGGTATGATGTTGTTGTTGCTGCAGAAGGATTTCAGCCGTGTCAGTAGAAGCTCCTCTAGTATTTTGCTCATGTTGCTCAAGAGAGAAATGGGTCGGTATCCAGAGACGTCTTTGTTGTTGGATTTCTTTGGGATTGCAACAATCTTCGCTGTTTTCCATTTGTTGGGAAAATAGCAGTTGTTGATGCAATTATTAAGGATAATTGCAAGGAATATCGTCACTGATTGGGGTAGCCTTTTGAGGATGAATGTGGATATCTTGTCCGGTCCTGTTGACTTTTTGGGGCGGCTTCTGTGTAGGAACTGTTGAATTTCTTCAGGAGTGGTGAGCTCAAGGTTGTCTGTTGGATCGCTGGACGGATTATCATCGCTGAATTGGATGGTCTGTTGGGGAGCTTGTGCGAGTTGAACTGAGGAGTTGACTTCTTCCAAAAATGCAGGGTCCAAGGGTGGATTTGGTTTGAAGTGCTCTTCAAAGAAGTCCGCAAATCCTTTGGCCTTATCCGCGTCGGTTGAAGCTTCGCCATGGGCTGTTGTTATGGTTTCCGGCATGGGGGTTTTTTTTCCTATAATCCTGTTGATTTTTTGGAAGGTGTCGGGTCCTGGCTTAATGGATTGAAGCCTGTTTTGAAGAAGAATGTCGTTGTGGTAGTTCACTGCGTTCCTGAACATGATGTTTACGCATCTGAGCTCGCTGGAGACGGCCTGGTAGTTGCTGTTGATATTGTTCATTTCTCGTTGTTGAATACGTTGTAGCAACTTCCTTAAGTGTTGTCTATGGTGGTAAAGTTTCTGGATGTAGTCCGGCAGGTGCTCGTATCTATCCCGGGAGGTTCTTGGCTGCCTTTGCTTCTCCAGCGAAGATTCAATTACGTTTTCCAGATTGTCAATTGCTGAATTAATTTCCTCATTCCGGAGGTTTGTGTTGGTTGGCGGTAGTGTGATACACTCGTCGACGTCTCTTTGGAGTTTAGCAGTGTCTAGCTTTTTGTAGTTGACAAAACCCACCTCTGGTTGGTTCACAGAGATTATCTGGTGCCGGAGGTTGATTGAAAGAAGGACGGCCTCATGATCTGAATCGCTGGTTAATGTCGTGCAAACGAAGTTTCGGAGCTCCGGGAGGATAAATATCAGATTGGATGTTGCGAGGAAGAAGTCGAGCGTCGATGGTGTTCTTGGGAAGGTGGGTTTGGGTTGCGACACTACTACCAGAGAGTGATGGTCAATATTTTCATCCAGCCAATTGACAATTGCGTTCCCGTAACTGTTGTCTTGTGTATCCATCCATCTTCGGTGTCTGGCGTTGAAGTCTCCTCCAATAAGTCCATAGGTGCTTCTGCATAATATCCTGTTCAAGGTATGGAGATCGTCTCTAATATCTGATGCTGTTGCCTTGCATTTGTTGTAGATGCTGATGACTGTAAGCGTCTCATCTGATCCCAGTTGGATTGTGATGGCGGTGACTTCAAAACATCTTAAACCAGTGATGATTACTTCACTGGCACTGCTGGATATTTTGTTGCTTATGAAGACGGCAGTTCCTCTCCTTCCCTCTGTCTTATCTCTCCTGAATGTTTTGTAATTGGCGACGTCAATGTTGTTTCTCTTGGTGACGTTCGTTTCACTTACGAGCGCTAAGTCCGGGCTGTTTTTCTTCATGAACAGGTTGAAGGCTGTTCTCTTTTCCCGGCTGTATAACGAGTTAACGTTATAAGCCACTAAACGCAGTTTGTTGATGCGCACTACGCGCTGCATAGTTGGAATATAAAAGCGGCAAGAGCCACGGACTTGTTTTCTTCGGTCAGTTGATTATAGTTGGAGGAAACAGATTTCTTGGCCTTCTTCATGACTTTCGAAAGATCGGATCCAAATATGCGTTTGACCTCATTTTCCAGGTTGGGTTGCTTTTGTTGCTGTTGGATGACTTTGGTGGGAGCTGGTACCTTCGTTGACGGGGCTGGAGTGTTTCTCGTTTTGGGAGCTGGGTGGTTTCTTGCTGCTGGTGCTGTATTTTTCCTGGCAATATCTGCATAGCTGAACGTCGGTTTGGTGAAGGTGCAGGCTGACCTTGCAACAAATTGTTGCTGCACTTTTTTGCTTTCAAGTGCCTGTTTCCTCTCCGTTTGCTTGGCTTTGAGTACAGGGCATCCTCTGAAGCTGGCTGGGTGTCTTTCGGTCTTGCAGTTCGCGCACCAGACATCTGGACTGGAGACATCCTTGCGTTTGCATTCACCCGGTAGATGGCTGTCCCTGCACTTCACGCAGACGTACTTCATTCCGCAGTTAACAGCAACGTGTCCAAATCGTTGGCAGTTTCTGCATTGTACTACATCGTTCGATTTTAGCTTTTCCCAGTAGACCTTTTGGTTCATCAGCAGCGTTTTGGAGTAGATGTCGGTGATGTCGCAGGTTTTGGTTAGCTCAACCACGAAACAGTTGAACAGCTTGGTTGCAGTCTTCTTCGATTTGAAGATTGAAACATTGATGACTGGCAGTCCTTCGGTTCTAAGTTCCTCTTCGACTTCAATGGCGGTGTAACTGTGATGGATTCCTTTCAACATCATCAAAGTTTTCCTGTCTTCCTTTGGTGTGAAGGAAAGGTTCTGGATCTTCTTTTCCTTGAGGAATGTCCGTATTTCATTGTAGTCCTTACGCCCTGTTGTGTTAATGATTGTTTTGGTGGTGTTCAGGTTTTTCAGTGTGAAGCCAAGTTGTTTTCCTTTGCCGAATCTCCGAATTTCAGCAATGTTTCCCGAGAACACTATTATGGGTGGCATACCGATCTTCTTGGTTGCTTCCTTGGCTGTTCCATTTGTGTTTGTTGATGGTGTGGGGTGATTGTCCGTTGTTGTCTTCTTGTCTGTTCCGTTTGTGCTTGTTGATGTGGTGGGATGATTGTCCGCTGTTGTCATCTTGGCAGAGGTTTTAGCAATTTCCGTGCTTGCCTCATTTTTGTCAGCTTTTTTCTTTTTCGGGACCTTAGTCATGGGTGCCTTCTTAGCCCTTTTCTTTCCAGTTGTCTGCTCTGCTTCGGCTGGGTTGCTGTCAGTGTCTGACATTTCCTGCTCATCTCCTGTTAGGCAGACCATTTCGTCTTCCGCTGGCTGGGTGTCTTGGTAGTCGTCCATGATTTGAACTTGTACTACTGGCTGGGGATTTTGGTAATCGTCCATGAGTTGCACCTGTATTTCCTGAACGAGATTGCTGAGTTGTGGCCTGCTTTCAGGTCCAAGGTCCTCTGCTACTCGCTTCAAAAGAGCTGCAATTGCCAGGTATGCTGTCTCGTGTGTGAATTTTTCCTCCATTGTGTTCATTATTCTGGAAATAAAGAAACAAAGAAAGGATTCCTGGAAATGGTGATTAGTAAAATATTATAATTAGCAATTTCCAAGAAATAGGCTGGTATGTTGTATTTATTGCCCCACACAATATTTTGAGAAAAACCTTGTGCAGGCAAGTTGATGATGATAAGGTGATTAGTCCGTCGGGGGAAATCTAATTTTAATTACCATAGGGTAATTAAAATTAATCGCCTTCCAGAAAATGACCCTTCGGTGATTAGTCGGATTGTCCTTCCAGGTAGCTGGCAGGTAGTCCGGGCTCAATCCGTTTTTGGTGGTTGTTTAAATTATCCGTGCACACGTCCGTGTTGTCTGACTGACTGCGACTGAATGTCTGCTGACACAGTTGCTGCTAACCATTGAAGTACCGTCGAAGACTGTACTCTGGCTTTATATACTGTGGACTGAGTGAGTACCTACTGGAGTGGCAGCTTCTTTCCTTATCGCTGCAGTGTATATAAGGGGTGAATATAAACAATGAAGATATCGTTGCCGGACATGATGATCTTTTAGACGCTGTGTATCGTTTGTTGATACAACGAATTCTTTATCTATCATCTTATCTTTTCGGGTTTTATGGTTTTCTATGATTCATGGATTCATTATCGGGATTTGGGATTTTATGTTATTTTATTACTCTGCATACGGCATACCAGTCATAGTGTGTTAACTTGCATTTAGTGCAGAGTGGCTGTCTGGGAAAACTAATACTGTTTTGGTTTTCGTGTTCGATGAACATATTATTATCTCAATGGCATGGACTTCAACTAGAAAAATGGACGAGCGAAACTTAAAAACAAAACAATCGTAGTGTTTTCGTACAAATGTATTGTAGCAACTCGACGGCAGAAATGATGACAGGAAAGTTTCTGCAACTGCGAAAAGCCTCTGGTTTGGGAGAATCTTTACTGAAAACTTCGTTTTAAGAGAGCCGCTGAAAATGCCGGAACCTGTACCTGTTTCCATTTTTTTGCCGTCAGTGTTCCAGACCATATATCTTGCCTTGAAGGGTGGTTGAGACTTTGTGTTCTCCCAGTCTTCCCTAGGGGGCAGGGCTATGGAGAAGTTCATTTTGAAGTTGTATAAACGGGAATAGTAGCATGCAAGCACACAAAAAAAGTATTGAGTTTTTCTAGACTGTTCATTATCGACAGATGTCCTTTCAGGTTTGGGTACGATGTAATATGTCCTTGATGGAGGAGACGGTGAGTCGCCAGTCTGGCTTTCTTATTTTAATAAAAATCAGTGGTAGTCCTACAATGAAGTTTAGAGCGTGTGTAGGAGTTGTTCGCATGCATCCAGCTTATCTTTGAAGCTTTTCTGTTTTTTGGATTGCTGCATGCCTACGATATTCTCGGTCTGACTACAATCGTATAAAGGCTGTCCATCATTTTAGGTTTAAAACTCAAATTTTTCCCGCTTGTGCTGCGGCAAGTGCATGGGGACTTGGTTACTCTGATAGAAAAACGGCACCCTTTACTCGCTCCAAAAAGCGAGAATAGTCTTTTCCCAAAACTCCGTTTATTCGTCCACTCCACACATCCTTAGAAAAATGTTCTTTAGTTTTGAGTTAAAAAGCATGCTCTAGCATAGCAAAGTTGTATAAAAATAAAAATCTACAGCTCCACCGAAAACCTTGCGATAAGAACTAAGTATAATATAATCATGTACTCGAAGCACAATAAAGCAACATTCAGTTTTACAATGCGCCCATACAATTTTCAAGTGTTTCTCCATATCTTGAATGCAATTTTCAATAGCAAACATTAATATCACTACCGCCATTTAAAAAAGGAATTCGCTATAATTATATTGTTGCTATGTTCGTTCGTGTAAAATGCCATCATCTTCAGTAATACATTTTTTTTAAGCACATGTACAGAAACAATGAATGAGCTTGTAAAGAATCATTGTTTGATTTTCCACTCTAGAACGCCCCGACACACAGCCATGTAGAGCTTGGGAGGTTGTTGATATGTATATATTGTAAATGTACACGTAGTATGCATACATTTTATGCAATGCAATGGTTGAATAAAGGACCAAAGAGCTCCCCACTGTGGATTGCAACAATGAGGAAACCAAATAATAAGTATATGTATATGCATTGTTCGTTGGTTTCTAATCTCGTACATACTTGAATTTTGCTTTTAATGAGAAAACTCTTTCCCACTGCTGTTGCGGCTGTTATGGGAGCTCTAGTTGTTGTACTTTGGTATATACTGCTCCGAGTTTCGCAGAACAGTGTTCTACTTGATTTTCTCCTTTTTTATGGTTTTCGATTAGAAAGAATTCGAGATTTTAATGAGTAAAGCTGGCGTATGTAGATTGTGTTCTTTATACAACCAAAATATCACGAAAAAGAAGAAAGTGAATTGTTAAAAGGTTATATTATTCAGAAACATGGTTTCGGGATTGGTGCCTCGCATTCAGAGCTAGGCCATAAGGTTGAGGCAGTTTTTAAAAAATGAAATAACCAACGTACTTAGAAGCTTGCTTATAGGTTGTCATTATTCCATCCGAACTACAAAGGGCTTTATAAATCATTCCTCCTGTACTTGAAGTTATTCGAACCAGGTGCATGAAATTGAACTTCATCAAAATGGAGAGAAAGAAGTATACTACATTCATACGTCTTTCGTCAAAAGATTGTTTCATTTGCTTCACTTCCAGCGATTGATAGCTATTTCATTATCGTCTCGTTAAAAACTTTTCAGGCTTTTGAAAACATTTTCTTAGTACCTACAATTTAGACGATAGTTGATAGATAATCAACTCAACCCTAGGAGGCATCTTTACTAAAACAACTGTCAGCAGAGGCACATCGCGATATCCCCACTTTTTTGGAAAATAGTCGTCAATGGACATCTAGTGAACTTGGGAGCTGAGGGATTCAAAGTAATCGCATAAGCAAATGACATTGCGGTATCAGGAAAACATGCTCGAATCTTAAAACTGCTAAAGTGAACTGAATGTAATTCCAAGAAAACTCAACTCGTCCTTTTCAGAAGGACAGACAAAACTCCTCAAATATGTTGAGAGCAAATGGAACTAGAGATGGTTCCTGTCAAGGTTTGATCCCCATATTCCCACAGGAACGGGGTTGGGAACGGAAAATTAGAAACTACTCCACAGATTTCAAAAAAAATCTTTCAGCACTAGCGGTGCTACATTATCGGTGCCGTGACATAAGGCCAAGCGACATAAGGCCAAATTTGAATGTTTGGCCTTATGTCACTTTGCGAAAGCGACATAAGGCCAAATTTTAGGAGTTGGCATTATGTCACTTTCCCAAAGCGTCATAAGGCCAATATGGCCTTATGTCACTCAGAACTCAGAAGTGGTTGTACCTGGATTCAAAGAACAAAGTTCATATTCCATAACTTCAAGCAAAAGACGAAAAATAGTTAAATATTCATGTGTATATTGTAAGTATTTTCATAAGTATTTAATTTTATTATTATTAAACAAGAAAGGCATATACATATACAACAAACAACAACATAAAAGCATTCCAATGAAAATAAACGCTAAGTCAAAACAAATCTACAACAATTCAAAAAAGATTTTATACTTTCTAAAATTAACAAAAAATTTGGGTGGTATTCGTCACAATTTGTCTGCAAATTGGAAAGAGAATTGGATTATGATTTTTAATATATAAAAGTGGACAGCAAAAGAATGAAAGTGCAGTCCTCTGTTATGAATTGTATTTCTGATTAAATACATGTGATGCATCTATATATATAAAGTAGGATGTATGTATGTATGTATGTATGTATGTCCGGGGTAAACTCCTAAACCACCCAACGGATTTTTATGAAATTTACAGGGTAGACATAGTTTAGTTCAGAGATGGTTCCTGTCAAGGTTTGATCCCCATATTCCCACAGGAACGGGGTTGGGAACGGAAAATTAGAAACTACTCCACAGATTTCAAAAAAAATCTTTCAGCACTAGCGGTGCTACATTATCGGTGCCGTGACATAAGGCCAAGCGACATAAGGCCAAATTTGAATGTTTGGCCTTATGTCACTTTGCGAAAGCGACATAAGGCCAAATTTTAGGAGTTGGCATTATGTCACTTTCCCAAAGCGTCATAAGGCCAATATGGCCTTATGTCACTCAGAACTCAGAAGTGGTTGTACCTGGATTCAAAGAACAAAGTTCATATTCCATAACTTCAAGCAAAAGACGAAAAATAGTTAAATATTCATGTGTATATTGTAAGTATTTTCATAAGTATTTAATTTTATTATTATTAAACAAGAAAGGCATATACATATACAACAAACAACAACATAAAAGCATTCCAATGAAAATAAACGCTAAGTCAAAACAAATCTACAACAATTCAAAAAAGATTTTATACTTTCTAAAATTAACAAAAAATTTGGGTGGTATTCGTCACAATTTGTCTGCAAATTGGAAAGAGAATTGGATTATGATTTTTAATATATAAAAGTGGACAGCAAAAGAATGAAAGTGCAGTCCTCTGTTATGAATTGTATTTCTGATTAAATACATGTGATGCATTGTTTTATAAAGGAAGATACCTACAGTTATAATTAAAAATGCGAGTGCATAAATACAGAATATTTTTGAGTATCATTGATACAAAGAGATATGTTTTCAATTAGTTAAATCTATATATATAAAGTAGGATGTATGTATGTATGTATGTATGTATGTCCGGGGTAAACTCCTAAACCACCCAACGGATTTTTATGAAATTTACAGGGTAGACATAGTTTAGTTCAGAGATGGTTCCTGTCAAGGTTTGATCCCCATATTCCCACAGGAACGGGGTTGGGAACGGAAAATTAGAAACTACTCCACAGATTTCAAAAAAAATCTTTCAGCACTAGCGGTGCTACATTATCGGTGCCGTGACATAAGGCCAAGCGACATAAGGCCAAATTTGAATGTTTGGCCTTATGTCACTTTGCGAAAGCGACATAAGGCCAAATTTTAGGAGTTGGCATTATGTCACTTTCCCAAAGCGTCATAAGGCCAATATGGCCTTATGTCACTCAGAACTCAGAAGTGGTTGTACCTGGATTCAAAGAACAAAGTTCATATTCCATAACTTCAAGCAAAAGACGAAAAATAGTTAAATATTCATGTGTATATTGTAAGTATTTTCATAAGTATTTAATTTTATTATTATTAAACAAGAAAGGCATATACATATACAACAAACAACAACATAAAAGCATTCCAATGAAAATAAACGCTAAGTCAAAACAAATCTACAACAATTCAAAAAAGATTTTATACTTTCTAAAATTAACAAAAAATTTGGGTGGTATTCGTCACAATTTGTCTGCAAATTGGAAAGAGAATTGGATTATGATTTTTAATATATAAAAGTGGACAGCAAAAGAATGAAAGTGCAGTCCTCTGTTATGAATTGTATTTCTGATTAAATACATGTGATGCATTGTTTTATAAAGGAAGATACCTACAGTTATAATTAAAAATGCGAGTGCATAAATACAGAATATTTTTGAGTATCATTGATAAAAAGAGATATGTTTTCAATTAGTTAAATCTATATATATAAAGTAGGATGTATGTATGTATGTATGTATGTATGTCCGGGGTAAACTCCTAAACCACCCAACGGATTTTTATGAAATTTACAGGGTAGACATAGTTTAGTTCAGAGATGGTTCCTGTCAAGGTTTGATCCCCATATTCCCACAGGAACGGGGTTGGGAACGGAAAATTAGAAACTACTCCACAGATTTCAAAAAAAATCTTTCAGCACTAGCGGTGCTACATTATCGGTGCCGTGACATAAGGCCAAGCGACATAAGGCCAAATTTGAATGTTTGGCCTTATGTCACTTTGCGAAAGCGACATAAGGCCAAATTTTAGGAGTTGGCATTATGTCACTTTCCCAAAGCGTCATAAGGCCAATATGGCCTTATGTCACTCAGAACTCAGAAGTGGTTGTACCTGGATTCAAAGAACAAAGTTCATATTCCATAACTTCAAGCAAAAGACGAAAAATAGTTAAATATTCATGTGTATATTGTAAGTATTTTCATAAGTATTTAATTTTATTATTATTAAACAAGAAAGGCATATACATATACAACAAACAACAACATAAAAGCATTCCAATGAAAATAAACGCTAAGTCAAAACAAATCTACAACAATTCAAAAAAGATTTTATACTTTCTAAAATTAACAAAAAATTTGGGTGGTATTCGTCACAATTTGTCTGCAAATTGGAAAGAGAATTGGATTATGATTTTTAATATATAAAAGTGGACAGCAAAAGAATGAAAGTGCAGTCCTCTGTTATGAATTGTATTTCTGATTAAATACATGTGATGCATCTATATATATAAAGTAGGATGTATGTATGTATGTATGTATGTATGTCCGGGGTAAACTCCTAAACCACCCAACGGATTTTTATGAAATTTACAGGGTAGACATAGTTTAGTTCAGAGATGGTTCCTGTCAAGGTTTGATCCCCATATTCCCACAGGAACGGGGTTGGGAACGGAAAATTAGAAACTACTCCACAGATTTCAAAAAAAATCTTTCAGCACTAGCGGTGCTACATTATCGGTGCCGTGACATAAGGCCAAGCGACATAAGGCCAAATTTGAATGTTTGGCCTTATGTCACTTTGCGAAAGCGACATAAGGCCAAATTTTAGGAGTTGGCATTATGTCACTTTCCCAAAGCGTCATAAGGCCAATATGGCCTTATGTCACTCAGAACTCAGAAGTGGTTGTACCTGGATTCAAAGAACAAAGTTCATATTCCATAACTTCAAGCAAAAGACGAAAAATAGTTAAATATTCATGTGTATATTGTAAGTATTTTCATAAGTATTTAATTTTATTATTATTAAACAAGAAAGGCATATACATATACAACAAACAACAACATAAAAGCATTCCAATGAAAATAAACGCTAAGTCAAAACAAATCTACAACAATTCAAAAAAGATTTTATACTTTGTTCATACGACTCCAGTGTGAACACTGCCTAACTCAAAAATCTAGGCGACCATAGTTCGCCCTCTAAAATAATTTACTCAATGGATAAATCTATTACATTTTTGCCTGAAAAGTGGTTCGTCGCATAGCGACGGGACGGCATTCTACTGTCAACCATCAACCAGCAAGCATCAATTTCTAAATATTTTAATCTGGGGCCTTCTGCCATTTTTTTTTTTCTTCTGTGCTGAGTTGACTTTCTTTACAACACAATTTTACAATTTTCTTCTTCTAAATTTAACCATTTTGCCCTTCTGGCCTAAGTATATCAAATCATATTGTAACTAAAAGTAAAAGTAAAAACGACAATAAAATCCTACGTGTGCAACATATGTATAAAAGGAAAAGGCGTATTTTTTCTCAAACAAGGAATAAGTGTGGTCGATCTCAACATTTGGTCCATCAACCGGATTTTTCGGCGTCAGCGCCTGTCGATCACGCTGCATACGCTGCCACAAGGAGGCACAATTTTTTGCCTTGTGCTCCAAGCACGCTACACCACGCTACACGCCATCAGACCACGCTGCTTGTGAGCCACCCCACGCTGTTCACAACGCCACACCACGCTGCTTGGCAAGCCACACCACGCTGCATAGCACGCTACACCACGCTACACGCCATCCGACCACGCTGCCACAACCAGCGTACAGCCATTTTGTCGTGTGCCTGGCGAATTTTGGGACCACGCCATCCGACCACGCTGCCACAACCAGCGTACAGCCTACAGCCATTTTGTTTTGCGCCTGGCTCCAACAAAAAGTTTTGGGAGATTGCGTCAGCCATATTGCCTGGCTCCAACAAAAGTTTTTTGGAAGACTGCGATAGCCACATTGCCTGGCTCCAACGCTGTTAGTACGCTGCTCGGCCAGTTGGTTGCTGGCGTCAATTTGAACACCAAAGCACGTGACCTGACCAGGAAGGAAGAGTGCCCATGATCATCACGAGACCTGAACCTGACCAGCCTGAAGCGGAGTTCCTGTTTTTGTTTTTTTTGGCATTTTCTAACACCGTGTAAAGGGTAAGTGAAAATTTTTTAATTGGCAATTTTTTAATAAAATAAATAAATTTAAAAAAAATATACATACATTTCAATCTCTGTGTTGCACTTTGACCGTCAAACGCGTCATTCCGTTTTTATATATCGGTATATATTTCGTTTTGGTTGAAGCGGTTCTTGAGATGTTCATCCTTCCATCTCAGTAGTTTTCATTAATTTTTGAAATTTTTAAAGCAACTTCGATAAACGCGATTTGGTGGTGTTCCCCAGTTTTTATTTTTTGGTTTTGTAGGAAATTTTAATAGACTTCCTCGTTGAAGGAGTCTACGTTTTTTATCGCGTGGTAAATTCTTCTTTCGTTCGTGCAGCACACATCGTTCATAACGGTGTATCCAAGCCGGGGTGGTTGGCCCCCAGTAGAATCTTTCAAGCCTGTTGAAGATTCTTGAGCTTTAAAATTTTAATTTTTTTTCGAAATTTTAGAATCTTTCAAGCCTTTTGAAGATTCGTGCGTTTTTTAATTTTTGGCTCTTTGGGATTTTTTTCCCTCTCTCTCGTTCGTGCAGCACACATCGTTCGTAACGGTGTATCCAAGCCGGGGTGGTTGGCCCCCAGTAGAATCTTTCAAGCCTGTTGAAGATTCTTGAGCTTTAAAATTTTAATTTTTTTTTGAAATTTTAGAATCTTTCAAGCCTTTTGAAGATTCGTGCGTTTTTTAATTTTGGCTTCTTTGGGATTTTTTTCCCTCTCTCTCGTTCGTGCAGCACACATCGTCCGTAACGGTGTATCCAAGCCGGGGTGGTTGGCCCCCAGTAGAATCTTTCAAGCCTGTTGAAGATTCTTGAGCTTTAAAATTTTAATTTTTTTTTGAAATTTTTAGAATCTTTCAAACCTTTTGAAGATTCGCGCACTTTAAAATTTTTACTTTTGAAATTTTACTCTCGTTCGTGCCGCACCCACCGTTCGTAACGGTGTATCCAAGCCGGGGTGGTTGGCCCCCAGTAGAATCTTTCAAGCCTGTTGAAGATTCTTGCGCTTTAAATTTTAACTTTTTTTGAAATTTATAGAATCTATCAAGCCGTTTGAAGATTCTAGAGCTTCTAAATTTTGACTTTTTTAATATTCAAATTTAAATTTTGACCTTTTTTGAAATTTTTCTCTCGTTCGTTACGGTGTATTCAAGCCGGGGTGGTTGGCCCCCAGTAGAATCTTTCAAACCTTTTGAAGATTCTTGCGCTTTAAATTTTAACTTTTTTTGAAATTTTTAGAATCTTTCAAACCTTTTGAAGATTCGCGCACTTTAAAATTTTTACTTTTGAAATTTTACTCTCGTTCGTGCCGCACCCACCGTTCGTAACGGTGTATCCAAGCCGGGGTGGTTGGCCCCCAGTAGAATCTTTCAAGCCTGTTGAAGATTCTTGCGCTTTAAATTTTAACTTTTTTTGAAATTTATAGAATCTATCAAGCCGTTTGAAGATTCTAGAGCTTCTAAATTTTGACTTTTTTAATATTCAAATTTAAATTTTGACCTTTTTTGAAATTTTTCTCTCGTTCGTTGCGGTGTATTCAAGCCGGGGTGGTTGGCCCCCAGTAGAATCTGTCAAGCTGTGGAAGATTCTTGCGCTTTAAATTTTAACTTTTTTTGAAATTTATAGAATCTTTCAAACCTTTTGAAGATTATTGCGCTTTAAAATTTTAACTTTTTTTTAAATTTTTAGAATCTTTCAAGCCTTTTGAAGATTCTTGCGCTTTAAATTTTAACTTTTTTTGAAATTTATAGAATCTTTCAAACCTTTTGAAGATTATTGCGCTTTAAAATTTTAACTTTTTTTAAATTTTTAGAATCTTTCAAGCCTTTTGAAGATTCGAACGCGTTTCTTATCGCGTTTTTTGTACCCGTTCTTGCCAAACAACCGTTGGTAACGGTGTATCAAGCCGGGGTGGTTGGCCCCCAGTAGAGTCTTTCCAGCCTTTTGGAGATTCTAGTGCTTTAAATTTTAATTCTTTTTAAAATTTAATCGACTTCCTTCTTCTTCGAAGGAGTCTGCGTTCTCTTTTCATCGAGTTTTTTGTTCTCGTTCATGTCGCACCGTCATGTCGCATGGGTGGTTGGCCCCCCAGTAGAATCTTTCAAGCCTTTTGAAGATTCGGACGCGTTTCTTATCGCGTTTTTTGTACCCGTTCTTGCCAAACAACCATTGGTAACGGTGTATCAAGCCGGGGTGGTTGGCCCCCAGTAGAGTCTTTCAAGCCTTTTGGAGATTCTAGTGCTTTAAATTGTATTCTCTTTTTTTTAAAATTTAATCGACTTCCTTCTTCTTCGAAGGAGTCTGCGTTTTTCCCTTTATCGCGTTTTCTTTATCGCGTTTTCTTCATCGCGTTTTCTTTATCGCGTTTTCTTTATCGCGTGTTTTCTTTATCGCGTGTTTTCTTTATCGCGTTTTCTTCATCGCGTTTTCTTTATTGCGTTTTCTTTATCGCGTGTTTTCTTTATCGCGTTTTCTTTATCGCGTGTTTTCTTTATCGCGTGTTTTCTTTATCGCGTTTTCTTCATCGCGTTTTCTTTATCGCGTTTTTTCTTAATCGCGTTTTCTTTATCGCGTTTTCTTCATCGCGTTTTCTTTATCGCGTTTTCTTTATCGCGTGTTTTCTTTATCGCGTGTTTTCTTTATCGCGTTTTCTTCATCGCGTTTTCTTCATCGCGTTTTCTTAATCGCGTTTTCTTCATCGCGTTTTCTTTATCGCGTTTTCTTTATCGCGTTTTCTTCATCGCGTTTTCTTTATCGCGTTTTTTCTTAATCGCGTTTTCTTTATCGCGTTTTCTTTATCGCGTTTTCTTTATCGCGTTTTCTTCATCGCGTTTTCTTTATCGCGTTTTCTTTATCGCGTGTTTTCTTTATCGCGTGTTTTCTTCATCGCGTTTTCTTAATCGCGTTTTCTTCATCGCGTTTTCTTTATCGCGTTTTCTTAATCGCGTTTTCTTCATCGCGTTTTCTTTATCGCGTTTTGTCCTCGTTTAGGTCGCATGGGTGGTTGGCCCCATGTAGAATCTTTCAAGTCTTTTGAAGATTCTAGTTCTTTCAATTTCCCTTCTGAAATTTAAACGACTTCCTTCTTCTTCGAAGGAGTCCGCGTTTTCTATCGCGTTTCTTTTTTTAAACACATACCTTGGCAAATTTTCGGCAATGTTGATCCCAACGAGACTCTAAACGGTACGGCAGCACAAACTGTGCAACAACTGTTTAAGCGCTCGTCATGCAAATGTCGCCTGTCCAAGTAAATATTCTTAGAACCACTGTAAAATCGGCATCGCTCACTGTTGCATTTAAACGTTAACGAAGACGGAAATAGTAAATTACAGTCCACTAATCTCCTTAGTGCAACTAAAGCTCCTCAAATGTCGTCGTCGTCACAGCCATTCGTGCCTCAAGCGTCGTTTCAAAACTTTCATGTCGGTGCCTCTAAGAAAATATTGCTTGCAACGGTACTAGTTTGCATCGTTGCAAATAGTTCGCGCTCTTATCGACCCTGGTTCCGAAATATCCTTTATCTCAGTGGTAAGACAAAAGCGTTTTGAACTTGCCCATAACCAATAAGAATACATCCATTTTCGGAATCAGTGGTAATCTCGCCATACCATCTCGCATTCTCCGCTGGAGATTTATAAATTTGTCTTGTACCGCCGAATCTTGGTCGACCCTAGAGACACTCCATTTCAACGAATCCTCTTTCGCAATTTTTCAGAGTCCTCTAGTGGGACTAACAGGCATTTCTCTCGACAACTCCGAACAAAACACCAACTCATTGGTAGTTCAACAAGAACCGGAAGATTCTCTTGAATTTTTTCGACTCTATCCCGCGCAATGCGCGTATTGTGCTTTGTTTTTCGCTTCTTCGGGTCTATCTCAAAGCAACAACCCAGCAAATACAAGTCTCATGACAACCTCACGTGGGCGGTTTATGGGAAGCCGGCGTTAAAAGTCTTCAAAAGCCATTTAAGAAGGCTGGGGACCAAGACCAAGTTCACGTTCGAAGAATTTGCAACGGTTCTAGCACGTATCGAAGCGTGTTTGAACTCGCGTCCAATATCGTCCATGTCCACAGATCCTTCTGATCTGTTGGCATTGACCCCCGGGCATTTTTTACGCGGCGGTCCACTTTTATCTTTTCCGGAACCGAATCTGGCCGATGCAAATTTATCATTAATCAATCGGTGGGAAAAAGTAAAATGCCTCCAACAACAGTTCTGCCACAGATGGAAAGATGAATATCGCAAGGAACTACATCAACGACACAAATGGAAAACACCTCAAACCGATATTAAAGTTGATGATTTGGTCGTCATTAAAAACGAAAATCTGCCATCCACCGAATGGCGTCTAGGCCGTGTTATAAATATACACCCGGGTTCCGATGGTCGAGTCAGAGTTGCAACACTAAAGACCCAAAACGGAGAAATAGTCCGACCCATAGTAAAACTGTGCCTATTGCCTATTAACTAAATTGCCAATTAATCAAATTTCACTTACTTTATTTTCAGTATTAATTTTTTTTTTGGCGTATCTCGCCAAGGGGGGCGGTAATGTTCATACGACTCCAGTGTGAACACTGCCTAACTCAAAAATCTAGGCGACCATAGTTCGCCCTCTAAAATAATTTACTCAATGGATAAATCTATTACATTTTTGCCTGAAAAGTGGTTCGTCGCATAGCGACGGGACGGCATTCTACTGTCAACCATCAACCAGCAAGCATCAATTTCTAAATATTTTAATCTGGGGCCTTCTGCCATTTTTTTTTTCTTCTGTGCTGAGTTGACTTTCTTTACAACACAATTTTACAATTTTCTTCTTCTAAATTTAACCATTTTGCCCTTCTGGCCTAAGTATATCAAATCATATTGTAACTAAAAGTAAAAGTAAAAACGACAATAAAATCCTACGTGTGCAACATATGTATAAAAGGAAAAGGCGTATTTTTTCTCAAACAAGGAATAAGTGTGGTCGATCTCAACAACTTTCTAAAATTAACAAAAAATTTGGGTGGTATTCGTCACAATTTGTCTGCAAATTGGAAAGAGAATTGGATTATGATTTTTAATATATAAAAGTGGACAGCAAAAGAATGAAAGTGCAGTCCTCTGTTATGAATTGTATTTCTGATTAAATACATGTGATGCATTGTTTTATAAAGGAAGATACCTACAGTTATAATTAAAAATGCGAGTGCATAAATACAGAATATTTTTGAGTATCATTGATACAAAGAGATATGTTTTCAATTAGTTAAATCTATATATATAAAGTAGGATGTATGTATGTATGTATGTATGTATGTCCGGGGTAAACTCCTAAACCACCCAACGGATTTTTATGAAATTTACAGGGTAGACATAGTTTAGTTCAGAGATGGTTCCTGTCAAGGTTTGATCCCCATATTCCCACAGGAACGGGGTTGGGAACGGAAAATTAGAAACTACTCCACAGATTTCAAAAAAAATCTTTCAGCACTAGCGGTGCTACATTATCGGTGCCGTGACATAAGGCCAAGCGACATAAGGCCAAATTTGAATGTTTGGCCTTATGTCACTTTGCGAAAGCGACATAAGGCCAAATTTTAGGAGTTGGCATTATGTCACTTTCCCAAAGCGTCATAAGGCCAATATGGCCTTATGTCACTCAGAACTCAGAAGTGGTTGTACCTGGATTCAAAGAACAAAGTTCATATTCCATAACTTCAAGCAAAAGACGAAAAATAGTTAAATATTCATGTGTATATTGTAAGTATTTTCATAAGTATTTAATTTTATTATTATTAAACAAGAAAGGCATATACATATACAACAAACAACAACATAAAAGCATTCCAATGAAAATAAACGCTAAGTCAAAACAAATCTACAACAATTCAAAAAAGATTTTATACTTTCTAAAATTAACAAAAAATTTGGGTGGTATTCGTCACAATTTGTCTGCAAATTGGAAAGAGAATTGGATTATGATTTTTAATATATAAAAGTGGACAGCAAAAGAATGAAAGTGCAGTCCTCTGTTATGAATTGTATTTCTGATTAAATACATGTGATGCATTGTTTTATAAAGGAAGATACCTACAGTTATAATTAAAAATGCGAGTGCATAAATACAGAATATTTTTGAGTATCATTGATACAAAGAGATATGTTTTCAATTAGTTAAATTTAAATATATAAGTTGAAAAGCTTTTACAAAACATTCGCTGGGAATTTTTTAAAATGTTTTTTCAGTTTTGTTTTCAAATCTTTAGGTTTTCAGCTTAAGGTAAAGTAAAAGTAAAAAATTCGCGCGAATTTTTACTTTACCTTAAGCTGAAAACCTAAAGATTTGAAAACAAAACTGAAAAAATATTTTAAAAAATTCCCGGCGAATGTTTTGTAAAAGCTTTTTAACTTATATCTTTAAATTTAACTAATTGAAAGCATATCTCTTTGTATCAATAGCCGAGTTTTATTGGGAATCTGTATTCACTTCAGCAAAACATCGCAGAACATCGCACATGGGAAAACAACAACTCTAAGTGAACAACGACGATAAGTGAATAAAAATTAGTCACTTGCAGAAGTGAACAACAGGGATGGCTGGTAAATCGAGTTTATGGAATAGAGTTGCATTAGTGAGTACAGCGTTTTATTGAGCGTATTAGTGAAGTGAATATGAAAATTCCCAATGAAACACGGCTAATGATACTTAAAAATATTCTGTATGTATGCATTCGCATTTTTAATTATAACTGTATCTTCCTTTATAAAACAATGCATCACGTGCATCAAGCAAAATTTTGATAAGAAGTTAATAATGGAAAAATGTTTTGTTCAAATATAAGTAAGGGAAGTAAGCTTACATGATTGTCTTGCGAAAAATGAAAGTGCCGTCCAAAAGATTAATTTTTACACAATTGAAAAGAAGAATGTTAATGAGCGCAACATGTAAAAAGCGAGATGTTGATAACAATCCTAACGGCATAAACAAACAATAAATTGAACAGTTGGCCTTATGTCCCAAAAAAAGTTGGCCTTATGACGCTATGGGAAAGTGACTTAAGGCCAACTCCTCAAATTTGGCCTTATGTCGCTTTCGCAAAGTGACATAAGGCCAAACATTCAAATTTGGCCTTATGTCGCTTGGCCTTATGTCACGGCACCTACATTATCTCCCTTCATCAGTAACTTAAACTATATTTCATCCCCATAATCCCACACGAACGGAAAGGGGAAAGAGGACGGGAACCATAAAGTTACTTGACCGATTTCAAAAATTCTTTCAACTCTGGGATGTTACATTATCCCTCAGTGACATAGACTTACATTTCATTCACATATTTCCATGGGAACGGAAGATTCCTACAGGAACGGGGTTGGGAACGGAAGCTTAGAAGCTACTGTCTGGACAGATTTCAAAAATTCTTTCTGCACTGGGATGCCACATAATCCCTCAGTAACTTGGCGTGTATTTCTTCCCTATATTCCCACGGGAACAGAAACGGGAACGAGGACGGGAACCATAAAGTTACTTGACCGATTTCAAAAATTCTTTCAACTCTGGGATGTTACATTATCCCTCAGTGAGATAGACATACATTTCATTCACATATTTCCATGGGAATGGAAGACTCCTACAGGAACGGGGTTGGGAGCGGAAACTTAGGAGCTACTGGACAGATAACAAAAATTCTTTCTGTACTGGGATGCCACATAATCCCTCAGTAACTAAGCGTGTTTTTCATTATTATATAATCCCACGAGAGCAGAAACAGGAACGAGAACGGGAACCATAAAGTAACTCAACCGATTTCAAAAATTCTTTCAACTCTAGGATGTAACATTATCCCTCAGTGACATACTTATATTTCATTCACATATTTCTACGGGAACAGAAGATTCCTTCAGGAACGGGGTTGTAAATGGAAACTTATAAGCTTCTGAACCGATTTCAAAAATTCTTTCAGCTCTGGGATGTTACATTATCCCTCAGTGACATAGAATTACATTTCATTCACATATTTCCATGGGAACGGATGATTCCCTCAGGAACGGGGTTGGGAACGAAAACTTAGAAACTGCTGGATAGATTTCAAAAATTCTTTCAGCATTTGGATACCACTTATTCCCACAGTAAGACAGATTACATTTCTTCCCCAAATTCCCACGGAAGAGTAAAAACGAGAACTGGAACCTTAAAACTACAGACCCGAGCAAAGCCGGGCGGCTCAGCTAGTACATATATATTCACAAATTATTTGCAATGTCTGGAAGTAAAAACAAAACCGAAGTGGGTCAGCAACAAGTTGCCGAACTCAAGCGACAAGGAACGTCAAATCCATCTTCCAATTCACCCTTGCCTCGACTTCGATCGCAAACTGGCAGTCCGAACTCCACTACTATATTAAAGGACATCCAGGGTCAACTAAAAAAACTAGTCGACAATCTCTCAACCATGTCAACAAAAATATCAAAAATCGATTCTTCTATATCTAACGTCGATCAGCTTAGATTATATCTAACGTCGATCAGCTTAGATTAACACGAATTGAAGATGAACACATAAATTTGATGGAACAAAACACACAAATGCGCAATAAAATCGAAACCCTAAATAAAAACATTGCTTCTGTCATTTCCGATGTTGATATTCTCAAAACAAAAGCACAAACCGTCGAGAGCACAGCATGAACGAATTGCATGAAGTCCGAAATTGCATTTGTTAAAGAAGCAGTTGAAACACTTGAAAACAATAGTATATCGACAGACGTTGTTTTATATAATATACCAACCGACCATTTAAACTTAGGCAGTATGTTTAATCACTTATGCCTTTCTCTTGAAATCATGGTACCCGCACTTAAGAGCATATTCCGTACTCGCCATAGTGCAAGGTCCAACACAGCACCAATAATAATTTAACTTTTTTCATCGCATGACAGAAACCATTTGCTCGCAAAAATAGCCGAATACCGAAGAACACACAAACGCCAACTAATACCTACTGCACGATGTGGGAATAGAATCGCAAACTCCGATTTATGTTCGCGAATGCCTCACAAAATATAACCAAAAGATTCTACATACCGCATTCAATCTTAAAAAGCAAAAATTAATTTCAACTGTGTTTACAATTCGGGGCAAGGTATGTATATGTACATAAAACATCAAATGCATGGTGATCCTGTCATAATAAACGATATTGACACATTAATGGATTTGTTCAAAGATGTCATCGAAGAATCAACACCCAATAGTATTGCCAGATTGAAACAGAATGTCGATAATGCAGCACTGCCGATAATGTAGTGCTAAGTATTTTAAATAGTAAGAGCTTGTTATTTTAAATGCCTTGATTTAAATCATTACAATTTTCTATTATTAAACCATTTTTTCCTTTCATTCAAACTAATAATAATTATTTCTTTCTTTGAACTTTTTAATATTATTAAGGTATAGTAACTATTTATTTATAGGTATAGGTATATCCATATATATTTCTAATGTTGCAAGCAATTTTAATTTTATACCCTCCCCAAATTTTAAACTCGGCCATTTTCCCTACAGAGAACTTCATGAGTCAGCCGTATCTATAAAGAACTTTTAATCATTGATTAGATCTAATTGCCCTTTAAGTTACACTTAAGTAACGAATCCGTATCGATAATCAAATTTCACATTTAAGTAACCTTGCTAGGAGCCCTCTCGACTTAAATGCCAATAATGACGTTTAAAGGTCTCTAAATCCAAATTAAAAATTCATTATGACGTTTCGGGAAAATCGGTGTCAATTTCGTTTTGTTGTTTAGGTAATACACTCAGAAAAAGAACGAGCTAAATTCAAGTAAATCGGTGTCAAAACAAGCCTGTTGACGAAAGTCTGTCAACCTCGAAAATTCTTAATCCGTGCCCAAAATTCTTGTTTTAAGCCTATTTTTTATAAGCCTCAAATTCTGATTTCAAGAATGTTTTCATCTTAATATAAGATTATTTAAGCTAAATAATAAGAGTATAGGAGCTTAATGTCAGACTATTACAACCTAAAATTAAGATCACTTATTCTTAAATATACCAGGGATAAGAATAAAGCATACTTGAATCAAGTGTTTTATATTAATACATTAAGCATTAACAAACTTGAAACAAGAACAAAAATTGGTTTGCCTTAGCTGCTTTCGGATCGTTTCTAGCTCGTTTAACTTTGAATTTAGACTGAAATTAAGCATTAACGAACTTGAAATAAGAACAAAAACCCTTTTATTTAAGTATCCTTCATATAGCTTCTAGCTTATGAAATAGTGATCTAAGATTTGAAACTCTTACCTTCAGAATCAATCCACTCGTCCGCACCCCTTAACCCCAACCCTCGTCCCCACCAACTCGTCCCCACTCCTCGTCCCCACCCCTCGTCCCTACCCCTTGTCTCCACCCCTCGTCCCCACCCCCTCGTCCACACCCCTCTCCTCCAAAATGAAATTGAAAGCACTTATAATTTCAATGTGTTTATATTTTTATTAACTTTTATTTTACAAAAAATATTTAAGTATACTTAATTCTAAAATAGGTTTTTTCATTGTTCAGTGGATACAGAAATTGTTTATGGATTTGCAAAAGCTTGTCTTCATCGATGCTGCCGGTGCCTATGACGGTGAGAGCAGCGTAGTTGGTAATCGTTGCTATGATGGTGGTAAACGCGTCGGTTTCGGCTGAATAGGCAATTGTTTGTTACATCGTTCACTTTGTCACTCACTAGATCGAAGTTTCCGTCAATGTTCTCAAAAACATATAGGTACAATATACATTACTAGATTTTACACTGTTTTCAATGTCATTTTCGTCCGAAGTAAAGTTTTCCATAGTAATCACTAATCGCTCAATAAGAATATCACGTCCGAACAGTAATAAAGCACGCTTCAAAATGAAACAATGATCTAAGCTTCTTTGTAATCAAACTGCATCATACAAGTTTAAGATCGTTTCGGCTTAATTTCAGAATAATAATCTCAGATCGTTTAAGATCGTATCGGCTCGTTTTAACATTCAATAATCTTAAATTAAGAATGTTTTGTTCTTAATAAGAAAACGAAACTAAATCAAGATATTGCCGAACTTAATTTAAGAACGAGTATCTTATTATAACTTCAAACAAATCTTATGTTAAGAATGTCATACTAAAATCAAGTTTTATGTCCCTATTTTCGGAATAAATACTTGTTTCTAGAATAAAATTCTTGAATTATGAATAAAACGTGTCGTTTTTAAGATACCAAAACTAAGAATACAAAAAATTAGAACTAAGCTTGCTCGTACTTGATTTTAGCCTGCCTTTTTTCTCTGAGTGTATAATTTCTAAAAAGAAACTTTTCTTAAAACAAAAATATGGAAGATTTTCTTCACGATTTAAATGTTTTCAATGTGCTAAGTTCACATAGAAGTGCAATGGCACCAAAATCCTATAAACCAAGATTCAATCCATTCGAACTCGATGAAAAACAGTTTAGACAAAAATATAGATTCTGAGAATTGAACATGAAAAAATTAATTAATCTTGTGAGATCTGAGCTCGAAGGATCAAACAGAGGAGGCCATATTCCTGCTGATCTTCAAGAGTGATGGCTGCAATCAGATATTGGGGTCGAAATGAGGTATGTGTTTGTAGTTTCTACGATCATTCCGGCTGAATATAAACACTTCTTTATTTCATTAAATTTTTTCAGATACAAGACGATGCAGCTGACATCCATGGATTTACCCAGCCTACCCTTTGCACAATATGTCAGAGGGTTGCAAAGGCATCTGCTTCAAAAAGACCCCAATTTGTAAAAATGCCAGTAAGTGTTTCTGACCAAGCAAAAGAAGTCAATGGATTCCAGGAAATAAGTGGTTTTCCGCATGTCATTGGTGCGATAGATTGCACCCACATACGGATTCCCAAAACAGGTCAAGTACTATGTTAATCGAAAGGGGTATTACTCCTTAAACACACAGTTTGTGTGTGATTTATCCTTAAAAATAAGAGACATAGTATGCCATTAGAGAGGAAGCACGCACGATTCCAGAATCTTCCGAGAGAGCCGAATCAAGGAAAGATTTGAGAATGGTGAATTCAAAGGACGATTACTTGGAGATGGGGGTTATGCCTGCTCCAATATTCTCTTCACTCCACTGTTGAATCCTCAAACACATGCCGAAGAGCAGTATAACATTGCTCATATAGCTACACGCAATGCTGTTGAGAGGGGCTTTGGTGTTTGAAAGAGCCGATTTAGGATAATCCTAACGGGTTTTCGGTCCTCACTAGAAAATATAAAGACTACCGTGATAGCATTAGCTGTTGTACATAATCTCGCTATAGATTTTCAGGATGAAAGCTCAGGTAATAATTATATAACAAATAATACAAGCAAGCTCTTTTTCATGTTCTTACCTTTTGTAGAGGACTATGCAGACGAAAACAACGATGACATGGGAAGTGAAGTAATTGAACGCAACGAAGAAAACAATCACAATGCAAACATGTGCCGCAGAGTTTTCATTCAACAAAACTTTAACTAAAAGAAAATTGTGGTATATGTGTTCAAAAAAATATTCTATTTCATTTTATTAAATCGCTAAGAAAACTTAGAAAAACTAAATAAAAAAACTTCACGTTAACAAAAATATATTTTTTTAAAGCATGTTTTGAACTAAACTTTTATCTTACTGAACTATCAGTCGTTAAACATGTACAATGAAAACTTTTACACATTAATCAAAAACAATACAAAAACGAGCTTAAAACAAGAAACCAAAAACAATTAATTCAATATCACATACATACATATTTAATCAAGTCAAATTCGATATCACATTTAAGTCTTAAATACATATGTACATATGTATGTACATACATTTAATCAAGTCTGTTGTGACTTTCTTGCATATTTTTCATCAGCTGCTGATGAAACTCCTTTGCATGTTTCAACCTTAAACTATGCTCTACTGAAAAGTTTTTCATCAGCAGCTGATGCTCCTCTTCCTTCCTCCTTTCCTCGGCTTCAAATGCCCTTTTTTCAACATACGGTCCAGCCGAAAAGTCTCCAACTCCTCGTCAAACTTCTTGCGTAAATAGTTAGTCTGTTCCTCCAAATATTTATCTTTAAAATAATCGTCAGACTAAAAAAAAAAAACATATAATTTATGTGTGTACTAAATTCGTTATTTTGAAATTTACAAACCTATACGTTTGTCGACTTTTTACATTTTTTTTTGGAGGTGGACGTTTTTTATTCATTACAGAAGTTGGTTGTATCGTTCTGGAATGATATTTATACACGTACACATGAAGGTAAGTAAAGATATATTTGTTTCTTCTTTATCAACTTATCATATTTATTATTTCAGTTTCATCTGGTAAGTCAAAAATTCTGGTCAAAGTCAACAACATCCTTTCATCAACAGAATGGAAAAAAACACCACTCCATATCACATTCATTTGGATTGGATCCTCAAAGTCAGGATATAAGAATGTAGTTGTGGGGAAGTATAGCCCAAGAATTAAAATTCGAACTACATATATGTACATATGTACGTGTGTGACGCCTAAAAAAGAAAGCTCTTTCATTGGTAATGATTCTACTTGCCCTCTTGCCCAGAGCACTTTGTCCAAAGCGTTGGACGAATGCTTAAGCCTCGGCCACGCAGTAAGCGGGTGTGCGGCTAAAGGCCTCAACCCATAGAATCCGTTGCGTCCGTTCGCTCTCGGATTCACCTGACAGCTCGATTAAATACACACGATCTTATGAGAGGTGACCCATAAGCATCGGATGCAACGGACGCAACGCAAAAAGTAGCCCAACTTTTAACTTTTTGCGTCCGGCAGAAGAGAGACATGCGCAGTAAGAACCAATTTGAAATTTTCTCTCTGATGACATGCGCAGTAAGAATCAATTTGAAATTTTCTCTTCTGCTAACATAAATGGTCTTGTTGAGTTGAGACACCGCAACGGATTCTATGGGTCACCCCAATCTGTTGTGTACGGTAAAACTCACAGCTGTCAGGTGAATCCGGCAGCGAACGGACGCAACTGATTCTATGGGTCGGGGCCTTAACTGGCTGAACACAATGCATACGGAGCTGCAACTGGAACTGGAACTGGAAGAGCTGTCAAATTATTGAATACACACAAATTCAATAGCGCGAACACAATGCGACGGAGCTGCATACGGAACTGGAATCGGAACTGGACAAGTTGACGAACTTTTAACTTTTGCTGTACAGCAAATTTGACGTTTATGATTTTGAAGGAAAAAAAACATTTTGTGTGTAAATTATTGTGTGACAGCCAAGTGCTACTTTAGTAGGTGTGTTTCTTTGCTGAAAATTCACACGAAATGCACCGAAAGTCGGTGAAAGTCAGTCAAATGTCGTTCCAGCACAGCGATTTTTCGCAGCAGTGCACAAAAGAGAGTGCTCACGAGAGAGTAAAAAATTTCCCCACCCTGCGAATTTCTGCCACCTAAATTTCTGTGGGCAGGAATCGTGCACAGCCAAAACAAATACAACAACTGTCAAACAGACGTTTTTCCAAGCGTTGCTGCGAATGTTTGTTCAAGACCGTTTCTTTACTTTTGAGACAATTACGCTCTTTCAGAGAGTTTGTGAGAGAGTTTTACCCCCACTCCTTAAAATTTGACAGATTGTGAATTTCTGTCCACAAAGTAAAGAAACAGACCTAGTTTTTTGATTTTTGGTTTTTACTTTTAATTTATAACAATTTTGTGGTGAGTGATAATTAATGAAAGGTTTGAGTGGTTAGTGTACTAATTTTGTTGTTGTTGTTTTGTTGGTGGAAATGTCAAAAGCTGTACAGCTGCATTGTGGGCCGATTAAAATAGAAACGTACAGCAATTTTGACAGCTCATCCAGTTCCGATTTTGCAGTCCAGCTCCGTTTTTGCATTGTGTTCAGCCAGTAAGCGGTTAGCGGCTGAGCGGCAACTCTAAGCGACGTATGGCCAGGCACTGAGCGATTGCTTTTGAGCGATTAGTAGTTAAAATGCCGTTCTCAAGAACAGTTCGCTGTATTTTACTGTCGGAAGATCGTTTGTATGTGTACAAATGACTTAAACGTATACAAAAAAGATTACGATTTGGTGTTCATCCGATTAACCAATAAAGATCGGAGTTTGGAGAATTTAATCATTTATTTTTAAATCTGAGAAAATTTCCAGATAGATTCTGGCAATACCTTCGTATGTCTATCTTTTCTATCTTTTGATTTGCTGCTTGAAAAGTGCGTCCTAGATTAATAGAACAAAGAATTGCTATTTGCCGCTCAGAACATTACAAAAAATTAAAATAGGTTTGGTTGCTGAGCGGCGCGGCGCCGCTTAGACGCTCAGAATTTTGTTTCGCCGCTCGCTCATAGCGTGGCCGCTTCTGTGTGATTTCATGTGTTTTAGTTTTTTTTTCGCTCAGCCGCTTACTGCGTGGAGGAGGCCTTAGAAGCGTTGGGAAATCAATTTCGCCCAGAATGAAAGAATCCGAACAGAGCGAGGCTAAAAAACATTTCTTTCAAAAATTTAAAATACCTGGTGGTAAGTAATCAAAAACGTTCATGAAATATGGGATACAATAGTTACCAACTTAATTAATTTTAGTTATCGGTTGCGTTGATGGGACACACATCAGCTTAATACGTCCCACTGAGAATGAAGAAATGTCTTATAACAGAAAAGGATACCACAGCATAAATGCTTGTAAGTAAATCTTGACTAACTATTTTAACTAAAATAATAATTTAATTATATTAATAGATAAACGATCATAAGTATCGAATCATCGGAGTTGGTGATAAGTATGGCGGTGCCGCTCACGATTCCTTTGTGTGGAACAGCTCGGCTGTTAAAAATAATCTCGAAGCAAACTATACCCAGCACATCAGAAGAAACTGTATACTACTAGGTAGGTAGACCAATTGCTTTTAGTAAACCCTTGTAAATTGGAGCCATGGCTTCTAACTCCTTACCGAAAAGCAAGAGCTCCTCCACGAAATATATTTCAACCAAACTCACGCCAAAGCACGCAACATAAATAAACGTTGTATAGGTAGGCGTTCTGAAAGGTATCATTCAACAGTTATTTTTATACTTAGATTTTAATATTAATATTTTTTAATAGGTAGGTGGAGGTGCTTACTTCTTGAAAGGAAAAGTAGGTATAGTCCGAGAAAATTTTCGCAATGTCTAAACGTATGTGCTGCACTCCACAACATTTTTTGTATTAAGTACAAAGTGCCAGTTTTGGACACTATAACTGAGGATGATACTCAATACCATTGGGACTCTGAAGATAACCCTACAATTTCGTTGAAAAAGCTGCGGAAAGGATTCGTGACCGAATAAAAATTTATTTGTTACGAAAAGCCTCTTATTGCAAAATAGTGATTAAGTTGTAAATGCAAGCGTATTTTGTATTTTCAAAAGAACGTTCAGACAAACAAAAATAAATAAAGATTTCTTATAAAAAGAGTTAATTATAAAAATAAAAAAGAAAAAACATTAGATTAGATTTAGATTTATTGTTTTCTTTCTTGTTTTCAATACAAATTTAAGTTACAAAAATCTTTAAACATGGCTGTGCCGTCTGCGTGATTGACATAAAATTAATCATTTAATAACAAGTTGTTTTAATGTATATACATTATGTATGTACATTATATTCAATTCTTGAATTTAAAAATATTTATAAAGTTAAAAGCTTTCAGTAATAAATACTACGGTAGTTGATAGCTGTTTTATAGAAGTAAAAAAGTTGTTTAATCTCGCTTTCGCAGTTTAAATATAGGCTATAACTTCTTCCTTAGATTTTGTGTCGGTTCCTAGAAAATATCTTCTTATTTCTTTAAGGATGGGGCATCTTCCGATGAAATGTATAACATCTTCTCTCTCAGATAAATTGCAGAGACTACAATAAATTGGTAGATCGGGACGATGTGGCATGTGGGATATAATTAAGTCGTATTAGCTCGCCTCTTATTTTAAAAACGGCTGAAATTAGTTCCTTGCTGTTGTCGTTGCGGAAATAATTTTTCTCACACAAATTGTGATTTAAAATGCTGTATGTAGCTCGGTGTACCGATGATGAAGCCATATTTAAGTATTCCACTCTGTATTGATCATCTAATTTGGCAATAAGATTTACAAGCACATCCTTACGGTATCTTTCGTTTCCAAAAGGCAAATTGCTTTCTAATCCGCAGTACGTTGCTAGCTCTTCGAGTTTCTTATACCAGAACGTATTCCTTTCAACTACCATCTTCGCAATTATTTTCGGAAGTCTGTCGTCCGGCATATCTAAAACTTTCACTACATAATCTACATGTAACTTTAATGATTTAATGTGAAGCGGTGACAGTCCTGTTTCAATATAGATCATATAATTATAGGTGTTGTGCTTGGTAAGGTAAAGCAACGTTTTATGTAGTATTTAAGGAGTTTCTCTACTGTGTTGTGTATTCTTTTTGATTACACAGAAAGTTTTAGAAAATTGTTAAGAACTTTCGTTCTTAACTTAGACGGACACTACAAATGTAGCGTCTTGTCGTCTTCCTTAACTGGGGATTGGGATAGGGGGTTTGTTTGGTGGGTTTTAAGGGCGCACCATCCCGGAATACTAGGCTAAAGAGCCAGATTTAATTATACTCACCTTAATTGTTCAGCAAAAGCAAAAGTCCTCTTCTTGTTTCAACAGTTTATCAGCAAATAAAACTTCTGTGGTTAACTCACTTAGTGTTTACTTTATTACTAATCTCTCATTCATTTTTCCTTTACTATTTATACCTTAAAATAGCTTACATAGATTGACTTAAACTATGTCATGAAATGTTGGTAAATTCATGATGTCGAAATCATGACATTTCGACATCGGTATTTCTTAAATGTTTCTATACCTATTCCTCAGTCATCAAAACAATTTGTCCTATAAAATATTCGTCACACATTTCCTTTACCACTCGTCAGCATTATTTGTTTTCTGAAAGTTCATTCCAGTTCATTATTTGGCCGCAATAATTTGTTCGCATTTTTCTGATGACGCTTCAGTATATGAATTAACTGAATCGTCACCCAGAGGTTGCGTCATACACTTAGCGATCGAATGTTTGTTTACAATTCGAATGCTTTAGTGTTGACCTTGGCCTTGAAGCTGGAATGAAGTTAGGGTTGGTTAGGATTTTCTTGTATTATACAATACTACACAACACCTCCCCCCTTTAAAAGAGATAATTTTTTTTGTTTGGAAGAGACAAAAAATGCTAAGTTCGTCTTTCAAGTGGGATTGAAAATATGTGCGGTGACCAATTATTATTTTGTGCGTTTAAAGTTTGGGAACTTGGGAACTGTCGGTGACTCAGTCATAGGTTATAGGAACAATTTTTTTTTTTTTTTTTTTTTTTTTTTTTAAATTAAATAGCAACATTTTTTTTTTTTTTTTTTTTTTTTAATTATTTTATACAATTGTTATTGTTTTATCAATTTGTATTCTAATTAATTTTACATATATATATATTTTTTTTTTTTTTTTTTTTTTTTTTCATTAATTTTGTTACTTTGCTATGTTTATATACATTTTTAGTATTTCTTATATACTCTAATTATTTGTTTATTGATTTCTAAAATTAGTTTTACATATATCTATATGTTATGTCTATATACTTTTTAGGAATTGATATCAACTTTCATTTAGATTAAAAATCGGTTGTTATAAAATTGATTGGGGAATAAGAATTTTATTGAAAAAAGTTTTTCTGATGACTTACAAGAAAAATATTAACTAGAGAATAATTATATAATGTTGTGTACTTGAAAACAATATGTGTAAAATAAAAATGCCAGTTTACTGAATATTAAATCATAAGGTACAATTTTATATTAAATTTTTTTTTTTTTTTTTTTTTTTATAAATTTAGAATTAAGATCTCTTTTTTTTTTTTATATTGTTGTAAAGTGTTGATTGGAGTTTCCAGTAGTAATCTTTTGTGTCTCCTTAGTTGGGCAATTCAATGTTTTCCAAGATGATTTGTATTTATCGTTTTGCAGGATTTCGTCATAGGTGTGCGTCCTTGGTGAGTGTCATGGAACATGGGTCCTAGTTGAATTAAATTTTTGTTTGTCCTGAAAAAGTAATATAATTAGGATGTGGGGATTTATCCCTCTTTTTTTTTTTGTTAAGTGGGGGTATTTCCCTCTTTTCAGAAAATTTTTATATTTTTTCTCTCTCTCTTTGTTTTTTTTTTTTTCTTTTTTTTTTTTTTTTTTTTTTTTTTTTTTATTTTATTGTGTTAGGGATTTATCCTTTTTTTTTTTTTTTTTTTTTTTTTTTTTTTTTTTTTTTTTTTTTTTTTAAGTGGGGGTATTTCCCTCTTTTCAGAAATTTTTTTTTTTTTTTTTTTTTATCTGGTAGGTTTTTTAATTTTATATCTGAACTCCGGGTAGTCTTTTATTTCTTTGGTAAGTATAACTTCGAATTTTTGTAATTGGTCGATTAGCGGACTATTGGTGGAGAGTTGATTGGCCACCATACCGCATACTGACCCCTTGTCTAATCCCAAGAGAGATACTGGCGTCTTAACGTTTTTTATAGTGTACTGTGGATCTATTGTTGTTTGGTATATCCTCCTCCATTCTTTACACAGAAATTTATATATGGCCAACATTGCTGATGAACCAGATGCCCCAAGAGTATTATATTGTTTAATTGTTCTATTTCTATTGTCTACTGCTATTAATATCCAATGAAATCCAGGTACTTCTATTGGACACAACAGTAAGTCATATTTAAAAATGTTTAATTCTCCTAACCAGTCCGCACTGTGTTTTCCTTGCAGGATAGGTATTAGGAGTTGTTGGAGGTTCTTAATTTTTTCATTTTCAAGTTTTTTCAAGAAAAAATGCATTTTTTCTGAAGTTACGTATTCCATATTAAAAAATTTTTTTTTTTTTTTTTTATATTTTCTGTAATAATACAAAACATTTCTTATTAGTCAGACAATATGAGTTTTCTTATTTTTTGGGAATTCTTTCTATTGAGAGGAGTTATTTGTTTAGGGGCAGTTGTTGGAATTGGTGGTGGAGTTTGTTTTGGTATATTTTCTGGCTGTGGTGTTATTTGAATAATAGGATGTGATATTGTTGGTAATTCTGGTAAAGGAGTTTCGTATTTATGGAATGGTCTTCTGGAGGATTTTTTTTTGTTTTTTGTGTGACATTGTATATATTGTTTTATTGCTAGACCTATTATAATCAAGATTGTAATGGCACCTAAAGATGTTGATGTGATTGTGTTTATAGTGTAAGTTCTTCTATTTTGTTGGTTTGTTTCATATTCTCTAATTTTATCTTCGATTTCGTGGATTTCAACAACGGCGTTTTCCATGATCTGTTTGGCAATTCCGTGTTTTAGTATTATTGTTGTGTTGGATGTTTTGTCTTCCCCTAATATGTTTTGAACAGTTTTGTTCAATGATAGATCTGGTAATGTAAACTCTGGCTGTTGTATCTTTATATTTGAGTTTTCTGTATCTTCGTAATATATTATTTGGTGATTTATCGTCACGTGACAGGGCTCCGTTATATGTAATATTCCTGTCCCTTGTAAAGATGTTCCCTGAAATTCCTGTTTGCATTGTATTTGCACTCTGGTCGGAATGGGTAGAGAGAACAGCCAAGCATTCTTCTGTGTCATCTTAATCAAGTAATTTTGTCTCCGGGTTGCATAGTTGAAATTACACTTATGTTCTTCATCATACGGATTAAATATTAGGGATATTGAACATAGTTGTGATTCAGTTCCTTTTAAAATGGGTGATTCTAGTGGACCTACAAACCAATTTTCGTACATGTGTATTGCAATCATTTTTAGCTGTGTAAACTCTTTTCTATTGATTATTACGAATTCTTTGGTTTTCATATTTTTTGCTATAAATTCCTCTTTTATGTTTAATACAGCAGATTTACTCTCTTTTATTAGAATTGGAAAAATATGAATTTGCTCAATTACGAATACGTCGAGATTAAATATTGGGAGTATAATTCTTATTACTAACTTCCCTCCCATGGTCTGTGTTTTGATTTTTAAAGATTTTTCCAAGATATTCGTTAATGTCTCTTTATCTTTTATGTTGTTTTGGGGACAGATTTTCTTATATAAATTCGATAATTCGGGAGCGGTTAATAGAAGTGGATGTAGCTGGTTTTGTTTAGTTGAATAGATCACATCTAGTGTTACTTGCTGTCTACTTTGTATTTCGATTACTAGTAGTAGAATTGTATCTAAAAGACTTTGTATGTTCCTTTCTTGTGTAATTTCTGAATTTAGTCTATCATCTAACCGGTTTACTTCTGCCATTATCTTTTGTTGGTTGTTCTCCATTTCACTCAACGGTTTTTGTAATCTTTGATACGTTGTTTTTATGATACTTATTTGTTGTTTTTCTAATTCTTCTAGTGTCTTCGTATCACTTTCCAAATTACTTAACTTGCTGTAGACCTTTTTTTCGTCATCGATATCCATTGTCCCAAATAAATAATGCATGCCTTTGCCAATACCGTCAAATAAAGATCTTTTATTTCGGTGAGGGTGTATTATATCTTCTATCACCTTGTTTCTTTGGGTTATGGTGTTAATTAAACCTGTGATTATTGGTGTGTGACTCACACACCTTTCGTTTTTAAATTTCTTGCATAAACTATTCCAATTTTCTTCTGCAGATTTTACTATTTTAGTATGTTGGGTTATGTCGTCTATATTTATTTCCGTTATTACGTTCCATGTGTCATGGTATAAGATTATTTTCCCTATTGTTTCAAACACGATTCCAGTGTTGTTCAGTTGTTCCACTCGGAATCCAATCGGTTGTTCGGCTAGTATTAATATTGAGTTGAGTAGACTCACGTAAATAATAACGTTAATTTTATCCATCCTAAAATGAGAACAAAATTTGCATCACTTGAAAGTAAGATGTGTTGAATCCTATACTGCTTCCCTTTTCTTCTTTCTATATCTCTGTATCTAATTCATTTCAAAATATTTGTTTGTCATACAAATTCTAATTGCATTACATAACAACATGAACATAAAAACTGTCAACGTATTTGGCGTGTGCCCTAGGAATCAAAAACCTAAATGCGGTGTTGCATCACATTTCATATGACACCATGACACTCAAATGTCCGACATAAGAAATGTCAATGTTTTTGGCGTGTGCCCTAGTAATCAAAGACCTAAATGCGGTTTCTTTGATAAAAATGTTCTGGTTACTTGAGCTTCACTATTGTTTTGGGTCAAATGAATAGTATTTAGTCAACAATTATTTTTTTTTTTTTTTTGTTTATTTTGTAGTAGGTTGAACAACATAAGCTTTTTTTTTTTGTTTTGAACTTGAGCTGCTTCATTCTGAATGAAAAAAAAAAAAAATATTACCCTTGGTGATGTCTTGTAATCGTTGAATATGAATGAATTTTGCTGATTGGAAATTTAACAAGGTGAAGTTGGTTTTTTTTTTTTTTTTTTTTTTTATTCGTAGAAATGTTTTAAACGGTTATTATGAACAGTCACCTGTTTTTTCTTTATTTGAACTACACTATTGACGTCATTGATGATTTTTATTATTGTGTATGGGCCTTTCCAAACTTCGTCCAACTTGTGGTTTTTATTTGGATTCTTTATTAGGATTTTATCTCCTATATGGAAAATATTGGGTCGTAGTTTTGCATCATGGTAGTTTTTGGAAGTTAATTTGCTCTGGAGAAGGTTTTTCCTAGCTGTAGCGTAAGTTTTTTGGAGTTTGTGTTTTAGAACATAATAATAATTTTCGTGGTTGTATAGGGGTTCAGGATCTCTTTTTAGATTAGAAGGTACACTAGAAGTAAAACCGTAAAGGCAATCCATTGGGGTTAATTTGGTTCCCTCATGTATACTATTATTGTATACGAATGCTGCAGTTCTGAGGTACTGATCCCAAGTTCTTGGACTGTCGTCACATATAGTGCGGAGATATTCCACTAAAGGCCTATGAGCGCGTTCAAGCGAACCATTTGATTGTGGGTGATATGCAGTAGTCTGAAGTTTCTCGATCTGTAGGAGTTTACACACTTTTTTGAATAGTTTCCCTACGAAGTTAGCACCTTGGTCGGTTACTAGCTGCTTAGGTATTCTATATCTTGTAACTATTTGTTCGAAAAAAATGTGTGCCACTGTTTCAGCTTCGGCGTTGGGCATAGCATACCAATCGACGAATTTTGTCAGATTATCTTGGAAAGTTAGAATGTACTTGTTTCCGATTTGAGAATCTGGAAGTGGTCCTACAATGTCGAGGTATACCTTGTCAAAAGGTAAATTACAGATGTCTGTAATTACCATTGGCATTTTGGTTTCAAGACTTGACTTCATTTTCTGACATTTTTTGCATTTTTTAATGTAGTTGGCTATATCTTTGATCATATTGGGCCATTTATACTTTTCTCGGATTCTCTTGTAGGTCTTAATAACACCTTGGTGTCCGCCAAATGGAGAGTTATGGTCACTGAGAATTGTGGAAATTTCTTCTTGAGATCTTATGGTTTCATATCTTTTCTTTGTTGCTTCTTCTACTGGGTATATTATAGGAGGGGTATCTAAATTGGGTTTTTCCGCTTCTTCATCGTTTTTTCGCGTTTGTGCTCGGGTTACAGCGAGAACAATATTGTTTGATTTTTTGTCTTCACTATTTCCGGATTTAAAAGTTATTTCTGTCTTTTTGTCAACCGTGTGTTCGATCGAATTATTGGGAATTCTACTAAGCGCGTCAGCGTTAGTATTATACTTTCCGGGTTTGTATTCGATTTTATAATCGAACTCGGAAAGTTTGTGATGAAACCTAACCAATCGGGATGTTGGGTCTTTGACGCTAAAAATGCCTTTTAAAGGTTTGTGATCGGTATATATAGTCACTTGTCTCCCTAGCAGGTAGTACCTATAGTTTTTGGTTGCCCAAACGATAGCTAAAAGTTCTTTTTCGATTGTCGAATAGTTTCTTTCGGCTTTGTTTAGGGTTCTACTTGCGTATGCGATTGGATGGTCTTTACCAACCTCTCCTTGAGACAGAACCGCACCAATTGCGTCATTACTTGCATCAGTGGTTAGGTTAAAAGGTTGTTTAAAATCGGGATATATAAGTATAGGGGGTGAAATGAGCAGGTCTTTAACTTTCTGAAACGATTCTTGACATTTTTCTGTCCAGGTGAATTTTACGTCTTTTCTTAACAGATTTGTCAAAGGTTTGACTACTTTTGAGAAAGTCGGAATGAACTTTCGATAGTAATTTGCTAGGCCCAAAAAGGATTGCATTTGTCTAACAGTTTTTGGTACGGGAAAATCTTGTACACAACTGGTTTTACTGGGGTCAGGCTGTGCTCCAGCGGCGGAACATTTATGTCCCAAATATACCACTTCTTTGCGCAAGAATTGGCATTTCTCCAGCTGTACCTTTAAATTGTGCTCTCGCAACCTATCGAGAACTAGTTGTAGTTTTCTGTTATGATCTACCAAATTCTTTCCGTAAACCACGATATCATCTAGGTAAACAAAGCATTCCAGACCCTGCAGGCCGGTTAAGATATAGTTCATTAAACGTTAAAATGTTGCAGGAGCACCTTTTAGACCGAACGGCATCCTTTTGAACTCATAGTGCCCGTAAGATGTACTAAATGCTGTTTTTGCCCTGTCCTTCGGGTCGACCAGCACTTGATGATATCCACTCGCCAAATCTAGCGTGGAAAAATATCTGGCATGTCCCAATTGGTCGAGAATGTCTTCGATTCGGGGTAGAGGAAAAGCATCTCCTATTGTAATTTCGTTGATTTTTCTAAAATCTACAACTACCCTCCATCGTACCTCACCGTTTGGGCCTGCCTTTTTTGGAACTACCAAAAGTGGAGAATTCCAAGGGCTCTTACTCGGTTGCACTATGTCGTTATCAAGCATTTCGGCTAATTGATCATTGATGATATCTCGTTGTTTTTCAGGTAACCTATACATTTTGGTGTTGATAGGTGGTTGATCTTGTTTGGTAGGTATACTGTGTTTTATTGTGGAAGTATACGTTAGCTTATCACCTGGTAGAAAAAATATGTCGTTATATTCCATGCATAAGTTAATGATGGAATTTCTTTCCTCGTCATTTAGTGTTTCATCTAAAATGAGTTGCTCTCTAAGATTCTGTTCTCTGGTATTGTTCGTTGCCACGTTAGTATGGTAACACTTCGGTTCAGGGATACTTGTAATATTATTTGTTGATGTGTTTTCCAAAGGTACGTAATTTTTTAACTCTATTAGATGTAGTACAACTTGTTTGATAGTTGCATTGTGTTCTAGAGTGTTAATGATTGGAACAGACACCTTTTCTCGTCCTCCTGCTACTATGCAATTTCCAAGGAGGACTCCCTTTTGGATATGCTTTGATAAACAAATCATATCTTCGTTGAGTTTGACCGGTAGTTCTACGATCATTTTTGATCTTTCTGGTATCTGTATTTTTTCTTTTAAAATTATTTTTATTTTACTACTTGCTTCTTCAGAAGTTTTTTCATTTTTATTTTTATTAACCAAACCTCCTAGGGCTGGTTTTTCATTTTTAATTTTGCAGTCAGATCCGCTTTGGGTTGACTTATCATTTACATGAATGTTTGAATCAAAGCCGCGTTGGGTTGATTTTTTATTTTTGATTTTTTGATCAGAGCCGCGTTGGGTTGACTTATTATTTATTTTTGAGTCAGATCCGCTTTGGGTTGACTTATTATTTTTGATTTTTTGATCAGAGCCGCGTTGGGTTGACTTATTATTTTTAATTTTTGAATTGGAACCATGATTAATATGATTAATTTCTGCAAGGTCTATTTTCCTCTTTCCACAAGTGTCTTCTTTACTATGAGAATTGCCAAGATTATTACCAGAGCCTCTACGGGTTGGCATTTGTTTCTTTGTTCTGTTGATTACTAATTTTGTAAAACTTGGTTCATCTTGTGTAACGATTGAAGAGGTCTTAGCCATATCAGAAAATCTTTCTGCAAGGTCTATTTTCCTCTTCCCACAAGTGTCTTTTTCCTGATGGTTACAATGAGGTCCATAGGAGTTATCTCCAAATTTTGTACTTGGTAATTCGTGAACCCCTGTTTTTGAATCTAACAGTGGAGTTATATATTCTTGCTTTGTGGTGATGAATTTTAAAATCTTTTTGGGACCCTCCACATTACAGTGTGGCCCAATGAAATTATATCCCAATATTCCGTCATCTGGAATGGGTAATTCATCTTCAACTACTTGAAAGTTGCAAGAAGGTTCCGTGGGTATTTTGAATTTTCCAGTACATTGTCCAAGTGTTTTACCTGAACCAAATGGAGTATTTATGGATACGTTTCTGGTTTTGTCAATTTTTGTGTTTTGTTTTAACACCTTCCTCCTAATGAGGCTGACTTCAGATCCAGTATCCACTAACAGACGAACGGTTTTATTTTTAGTAAAATCTGTAGGGATTTCAACAGAAGGCAATTCGTAGTTTTCGAAAAACTGTTGTGTTGCAGAATACCCTTTAAAATTTTTTCTATTTATCGTCGAGCCGGGGTTTTTTCGGTCGACGATGAAGCGTTTCCCGAATTTTTGTTTTCCCACCTGAGTTTTAAACTACATTGACTAATAGAGTGTGAGTTTCTTCCGCAAAAATCACATTCCGAGTTCATTTGAAAAACCCTTGCCCTAGGATTTAATTCGTTCCTATTTGGGGCTGAGAAGTTGGGTTTGAAGTTAGGCTCGCTATGAGTATTCCTAAATGGATTTGTGTGGTTTTGCTTTGGAACATACTCGCCTCTATTGCTTCTGTTCCAGTTGTTATCTTGGAATTTAGTGCCCTGATAATTTGAATTATTTTTTCTACGGCAGAGTCGGGTCTCATGTCCGTAGGTTTTACAGTTTTCACATACGGGTGTATTTTTCCTTTTTAAACAATCCTCATATGTGTGACCTTTAAATTTGCAAAAACTGCAAGTAATTTGGAGTTTTGTTTGGTGTTCCTTACCTTGACTTTTCTCGAAGTTTTTATCTACAGGAATCGTTTCCTCTGACAAGTATGGTTGAAACATTTGCTTCTGTGCCGCCCCTTTTTGCAGTTTTTCCATCATGAAAGCTTTCTGTAGCATGCCTTCAAAAGTGGGTTCGGATAACCCTAGTAAATACTGCCCTAGATGGGGATTTAGAACCCCACTAGCGAAAGAGGATATGGCAAAATCTTCCAACTGTGTTTTCACAGTGTCCGCATTTTTCAGATATTTTATTTCTGCTGCTTCGCGACACTGTGCCAACTTGTGGCGAAGTCTTGAAGCAAATTCTACGGTACTTTCTTGTCTTTCCTGTTTGCACGATATCAAACGTGTCACTAGCTCGTTATAGTTTTCCACTGGGAGGTATGTCCTACTGAGGAGATCCTCGGCTTCCCGGAAAGTTTCGGGTTTGGCTGTATCTATTAGGTCGTATGCTTCACCTCGCAATCTAGTGGTGAATAAGCTTGCAAAAGCTTCCTTTTCTTCCTCTGAGAGACAAAACATCACCTGCCTACAACATCCTATGAATGTTTGTAGTTCTTGGGAGATTTTTGGGTGTCTCTCTCCGGAAAATAAAGGAACGACCTGAGCCGTAAGCTTGATAATTTTCGTGTAATCCACCGCCATGTTTAAATTAATGGTCTCACTTTCTGAATCAGAAAAATCTTGGAATTCCAAGTTAGTTTGAGTCTGTTCCGAAAAGGAGATTTGGGGTGGGGTCTTTATTTGAGCTATACGATCAGTTTACAAAGGGAGGTCGAATGGTGTACCTGAAGTGGAGTGGTCCTCAGGATTTTAAGTCGGAGTTTAAACTCCAAAGTGACGCACCATCCTACCGGCTGCGCCAAAATGTTGTGTATTCTTTTTGATTACACAGAAAGTTTTAGAAAATTGTTAAGAACTTTCGTTCTTAACTTAGACGGACACTACAAATGTAGCGTCTTGTCGTCTTCCTTAACTGGGGATTGGGATAGGGGGTTTGTTTGGTGGGTTTTAAGGGCGCACCATCCCGGAATACTAGGCTAAAGAGCCAGATTTAATTATACTCACCTTAATTGTTCAGCAAAAGCAAAAGTCCTCTTCTTGTTTCAACAGTTTATCAGCAAATAAAACTTCTGTGGTTAACTCACTTAGTGTTTACTTTATTACTAATCTCTCATTCATTTTTCCTTTACTATTTATACCTTAAAATAGCTTACATAGATTGACTTAAACTATGTCATGAAATGTTGGTAAATTCATGATGTCGAAATCATGACATTTCGACATCGGTATTTCTTAAATGTTTCTATACCTATTCCTCAGTCATCAAAACAATTTGTCCTATAAAATACTCGTCACACATTTCCTTTACCACTCGTCAGCATTATTTGTTTTCTGAAAGTTCATTCCAGTTCATTATTTGGCCGCAATAATTTGTTCGCATTTTTCTGATGACGCTTCAGTATATGAATTAACTGAATCGTCACCCAGAGGTTGCGTCATACACTTAGCGATCGAATGTTTGTTTACAATTCGAATGCTTTAGTGTTGACCTTGGCCTTGAAGCTGGAATGAAGTTAGGGTTGGTTAGGATTTTCTTGTATTATACAATACTACACAACATATCATAGTTGCAATATCCCCAAGATTGCGCTGCGTACATCATAACAGATTCTGCTACAGCTTGGAAAACCTTGTATTTTACGCTGTGGTTAATCAATTGATTTGAAAAACATTTTTTCCATGTAGCCGATATGGCACTTTTCGCTTTTATCAGTCTTTCCTTTAGATGACGTTCCATGCTGAGATTACTAGCTATTGTTACCCCGAGATATTTATATGTTTTCACAACTTCAATGGACTTTCCGTTGAGATGCCATTTTTCATTTCTGCACTCTCTACCAGCTCCCTTCTTAAAAATCATAATTTTTGATTTTGTAAGGTTAACCGTAAGATTCCATAATTGGCAGTACAAATCAAGACGGTTAACCATTAATTGTAAGGACTCTGGTGAATAGGCAAATAGAACCACATCATCTGCAAATAAAAGTGCTTTTATCAAATGTCCTGCAATCTCTATTCCTCCAGGTAAAAAGTCGATGAGGTCATCGATGTACAAAGCAATGAGATATGGGCTTAGTGTACATCCCTGTCTTACTCCCATATTTGTTTCAAACCATTCTGATGCTTCGGTTCTGCTCCACACACTCGATTGGTTGTCCTCGTATATGTTTTCGATAACTCTCCCAAACTTTTGGCTCATTTTGCATTATAAAGTTTGAATATTATAGCTTTTCGATCGACATTATCGAAGGCTGCCTTGAAATCAACGAAAAAGGCGAATAATTTCTTTTTTTGCTCAAGGAATGTTCCAGCAATGTTTTGCAGCACGAAGATGTTGTCTACGGTTGAATAGCCATTCCGAAAACCTGCTTGGAATTCTTTGATCAGATTGTTGTTCTTGATCCAGATTGACATATGTACGCTCAATTAAAAGTTTTGTGAAAATCTTGTAAGACGAGTTAAGGAAAGATATTCCACAATAGTTTGCGGGATCATCTATATTACCTTTTTTGTGGATCGGATATATTAGGGCTTGTTTAAACTGTGGCGGTATGTTGGCTGTTTCCAGCATTCCATTAAAAATCTCCGCTATCTTGACAATAAAATTGCTTGTCGCATACTTAAAAAATTCAATTGGTATGCGATCGGCTCCAGGTGCCTTCCCATCTCGAAGTTTTTTCAAAACATTACATATTTTCTCCTCCGTAATAGGTGCATCTAATATTTCATTTTGAATTAATGGCTTTGAGTAGTAAAACGGCAGTAAACTACTTTGTGTGTTTAATACTGATTGAAAGTGGTTCCGAAATGTTCTTGTGTCGAGCTGAGTGCTAATTTGTGGAGCCCTGCAGTTGAATTTTTAATCGCACACCAGAACTCCTTTGTATTTTTGCAGTTCACCAATTTTTGTGCTTCGTTTTCAAAAAAACTTTTTTTCTTCTTCATACATTTGCTTAAAAGCTGTAATCGTTTGGCAGTACATTCTTTTAAAGAACTGATCGCCAAACTTTCGAAAAACTTTTAGCCACCCAAAAGATATTTTTCTCGCTGCTTCACACTCAGTGTCAAACCATTTTTCTTTGAAAACGTGTCTGTTTTGGTAAGTTGGTATATTTGGAGTGTAAGAAATTTTTATCAAATTGTCGATATCTAATATATCACATGGAACAATTGTCTGTAAGTTGACGTCAAGTTTCCGTTGATACTCAGATGCATTTGATTCTTTCCACATCAGCTTATGGGGTAGTTGCATCGTTCTTGTATCTTCCCTTTCTGTCGGTGAGGTACTTAACTCAGCTACAATAGGCATATGGTCTGAGAACTGTTGCGCCAAAACTTCAAAATCACTTACTAATGATGTCCATAACCCTCGTACCAGGCAGTAATCAATGACTGAACATCCTTGTTGTCCGATGAACGTATACTTTCCACTGGAATCTGAACTACTTGTGCCATTAAGTATATGAAATCCATACGAATCACATAATTCTAATAATGCGAATCTATTTTCTCTTCCCTCATCGTTTCCAATTCTGGCATTTAAATCACCAATGATCATCATGTCGTCGTATTTAAAGTGTTCAATTACTTATATAAATTGGTAGTATATATGTATAGATGATTTGCTTCAATTGATATTTTTAAAAGTTTAATTTCATAGACCGATTCAAATTCAAAGGTTATGTTGCGTTTAGAACTAAGTTTTTTGTATCCAAATAAGCATCCACCACTAGCTCTTCCCCGTGTATTATGTTTCAAAACAAATTCGAAGCTTTTAAACCGATTTAAATATAATTCATAATCTCCTTCTACTACAAATGTTTCATGTAGAAAAATAATATCAAATTTATTTATAAATTCATAAAAACCTACTTGAACTGACTTATTAATAAGGCCTTTGATATTATAGCTTAAAATTTTTAATTTATTTATTTCTACTAATTTGATTTTACTTTGGCAGACGGCAGTTATACCCTATGACATAGTAGATGTAAAATTACTTTTATTTCTATTATAATTGGATTGTGTCAAAACATAACAAACCAAAAGGAATGCATTAAATAACTTATAAAAAAAACAGAAACTTAGTTCTACCTACATTTGGTTTCTTAAACCTAACTCATACTCTTTCAGCTCGTTGGTTCTCATAGCAGCTTTTATTTCTTCTTCCCGCAATGCTAGTTTTCTGTTTTGGGCAGTCAAATTGCCTTGCGCTTGTTTCTTTAAAATTTTTATCTGTTCACTTTTGAGGTCTCGTATTTCCGTCAAAATTTCAATAATTTTTTTATGGAAGTCGTCGGAGGAATTTACAGAGACTTTAAATAGTTTAAGCTTGTCTAGCTGCTCGGGTAGGGCTTGATTTGAATTGTTGGATCCTGCCTTCGTTGTTTGGATGGCAATAAATTTTTTTTGGTTGCAACAGAGGAACAGGTGAGACATCATCCGAGGAAGATGAATAGGAGTCGTTCATTAATTCTTTGAGAAGATTTTCAACGTCTTCACCGGCGGTTTTTGATGTTGACGGTCTCTTTGGCGATTCTTGTTCCATTGGTTCTCCACAAAAGGATTTAGCACCATCTATTCCAGCTACCGAAGCTTCAAGTTTGCCTAGCTCTATCGTAGCATCCTCAAATGCAGAAAGTTTTTGAAGTGAAAACTTCTTTAGGCGCGTTTGGCACTTTTGCGATGGGGGTAAATCAATGAATTCGCGACCGACACCATTTTTTGATTGGCTCATCGTAATTCGTATGTAAAGTCGTCATAGCCCAGCGTCTCAGGTTCGTTTCCCAGCCATGACTTGCATTTTTTTGTTTATTTAAAGTGAAAACATAAATAAAAATTGATCGCCACGGCTGGGATTCGAACATGAGACCCTCAGTTTAATAGCCAACGACTCTACCATTGAGCCAAGAGACACCTTAATTTTTATGTTGCTAAATGACTTAAAAGAATGCAATAGCATTATTACATAGTAATTGTACTTACCAACTCGGAGAAATACAGAGAAGAAAGAAATCAATTGAAGAAACAGAGAAATATTTATGCAACGCAGAAAAAATAAAAAGCACCAAATATTTTACTGCCATTACAATGAAGAGTGGCTGGATAAGTGAAGCTGGAAATTTCATCATGACAGAGTAGGAGACGCTTTTTACAACAAATTAGAAGAGATCAACAACTCATCGCGATGATTTATCGATGGAATTGAAACGGTTGCATGAAAATAGCTTGAAAACCATTACTCAATAGACACTATCGCTAAGAAAATTAACGTATTAATTTTAACAGAGACTCACATGGGTGAAGAAGAAATATATGATATTCCTGATTTCAATTTAGTTGCAAGTTTCAGAAGGCACGATTGTCCAGCAGCAGGAGTAGCTATCTATAAATGGTTGTCAGATACAACTGCCCTTTTTTGTGCAAATCATATGAATTTGCATACGAGGTACACTAGTATGTCTAGTACTATTTTGATATCGGCGATCTATCTGTTTGTCGTTGCAACTGTGAAAATGAACAGCAAGTTATAATAGTTGGCGTTTATATTTCACCGAATACGTTTTTAAGTGTAATACGACAGTTTTTATATAAAAATTTATTTATTTATTTTGAATACGCTTCTGCACACCTTCACGGCAAAATTGGGGAGAGATTTGATGATTTGCCAATGATTTTGAATGGTGACTTTAAACATCAACTCCGCCGATGCTACAAATTTTAATTTTTAAAAGAAGAATATAATTTAACAATGACGAATGACCGCAGCCTTAGTACAACGAAATATAAATCGACAGTTGGTGCAGTCTTTGCGATATACTCGTTTAAATAGATTCGAGTCAAGATTTTTCGTTTCCTATTTTAGTTACCATAGGCCTATTACTTCATTATTAGAATACGATGATTGCATGAGATGATAATGGAAAAGCTGAAAATGTGAATGAAAACTCATAAGTTTCATTGATGTTCTTCCATATGTACATGTACATATATTATAAAACATTGAATAAAATGTTGCCACTATTTATCTATTTTTATTATAAGCACTAAGAAGAAACATTTCAATGAAAAGATTTTCCTGTACATTAAAATATTTACTGAAAATTCAATTCTGTTTTCACTTATGTCGGCACTCCCGGAGTGCTTTTTTTTTCTTCAAATGGTCCCCCACCTGTTTCGTTTAAGAAAATTTTATTTTTCGCGAGCTTTGACTTTTTACGATGTTTATAATCTGCCCATGTCTAAAAATATTAGAAGTCGTTTCAGGTACAACAATTATCTATTCACTTTTTTCCACGCTTTCAATTCCTTTATTGGGGGTCCATTTGTGTTGAGCAATTCCATTAATTCTTCCCAGTGCTTGTTCGCATTGCCCCTGCCTGAGGAAGTGCTTGGACAATTTGTAGCCATCGATGGATACATCTTCATGAAGTCCAACAAAATATCTTTTTGTGACTGTGTTGTGCTAGAAGTCCTTCATACAAAATTAGAGGAAAAATTGTTCTTTTTAGATAAAAATGTTGTATATTATGTACTTACATTTCGAGAAGCGACGATCTTGCTTAAGTTTCAAAATTCAAATCAAATCGGTGCGCTGTAGGGGCCGCTTCTTTACCTTTGCCAGTCTGAAGCGTAGGGCCATGGTAAGACTCTTCTTTTCGTTATTTCGTCGAAGCATTTCCTCCATTGTCAAACTTTTGGCTAACTGGCGCAAAAAATTCCTTCTGCAGTTTATGGAATAACCGTTTTCAGTGTATATTATCTGCGCATTTATAGCAGCTACATTGAGTGCAAAAAAAAAAAATTACCATCGGCCAACGAGGTGTATTTCTTTCTAAATTATAGGCTGCACACAACTTATCAACCGTGTCGACACCGCCTTTTGTTTTGCTCTAAAATGTAATCATATCAGGTTTTTCTCAACGCCCGCCCCTGTCTCAGCGGCAATTGCATCGTCGAAGTGAAGGCTGGATATGAGAACTACATTTTTGTTTTTACGAGGAACATACGATACCATCGTTCCTTCTTTCCTGAAACCAAAAACACTGGAATTTTCAGATCTTCTTGAAACATTTTTAAACTCGGCTGGAATCTGTCATTTGTTTGTCTCCAAAGTGCCAACAAGTGACACTTTTTTTGCAGCCAGTTCACTCATGAAGGGTACATCAGTGAACCAATTATCGATATTTAGGTTGCGCCTTGTATTGACTATTGGCCTTACCATTCTCCGAACAACGTCTGTACACTGATTGCTCACCCAGTATTGTTCCTCAGGTTGTTTGCCAGCATATATTTCCATATTAGAAGTATAGTACATTTTGACATCAACAAGGGCAAATATTTTTATACCATACTTTGCTGGCTTGGAAGGAATATATTGGCGAAAGCTACAACGCCTACGAAAGGCTTCCAATTTTTCGTCGAGTGTCACATTCTCTCCAAGAGAATAGCTTTTCTGACAATTGGATACAAAACTTTCGAATATTTCTCTTATAGGAGAAAGCTTGTCAATTTTTTGTCTATTTTTACGAGTCTCCTTGTAATCAAATCGAAGGCATCTGAACAAAAATCGGAAGCGTCTCAACGACATAGTGAGCCTGAATGATTCCACACTGTCTCCATCCGTATTCCAAAGATCATCCAAGCTCAGGCGTGACGCATGGTAAACAACAGATAAGTATAGCAGACCTATGAAAGCTATGACCTCAGCTAGATGAGTTGGACGAGCATCTCTGGGCCGTTCAAATTCAAATTTCACATCATCAATATATTGATTGGTCCACGTCACAATAGAGCTAAGCATTTGTTCATCAAAAAGATGAAGCCAAGTCTCTAGAATGGTCTCTGCCTTTCTTGCTTCGCCAGTTACTCCTGGAAGGTGAACTAATAAATTTTGCTTACCATAGTGTTGCCTGGTTGTTGGAGGATTTTTATTCCACTGAATAGAGTCTATGACCTTTTCATTTTTCATCCGTTTTGCGGTGTATAATGATGCATGGCCTTCATCTTCCGAATCCGATGTTTCCTCACAGCTCTGCTCAGTATCCGAATTTTCTTCACGCTCTTCAACATCATCTTCGCTGTTGGAATCCGAAACATCACCAAAGTCTTCATTTTGTGTGAGCACCTCATCAAAGACGTGTGAAGTGCACTGACGTCCTGAGAATTCATCCTAAAAAAATTAAAACCAATGTTACACATAGTACATAGTCGCGTTTGACCTACTAGGTGAATCTTTGTTTTGAAATTTCCTTTTTTCAGGTAGCTATTACAAAATGTTCTCAAATACATATTCACATAAAAATACATAAAATGAAGAAAAAAAAATTTTAATCACAAATTTCAAAAACTTACCTTAATAGTCGCCTGCACCACTGAGGTGTTATTATTTCTATTATACCACTGAACTGATCAGGACGAAGGTCGCGGTAGTACTGATCTTTAGAACGACGGAAGTTTGGAGGGTTAACGAAAGAATGGGGCGCTAAAGTAATGTGTATTACTTTGGCGTAAAAAAGAAAAAATGTATGCACCTGTGACGTGCACGCAACTATAGGAAGGTTAAATGACAAAACGCATGTGAAGTTCGATTACTCTTAATTGGTTTTGAGCATCGATTGAATCATTGGATGTCATCTCTCATTTCTAGCTCTACTATGAACATTCAACGGCCTCTAAATATGCAAAACGAAAAGAGATACAGAATGCAAACTGTGCCTCGTAAACAATATATTTCGTTTTTGAAAAACTTTTAATCGCTTTCGTTTCGCTTTTTATAGAATCTGGCCCCAGATTTGCCTTGAAAAACACATGTGTTTGGCAAAAACAACACAAGATCCATATATTTATCTCATAGCTTTTTTTTTAAGAAACTGGAAAATTGCAATAAAAACAAAGAATCTAAACCTTTTCGCTTTAATTTATCAGTCTTTTAAGCAAAACTTAACAAAAAATCTTATTCTATGAAAAAAAAAACTAAAAACAAAAGTTAAATTAATTATACCAAAAAAAAAAAAATTGAAAATTCAGTCTTATTAAAAAAAAATCACATCTGTCGGTTTTCCGACACAGTTTTCCTAATCAATGGAGGGAAAGTTTTCTTCTTCCAATGTACAAGGGAAAGGGAGGTACCAGAAGCTGTGACAACTATTTTTCGATCAAGTTGATGTCCCAAACTATGAAGATCGTTGAGCGGGTTTTGGATAGCCGACTGCGGAAAATAATAAGGCTGTCTGATGACCAATGCGGGTTTATCACGGGTAAGTCAACTACAGACGCAATCCAAAGTATAAGGATCATTATGGAAAAACACCGAGATGCCTTAGAGGATTTGCATATTGTGTTGGTTGACTTCGAAAAAGCATTCGATCGACAACCACGAGATCTGATATGGGTGGCCCTCAGACACCGAGGAGTTCCTGAAGCCTATGTGCGAATAATTATGGACATGTACGAGGGATCCATTACAAAAGTGAGATGCCCAGCTGGAGTCACCGAAGAATTCCAAATAACAGTAGGTGTACATTAGGGAAGTGTCTTGAGTCCACTGCTCTTTATTGCTGTTCTGGATTATTTGCTCGAAGGAAAAGTAACGGACAATAAAGTACAACAATTATTCTTTGCTGACGATGGAGCCATCATAAGCGAGGATCCTACATCCCTCCAACGAGCACTTGTCGTTTGGATTGATGTTCTGGAAGGAAATGGGTACCGTATTAGCGCTAAAAAGACTGAATACCTGTGCTGCCCTTTTTCTGATCCTGACAAGCCTATTCCAGACATTTATTTGAATGGAAATGTGCTTCCCAAGTGTGAAAAGTTTAAATATCTGGGATCTATGATCAATAGTGAAGCAACTTTTGATGACGACATCAATCATCGAGTAAGCGTAGGGTGGATGAAGTGGCGAGAAAACTCCGCTATCTTCTGTGATCGAAAAATGCCCCTAAGCTGAAGGGAAGACTCTACACAGCAGTTGTCCGTTCAGCTCTGACATACGGTTCACAATGTTGGACAATGTACAAAAAGTATGAGAGCAAATTGACGGCAGCCGAAATGAAGATGCTTCGGATGACAGCAGGAGTAACAAAGCTTGATCGAATTAGAAGTACTAAGATCCGTGGAAGCCTTCATGTCAAAAGTACCATCTTGGACAAAATTCAGCACGACCGGCTCAGTTGGTATTGTCATGTTCAAAGGAGAGATCCGCAGAACCCCGTCCAAAAGGCAATCTCGTACAACGTTTCAACAAATTCGCGACGGAAAAGAAAAGGCAGGCCAAAACACTCCTGGTACAAGCAAATGCAAAAACATCAGCATTTGGTTGGCCTCAGACATGGAACAATCCAAAACCGGGAGGCTTGCCGACGCTTTCTGAGGTCAACGCGGCGTACCCCACAGGCGGATCACTAGTGTGAAGCAGAATAGTGGGAGAGTTGTGATCGCTTCAAGATCACTACTCGTAACGCCGGAAATGAAAAGAAGAAGAAGATCTGTCGGTTTTCCCTCAAATTTTGCATTTTTAGTTCTTGCTCCTTCATAGCGAACTGAATTTGCTGCTCCATTGCCACAATATTCAAAACGTGTTCTTCTCGGGCGAATTTGACCTTATCTTCAAAAGCCTTTTTCTTAAGGTCCAAGATTTCTAGCTTCTTGGCTAGCTCTAGCCCTAAGAAATCACACTCCTTTTTTTTTTTTTTTTTTTTTATTCAAGAGCTGTCTAAAGAAGCTCACTCTTTAAATACTGCTCCTGCAAAAAAAAATAAAACTAAACTGTATTGTTATGCATAAAAGTATTAAAGATTTCTAGAAGAAAAATCAAATGTAAATGTCAATATTGTGGTTAATTTAGTTTCCAGCCAGAATATAGTAATATACATACTTATATTACTTCTCCCTGTGATTTTAATCATATCAAAGTAATATCTAAAAAGGTTCACAAATTGCTCCATACTCAACTTCTTCTGAAATAGAACCTAGGTAAAGACACATTTTATATTATATACATATATGTACTTACTGAATCGTTTGAGAGCTTTTTTTTCCTTCTCCGCATGCTGGATGAAGATGGTTTGCCGTTAGATTCGACCTGAATTGTAAAGTTTGAATTACTTTATTTTTGGAACAGCAAAGTTTTTTAGAGGTACTTACTAAAGGTTCCTTTGCACTTTCTATCTCCATCACCGAATCGTCATTACTGTTGAAATGATTGGTGTAGGGGTCCAGCAATATCTCCTCAACATAAAGGCCCGATTCATTTTCTTTGGTTTCCCTAAACGTTTATAAAGTTTGTTGTTTCAATTTTGTTTTTTAAAATTTTCATTAATAAGTACAACAAACCTCTAAAAATCCTGCATCACAGTCAAAACTGTTGCAATCAACCTCAAATTCATGAGGGATTAAGGCCAGAATTCGGCTTTCTTGGGTCAGGAGATTTCGGCGCTGAGCCGCCACCTGTTTCACCAACACTTCTCTTAAACGAAGAATGTTTTTCCTTAAGACCCATTTTCGTTTTTCTCCATTGGCACTGTATTTGCGCCACATCTCTTTTGTAGTGACTAATGTTGTTGAAACTGAAAAGATTGTACCAGCGTTACTGCTTTTCTTTTATTTGTTTAAAAAGTAAAACTAACGAGTCTAGAATCTCATTCCAGGCCTCCCTTTTTTTTTTTGAGTTATTGGTGTCCGTTTTTTTATTTTCAATGACGCCAATGTTTTCCTCAATCAAATTCACTAAAAGTGCCTAAAATAAATTCAGTAGCATTGAATTTATGCAACGAAACAAAACCAAATTATATTAAAACTAAATATCTAACCTTGTCATGGGAGTCCCAATTCACGGATATTTTTCGTTTTTTATCATCCATGACTGCTTGTACTTGCTTTTGCTTATTGTTTGCAAGTGAAACGCCAAATCAGCTGTTTTCGTTCACTTCAATTAATTTGTTGACTTGAAACTTGAAATTTACAGAATTCAGATACGTCAAAGAGTGTTTGAGGATTTATTTAGACAACAACCCCGATTAGATAGACAACTGTTGGAATGGGTTTATAAATACGTCCTTGACTAAGGTATGTCCAACTTCTTAGATACAATCTAGCTGGACAATTGTCTAAGAGTGTTCTAAGCAAATTTAATAAAAACGACTGCTTATCATTTATACAGCAAGCAAACTGCAATGAGCAAATGAGCATAGCACTTCTGTATGTGTCCCAATCAGACTTTTTGTCGATGAAAGAGGATCAACTTGAGTTTTTCGTTTCACTTTCAGTCATCAGCTGGAACGAACTCAGAGATTAACTTGTAAGTTGCATGAATCTAAGACCCTAAGACCTAAGAAGTAGAACAATTCATCGCTGTTGTGAATGCATTCGGTCACTATCTTGTATTTCAATAAGTGAAAATTCAAAACAAATAAAAACCAAATTGTAAATTGAAATAACATGTTAAGTGTTGAAGAGTTTTCAGCCTCGAATTATTATGAAACAAAAAACCATAACTTTAAAGCACAATTTAAATTTTTGTATTGGCTTGCAGATCGAACCCTTTTAATTTCATATGCGAACAAATTGAAGGACGTCTTCTTGGGTGGAAGAAACACACACGACAAGAAATTCCTAAATCCAGATTATAATTTTGAAATATTACCACCTAAAGAGCGAAACCAAATATATGTGGTGGAAGTTGTTAAGCCTTTGACGACTCGGTATCCAAGTTGCAAGCTTAAATTCCCATATCCCCCAATATGTGTTAGGTGAGTTTGCAAATATAATAACATCGAAGTCTTACACACAAAAGAGATATCTATCATAGATTTAAAGTTTCTTCACTTTGCTTTTGATATATACACGACATCGTACACTCGTGTGCATACATCCTTCAAGACAAGGACCAAGTTTCCATGACAAAGTTTGATTACATTTCTGATAAGAAACCAGCGGGAGGCGCTGATGGATGTTGGCAGACTTGAGTGGGGAATTATTTGCATCCGATCAAACTCCCCAAGATATCCCATTAAAAACAAATGAATATTTAGCAAAATGTTTAAAGCAACAAACAAACTGATGAAAAGATACACCCATATAAAGGTCAAAGGGGGAAGGGTTATGAAGTTTAGTTGGACGGCCTTGCGTCGCTATATAAATGTAATTTTGGGAACGTTTCCTCTTTGTAATCGTTCGTTAGGGCTTATGGAAAATTAAAGGAAATTGTACATCGTCTGCCGGAAGAAGAATTAATGAAAAATAATTAAAAAGGGATTACATTTTATGTTTTTTTCTTTTTTATTTTGTAGATTTTAGGGAGCGGAAGCTATATAATTTGAATTTAAGAGATTCGTCTGATAAGTTTTTGTGTTTGGTGCTTCCAATGAGAGAATAACGTGCGTAACATTCATCTAAACGTGACCTTTCCTTTAGCTTTTCACACCGAAAGTGACAAGGAAAAAATAAAGAGTGAGACGTTATCGGAAAGCAAACCCATATTATCGTTGAATAAGAACTTTGTTTGTGTGTTTGTTGTGGGGCAGGCTTTTTAAGCAAGATACTATGTAAGTTTTATTTCGATAGCGCACGGAGAGAAATTTACACATAATTAAAGCAATAAAAATTCAACACTAGCTTATCACAAAATCTTAAATACGTGAAGAGGTTTATTTGTTTTTTTCATAATCTGAAGGTTTGACTGGACGTGGGAGTCCGTACACAATGACTCTTTAAAGGACTATTCGCATGAGTATGACCTATGACCAAAGAACGAAGAATGAAAATATATTCGTTAGTGTTGACATTTTTTGTCATTTGCATTCGTTGCAAATGACGTTCAATAATTGTGATCGTAATCACAAATTAAAAAAAAAATTTAATTTGAGACGATATGAAGCATTAATTACCATTTTTTTTTTATCAATTTATAACTAAACTAATGCAGTTTAAAAAAAAAAAACGTGTTTCGCTAATAACAAACTAGAATTTCGCAACTGGCGATTTTTCTCTTCTTCTCTTATGAATATGAAAAATGTTTAAAATTTCAAAGCTTAAGCAAAGCTAACTTGATTCAACTAAATAGTTTTCTAGAATCTATCAACTTTTACTCATCACTTTTGTGATTCTTTCTCTGATTCTGTTGTTGACTGTAGATACTTAGAGTTGCTATATAAATGTCCTCAAGTTAATTTTAATAGTGTCCTAATAGACCTACAAAGAGTGCTTCACAATCTTTCATCTTCGAACGATAAATACTCTGCACTCTGCTCACCCTGATATTCCAGTCAAATTAGTCCTTAAAATAAAAGTAAGATTAAAAAAATCCCAAAGAGCTAAAAATTAGTATGAATATTCAGAATACTGTTATAAATGAATTGTGAAAAGTCCCCTTCAATCCCTTTTGTGCAAAAAACTTTATTGATGGTGAAAGTTTGCAAAAATAGGTTTTTCGCGTTTTTCAGCTATAAAGGGGAGTTTTACAACAGTAACAAACCTTGTATATTTTCTTCACAAGTGTTCCAATGCACTTGAAAGCGGACATCAGTTAGATTAAATATACAGTTATTCCAAAGGCTTTCGATAAATTGACTCATGATATTATATTATTCAAACTGAAAGCATATGGATTGCCATTGACCTTCGTCGATTCGATCAGATCGTACTTTACCGATAGATCATATGTGGTAAAATTTCGAAGCATTCTTTCAGATTGCTTTATGGCTCACTCAGATGTACCACAAGTGAAACTTTGATCTTCGCTGATGATATGAAAATTTTCAAGAATAAAAACTGCGCAGCCGGTAATCTTATTTTACAATCTGATGTTGAAATTTTTGCCACATGGTGTGATAAAAATGGATTGATTCTCAATCCAAGCGAATGTCAAAGTATAAGTTTTTCAAGGAAACGTACACATGCTTTGTACAATTACTCGATTTCCCATCAAATAGGTATCCAGTATTAAGGACCTTAGTATTCAGTTCTAATTTAGACTTTACATCTCATATCAATTCAATGCTAGGCTTTAATAAGAGATGGGCTAAGGCGTTTACGGACCCCTATGTCATTTTTTCGCTGTATAACTGCCAAATTCGACCCCATCTTGAATATGCTTCTCAAAAATTGCGTCCTTATTATGCAGTCCATAATTCAAGGATAGAAAGTACATATACAGCGAAAGAGCCGTTTTCTTCACTATTTATCAACTTGCATGGGCTAGCTTAAAATTCACAAGTTGGCCAAATGTAGAGTTGACGCAAGCTAAAGAGTTGAGACACAAGTCGAAGTTTGTTTTTCATCACTATTTTAAATTTCTACTCGAGAGTTGAAATTCAAAGGTTCGACTATTTACATTTTTAAAAATTTCCTTCGGATATTTTTGACAGATACATAAATTTCAACTTTAGATTTGAATTTCGATTGTTCGATTGTTTCGAAAATTAAAGTTCCGGTGGATTTCTGTTTATTGCGAGAATAAAAATTGAAAAAAACATGGCAGAAAAAATTAATAAGTTGCCAAAAGTGGTATGTTGCGAAGAAGAAGAGAACTGGGTGGTTGCAAGTGCATTGCAATACAGCGAGGTTATAAAGAATAAAAAAAAACTGATGGTGCAACGAAACGAGATAAGGACAAGGCGTGGGAGGATATTGCCAAACAATTCAATATCGCCCAATCTAGCCAGGTCTGTAAAAATTAATTTTACATTGAATTATTTAAATATGGTTTATCTTTTATTTTAGGAAAGCAGCGTAAAGTCTTTAAGTGAAAAATATGGCAAAATAAAACCAAATTTAAGAAACAAAAGCACATATTTTTCGAAGGATGCCAAAGCAACTGGTGGAGGTCCACCAAAGAAAGAACTCCCTGCTTTAAGCGGCGCAGGGACATAAGTCCCCGGGACATAAGTCCCAACTTTTATTTTTGGGACTTATGTCCCATCTAAGTGAGACATAAGTCCCAACTTCGATTTGGGAGTTATGTCCCACGCCATCGGGACATAAGTGCCAACTTTTTTCCGTTGAAGATGGGACATAAGTCCCAACTTTTCAGGAATAGAGCTTAGTAAATCGTTGTACATTTCGACTAGGCAACCAAACAATTTTTGCTTGCCATAAAGTTGTTGGTCCTTGACACCTTTCTCTCAAGTGGTTTTAGGTAATGGAACCAATGACCTCTAGATTTTTTCAGAATCGTTATATACTCTTTGAATACCGATTCGAAGGCTCTGTTCGAAATATTATATTCCATCCAGCGGGCGATGGAAAATGTTTACTTTAATTTTAGCTGAGGTATTTGCACATATAGTTCCTCCGACTTTCTATTCATTAGAAAGTAGAGATATGGTTTTCCGGAATTAGGAGATAATATTTTACTTGTAGAAGTTAGTAAAAATTTTTTAATTTAAAAAAGAAACTTAAAAAATTAGAATTTTTGAGTATTTGAGAAAATAAAATTAAAAAATCGCGCGATTTTTTAATTTTATTTTCTCAAATACTCAAAAATTCTAATTTTTCAAGTTTCTTTTTTAAATTAAAAAATTTTTACTAACTTCTACAAGTAAAATATTATCTCCTAATTCCGGAAAACCATATCTCTACTTTCTAATGAATAGAAAGTCGGAGGAACTATATGTGCAAATACCTCAGCTATAATTAAAGTAAACATTTTCCATCGCCCGCTGCCCTTACAACATATTTCAAACAGAGCCTTCGAAACGGAAATCAAAATTTTTTAAGTTTCTTTTTTAAACTAAAATTTTTTTACTAAATTCTAAAAGTAAAATAACATCTCCTAATTCCGGAAAACCATATCTCTACTTTCTAATGAGTAGTAAGTTTGCATTTTGAAAAAAGAAGCTTCAATAATTTGAGAAAAACACAGACAATTTTTCAGAAGGGCTTCTGAAAAAAATGTCTTAGCTTTTAAAAAGTATATTCGGAGGGACAAAAGTCCCAACTTTTATTTTTGGCACTTATGTCCCGATGGCGTGGGACATAACTCCCAAATCGAAGTTGGGACTTATGTCTCACTTAGATGGGACATAAGTCCCAAAAATATAATTTGGGACTTATGTCCCGGGGACTTATGTCCCTGCGCCCTTTAAGCGAGCCCATGCAAGAACTTATTCAATTGTTGATTCCGTCGACGTATGGGCTTTCTGCAGCGACTGGCTCAGCGATTTTCTTTCCCTAGAAAAACCTGCGCCAGAACCCATCGAAGCCAATGATGTCATTGAATTCGATATTCATATCAATGGAATTCATATCCTTTGGAACTACCTGCACAAGCATAAAGCACAAGAACATTTAAATCATTAATTTTTAATTATTTGGCAGATCATTGAGATTGTAAATTTACCCATTTACATTATCTTTTCTTTTCTCTTGCTTTTAATTTTTGCTATCATTATTAATAGTTAAATATGTATGTTCATATACTTACCAGTTATTAAATTTTAGTTTCTAATATTAATTTAAAGGCTTTCAACAACTTTTAAGACTTATGTCCTACTTTGTAAGCGGTTTGAAATAAAGAAATTATGTTAAAATACCTAATTTAAAAATCAATGACATTTTAATAATTCAAAATGATTGCCTGCAACAAGGCAATGTTGAAGAAAGTGCAGTCGCAACTCAGACGTTGGAAGAAGTTTGTGATGAAACCCAACCAATTTGCGCAAGGCACCGAATCCTTTCCTGACCAACAGACGTCGGAGGGTGAAATGGGACCTTCAAAAAAGGAATCAAAGTACGAGGAAGAATTAAGAGAACACCGATTTAAGAAAAATTCGAGAGATTTGCAAATTTTGGAGTCAGAGAAAGAGCGATATTGCTTTGAAGGAGAAAGAGCGCAGTTCGGACAAGAACGCTTTCTAATCAAATTGGAGATGGCAAAAAAACAATAAGAACATGATGCGGGAATCCATAAAGCACGTATGGACATGCTAAGAGATCAACGACAATAGATACCCATTTCGAACAGCTTCTGCAAAGAAGTCTTATTTTTAAATTTAAAAGTTTAGTTTTATCAAAATCAAAAATATTGTTAAAAAAGAAATGAATTTGTAAAATAATTGAAGTCAGCAACGGTTCTGAAAGTACACGCATTTTTTTTTTCTAATTAGTTGTCCGCAGCTGTATATTAGGGTGGAGCGTAAATTTTTGAAGTGAAAACTTCTTTAGGCGCGTTTGGCACTTTTGCGATGGGGGTAAATCAATGAATTCGCGACCGACACCATTTTTTGATTGGCTCATCGTAATTCGTATGTAAAGTCGTCATAGCCCAGCGTCTCAGGTTCGTTTCCCAGCCATGACTTGCATTTTTTTGTTTATTTAAAGTGAAAACATAAATAAAAATTGATCGCCACGGCTGGGATTCGAACATGAGACCCTCAGTTTAATAGCCAACGACTCTACCATTGAGCCAAGAGACACCTTAATTATTATGTTGCTAAATGACTTAAAAGAATGCAATAGCATTATTACATAGTAATTGTACTTACCAACTCGGAGAAATACAGAGAAGAAAGAAATCAATTGAAGAAACAGAGAAATATTTATGCAACGCAGAAAAAATAAAAAGCACCAAATATTTTACTGCCATTACAATGAAGAGTGGCTGGATAAGTGAAGCTGGAAATTTCATCATGACAGAGTAGGAGACGCTTTTTACAACAAATTAGAAGAGACCAACAACTCATCGCGATGATTTATCGATGGAATTGAAACAGTTGCATGAAAATAGCTTGAAAAGCATTACTCAATAGACACTATCGCTAAGAAAATTAACGTATTAATTTTAACAGAGACTCACATGGGTGAAGATGAAATATATGATATTCCTGATTTCAATTTAGTTGCAAGTTTCAGAAGGAACGATCGTCCAGCAGCAGGAGTAGCTATCTATAAATGGTTGTCTGATACAACTGCCATTTTTTGTGCAAATCATATGAATTTGCATACGAGGTACACTAGTATGTCTAGTACTATTTTGATATCGGCGATCTATCTGTTTGTCGTTGCAACTGTGAAAATGAACAGCAAGTTGTAATAGTTGGCGTTTATATTTCCCCGAATACGTTTTTAAGTGTAATACGACAGTTTTTATATAAAAATTTATTTATTTATTCTGAATACGCTTCTGCACACCTTCACGGCAAAATTGGGGAGAGATTTGATGATTTGCCAATGATTTTGAATGGTGACTTTATTTAAACATCAACTCCACCGATGCTACAAATTTTAATTTTTAAAAGAAGAATATAATTTAACAATGACGAATGACCGCAGCCTTGGTACAACGAAATATAAATCGACAGTTGGTGCAGTCTTAGCGATATATTGAAATAGATTCGAATCAAAATTTTTCGTTTCCTATTTTAGTTACCATAGGCCTATTACTTCATTATTAGAATACGATGATTGCATGAGATGATAATGGAAAAGCTGAAAATGTGAATGAAAACTCATAAGTTTCATTGATGTTCTTCCATATGTACATGTACATATATTATAAAACATTGAATACAATTTTGCCACTATTTATCTATTTTTATTATAAGCACTAAGAAGAAACATTTCAATGAAAAGATTTTCCTGTACATTAAAATATTTACTGAAAATTCAATTCTGTTTTCACTTCTGTCGGCACTCCCGGAGTGCTTCTTTTTTTTTTACTTAACGGACATGTAATAGCAGAAATTTTGTGTCTATTAGGATTATATTTAGTTAGTTAAAATATAATATGAATCGACTGAGAGTAACTGCCTCCGCCTGGTCAATGAAATTTTGTAAGATCTTGATTTTAGACGAAACTTTGTTTTTTCTCTTTCGCTTTCAGCTAGATAAATCTAAGTTCCCTTTTGCACTTGGTGCATTAAAACGCCGTATTTTCTATCAATTCTCTTTAGGTGATGCCGACACCTTTTTCACATAGAACTTTACAACGCCTTTTCAATCGCAAAATATCATCCATGGCAACCAAATGCACAAATAAATCGTTAATACTGGAAAAAATGGGGGTGTTATAGGCCTACTTGAAAAAGGCTGCAGAAACCACTTCAGTGGATAATTTGTTTACTCCACACGAATGAATTGCCATTGAGACACATGTTTATATACCTTGATGGATCAACTTCAAGACCAGAAACTTACATTGGACCTTTGTGAAAAGGACTTGAGACTTGTACGACATTGTTTCAGCGGTTCTCTCAGGTCATTTTCCAGTAGATCTAGGAAATAAGTTTCCCGAAAAAATGTCTCATGCTCATTGGCTAACACGTGCCAACCGATTACTATACGTCTGTACTGTATGTAGCCACAGCTCCATCGTCGTGCAAAGATGGTACGCGACATCTCTACAGCATGATTGCAAGGCAACCTCTAGGTATCTCTCAGAAGATGTGATCCAGTCATTCAGTGAAATAATTACTTTGCGCATCCTGAAAATGTTTTGCTGGCCATGATTTATGACGAAAGAATACACGTTTATGGCAGCTCGACGAAATCTGAAGACCTGCAGTGTGCCTGAAACATCAACTCTAGGGAATTTTGAAAGGCCAATGGTAAACTTCAATACATCCGATTACATCGACATAATTGACTGACAGACGAGAGTAACTGAACTACTGATTCTGAAGAAGCAAGAAGTTAACAACAGAGAAAATAGTCAACATCGCACAATCGGGTGGAGAAGGCCAACTAATCTTTTTAAGGCTACCATACCATACTCAAACTGTGAAAAAAACGATTGAAGCTTCCATTTTTCAGTGCACAAAAATGCACGTTTGGGTGCAATAAAAGCTAACATATAAAAGCCGTGAAATAAGGCCAAGTGAAATAAGGCCAAAATTAAAGATTTGGCCTAGTTTCGCTTTCTAAAAGTGAAAAAAAGCCAAAACTTAACGTTTGGTATCATTACACTTTGATTAAGTGAAATAATGCCAAACAGATTAACTCATTGAAAGGGAAATATGGCCAAATGAAAAATTTGAACACTCGATTTAGTTTCCATACTGAAAAAATAATAATAGCAACAAATTCCTTGCTATTGGGTCATTCCATTGTGTAACACCCCAAACGCACACTTTTCGACTCATAAAACTGGTAAGCCTTATGCAAAAATTTACAAATCTTGCAATTAGATAAAACAACTAAAAACGTAGATATTTAAAAAATTTAAATCGCTAAAATAACAGCATAAGGATTAACAGTTTTATGAGTCGAAAAGTGTGCGTTTCGGGTGTTACACCATGGGATGACCCTATTATTACTTTTGCAGTAAGGAAACTAGTTTTTTCCCTACTGCAAAAATAATAACAGCTAAAAGCTCCCGCGAATTTGTTGCTATTATTATTTTTGCAGTAAGGAAAATTAAATACTATTAACTTATTCGCGCAAATTGTTGAAAACAGCACAAAAATCTTCTGTTAGTTATATGTATATATTTACTATACTGACTTGTAAATTTTTGTACAAACCTCAACTGATGTAAATATTTAGTTCCCTTCAATTATTTCGAAAATTTAAGAATGGTTTCTACTTCAATTTGGGCAATCTAAGCAATCAAAAGCTAAATAATGCCAACAAATTTGACGTTATTTAACTTTTAGAAAGCGAAATAAAGCCAAATCCTTCAATTTGGCCTTATTTCACGGCACCGCGAAAATACAGCCGAGAAAGGAAATGCCAAAGTTTGAGAATAAACGTGATTTTCGAGCAAATTGAAATATTTTTTTAAAACATATTTGTGAAAGACTTTTCTTCTATCTTAACATGCCTTACTTATAAATAGAATATTAACTTACATCCTTTTATAAGCTAACTACAGTACATTGAAACATCTTGCGTTTTTCTAAAAAAAAATCTTAAAGTTTGAGGCTTAAGCGGAGGCAGAAGATATTATTCAAATAAAAAAAACATGGTTTTCTGATTTTGTGCAACACATATAATTATCACTGTTAGAACATCTATTACACGTTCAAAAAATCCTACTATGTAAGATTATATATTACAATGCCTGCACCCGTTTCTTAAGGTTTCGTTCGAAATATGAAAAAGTTTTTATGTATATTTCTTCACGGTACCACGTACCACTCCATAGTCTTGAACTGACGTTTGATAAAATTAACTGAAGAAATTTCCCGTCCATCCATTCACTTTTCATAAAAAGGGAAGAACCCTGTTTATATGAATAATTGGAGGCTCATGATGTTGTCTGATTGCAGTAAAATTTTGTATGGTTTTCCACAGCACCGATTTGCATATTTTAACCACTATTGCAATCGAGCCAACAATTTTTTTTCTTCTTGCAAATGTGGGCTTTCATAGGGCGATGAGTAGAAAAATAAACTTGAGCGTTTAACATATAACATTTATTTGTTTAAACATATATGTAAGTCTTAATCGATTTGTTAAGGCACTACAAGGCACTTCATTCAATACCATTTAGCAGTGGAATAACAACCAAACACTCTTCCTTCATGTAAAGCCTACCTACGAAACATAACATACATCTACTAACTAAACCTTCGTCGTCCTCGAAAAGTTAAGCTGGATTACTCTAGTGTAGCGTGTTCAATACTTCCATACCGGAGTAAATCCAGAAGCATGCCTAGCGATCCGGAACAGAAAAGTCTCCAGAAGTAATTTATCATTTCGCTCCATTGAGAGGAATCTCTTGCGGAAGGCGAAGATATGCCAGCTAGCTTGGTTATTTATGGTTTGTTATTAAATAAAAAAGAAAATATGGTCCTTTTCTATACGTATACGGTATACACAGAGTAAGTGTAAGTATGAACGTGCGTTTGCGAGTTATGTGTCTTCCCGATGATTTTGAGATGTGATATTATGTATGGGAAAATTATAAACCACATATTTTTAAAAGGAAATGTAAAATAAAGAAACAAAGCATTCGCAGAGTCCTTAAAAATAATTTCACGATATTTTGTCAATAAGAACGTTTTACTATCTTCTTCCAGTCTGCATGCTTTTTAAATCTTGTATACCATCCTCACTTAACCTTAGTCCTTTAAAGCCAGTCAGTCAGTCTGTCATTCAGTTGAAGGACGCCGCGCCGAGTATGAATTACGACGGTCTATTCTATTCTTGGTTTTTCTGCCCAGCTAGGAACACCTACATACATACACATGAAAGGTAAATCGTAATCAATACACAATTTTACGTATCTATTTATAGATTTTCTACTCTTTTCGAATTATGAAATCTTCTTTCTGTCGTGAACTGGTATATATTTTATATATTTTATACACGTATGCAAAAAGTCCTATATCCTAAATGTATTTCTTCTCTTTCACAGGTCAAATTTTATCGATACCGTTTCGAAATGTTCAATATGCTATTCATTTGCCTAGGGATGAACCATGAACCAAAGACATTTAAAGGGGTTTGAGAATTTATCAAAAGGATAAGACGAGAAATGTAGCTTTAGTGCTTTTATGGAAATAAACAGCAGAGCTACAAAACAACGCGGTATGAATGTATAGATAAACTGGCACATATGTATGTACACATACGAGAAAACTATAAAATATTAAAGGAATTTCTCACATGATGAGATTTCCTTCCAAACGCTTTTTCCGCACGAATTAAGGTTGATCTAGTTCGTTTACTCACACATACATATATTATTTAAATAAAGTTTATTGCCCAAAAGCACTCTGAGAAGAGAGAACCAATTGATATGAGTGTTCAAGTGGTAAATTTAATTTTTTAGACAGTCATTGAATTTCGGTTAATGAAAATTTTAAAACACACAGAGGGTGGGTATGTTCATGCTTGATTATTTCTAAACAATGATTATTCCAGATGATAATCATGGATTCGGTTTGTTCACGAAATATTTAATCAAGGAATCTCTGATCAGAGCTTTTAATCATAGATTTTGCTAACCAGGCAATTTTTATGGGTTAGCTATATTTAAGCATCGATTAACTGAAAATCAGTTTGTTCAGTCTTGATTTTTGTTCAAATCACAGCCATCCCTTCAAAATAAAAAATTGTCAGGCTGACATATCAATGACATCACATAAAATATCTTTGTGAAATCAATATGCAGCTTCACGGAATTGTTTGAAATGGAGTAAGTTATTCTAATCTATTACATTATGTTTCTATGTGCAAAAAAAGTAAATTGTATTGCTTTTTCAGTGCATCTGGAAATTGCATTTATGAATTCTTGGGATGATGATGAAACTGAAGAAGAGTTTCAAGAATTGGTAGAAGAAAGGCGACAGTACAAAATGTCTGAAAGATTGGATCATTCCAATAAATGGGATGACATTGACTTTTTCCAACGATTCAGATTCCAGAAGTAAAGTGTTGCGATTATTTTGGAATTAATACGTCCGAAATTACAGGATAGAAGAGAAAGGCTAGTTTTATAAAATATCATTAAAATTTCTTTGAAACAGTTTTGAATGAAATTTTTTCAGAAGCCGAAACATAACTCCAATGAAGAAACTGCTTATAACGCTTCGAATTTTTGCATTGAGTACAATGTTAATAATATCTGTAGGAGATTTTTTTGGGATTTGTAAAACAACAGTCTCGGTTATAGTGCAAAGAGTCTCTTCTGCTATTGCGTCCTTAAGAGAACAATATATCAAAATGCCACAAACAGATGAAGAATTGGCCGAAGCAAGCTACGCATTGTACAAACTTGCAAAATTTCCAAGAACGATTGGAGCAATCGATTGTATGTACTCATGTGAGAATACAATCTCCTGGTTAGTTAACATAAAAAATGGTTACTGTTTGAGAACATAAGAGTCTTTTTTAGGTGGTGAAAATGCAGAACACTTCCGGATTTTTTTTACTCAATGTGCAAAGCGTAAGTTCGGCCAATTTGAAATTTTTAAATATTGTAGCGCGATGGCCGGGATCATGCCATGATCAAACGATTTTTAACAATAAGACTACAAAAACTTCATTATTGTTGCTGATTCCGGTTATTCCAACACATTATACATGGCAATGGCAACCCCATTAATTGAATGTACCAACTCAGTACAACAACTATACAACAAATCAATTATAAGGAGTAGAAATGTTGTGGAGCGTCAGTATGGTGTTTGGAAGAGAAGTTTTCCTGTTTTGTCTCTTCAAATTAGAACAAAAATAAAGACTGTACAAGATGTTATTGTTGCAACCACAGTACTCCACAATATAGCTATTGACTTAAATGAAGAGATTCCACCAGATGTGCATGAAGAAAACATAGCACTTGATGAATCAATTGATGTCGCCAGGATAGGTTCAGATAGCTGTGTCAATGTTCGAGCGAACTTATTAGCAAACTACTTTCCAGCACTCCTTGAAGCCAATTCAGTCGTGAATATACAATGAACAATAGTTGAAAAAAACATGAGAAAAAAAACATAAATAAAAAAAATGTAAAGAAAGGCTTGGCTGAAGTTGTACTTTGGGTGCTTTCAAAATTGCATAGTTGCGTTAGTCTGACCAATGCATAACTTTCATAAATGCAAATGACAAATGTAATAGGTAGTTTCATTAAAGCAAAACGCAAATATTTGCAGCTCAAATGTGCAAATGCTTTAATTCGTTTGCTTTTCGGTTTTCATCTTCAGAGAAAGAGACAGACGGTACAAAACACAACTATTTTTTTTCCTTTATTCGAACTATTGATTACCGCGGAATCAATACAAAACAAAGTAAAAGTACAAAAAAATGGATGAAAACTCTTCAGACTCCAGGTTAGATATAAACAAAAAAGTAGATACTTAATTAAATAAATAAACTGCTTTTTTGGATGGAAAAAGAAAGAAAAGTATTTTATGGAACTGTGTATGCATTGTAGAATGCATGCGCAAATATTTTGAATGACGTTAGTCTGATTGCAAATAATCGCATGTAAACAGAGCAACCATGCAATAATAGCCGTGTTTTATTATCACAAATGATCCAATCCGGATCGGATCTTGATAACAAAACAGCTTTAGATCATCATATTTTTTATTATTTCCAGTTGGAAGCTGTGAGAAACTCGCTCTTTCAACTGACATTTCAAAAGAGTTGCAGAGCTGCCCTACGAACTTTTTTTCAATGGTTAATTTTCTGTTCTTTTTTTTTAAGGAAAAATGATACTACTTATACACTTTGTCAAATATACATTTTTTCCACTAATTCTTATTAATTTCATGAATATATGTTTTGTTTTGTAAAACTTTTTCATTATGTCTTGCATTATACAAAAACGAATAAATGTGAAGTTTCTCGCTATCTATCTAAAATATATTTCATTTCACACAGAGAAAAATGTTCATATGGCAATACTGTTGTTATTGGAAATATTGGAAATGATACCAGCGTTTTCAATGGAAAGTCTCCTCTTGTGTGAAATAGAAGAACAAATTTTTAGATCACAAAAATAGATCCAACTAATAAACCCATGATCTAATCCGGATCAGATCAATAATAAAACACGGCTAATGAAAGCACCCTTTATTTAATCATAAATGGCAGTATTTTCTTTGAGTTTTAACTCCGTTTCGGGAATTTTAATCTTTAAGCGATGTTCCTCAACGGCGTTTTTAATTTTTTGTTCATGCGCCTCTTTATTTTGTGCCAGCTGTTGTCATTGTTTTTCTTTTTTAAGACTACCAGTTTCTTCATCTTGACCTTTTTGTTTCTCTTTCATATGGGATTTCTGTTTCCGCGTAAGGCATTCATAGAGCTTGCTTTTCAGCATACTTGGATTATAATTTTCCCAATTTAGGGGTTGCTCCGGCTTATCCTCCTTTAGAGTTTCGCCGAAGAAGAACTCCATATTCTCATCGGCTACGATGTTGTCGACGTTTTCTTTAATTGTAAACCAAAAATCATCAATATTCAAAACAACAGTTGGTGGTAACAAATGCGTTTTACCTGGATGCCAACCTATCGACACTCACGCCCATGACGTCGTGAAGTTCATTTAAAAAAGAGTTTTCTACCTTTTCTCTCAATAGTGGTGGGCCACCACCAGTCAAAAATATTTCTTTTCGCAGGTCAGCGTTTGACGTGCGAAGACCTCGTTTGATGTTGTTATATTTATCATTGAGTACTTTTCCTGTTCGCAACTATAAAGGAAAAATAGGTATTTTGAAAATACATGCATACATACATTGTTTTGGCTAATTTAAAAACTTACTTGTGCTTCGGCGGTGGCACTGAATTTTACTGCCAAGTCCTCCCAAACTGCATCCTTTTGCTTGGACGTAACTCCATCAGTTTTTTTGTTCTCTAAAATATTCTTCTTCTCCAAGGCCAGTCGAATTAGTTTCTCTTTTTCGGTCTTGGAGAAATTGGCAGTCAAATTAGAACAAAAATAAAGACTGTACAAGATGTTATTGTTGCAACCGCAGTATTCCACAATATAGCTATTGACTTAAATGAAGAGATTCCACCAGATGTGCATGAAGAAAACATAGCACTTGATGAATCAATTGATGTCGCCAGGATAGGTTCAGATAGCTGTGTCAATGTTCGAGCGAACTTATTAGCAAACTACTTTCCAGCACTCCTTGAAGCCAATTCAGTCGTGAATATACAATGAACAATAGTTGAAAAAAACATGAGAAAAAAAACATAAATAAAAAAAATGTAAAGAAAGGCTTGGCTGAAGTTGTACTTTGGGTGCTTTCAAAATTGCATAGTTGCGTTAGTCTGACCAATGCATAACTTTCATAAATGCAAATGACAAATGTAATAGTTTCATTAAAGCAAAACGCAAATATTTGCAGCTCAAATGTGCAAATGCTTTAATTCGTTTGCTTTTCGGTTTTCATCTTCAGAGAAAGAGACAGACGGTACAAAACACAACTATTTTTTTTCCTTTATACGAACTATTGATTACCGCGGAAAAAATACAAAACAAAGTAAAAGTACAAAAAAATGGATGAAAACTCTTCAGACTCCAGGTTAGATATAAACAAAAAAGTACTTAATTAAATAAATAAACTGCTTTTTTGGATGGAAAAAGAAAGAAAAGTATTTTATGGAACTGTGTATGCATTGTAGAATGCATGCGCAAATATTTTGAATGACGTTAGTCTGATTGCAAATAATCGCATGTAAACAGAGCAACCATGCAATAATAGCCGTGTTTTATTATCACAAATGATCCAATCCGGATCGGATCTTGATAATAAAACAGCTTTAGATCATCATATTTTTTATTATTTCCAGTTGGAAGCTGTGAGAAACTCGCTCTTTCAACTGACATTTCAAAAGAGTTGCAGAGCTGCCCTACGAACTTTTTTTCAATGGTTAATTTTCTGTTCTTTTTTTTTAAGGAAAAATGATACTACTTATACACTTTGTCAAATATACATTTTTTCCACTAATTCTTATTAATTTCATGAATATATGTTTTGTTTTGTAAAACTTTTTCATTATGTCTTGCATTATACAAAAACGAATAAATGTGAAGTTTCTCGCTATCTATCTAAAATATATTTCATTTCACACAGAGAAAAATGTTCATATGGCAATACTGTTGTTATTGGAAATATTGGAAATGATACCAGCGTTTTCAATGGAAAGTCTCCTCTTGTGTGAAATAGAAGAACAAATTTTTAGATCACAAAAATAGATCCAACTAATAAACCCATGATCTAATCCGGATCAGATCAATAATAAAACACGGCTAATGAAAGCACCCTTTATTTAATCATAAATGGCAGTATTTTCTTTGAGTTTTAACTCCGTTTCGGGAATTTTAATCTTTAAGCGATGTTCCTCAACGGCGTTTTTAATTTTTTGTTCATGCGCCTCTTTATTTTGTGCCAGCTGTTGTCATTGTTTTTCTTTTTTAAGACTACCAGTTTCTTCATCTTGACCTTTTTGTTTCTCTTTCATATGGGATTTCTGTTTCCGCGTAAGGCATTCATAGGGCTTGCTTTTCAGCATACTTGGATTATAATTTTCCCAATTTAGGGGTTGCTCCGGCTTATCCTCCTTTAGAGTTTCGCCGAAGAAGAACTCCATATTCTCATCGGCTACGATGTTGTCGACGTTTTCTTTAATTGTAAACCAAAAATCATCAATATTCAAAACAACAGTTGGTGGTAACAAATGCGTTTTACCTGGATGCCAACCTATCGACACTCACGCCCATGACGTCGTGAAGTTCATTTAAAAAAGAGTTTTCTACCTTTTCTTTCAATAGTGGTGGGCCACCACCAGTCAAAAATATTTCTTTTCGCAGGTCAGCGTTTGACGTGCGAAGACCTCGTTTGATGTTGTTATATTTATCATTGAGTACTTTTCCTGTTCGCAACTATAAAGGAAAAATAGGTATTTTGAAAATACATGCATACATACATTGTTTTGGCTAATTTAAAAACTTACTTGTGCTTCGGCGGTGGCACTGAATTTTACTGCCAGGTCCTCCCAAACTGCATCCTTTTGCTTGGACGTAACTCCATCAGTTTTTTTGTTCTCTAAAATATTCTTCTTCTCCAAGGCCAGTCGAATTAGTTTCTCTTTTTCGGTCTTGGAGAAATTGGCAGTCCGTTTAATATCTTTTGGCATACCTATGTACATATATACATATATTTGAAATCAAAACGAAATGAAATGCACATCTCGATATTTTTGACAACCGAAATGATTTGGTTGTTTCTACAAAAACGGGTAACTCGAAATCATCAGTTATAATCACCATCATTGCACGAACAAGTATAAAGCTGACTCTATCATCAAAAAATGTACTTACATTATGTATTTTCAATAATTTCCTTGATTAAGTTTTGACATATAGACTTTAAAATGGAACGATTTTTGAATAACCCATGATTTGCTAACCAAGCTATGAAAATGGTGAACAAACACTCTTTGGTGATCACAGATTCTTAATCATGGATTAAGAAGAATCTTTGATAACCAAATTGCTTATTTAACCCGCTCTGAACAAACCGGCCCTAAGTTTGTTGTGCCTTGATTTTCGTTCAAATCACAGCTATCCCTTGAGAATAAAAAACTGTCAGGCTGACATTTCACATATATTTATGTATGTACATTTGTACATTATGTACCTAATAATAACTTTGTGAAATCGAAAACCAGCTTCACTGAATTTTTGGAAATGGAATGAATCCTAACTTCCTAACTAATATAGTGCAGTCAATGAAGCGAAAAATAGGGCCCAACCTCCGAATTTTTTTACTGTGAACCGATTTGCATGAAATTTTGGAATTAGGCTCATCTTACCCTTAAATTCAAAAGTGAAAATGATTTGCACACCGCCACCACCCTGGGGGCGGTTGCCACCCCTTCTCGGGGGTGAATTTTTTATTTTTGAAATAACCTCGGATATCGATAGAAGGCCTAATTTTAAGCAAAAAAACAAATATAAAGTTTTTTGTTAAGTCCAATACTTTTCGAGTTATTGGCAATTGAAAATTCGCAATTTGTTCACGTTTTTCATCTATTTATTGCAAATATCTCCAAAACTATACGTTTTATCGAAAATTTTATAATGAACAAAATTGTAGCAGGTAAAACAATGAACAATTTTGTTTTTTATAAAGTATTCTAAGAACAATATTAAGCTAGATATAAAAGATCAAATCCATTTTTTATTTTGTCTGAAATTTAATGGTTGTAGTCAATGCCATTTAGCGGCGAGCAGATGCCTTTTATGCATTCTAATACAAGAGGATGTTTTGTAGTGCTTAAAATAAGCTTTAAAATGAGCACTATTAAAAGTCTTTTGCATGTAAAATAAGTGAGCTGTAGTGCAAATAAGGGGAGCATCTAATGTTTTTTTCTTTTAAATCAATGGCTTTCATAAGTGCCATTTCCACCAAAATTAAATTTAATCGTATTCCGCCTAAAATTAACTTTGTTATGAAGAGTTTGATAGATAGTATCAGTTTGGCTGCTTTTGGACACATATTTTTCAAAAAAGTCACGATTAAAAAAAAACAACAAATTTTCAAATTTTTAAAAACCCCACTTTTTTTCATAATATCTCAAAAATGACTACAGATACGTGTAATAGTGTTAGAATAAAAAATTTTGGTATTTTTTTGACAAACAATTTGGTCTTTTAGTTTTTTCTGTCAAACAAAAATTGACGGAGATATGATTGTTTAAAGAGCGCGTGGCAGCGCAATCACAGCCTCTCTTAAGTCCTTTAACCCTTCACCGTTTTAGCAAAAAGTTGTTTACTATATATTGCAATCAAGGATGTTTTAGCTCTCTTAATTACCTTTACAATGGTTTCTTACAAATTGTGATAGCATAAAAATTGAAGGAGTTATGGTCCAAAAACTCATTGATTTAAAAGAAAAAAACATTAGATGCTCTCCTTATTTGCACTACAGCTCACTTATTTTACGTGCAAAAGACTTTTAATAGTGCTCATTATTTCAGCTTATTTCAAGCACTACAAAACATCCTCTTGTATTAGAATGCATAAAATGCATCTGCTCGCCGCTAAATGGCATTGACTACAACCATTAAATTTCAGACAAAATAAAAAATGGTTTTGATCTTTTATATCTAGCTTAATATTGTTCTTAGAATACTTTATAAAAAACAAAATTGTTCATTGTTTTACCTGCTACAATTTTGTTCATTATAAAATTTTCGATAAAACGTATAGTTTTGGAGATATTTGCAATAAATAGATGAAAAACGTGAACAAATTGCGAATTTTCAATTGCCAATAACTCGAAAAGTTTTGGACTTAACAAAAAACTTTATATTGGTTTTTTTGCTTAAAATTAGGCCTTCTATCGATATCCGAGGTTATTTCAAAAATAAAAAATTCACCCCCGAGAAGGGGTGGCAACCGCCCCCAGGGTGGTGGCGGTGTGCAAATCATTTTCACTTTTGAATTTAAGGGTAAGATGAGCCTAATTCCAAAATTTCATGCAAATCGGTTCACAGTAAAAAAATTCGGACCTAAAATGCTTCATTGACTGCACTAATATTATAAATGTGAAAGTCACTCTGTCTGTCCGGCTTTCTATGTTGCCATCGCCCGCCCAAACTACTGAACCGATTTAAATAAAATTTGATACAGAGATAGCCTAAGACTTGAGTAAGGACATAGGCTATATATTTATCCCTAAATTCCAACGGGAACGTGAACGTATACGGGAACTTAGAAACTGCAACACCGATTTCAAAAATTTTTCCACCGATAGAATGCTTCACTATCCCAGACATAAACATAAACTTTAATTCATTCACATATTCCTACGGGAACGGGAGTCCTTACTAATATAATAAGTGTGAAAGAAGCTCTGACTGTCCTTCGTTCTATGTTATCATCTCCCGCCCAAACTAATAAACCGATTTAAATGAAATTTTGTACAAAGATTGTTCTGAACTTTAGGACGGACATAAGCTTTACTTCATTCGAATATTCCCACGGGAACCGGTCCTCACTGTTATTATAAATGCGAAAGTAGCTCTGTCTGTTCACCTTTCTATGTTACCATCTCCCGCTCAAATTAATGAACAGATTAAAATGAATTTTTGTACAAAGATTGTTCAGAACCAGAGGAAGGACATAGGCTATATATTTTATCCCGAAATTCGCACGGGAACGGGAACGTATACGGGAACTTAGAAGCTACAGCACCGATTTCGAAAATTTTCCACCGTTAGAATGCTACACTATCCCCGAGTAACATAAAGATTAATTCATCCCCATATTCCTACGGGAACGGGAGTCCTTACAGATAAAATAAGTGCCAAAGTAGCTCTGTCTGTTCGCCTTTTTATGTTACCATCTCCCGCCCAAACTACTCAACTGATTGATATGAAATTTTGTACAGAGATAGTCAACAACCTGAGGAAGGACATAGGCTATATATTTTATCCCTAAGTTCCCACGGGAACGAGAACGCATACGGGAACTTTGACACTATAGCACCGATTTCAAAAATTCTTTCACCGTTAGAATGCTTACTGAGTAGCATAAACTGTAAGTCATCCCCATAATTCTACGGGAACGGTCACCATATTCCCACGGGAATGGGAGTCTTTACTAATATCATAAGTCTGAAATTAAATCTGTCTGTCTATTTTTATTAGTTATCAAAAACCGCCTATTAAACCTATTTATAGGAATTTTGGTACAGAGATATAGTCTTGAGTCTGAAGATGGACATGGGCTATATATGTTATCCCTGTATTCCCACAAGAACGCAAACGTTAACCAGAACCTGGATGCTACTGAACTGATTTCAAGAATTATTTCCCCGTTAGAATGTTACACTATATCAAAGTAACATTAACTTTAATTTATCCCCATATTCCCATGGGAACGGAAGTACTTATTAACACTATAGATCCGAAATCAACTCCGTCTGTCTGCTGTTCTTTGTTACTACCTACCGCCCAAACTATTGAACCTATTTGTATGAATTTTGGTGCAGAGATGGTCTTGAGCCTGGAGAAGGACATGGGCTGTATTTATTATCCCAATATTAATACGTTTACGGCAACGTAAACGGGAACCTTGAAGCTACTGGACCGATTTCAAAATTTCTTTCACCGTGAGGTTATTTCTGTCAAATTGTCGATTACACAGTTGACCTGAGAAGAAATGTCTATCTTGATCTTCAAATAAATATTGGCAATCGGTAATGGCTGTGTGAAAAGTCGATTTCGGCGCCGACTAACGAGATAGTTAACTATATAAACTAATAAATTATTATTATAAATTATAAATGTCGAACATCTATCAGTGGACAATATTATGGACACTGAGCAAGTCACATCATACCCTATAGAGTTTCTCAATTCATTAGAATTTTCAGGAGTAGACTTGGGTAGTTCCGGACATGTACCTATAGTTCCTGGAACTATGTCTTTTATCGGACATATTTCAGTTCGTTCCACAATCCGAATTCAATCATGTCCATGTCCGACCTGGCAAAGACGATACAAGAAAAAAAAAAATAAAGTCTCAACCAGCTACCTGTTTATGCCGAGCCAACAGCAACACACGATACGAGAACATTTTTCGCATTTTCCCAGTCTACACAGTACACAAACTAGGGTGGGTAGGCAAGTATGCAGCGTTGCCACTGTTTAAAAAATTTTCCGAAGTCGATTTACAAAAAAAAATTCAATAGATTACATTTTTATGCAGAAAGTTTTTTTTTTGTAAATTGCAGTAAAGTGACAACAATAGCCGCGTTTTATTATTGATCTGATCCGGATCAGATCATTTGTTTATTGGCGTTAGATAAAAATGTTCATGTGGCAATACTAGCCGCGTTTTATTATTGATCTGATCCGGATCAGATCATGGGTTTATTAGCGTTACAACAACAAAGCGAAATCCTGCTTTTCAGTTGGATCTATTTTTGTGATCTAAAAATTAGTTCTTCTATTTCACACAAGAGGAGACTTTCCATTGAAACGTTGGTATCATTTCCAATATTTCCAATAACAACAGTATTGCCACATGAACATTTTTATCTGTGTGAAATGAAATATATTTTAGATAGATACCGAGAAACTTCACATTTATTAATTTTTGTATAATACATGACATAATGAAAAAGTTTTACAAAACAAAACATATATTCGTGAAATTAATAAGAATAAGTGCAAAAAATGTATATTTGACAAAGTGGATGAATATCATTTTGCCCTAAAAAAAAGAACAAAAAATTAACCATTGAAAAAAAAGTTCGTAGGGCAACTCTGCAACTCTTTTGAAATGTCAGTTGAGAGAGCGAGTCTCTCACAGCTTCCAACTGGAAATACGATGATCTAATGCTATGTCCGCACCTGAGAGTTAAACTTGTTTAACTCAAAACAATCCCAAACCAACATGATAACCAAGTAGTTTCCTTCCCGACGATCAGTCACCTTGTCGCGGTGGGGGGGCTTAAGTAGTTTATTTGAACCGAGCTCGATGCCGAAAGGTGGTCGAAGGATGGGGAAAATGAATGAAAACCAAGAATTGGTCAAAAAACAGTATGGAAGATAACCCAAAGGAATTTTATTCTCCAGGTGGCAGTCGTAAAAGCGAAAATCCACCCGTAGTCTTCACTACGGCAGGGGCACGGATTCTGGAGGCCCCATCTGACATACAAACGCACACCTTTACTGGTGGATACACGCGAGTCGAAGGTACCGTAACCGATGACTCCTGCAGTTCTCTCCATGAAGCTCTTCGTGGTTTGAGCTGGAAAGATGAAGAAGGCAGCTCGGAGGTCTTACCTCCAAAGCTAAATTCTCATCAGGGCTTAGCTGTTGGTCAGAGCGGTGCTATCACCGGACTAAGTGAAGCTGAACAAGTGGATCCCACTCCAACGATGGCATCCTCTGGAGAACAGCTTTCCAAGCGCCAACAGAAGCTGGAGAGAAGGCGAGCGGCAAAGGTTCAGTGCAAAGAGGACACCAGGGTGGCCGAAGGCACTGAATTAAGTTGCAAACCTTTGGTGACGGCGGCGAAAAGGGACAGGTCGGAAGAGGTCTCACCCACCCATTCAGGACGGTCTCCTGTAACCGAAGTCACCCCAACTTCTGCAAACGCGAACAGGTTCATAAGGAAGAAGGTTTCCGGAAGCTCTGCAAATTGTCCTGTTGGTCTAACTGGAAAGTCGGTGAATGAAACTGAAGGAACAGGTCGCAAGGCTTGCGAATTCGGTCCACGGACACTGGCTGGAAGGGACGAAGCCGGCATGGTTAAAACTCCTGGAGGTCCAACCGAAACGTTGGTGAATGAAACCGTGACTGCTAGTCAGTCTGGTCCACGGACACTGACCGGACGGGATAAAGCCTCGAAAGGAGCAATGATAATAAATCAAATTAACCTTCAACATTCTAAGGCTGCTACTGCACTCCTATGTAGCAGGCTTTCCGTGTTGAATACAAAAACTCATCTCGTAGCAATCCAAGAGCCATGGGCCTGGAAGGGCCGAGTTCTTGGTCTTGGAGGGCTACGAGGGTTCAATATTCTCTATGACGAACGGTCTGACTTACCCCGGACCTGTCTCATCATACCGAGCTCTTTTGCAGCAACTAAACTTGATCACTTCTGTGGTCAAGACCTGGTTGCGGCTATGATAAACTACGAAACGAACGGTGAGTGGAAAACTTTCGTCGTTGCGTCAGTTTACTTTCCCTGGAACTCCATTCTACCCCCTCCCTCAAGACAGGTTGTGGATTTAGTGGAGTTTTGTGAAAACCGGAAGTTGGGGCTTATCATGTGCTGTGATGCTAACGCTCAAAACATAGTTTGGGGCAGCGTCAAGTGCAACATGAGAGGCAACCATCTTCTTAACTACATTCTGTCTTCTGACTTGAACATTAACAATGTTGGTAATACGCCAACTTTTGTTACGGCTATACGACAGGACGTAATTGACTTGACACTATCTAACAGATATGCCAAGGAGATTACCAACTGGAAAGTGTTGCTGGACGTGTCACTCTCAGACCACAGATACATTCAATTCCATGTAGCAAATGTGATTCCCACTCCTTTAGTTACAAGAAATCCCAGAAAAACTAACTGGACACTTTTCAACGATGAGCTCGGTAATTTCGTCAAAACTCTACCTAAGCTCTCAACATCACAAAAAGTGGAAGATGCAGTTCTAGAAGTGAATTGTGCCCTTACAAGTAGCTTCGAGCTGGCATGTCCAGCTAGACAATTACCTAGTAGATCTATGGTTCCGTGGTGGAACAATGAACTACAGAAACTTCGCAGGGAAACCAGAAGTATTCTGAATAGGTCCCTCAAGACCAAATCAGATGTCGACTGGAACCTGTATCGATCTAAACAGAAGGACTTTAAAAGGTTAATTCGAAGATCAAAGAATGCCTCTTATAAAGAATTCTGTGAAAGTATAGAAACACTCAGTGAAACTAGTCGACTTACTAAAGCCCTTAAAAGGAGCAAGGTAAACAAACTAGAAACGCTCAGGAAATCAGACGGTTCCTATACCGAGTCCAAAGCAGAGACACTCAGTCTTATGCTGGAAACTCATTTTCCAGGAAACCAGATATCAATCGGACCACAGCAATCTATTTCCCTTAGATCAGGTGAATCCAATAAATCCACTCGACTTAGCTGGTACACGTCATCGTTAGTTGTTACCGACGAAGCCATCAAATATGCCGTGGCATCTTTTGACAGTTTCAAGTCACCTGGCACTGACGGTGTTTACCCAGCTATGTTGCAGGAAAGTATAAACCTTTTGCTTCCTACTTTGAAAAATATTTTCACTGGTAGTTTAGCCCTAGCGTATATACCAACTTCATGGCAGAGTGTTAGAGTCGCCTTCATACCAAAAATTGGTAAACAAGACTACTCACTCGCCAAGAGCTTTAGACCCATCAGTCTTACCTCCTTTCTGCTTAAGACGCTAGAAAGAATGGTTGAGATTTACATTCGTAAAACCTCACTCCAATTACACCCTCTGTCTCAGATGCAACATGCTTACCAAAGAGGAAAATCTTGCGAGACCGCACTTCAAAATCTTGTTAGCAGGATTGAATGCGCGCTTGACAGGAAAGAATTTGCGGTAGGCATTTTCATCGACATTCAAGGTGCTTTTGACAATGCTAGCTTCGATGGTATGTGTAATGCTGCCAGAGAACACGGTGTGAACGAGTCATTAGTGTTGTGGATTAAAGCAATGCTAATGAAGAGAACCGTTATCGCTGAGGCGGACTGTGGACAATATGTTGCAACGGGAGTAAATAAGGGCTGCCCACAAGGTGGCGTTTTATCTCCTCTTCTGTGGTGCATGTTGATCGACTCTCTACTTGTAATGCTCAATGGTTCTAACGTTCATGCCCAAGCATATGCAGACGACGTCGCCGTGCTCTCGGTTGGCTCCAGCCTCCAAGCTGTCTGCTCCCGAGCACAGGCTGCGCTTTGTATGATTGACACCTGGTGTGTTAGAAACGGTCTCTCCGTCAATCCTCTTAAAACCGAGGTTGTCCTCTTCACGAGACGTAGAAAATTGACTGGTCTGACTCATCTTACGCTTAAAGGCGTCAACATCCCGTTTTCAAATGAAGTCAAGCATCTTGGAGTAATCCTGGATAACAAACTTCTTTGGTCGAAACATGTCGAGTCTAAAACTACTAAAGCACTGTCAGTTTTCTGGCAATGTAAAGGAGCTTTTGGCAAGACATGGGGTCTTTCACCGAAAAGGGTCCTTTGGATCTATACGGCTATGATAAGACCAATCATCTCCTATGCGTCAGTTGTTTGGTGGAATAAGCTCTCGCGTAAATACGTTATTGCCTCGTTTGCCAAACTTCAAAGAACAATTTGTCTGGGTGTTACGGGGGCCTTCCCCAGCACACCGGGTGCTGCTCTCGACGCACTGTTGAACCTTCCTCCCCTTGATACCTTCATCATGGGGTGTACTCTCAAGACCATTTCTCGTTTAAAACGATGTGGTCTCTGGCACAATTCGCACTGGAGCTTTGAGGAACTCGCAAGCAGCATATCTTTTGACCCACGTCTAATGGATATGCCGTCTGACACGATGATCCCAAGGCTCAAACTGCGTCAAAATTACTCAGTCAGCTTTCCTTCGGTTCAGGACTGGTTCGCTCCAGAATCTGAGCCTGGAAAGAACTGTTATCGTATCTTCACAGATGGCTCCAAAACCGACGAGGGTTCTGGTGCTGGTGCCTTTGTTGAGAACGACGACATACGACTGCACTCATCTTTGGGATCATACGCATCCGTTTTCCAAGCGGAGGCTTATGCTATCCTAATGGCCTTGAGCCACGTAACGAACAATGGATGGACGGGGAGAAGTATCTTTGTTTGCAGCGATAGCCAAGCTGTGCTTAAGGCCCTTCTCAACCCTCTAACCACTTCGAAAGTGATCCAGGAATGCAAGAGCTCTCTGAATTCGATCGGAAGATTAAATTCCTTGAGTCTCATTTGGGTTCCAGGCCATCACGGCATAACTGGAAATGAGATCGCCGATGAACTCGCTAGGCAGGGATCTCAGGCAGCTTTCTCAGGACCTGAACCGTCGCTAGGTCTGCCAGCGTCCTCAGTGAGGGCTTCAATCAACGATTGGATCTGTGAAGAGCACAACCGTAGATGGCATGCCTCCATTGGATGCAGACAAACCAAGCGTATGCTCCCCAACGTTAGTAAGAAGACTGCAACATTTTTGCTAGCTCGTAGCAGAAAAGACTGTAGGAAGCTTATTGGCGTTGCCAGCGGGCACTTCTCTTTTGCCAAGCATTTAAACGTGTTAGGCTTAAGTGATACCACACTCTGTGAATCTTGTGGAGAAGATGAGGACACCGCAGAGCACTTCCTCTGTGAATGTCCTGCTTTTTCTCGCATGAGGTTACAGATACTCGGCGCAGACATGGTGAGAGCTGGTAACTTAGGCTCCTTGCCATGGCAGCGTCTTTTGGCTTTTCTCCGAACATCTGGAAAGCTATAACAAATAGAAGGTTGCTATCTGGTAGTACAATGGACCGGTATTTAGGTCTGAGTGCTCCAGCTGGTATTTTAAAAACCTCCAAAAAAAAAAAAAAAAAAAAAAAAAAAAAAAGTAGTTTGCCATACAAAATGAAACCTTTTTAGTCAGTGGGTTTCGAGATAACCTACTCGAAACCAAAGGCGCTGAACGCACTATTTCCAATATTCCATTGAATTTGACATTTAAGAGAGTGGAAGTGAGTGGAGAGAGAATGAGTTCTCTGATACGTCGTTGACGTTCTGCTCACACTTGTATGTCTGTCTCTTTTTAACTTAAGACGAAAAGATAAACTCAAAACTTTTCTGCATATGCGGACACTACTTGGCTAACTCAAACCATACTGGAACGAAACCCAGGTTAACTTCAGGTGCGGACATAGCATAAAGCTGTTTTATTATCAAGATCTGATCCGGATTGGATCATTGTGATAATAAAACGCGGCTACTGTTGTTATTGGAAATATTGGAAATGATACCAACGTTTCAATGGAAAGTCTCCTCTTGTGTGAAATAGAAGAACTAATTTTTAGATCACAAAAATAGATCCAACTAAAAAGCAGGATTTCGCTTTGTTGTTGTAACGCTAATAAACCCATGATCTGATCCGGATCGGATCAATAATAAAACGCGGCTATTATTGCCTTTCTCCATACCTTTACACCAATTGCGCAATGGGCATGCACCTGAGACAGTGAGAAAGAAAACATGTTCGTTAATCGGTCCGATGGTCCGATCCTCCGATCTGTTATGATTTGATACTAATATAGTTCATTTAGTTCCATGTCTTTCTTGATATTCTTCTTATGTTCATGATGAAAACGTTTCTAACGTAGCAAACATCGTAGTTCCATGTCCGGAACTATCAATCGGTCCGATCTCTTTACAGGTTCATTGTGCACTTGCTAGTTCCATATCCATGTCTTTTACAATGATCAATATTGATTTCAATCCTTTAATATCGCGTTCAGCTCAATTTTGTTGTTTTGTTTGGTCCGATTCTCATGTTCTTTTATGTTCGTTGTTTTATAGGTAGGTCTAGGTATATCCATATCGTTATTTGGTTTTGCTTACCGTAATTCTTAATTGGTTTGTTCATTTGTCCATTCCAATTACAAAATTCTGGTAAGGTAGTTTGGTTAGCTGGGATTTGTGAGTTGAAATTTTTTCTTTTGCTTAATAAACATTTCTTAAATAATGTTTTTTAGTTGTTTTGCTATTCTGATATCTAGGTTCATGTCATAGTTTAATTTTGGAAATCTAAATTCTAGACTAGTCTTTTAATAATTGAAAATTCAAAGTCTTATTGAAGTGGATTACTGGTAATTTTAGATTTTGTGGTTTCTTTTTCTGTTTCTTTTTATCTGTCGATTGGTTTTTTCAGTTGTTTTGCTATTGTGAATAGCGAATAATAAATTTGGATTTCCTTATTGTATTCAGGTGGAATATTGGTAAGTTTAACTACACTTATTTTTATTTGTGTTCCTTGAAATTTAATTTGGTATTACTTGATGAATGGATAGTAAAGAATCTAATAAATGGACCTTTGCATACTGTATGTATGTATTTTTTAAACATGATATGCAATTCTCTGTCTATGTCTGATAGTTTGTACACATAGCCAAAACGGCTGCCCTGATCTTAGAATTTATTAACTGTGTATTGTTTATATGGGTTAACCCAGGGACAGAGGGGTTGTTGATAATGAACTTCTATATAATAACGGTACTTATCTTTAAACCGTTATGATGAATCCTCTTCTACATGATGATGATATCCACTCCAATGATTTCAATGAAAGATTTTTACTTGAAATGTGTTAAGTTTTGAAGTTTTTACAAATTTTATGCAACTCTTTTCCATGTAATCAAGTAATACTAAGCTGTAAGCTCAAGCTGGCAAGTATTGTATGAATTTTAAAAATGATAGTTGTGTTTAATGACCTGCTCTAGATCGATCTAGAACATCAGAAAAAAACAGCTTTTTGGTGTTCAATGACAATTTTTCTGCTCCGAGCAAGAACTTTTTGAGTTTAATGCTTTAGATCACTTTAGAGCAGCATATTCTGCACTTGCTTTTGAGTCAGAGCAGATTCTAGCAAAGTGTCATAGTCAGCTGTTGACATATGCTTCAAATATTTTTGTTTATATTTTGCGTTTTGCAATCTATTTGAAATCGAATTTGACTTAAAATCAATTGAATTAACATCGCCATGTTAGTTTAGTTTTGATTTCAATGTTTCCGAATATAGATTTTTATTATAATAGGATACCAAACATAATTTTGCAAACTAGCTAAGGTCACAAAATGTTTGTTGCTTTCTTATCAGCTGACTTTGACACCAGCTGACTGTGCTCTAAGTTGCCTGACATTTTTCATGTTTCTTGCTCTGCTCTGAGCTGCGCTGCTCTGCTTTTTTCATTAAACACACTTGATATGTATCCAGTTTTCTTGTATTATTTATAGAGATGTTGTTTTATTATTTGTCTAACTTGTCACATTTCCTATATTGTACAAATTTTTAGCCTTGAACCATAAAGTTTTGCTATCACAATGGCTATGGCTATTGGCTATGCGAAAAAGAAAAACCAGTTTTGTTTGGGACCATTTCTCCGAAATCGATTGCCAGAAAGCAAACTGTAAGTACTGCAGCCAAATTATTGCATTTACTTCTGGCAGTTTGGGCAATTTAAGTAGACATCTTAAAAGACGTCACCCTGGAGTCTCAACTAGTGCTATAGAGCGCCAGATAGTACCAACGGGTTGGGTTCAAAATTCTGCCGGGGTCAAAATTCTTTTTTCAAAATTCTGCTTTCACAATTCTGCTTTACAAAATTCGGCTTTTAAAATTCTGCTTTTCAAAATTCTGCTTTCCAGAATTCTGCTTTTCAAAATTCTGTTTTTCAAAATTCTGCTTTTCAAAATTCTGTTAAAAAGCGCGCGTTTTTTAACATTTTCCAAACCATCTTTTTCTTTATAATTGGCAGAATATTGATAAATAATTGCAAACTCTTGCTTTCTAAAGAATTTCAAAGTAGGGATGTAGTTTTTTGATTTCCTCATTGTCGCTCTCCTACTCAAAAGAATTACATAATTCAGTTAATTTATGATAAAACTGTGATAAGACTAGAGATGCAATCCCAAGAACGCAAAACAATGCAGAGGCTTGGAATCGTCAGCTTAAAGTAATAGTTGCCCTTGCCCGTAGCCACGCAGGTGTCTATAAAATTATTGGAGACCTACGAAAGGAGCTTATCAGTGCCTAACAGAAATTTAGCCCACAAAGCATGGGAAGAGGATAAAGGAAAAAAGAAAGACTATAAAGCGCGCGCTTAACATTTTCTAAACCGTCTTTTTCCTTATAATTGGCAGAATATTGATAATAATTGCAAACTCTTACTTTCTCGTCGCTCTCCTACTCTGTTTTTGCTCTTCTGCAAATAAAAAATAATATGAAAAAAAGCAGAATTTTTCTTTTAAGAAAGCCAGAATTTTGAAAAGCAGAATTTTGTCAGCCAGAATGAAAAAAATACAGAATTTTGAAAAGCAGAGTTTTCGTTTTAAAAGCAGAATTTTGAAAAGCAGAATTTTGAAGCCAGAATTTTGACCCGCTCCCAGTACCAACACCAACCCCTGCTGATACTGAAAATGACCAGCAACCACTAAGAACGGAAGTTACTCCTATTGCTGTAGAAGCAAACGAAGCTGGACCGCAAACATCGCGCAAAGTACAGCAAAAAATCCATTAGTTTGCTGAAAGTACAAAACCTCTTTCACAGCAACGGAAAACATCACTTGACAACCAGTTGATAACAATGATAGCGAAGGAGTATCACCCGCTTCGGTTAGTAGAGGAACCTGAGCTCAATAAATTTGTTGCTTTGCTGTGTCCGTCGTACAGGTTACCAACCAGAAAAACATTGTCTGAGAAGCTACTGCCTCAACTTTGTTTAAGATTAGAGCAAGAAGTTCAGCTGAAACTTGCAAATGTGTCAGCAATATGTCTCACGACGGACGCATGGACGTCCATCAATAATGAAAGCTTCATTGCAGTAACAGCGCACTATATTGACACTGAGAACGCAAAGCTTGGCTCGAATCTGCTCGGTTGTATAGAGTATGGAGAGCGTCATACCGGCGCAAACATATGCCAGTTTTTAAAGGAGCAAATGATTAAATGGAAGATAGAAAACAAAATTGAGGCAGTTGTTAGCGACAATGCTTCGAATGTCATTTCAGCAGTAAATTTAGGGAATTGGAAATCCATTGGCTGTTTTGCACACATGCTGAATTTGACAGTGCAAGCAGGAATAGAACAAATCGCAGAACACGTTCAAAAAGTTAAAAGCACTTCAAAAGAAGCACTAAGAGCCTGCACAAGCTTCATGAAATACAAAAGCAAATGGATTAGCCCGTGTTGAAACTAAAGCAAGATGTTCCAACCAGATGGAACTCCACCTTTGACATGCTGGATCGGCTTTTGAAAGTCAAAAACGCCGTCATTGCTACGCTTGCCCTAGTTAAAAACGAGCTCTCACTAAATGAGCAAGACTGGGATGTTATAGAGAAAGTGGTGCCAATATTACAAATATTTGAGGAGGTCACAGTAGAAATATCGACCGAAAAAAATGTAAGTCTATCAAAAGTGATAGTTTACTTGTCGGCTTCTAAAGCGACAAATCAGTAAGTATAATATGGTAGAATTGGATACAAACACTTTTGATCGAGAAAATCTAGCACCCAGTAGTGTTCGAAAGTTGTTGGTAGCATTAAGTGATGAAATTCAGAAAAGGTTCAACCATCTCGAAAAAAACTTCCTTTATGCTCAGTCGACCATTCTGGATCCCAGATTTAAGAGCAGAGGCTTTCGAGAAGAGGGTAATTTTAAAAGGGCATTTGAAAGCCTTAAGACCAAAGTTGGGTCTCAGGCGCCAAGTACAGAGCTAACTGGAAATACATCTGCTCCTATTCTGGAAGTATTAGTGCCAACTACATCAGCATTAGCTATTGAGAAAAAGAGGAAAATTTGGGATGAGTTCGATATGGAATCTGAACAACTAGTTCCTGAGAACTCCTTAGCTGCTGGGATAGTTGAGCTGCAGCAATACATGATTGAACCTCTATTGAAAAGGTCAGAAGATCCTTTGCTGTGGTGGGATGCAAGGAAGAACGTGTATCCTATACTTTATCAATTCATATTGAAAAGGCTGAATTTGGTTGCAACATCGGTACCATGCGAGCGCATATTTTCCAAAGCCGGTCTCATACAAACAGATAGAAGAAGTCGTTTATCACCAAAAAAAAGTATCACAGCTTCTTTTCATAAGTAGCAACTTAGTGTAAATCACAGAGGAGATACATCAAGAAGACAAACCATACACACACCACGGCATCTGTGATCTGTTCTCGAACTGACTTTACAAACACCACTATATTTTCAGATTTCAAAATCAGTTTGCAATCCAAAAATAAAGTGGTGTTAATAATTTCACTGACACAACTTTATAGTCAGTTGAATACGTGTATCAGAACTTCAAAAGCAACAATATAAGCAAACGGAAGTTGCGGGGTAAGAGAAGTAATAGTTTTCCCTCTTGTCCTTTATTCCTCTATGGTGTTAATTAAATGTAAATAATGTAAATAGAAATCAAAAATGCGTAGGTATAAGTTTAGATATAAGTTTTCATTTCAGGTTTGCTTTTTTTCTTTTGTTCCCTATTATTTAATGACAAGGATAGTCCGAGTTGTCTTTTAACATTTTGTTATTTTGTTGCTTTTCAAAAATTTTTTCTTATTATGTTTTAAAATATTATTATAGTGTTAAAATCAAAATAAAATTAAAAGAATATGCTGATTTGTTTTGCTACAACTGAATTTAAAAGACCTTTAAGTTAATTATTCGTTTTAAACAAAATACTTTTAGTTGATAAAAATAATCGAAATACCTTTTTTGAGACTGAACTATTTTTTTTTCTTATTGCATAAGAATGTAAAAACGCAATTAATTTTAGTTGTTTATTATTTGTTTTAAACAATATATATAAATATTTAGTTAGTAAACAAAATCGGATTATATTTTTTTCAGACTTAATTCTACTATCTTTTTTTTATTATATTAAAAGTAAAAACATACTTAATTCTAGTTGTTTATTTATTTATTGTAATATAATTTTTATGAAACATGTATTCGTCTTTTAATTTTGGCCAAACTACTACCGCCCTGTGATTTACCCATTACTCTATTGTCTAATCAAAACCTTAATAGTTCCGCGGACATGGTTCCTGGAACACAAATAAAATAGTATAACATTTAACATATGATACTGGATCTCACTTGATCCTCTTTCTGATTTCAGTATAACAATAGTTTACTAAAACGCATGAATGCGTCTTATTTGCAAAATAAGTAGCTTAAAAAATTAAGTGCTGCCGAAAGTCACTATTCCACGCGGACGAAGTCGCGGGGACAGCTAGTTTCTTTTATAAATTTATTACGTTACTAGGTGTGCCAGCGACTTCGTCCGCAAGAATTGGCATAACTTTTTTATTTATCAACCGATTGATATGAAATAAAAACTAAATGTTAAGTGAAGCTTACCACAATATATTCTGGACCCCATCTAGATAGGATAAGCCGTTTCTGAGATTAGCGTGCACAAACAAACAGACAAAAATTCCAAAAATTATTGTTTTGGGTTCTATTGCGTTTATAAAGGTCTCCTATAATATATTTTTCTCCTATACATATCTTCCATGTACAGACAGTGACCTGTTGCTGTTACGTTTTGCGGTGGATTCAGATGTTAAATTTTTGCTGTGTGAATTGGGTAGAAAGGGAATTCTTGAAACACTATTTTCTCTAAAAGTAATTTATAGTTTAAGAAATTTCCCTGCAAAAATTCCTTTTTATCGTTTGAGTTAACTTATTTTTAATTTAAAATAAAGCAAAAAGCGTTAAGATCTTCATTTTGCTCAATTCCTCTCGTTCTTGTACTACTATTTGCATATATTAGGTCTGTTCGTTGAACTTTCCCCAGGGTTGACCCAGGTTTTCTTGACAACCCTATGAGTTGTCAAAAAAACCTGGGTTTTCCACTCCTCAAAAAACACTACACCACAGATCACCACACATCCCTGTCATTAAAAAAAAAAATACATGCCATTTGACAGCCCTCAAATCGCCACAGCAAAAAGCTAGGGCGAGTTTGGGGAAAACCTATGGCAAACCTATGGCTCAAAAAACACTCAATTTGACATTCAGGGTGAATTAAGGTTTCTCAAAAAACGCTTTGTGGCGACCCTAGGGCGACCCTAGGGCTTCAACGAACAAACCTATTGAAACAATAGTCTCGTGTCTTGTCAAAATGTTTCCCATCGCCGATAGTTTGATAATAGGTGTATGAGCACTTGTTTTTACAGCACCGACAACAACTTCAAAGCTAAAAAATTAATCGGTTTGAATAACGTTTTCAAAATGAATAACAATTTAAAGAAATATTTTACAATAATTTTTTTAGTACCTACTTTTAAAATATCAACGTGTTTTAACAATCAATGTTATTGCACAGAAAAGAAAAAATCGTAAAGTATGTTTAAAAAAATCTAATTTTGCATAATAGTTTATGCTTGGTTTTAGAAGAGGATTAGCTACGGTAGACTTCGAGTTGTTTCAGAAGATGTCAATGCTATTTTGAACTTTGATGACACGAAATGCCGGATGCACTCACGTTTAAAAAGTGCCACTTTTAGAAAGATTGTGAGTCTCATGTCAGAAAAACGTAGTGGGTGGACGAATGAGCACGAGCTTCTCGTCTTTCTCTATTGGATGGCATCTGGTAGCAGCTACAGACTCCGAATACAATGTCCAGTAAGGAAACATGACGGGTATTTAAACTACAAAAACTTCTATTTCATCAAGTGCATCTGTTTTGCACAACATTTGTATTGAAGGCGATGACTTGGGTTAGTGCTTCTGCAAGCTATGTATAATCGATATACTTATGTATATATTTTTATTCTTTTCTTACAAAGGTCCACCAATAGAAGAACGAATGGATGAGAACCCTGTTGATGATCTTGTAGCTGAAGACGGCGACTCAAGCGAAGCATTGGTGTTTCGCAAATCACTTTTAAAGAAATCTCTTTTGTCCTATCGGTAAAATAAAAATTACTTTAGTAGATTTCTGAAAAAGTTTATTTAAAGTATTTACATATGTATTTGTGTGTTTTCTAATCTTCTTCTGACGAAGAAACCAAAAGGCTATCGACATTTACGCTGGGATAATCCCTCGAAACCATTTGGCCAAAAACGGCCATTAATCCACCAATTTGTTTGCTAAGTTTTTTATCGCGTTGCAAGCAATACTTCTCGTAACCCGTGAGTTTTTTAAGTTGAGCTGCTCGTAAATTCGATGACGCTGGCGAACTTCTGCTTAATGTGGATACGATTGTTGACAAACTGCATGAACGGTCACTCGGTGTGAGGGGGGAGACTGGAAATTCCAAAGTTGAGAACGAGAACTCTCCCACTATTGAGGGGTAAGGTGGAGGAGATGGTACAGATGTGTCATTGGACACTAGCAGATGCCATCGAAACTTCACACAATGAACTCTCGATAAGGAAGGGAGGATGGTAATTATGTTTCGATGTTGCATATTCATGAAACATCTTAAAATATGACCAGCTTTCCATGTCCTTCTCCTTCGTTGGGGCATCATCTCCAGCACCATCCACAGTGTGTTGCTCGAAAAATGACTAGGGTTAAGAAAACAAAATGTAAACCTTTCTCAAAAATAATTCACAAAACTACCTACATACCTTATATTTTTGGGATAAGTTCTTCCACAACTGCCTGCTGGCTCTAAAGTCTTTTGAAGTATCACCAAAACGTTCGGCAACACGTCTGTAATGGAATAAATAAAAACATTTTGACCATAATATCACAATTTTTTGTGTATCACAGTATTATCAAATTTGCACAACACACTGTGTTACCATAGGTACTTGCGGAGCTCACTGTTTCTTTGATTCATAAAAGCTAATTCGAAACTATTACAAATAGAAAAATTATTTCTTGTTTGTAAAACAAAGAACACTATTTTATGCATCATTGAGTAAATATAATTTGACACATACCTCCATCCATCGTTCAGGTTTGCATTTTTGATGTAAACATGTTGTCCAGCTCAATTCTTATTTGTATGAGTTTTACTTTTTCTTCGGGAGACCCTAAAAAACAACAATTCTATTTTTATAACTATGTACATTGTACATGTGTTTTTCGATGAAAAAAAAGGTCAAACTTTCATTTATTGTAAGGTTTTCGCGTTATTCTTTCTTGATGTCCAATTTTTCGTGTGCCGTCCATACTGCTAAACAATTGCTTTCTGCTTTGCTTACCGTTTGTTCTACAAAAAAAAGTTGTGAATGCAACAAGAACTAGACACACCACTCTTTCTTGACAAACGTCAAATTTTAACCCATTTAGCCTGCTCCGCGAGCAGACTTTTCCCACTAATCCAGTTTAAACCCAATTCACACACAGCCTATGTTTCAACGTACGAAAAAATAAATTGTGTTATTTCGGTGCACCTGGAAAAAGCATTTGTGATTCTTGAGATGAAGATGAAACCGAATAAGAGTTTCAAGATAATTGAAACGCGGCAGTACAAAATGTCTGAAAGATTGGACCATTTCAATACATCATATGGAACCACATTGACTTTTTACAACGATTTAGATTCCGGAAGCAAACTGTTGCAATTATTTTGGATTTCAAAATTACAGGATGAAAGAGAAAGGCTTAAACTTAAACTAGGCTAGTTTTATATAGGTGTATGTCACTAAAATTTCTTTGAAACAATATTTAATGATACTTCAGGCAGGGAATTCCAGAGACCCACCGTGTGTACAGAAAATTGTCGTTTGTAGTTACATAAGTTAAAACTAGGTACAATCAAAATATTACTTCTTTGTGATGTTGGAAAACTGAGTTTACCAAATAGGTACTCAGGAGTTTTCGATTGATTTAATTTGAAAAGAAAGATCAGAGCTTGGAAATCCAGGAATTTGTTCAGAGACATATCAAAGATACGATTCGCATACCCAGAAACATGATCAAACTGATTTAGTCCATACCCATATCGAGCAATGTTGTTGAAAGCAACTCGAAGCTTACGTTTACTTCTGCTGTCAGGAAAGCAAAAAATTAGGCTACCGAAGAGTAGGATAGGAAGCACAAGAGTTTTAGCTTAAGTAAGCCTAGTACTTATAGGCAGGCAGCTACCAGTAGTATGTAGTACTCGTAAAGCTGTATAGGTTTTTCCCAGTGCGCAGGAAATATGATGTTCCCAAGACAAAGTTTGATTATACAACTCCCAGATTTTTAACCTTTTCAACATAACTAAGCTCACAACCACTCAGTTCGATGTTAGGAAAGTATGAAGTATCAAGTACCCTATTACTGATTACAATAGCTTAACATTTTTTAGCGTTTAGTTTCAATAAGTTCTGATTTGACCACTTAACAACATGCAATAGATCTTCATTAATCCGAGCAGAAGCATCCTCTATCATTCCAATTCGATAGCTTGTGACGTGCTTTTTGCTTTCCAGCCGAGGTTTTGCTCGCCGGATTCGCCAGGGTCTTTCTGAAGAAAAACACGAAACTTCAGTATAAGGTCTTCACCTTAAATGTACCAACTCTTTATTACTAACACAAATAATTACTCTTAATTAACACGGTATAGAATATAAACTTAGAACTAAACTACGGTGCCGTACAGTCCGTACGGATGGTCCTCGGTCGTAAGGTTTTACGGTTGGAAGAAATATTTGTAGCTAACGCCCTGACCTGAAACAAATAGAGAAAATCAGGTACGTTTACGGCCCCTTGTGGCACGGCGAAAACAGCAGGCAATAGCTCTGGTAGATCGGAAGGTTTATTTACGGCCCCTTGTGGCACGGCGGAACAACAGGCAATAGCTCTGGTAGATCTGAAGGTTTATTTACGGCCCCTTGTGGCACGGCAGAACAGCAGGCAATAGCTCTGGTAAATCTGAAGGTTTATTTACGGCCCCTTGTGGCACGGCAGAACAGCAGGCAATCGCTCTGGTAGATCTGAAGGTTTATTTACGGCCCCTTGTGGCACGGCAGAACAGCAGGCAATCGCTCTGGTAGATCTGAAGGTTTATTTACGGCCCCTTGTGGCACGGCAGAACAGCAGGCAATAGCTCTGGTAGATCTGAAGGTTTATTTACGGCCCCTTGTGGCACGGCAGAACAGCAGGCAATCGCTCTGGTAGATCTGAAGGTTTATTTACGGCCCCTTGTGGCACGGCAGAACAGCAGGCAATAGCTCTGGTAGATCTGAAGGTTTATTTACGGCCCCTTGTGGCACGGCAGAACAGCAGGCAATAATAAATTATAAATAACAATTGTTTCTTACCTAGTCTTATAGCTGACTGCTATGCATGAACAGCGGCGGGATTGTCTTATAGCTGACTACTTATGCACGAACGGCGGCGGTGGGATTGTGTTATAGCTGACTGCTATGCATGAACGGCGGCGGGCTTGTGTTATAGCTGACTGCTATGCATGAACGGCGGCGGGATTGTGTTATAGCTGACTGCTATGCATGAACGGCGGCGGGATTGTGTTATAGCTGACTGCTATGCATGAACGGCGGCGGGATTGTGTTATAGCTGACTGCTATGCATGAACGGCGGCGGGATTGTCTTCTTTTCGCAAATTTCAGGTTGCCTATATAAATATTTCTGAAGGAATAAAGTGTGAGTTATACTCTGCGAGTAAACACTCCTAATGTGTCGTGCATTCATATGGCTGTTATGTGGGTGGTGCGACGATAATACGCTGTACTTTCGAGATTCAGTGCTGTCGACTCCGGTTGTAGTATGGTATCAAAAGTACTAGGTAGCAGAAAGGTATCAAAAGTAAGAGGTAGCATGAACGCTTCGTTACATAACACCCCCCTTTTGGAGGCGAGAACTTTCTCGTCTTATAACCTGACCTCCGGATGCTAGTGAATATGAACTTTTTTGGAAAAAAAAGAAACTATCATATGCGTAAAAATATACATTTTATTGTAACTCGAAAAAACAAAAAAAAATCAACTTCAAAAAAAACAAAATACTTATTCGTCAAAAACTCGTAAAACAGAATTAACTCAAAAAAAAACCCAAAATACTAAATCCACAAAAAATAACCAAAACAGCTTTCGTTTAGGGGTCAAAGACTACTCGTTTACGAGCTCCCTTGCAAAAAAGTATGGCTACCCCTGGCTTAATAATACGGCAATCGACCCGTCCGTGCCTGCGGGCAAACAGCAGGCGTTGCCGTCGACGTGTGGGAGTATATAGTGGATGCCGGGTGATGTTGATCCCCTGGAACACGTCAACTGTCTCTCCTTCTTTTTTTTTTTTACCCTTCACGGGTTCTAATGTCGGTGGTGGTCCTGGCATCTTGACTAGAAGAGGGAATTCTAAGTTTACCCCGCTAATTTTGGGGTTGCCTTCGCTTAGGCCGGAACACACGGCACGGGAGGTCTCGGCTGCGGACCGGGCTGCCGTTATAGCTGCGCGAGCAGCTGCTGAGCTCGTGGCGGCAGCTGCTTGCAATGTTTCCCTGGAGGGAAGGACGGCATATTCAGTGGTTGCACTCGGCGTGTGGCGGTTGCGCCTTTTCCAAGGTTGGTTGTGACTCTCCTCGGCTGGCGTCGGCAAGGCAGGTGGAACTGCCTTCTGGTTGGCGGTCGCGGCCGGTGTCGCAGGTGATTGATTTACGCGGCGGTTAGTGGTACAGCGGGCAGTGACCTTCAGGGTGGGTTTCGTTATTGCTTGGATAGATCGAACACTTTTGCACTTTATTTTGCTTACCTCCTTTTTACCAGGCAAACGTTCCTCCGTTTTAGTACTTCCTTTGGCTAGCACGTTGCGTTTCTTTTTAGTGCCGGTGGCGTCGGTAACCTTCCCCAAGGTTAAACTAGGAACAGGTGGAGCCAGTGGCGTGATAACCTTCCCCAAGGTTAAACTAAGAACGGGTGGAGCCAGTGGCGTGATAACGGTACGGTTGCCACGACGAGAACCCTCCAACGATGATGATGTGGATGGGCGCTGTGGTGGTAAATTCGGTAAAAATACGACTGACCGGACCTGGGGTTTCATTTTTGCTGGTCGTGTCGGTTGCCTTTTCCAAGGTTGAGCGTCTTCCTTGGCACTGTCTTCCCCAGAATAGTCCATTTTATACTTTTCCTTTTTTTTGGATGTGCACGGCGTGGAGGTTGGTGACTGACTGATGAATAATACTTCTTCAGTCGTTTGGTTCATTTCGTGTGAAGAGAAACCTTTTAAATCTTTTACATGCGCTCTAACGGTTTCGCCTCTCCTTCCCCTTGCCTTTTCTAATTTCCTTAATACAATAATGACCGGAGAGTCGAATCTTATGACCTCGTATGGGCCTTCATAGCGGGGAGCTAATTTCTCAGTGAAATGTTTAGCTGCCGAAGAGAGTGTCTTCACTCTCTTACATACGTGTTCTCCGAGACTCGGTTTCCACGCCTTTCGTCGTAGGTTGTAATGGCGAGACTGTTGCTGGGCAGCTGCTTGTAAGTTGGTGTGTACCAGCTGGTAGATAGCCTTCAGCCTCTCTTTCCTCACTGATACAGATTCATTTTCATGGTTACTTGGTACCTGGTAGTGTTGAGGTGTTTTAATTTCTCTTCCATAGTTAAGGAAAGCGGGTGTGAAACCAGTGGAGCTATGTTTGCTTGTATTAATGGCGAAAGATAGCTCGGGTAGGTGTTCATCCCACGATCGGTGATTCTCTCCCACATACTGCGCAATCATTGTTTTTAAAACTCGATTAACTCTTTCCGTAGGATTCTCCTGCGGGGAGTACGGTGCGGTAAGCCTTTGTTGAATACCCATCTCTTGTAGGAAGTTTGTCAAAGTGGAACTAATAAATTGACTACCATTGTCGGATAGTAAGACACGTGGTACCCCAAAGTGTGCTATGATTCTCTCTCTTAGGGCTTTGACCACGGCTTGACTGGTGGCTGATCGCATGGGGACAGCTTCTACCCATTTCGTGAATTTATTCACCATGACCAATAGCATGGTGTTCCCTTTCATGGATTTAGGCAATGGCCCCACGAAGTCTATACAAACGGTGTCCCATGGTTCGGTAGCAGGGCTAGTATGCATCAGCCCGTTTGGCTTTTGTTGCGACGCTTTATATTTTCTGCAAACTTGGCACTTCAGTACATACTGCGAGATATCCCTATACATCCCAGGCCAGTAATACAGATTCATAATTCGTGTTACTGTTTTAGCTACTCCTAGATGGCCTGCGGCGGGTACGTCGTGATTGTCGTTCAGGATTTGTGCTCTGTCCGTCGTGGGAACGCATAGCTTCCAATCGCTACTCTGACATGACAGAGGGCTAGCTGGAAACTTTCGGTAGAGTCGGTTATCGAGTATACGGTAGTCGGGATATTTTGTGGGATCCTTTAGCACCTGCTGCATCCGCTTCTGCGTCCAATCGTCTTCTGACCCGAACAGGATGGATAAGTCGCTTTCATTTAACGGAAGGGGGTCCCTCGACAACGTATCCGCGACGACGTTCATAGCTCCCTTACGATATTTAATCTCAAAATCGTACTGCTGGAGTTCTATGGCCCACCGGGCGAGTCGACCAGAGGGGTTATCCAGGGAGTGAAGCCACTTTAGGGAATGGTGATCTGTAATGACGGTAAAATGATAGCCCTCGAGGTATGGCCTCATTTTCCTTATCCCGAAAAGTATCGCTAAACACTCCTTCTCCGTGACCGAATATTTCTTTTCCAAATCCGTGAGGGTCCTACTGGCATATGCGATAACCCTCTCGTTGTCATTGCAATTTTGCGATAGAACTACCCCTAGTCCGTATTGGCTGGCATCCGTTTGCAGCGTGAATGGTAAGGTGAAATCCGGACACATTAGCACTGGTGCCTCAGTTAATCTTTTCTTTAACTCCCTGAATGCGGATTCTTGGTGTTCTCCCCAAATCCACTCCTGGTTTTTCTTGAGCAACATTGTCAAGGGAGTGGCCACCGCTGAGAAGTTTTTAATGAAACGTCGGTACCAAGACGTTATTCCCATGACGCGACGTAATTCTTTAACGTTGCGTGGTGCACTCAGGTCTTGTACCGCAGCAATTTTGTCGGGATCAGTGCTTATCCCGCGATCACTAACAACATGACCCAGGTATTTCAATTTGCTCTTGCAGAACTCGCATTTGTCTACGTTAATTCTCAGATTGGCACTTTGCAATTTCTTAAACACCTCTGACAAATGTTTGAGGTGGTCGGTAAAGGACTCACTTACGACTATTATATCGTCTAAGTAAGCGAAGGCGTAATCATCCATTTCCGGACTTATAATACCGTCCAGCATGCGCTGGAACGTGGCGGCGGCGGAATTAAGACCACAGGGCATAACCTTCCACTGATAAAGGCCACGCCCTGGTACCGTGAACGCGGTAGCTGGTCGGGAATCGGGGTGCAGAGGGATCTGCCAATACCCCTGTTTCAGATCAATCGTTGAAATGAAATTAGCTTTTTTTAGTTTGTCGAGGATAGCGACAATTTGCGGGAGCGGATAAGCGTCCATAACCGATATGGCGTTGAGCTGGCGATAATCCACACATACCCTCCACGACCCGGTTTTCTTCTTAACAAGGACTATCGGTGAGCTGTAGGGACTATTTGCTGGCTCAATCTTGTCGTCCTGTAAAAGCTCGTTGATTTCGTCATCGATAATTTGTTGCATGGCTGGATTCTTAGGATAATACCTTTGCTTGAAAGGCTGGTCGGTCTTTAATTGAATACGGTGCACGACAGCGTTAGTGGTCTTTGGTAGTCCATCAAATTTCTTGAGTTCGGTGGCCAATAACTCATTGAGCGTCTCTTCCTGTTGCCAGGTAAGTGGTTTACCACCTAGCATACAAAGGTGGTCTCGGTGTTCACTCTGATTGTCATTTGCCCACTCTATTTCGTTACCTCGCAACGTCATCCTAAAACCTAGGTCTCGAAGTAGATCTACTCCAATAACCATGGCTTCGGTGAGTTGCCTCATATACGTCAGCTCGCCTTGAACTGGTTGCCCTTCTACGGTAAACGACACGGTGTAGTGCTCCCGGCTGGACACCGGATTCCCGTCGGCTAAATGTGTAAGATGTTGCCGGTATTGCACGGGAGCTTTACCCTTACGCAAGAGCTGGCGGGTTGTCGTATTGATAAAAGACTTCGTTGCCCCCGTATCTAATAGGGCTTGTAGTGACTGGTCAAAAATCCGGACAGTCACGAAACACCTTGGGTCAGTCCAATTTTCGTGTGGGGTACTTGGCGACGGTCGTTTGATTAGTGGCTCTTGAAGAGGGTCGGAGTCCGTTGAATGTGGTGCTTGCCTTGGTATCATGTCGGTGGCCGCAGACACGTTTGCTTTCTCGCCCTGTCTGCCGTTTACCCTTTTTGTTCGATCGTTCATCGAAGAAGAGCGGTGGGGGTGACAGGCGCAGTCGTCCGTCATTCGACCGTCCGTTCCGCAATAGGAGCAGAATAAGCGGAACGGCCTACGGCAGTTGGCTTTACTATGCCCCCTCTGCTTACAATTCCAACAATGAGTTGACCTATCGTATGGACTAGCAGCAGGGACAAGTTGCCTATCGAAAGTTGCGCCCTGCGGCGGGCGGGGAGGATTATGCGGCTGCTGTCGCAGAGGTTGCGTCGTGCGGTGCGGTAGGTTTGAGTGGGGTGAGGGCTGATGAGAGTTCCGGTTTTCGCCTTGGATGTATTCAAATTCCTCGGCTAACTTCATCAGCTCTTCAATACTTGCGAAGTCTTTTCTTTTAATATACAGGTGATACTCTGGACGTAGGCTATCATAGATACGATCCACGCTGTCAGTTATACTCAAGTTTGGATGTCTATGAATCATGTATTGAGTTGCCTGAATGAATTCCTTGGCTTTTTCACGTGGGCCTTGCCTTCGTCGCATTATTTCGTCTTCTAATTTGAAGATATAACGGGCTGGCAAATATCGCTCCAGGAAAGCGTCGTGAAACTGGACCCACGTTTTTATATGGTCTCTATTAATGCGGAACCATTCCAGTGCCGTACCCCTAAAAACTTCGGGTAAAGCTTTTACCATTTCGTCTGGTCGGATATCATAGCAAGAGGTTAACTCTTCTATGCGCGCTATGAATTCTAACGCATTACCGGTAGAGTCGAATTTAAGCCCCCACTTCCTGACCGTGTTCATGACTTCCGCCTCGCGGCTGATGAACTTATGAGCAAGTCTCTGCGGAATAGGGTTTTCAGGACGCTCGCGATCAGGTAAGGCGGTAGTATCGGAAAACTTTTCAGTCGGTCTGGAAGCTGAAAGTGGTTCGGAGGGCGGCGACGGAGAGGGCGTAAAGGTTGGTACCGGGAGAGATATTTCCGTATAACCGGGGGATTTCGGCTCGTTATCTACCTCGGAATTCGGTTCGGTATCAGCAGAAAACACCTCTTTGTATTCCCTCTCGGTCACGGTTCGCTCCATTTCCTCGCATAGGTTTTGCATGGATTTTCTTTGCCTTGCGCCTTTTATATAAGCGCTGAAGCGAGCTCGGAGGGCGGCCAGCGAACCCTCAGTATCGAGGCCTTGTTGGCGCATTCGCCCTGTGAGCTCCTGCTTACTCAGCAGGTAAATAGCTCCTATGCTGCCGAAAACATCGAAATTATCTTCGTTTTCGGACATTATTTATTTTATGATTTAATTAGCAGAGTATTCTTTACGTGTGTTTTGCAGTAATAAAGAGTTTTTTTGTACGGAAGGAGACTACGAATAGTCCCTGCTCGGGCGCCAAATTGTGACGTGCTTTTTGCTTTCCAGCCGAGGTTTTGCTCGCCGGATTCGCCAGGGTCTTTCTGAAGAAAAACACGAAACTTCAGTATAAGGTCTTCACCTTAAATGTACCAACTCTTTATTACTAACACAAATAATTACTCTTAATTAACACGGTATAGAATATAAACTTAGAACTAAACTACGGTGCCGTACAGTCCGTACGGATGGTCCTCGGTCGTAAGGTTTTACGGTTGGAAGAAATATTTGTAGCTAACGCCCTGACCTGAAACAAATAGAGAAAATCAGGTACGTTTACGGCCCCTTGTGGCACGGCGAAAACAGCAGGCAATAGCTCTGGTAGATCGGAAGGTTTATTTACGGCCCCTTGTGGCACGGCGGAACAACAGGCAATAGCTCTGGTAGATCTGAAGGTTTATTTACGGCCCCTTGTGGCACGGCAGAACAGCAGGCAATAGCTCTGGTAAATCTGAAGGTTTATTTACGGCCCCTTGTGGCACGGCAGAACAGCAGGCAATCGCTCTGGTAGATCTGAAGGTTTATTTACGGCCCCTTGTGGCACGGCAGAACAGCAGGCAATCGCTCTGGTAGATCTGAAGGTTTATTTACGGCCCCTTGTGGCACGGCAGAACAGCAGGCAATAGCTCTGGTAGATCTGAAGGTCTATTTACGGCCCCTTGTGGCACGGCAGAACAGCAGGCAATCGCTCTGGTAGATCTGAAGGTTTATTTACGGCCCCTTGTGGCACGGCAGAACAGCAGGCAATAGCTCTGGTAGATCTGAAGGTTTATTTACGGCCCCTTGTGGCACGGCAGAACAGCAGGCAATAATAAATTATAAATAACAATTGTTTCTTACCTAGTCTTATAGCTGACTGCTATGGATGAACAGCGGCGGGATTGTCTTATAGCTGACTACTTGTGCACGAACGGCGGCGGTGGGATTGTGTTATAGCTGACTGCTATGCATGAACGGCGGCGGGCTTGTGTTATAGCTGACTGCTATGCATGAACGGCGGCGGGATTGTGTTATAGCTGACTGCTATGCATGAACGGCGGCGGGATTGTGTTATAGCTGACTGCTATGCATGAACGGCGGCGGGATTGTGTTATAGCTGACTGCTATGCATGAACGGCGGCGGGATTGTCTTCTTTTCGCAAATTTCAGGTTGCCTATATAAATATTTCTGAAGGAATAAAGTGTGAGTTATACTCTGCGAGTAAACACTCCTAATGTGTCGTGCATTCATATGGCTGTTATGTGGGTGGTGCGACGATAATACGCTGTACTTTCGAGATTCAGTGCTGTCGACTCCGGTTGTAGTATGGTATCAAAAGTACTAGGTAGCAGAAAGGTATCAAAAGTAAGAGGTAGCATGAACGCTTCGTTACAAGCTTTGATACATTTGAGCATCATCTGCATACATATGGATTTTACAGAATCTGAGGTTCAGAGGAAGATCATTAATAAAGAGAGTGAAGAGGAGTGGACCCAGGATCCACCCTTGCGGCACACCAGCGACCAGCATGCGTTGGATGAAAATCAGAGAGCTTAGTATATTGACTTAAACAGCCTGGAATGACATTCTGTAAGTAAAAAGCGAACAAACGTTTTCGTGTGTGCGAACCATTTGCAATGTCTTACCTATTGAAAAACGTTTGATCGCTTTCGTTTCGGTTTTTATAGAATCTGGCCCCTGCTTTCGGCCAGTAAGGTATTCCCGAATGAGAGACACCGCAAAGGTATCCAACAGAAATGGTGTTTTAACTTTTTTAATTCAAATGCTTTGGAGAAATCAAGGAGAACCATTGTAGTTACAAGGTTTTCATCAATGTTTTGACGTATGCATCTTTTCCGAAAAATGTTTAACATTGCTCTTGTTTTATTAAAATTACGCACACCGTTGGCCTCAGATACCCCACTATTCTCTGCCAATAACTGAGACATTGGTATTAGTTATTAGCGAGAAATGATGAAACCCAAGGGAAAATTAACATCCGCAGAAAAAGAAGAGTTTGAAAAGAATTAACAATCCCAGAGAGAATAATAAATATGAAATAAAATAATAAAAGTGTAAGAAGTAATATTTTAAAAAGGAAAAGTGGCTTATGTACAAAACTATTAAATGAAGTATGACAAGAATCAAAAGAAAGAGAAAAGTACTAAAAAATTCAGAGGAAAAAAAGAAAATTTATAATTCTTATATGTGTTCCGATCGCAACGCTAATTTTAGGCATTTGGATGATCTTCATTATTTTTGTTGCTATCTGTTGTGCTGTTCATCGTTGGTTAGAAGTTCATTGATTCACTCTGTTATTTACAATTAAACTCAGTTTTTCGAGAGAGTTAACAGTAATTGGCTTATCTTGTAAGCTTGATAGGGTAAACACACTAGTACCCGGACACTTAACTTTTTTCTAGACTTTGACTGCGACCCATTTTGTAACCTTAAATGCTATCGCGGACACTTATATTGATTCTAAGAATATAGACATTTCTCAATAATATAGCGTTCAAGTAAATTGCAAAGAGATCATTGTTAAAATTAATAAAATAACAATTCAGGAAATTCCATTTGCGTTAGTACCCGGACAGCAACATTTAGTATCCGGACGCTTTAGTTTTAGTACCCGGACACAATCATTTTAAGAGACAAGCCCTGTCTGGATACAGAAAATATAAGATAAGCGCAAATTTTTTGTATCCATACAGGGCTTGTCTCTTAAAATGATTAAATCGCTTATCGCCGTATTAATAAACGCGGAATAGCTGGGTTAAGCCTTATTCCATGGATTAAGTGGAAAATGCTATAGCTTTTTTCCACTTAATCCATGGAATAAGGCTTAACCCAGCTATTCCGCGTTTATTAATGCGGCGGTTAATGATTAAGTCTCTTAAAATGACTGATCTAAAATCCGAACGCTTTTGTTTTAGTATCCACACACAATCATTTTAAGAAACAACCCCTGTCCGGGTACTGAAAATACCTACATGATAATCACACATTGTTAGTATCCTGACAGCACGTCGGTCGGGCGGATAAAACAATTTCAACTCTTTGTATGCGTACATAAGGTTCTTTTTAGTCTACTTACCCTTTGTAGCGGACTAGCAACTTAATTTACATTAGCTCAAATATTTTTGGGTATAAGAAAATCCCACGAAAAACAGTTTCACTGTAAAAATGTGCAAAATCAAAAATCTATTTTTTACAAAAAATAATGAAACTAAAAAAAAAACTAAGTACATACCTACTTGAAAAAAAAATTGTTAAAAAAAAAAAATGTTGTGTACTTGGAATGCATTTAATCACAGCGTGTATAAATTAGATTTGATTTAAACAATAATGCACGCCAAGTAAACCAAATTTTTTTTTATTTTTTTAACTTTATTTTTGTAAGAACTTGGTTGTTTTTTTCTTTTAGATTTCATTATTTAAATTTAAGTTTCCATTAACTTCAACAAAAGTCTTATTGTTATTTTTTGTTTTTAAATAATTAAGTTATTTCTAATTTCATTTCTTTTCAAAAAATAGTCATCAAAATATGGACTTGATTAAAAAACTGAGTGTCAATAAAGTGAAAAATTTATTTCATTAGAAATTCGTTCATCATTTATTTAGATTGACCTCTATGTTCTAGAAGCTTCCCCAACAGACAGGATTGAAAGTATTTTTGATATTTGATATTTTATTAAAGAACTAAACAACATTTACAAAGATTACATCAGAGCATCTATAGTGACGTAAATGTGATCATAATCAAATAATGACAATTTAATTACTAATTTGAATATAAATATAGATATAAATGAGAGCAAATATTTATGTGAAAAAGAAGGTTTAAAAAGAATAACTAAAGAATAACTAAAGAATGATTATTGATTGCTTATACAACTAAAAAACTCATCAAATAAAGAAAGCAAAAAAATAAAAGAATGTACAAATTTTAGACAAAATGTTAATCAAATAACCCTAACTCCTACCTATTATTGCTTGCCAAGTATGAAACACCTTACACGAACGAGACGTCTATATCAATCTATACCGACGGCTCAAAAATGGAAGTTGGAACAGGTGCAGGTTTCTTTTCAGAAAGCCTTAACCTAGCCAGTTCATTCAGACTTCCAAATCACAGCAGCGTCTTCCAAGCCGAGATCTTGGCAGCTACAAACGCTGCAAAACAGGTGTCCATGATGGCGCTATCACATGCTGATATCACTTTTTTCAATGATAGCCAAGCAGCAGTAAAAGCGATTACTATCACTCTTGTCAAATCAAAACTTGTTTCTTGCTGTCGCGAAGAGCTAAGGGTTCTTGGCACACAGCATAGCGTTAGACTCTGCTGGGTTCCCGGTCACAGTGGTATACCGAGAAACGGAGAAGCGGACGAGCTAGCGAGAAAAGGATCAGCACTTGACCCTTCTCTCATTGATCAATGAATCAGGATTACACCCTGTGAAATGAAACAGATCATTGGTAACTAAATAGCTAATGCGAAAATCCAATGAAAGATAGGAATGCCTAGATTCCTGTGTTACTTCCAGGAAACTATGGCCGAAATACGATAAGAACGGATCTGAAAAACTATCATTGAATAGGCCTTCATTACGATTGCTTATCAGAATCATAGCTGGACACAACCTACTAGGTTACCAAAAAAGAAATTGGGTCTTAGAAGAATTATCAGACACTATAAGAAATAGCCAGTTGTACTTTATTAAGGCCACAAAATGGTTTAAAACTGACCAAACATAAACTAATTGGTTTTTAGGACGCTACAATACTCCAAGGTATCACAATGGATCTATATTGATCTAAGTGTGGCGGTAATAAGATCAACCGTCAGCCCATTCTACCTTACCCTAGGTTGAGTACGGCTTCTTTAAAAATTTTAAACTCAAAATTATAATAATATTAATAATAATACTAAGAAAAACAATATTTTTTGTGATCAATGATCAAATGTGATCAATTCCTTTTTTGCACGTCTCAATCTCAATCTCCGGAACTATTTTACTACCAAATTCTCGAAGATCAAAATTTCAGAGCTATATTCCCAAACCTTGAAATTGCATTGAGAATGTATTTGGTTTTGATGGTATATTACTCTGGAGAGCGGAGAAACCGTCTATCAAGGCTTTCTCTCCTGAGCATTGAAAGTGACTCGGGAACTGGATTTCAGCGAAATCATCAACGATTTTTTGAGGAAAAAAGCTCGGAAAGTTTCGTTCTTTAACTCTAAAATTTAATTTTAGATAATTCTTGTTTCCGATTATATTTATTTGTCCGTTAAGTAATAAAATGATCTATACTTGGTTTCACAATAAATTATTTATTGGAAAACTAGACTGAAAAAATTCTTCATTTTATTTTGAATATAATTTGGGGGCAAAGGGCCTCCACTCCTTTGTTGCCCCTAAAAACTGTTCCCACTATTTTTTTTACACAAATCGACAACGAGACCACACCTTCAAACATTAAACAATAAAATGATGCATAGTTCCTAAAGTACGCATTTCGAGTACCTTTGTACTTTGCATGCATGTACACGACACATTGAAGGACCCATGTTTGTTGACGTTTGTGGATTATTTTGTGTGATTTATCTATTAATCGCAAAAAAAGGTCAATGTGTCCGGATACTAACACTGTCCGGATACTAGTGCGTTTACTCTACATACAAGACCGTTTGAAGTGAAAGCAGAGGAAAGAAGTTGTTGACGTTTGTTTTGTATTGCCATGTCGAAGAATGGTTCTGTTGTTTTTAGTTAAACTCTCGTGAAAGTAGATCGGTGCAACGGAGTTCTTGCCAAAATCTCTTAGAGTAAGCTGTCGTTTATTATGCTTCCGGAAATTTGCGAACGCCTTCAATGTTTTGTTTTTGTCGTGGGTGGATATAAATTAAACGATGATGACAGCGTCTTCTTTTCGGCTGGTGCGAAAAATTGCGGAGGTTGGAAATCTAGGAGATGACACATGTTATTAAAAATATTTTTAAGAATTTCGTCCGGCGTAGACGATATTCCGATTAAAATCGCATCAGTGGCCAGGACATTCATGTTAAGCCTTTAAACTTCAGTTTTTAAGTGTGCATATTCAGCGTTGCCAAGATCAGTGATTTTTTCTGTGTTTATTGTTGTTGTGACCTTGATTTTATCGATTTCGTCCTCAACTCTAGTAACTCTATGCCACCTACCAGTGGCGAGGCGTGAATAATTCCAAATAGTAACTCGAAGGAATCTTAGTCACCAACAATTTAAATTGCAAAAGTTTACTTGAAATTTTTTTTGTGCAATGTTTGTCTTCGCATCAAGCCAAAAAGTCAAGTATTTCAAACCAACTTTGCTAATAGGTAGACCGTCCTAGATCGGTAACTTTTTCTTTCTTCATAAAACTTACTTACTTAATTAGGTGGGCATTACAGTTCGGGGTGAACCTGGGCCTCAACCAACATCCTTCTATAACAACTTCGATTTCGGGCGAGCTCTCTCCAGTTTCGCACTCCAAGTCGGTTGAGGTCTTCATCCGCTTGATTGCGCCACCTAAGACGAGGTCTTCCCCTTCCGCGATTTCCCTGCAATGTGCTTTCGAACACCCGACGAGCCGGAGCGTTTGGGTCCCTCCGCTCTACATGTCCCAACCATCGTAGCCTCGCGATGCGTACTCTTCTGGCTATGTGCATGTCGCGGTACAGCTCATACAGCTCGTTATTGTATCTTCTTCTCCACACATTGTCTTCGCATACGGGACCAAAGATCATTCGGAGAATTTTTCTTTCGAAACGACCAAGGGTTTCCTCATCCGCTTTCGATAAAGTCCATGCTTCCGCGCCGTAAAGCAGGACTGGGATGATCAAGGTCTTATACAAAGTCACCTTGGTTTTTCTAGAGAGGGTTTTGTTTCTCAATTGCCTTCTTAACCCAAAGAAGCAACGGTTGGCAAGAGTTATTCTCCGTTTGATCTCCGCACTGATGTTGTTGTCCGTGTCTACAGCGGATCCTAGGTAGACGAAGTCCTGTACTACCTCGAAGTTATGTCTGTCTATTGTGACGTTTTGTCCAATTCGTCGATGTTCTGTGTCCTTGTTTGATGACAGCATATACTTCGTTTTGCCCTCATTAACCATCAAACCCATTTTTGCCGCTTCTGTTTCAATACTCGCAAAAGCACCTATGACATCACGCTTTTTTCTTCCCATTACGTCAATATCGTCAGCGTAGGCGATTAATTGTACAGACTTTTGAAAGATTATTCCTCTGGTGTTGTCGTTTGAGTTTCTTACAATCTGTTCAAGTATGATGTTGAAGAAATCGCATGACAGTTTGTCGCCTTGCCTAAAGCCTTTTTCGACATCAAAGGTCTTGGTGAGTTCTTTACCGACCTTGACGGAGCAGCGTGAATTCTCCAAAGTCATCCTGCATAGTCGTACGAGTTTTGCAGGGATGCCGAAACTAGACATGGCTCTGTACAGCTCGTCTCTGTAGATACTGTCATACGCGGCCTTGAAATCGATAAAAAGATGGTGAATATCGATATTATGTTCTCGGTTTTTTTCCAAGATCTGCCGTAATGTGAAAATTTGGTCTATTGTGGACTTCTCTGGTCTAAAACCACATTGATAAGGACCTATCAAGTTGTTGACGTGGGGTTTCAGACGTTCACATATTACAGCAGACAAGATCTTATAAGCGACGTTAAGGAGGCTTATCCCTCTGTAATTGGCGCAATTGTGAGGGTCTCCTTTCTTTAGGATCGGGCATACGATACTGAGGTTCCATTCATCGGGCATGCTTTCTTTCGACCATATCATGCAGATCAGTTGGTGCATGCTCCTTTCCAACTGATCTCCAGCTGCCTTGAAAAGTTCGGCATCAAGGCCATCTGCACCTGCAGTCTTATTTGATTTAAGTTTGCTATGGCAAGCTTAACCTCTTCTAGGTCGGGAGGACGGCATTCTTGATCATCGTCCAAGCTGAATGGGGCAATCTGCCTGACAGCGGAATTTGTGTCCTCATCGCCGTTAAGCAGTCTGCAGAAATGATCTTTCCTGATCCTCAGTAGCGACTGTGACTCTATAACTATGTTTCCCTGCTGGTCTTTACAGGCTTGAGTTTGGGGTTTGTTGCCCTGGCAGGATCTTTTTACCTTTTCGTAAAACTTCCGAGTCTCGTTCCTGTCATGGCACCTCTCTATTTCCTCAAACGAGCGCTTCTCATGCTGCTTCTTTTTCTTTTTGAGAAGTCGGTGTTCTTCCCTTCTTCTCTCCTTGTAAATCTCGTTATACTGATCGTAAGCAGCCCTTGTTCGTTTTTGCATCAGCATTTGTCGTGCTTTTTGTTTGGCTGCATTTGCCTGCCTGCATTCTTCATCGAACCATGGGTTTCGTTTTGGTGGCTGAGTGAAACCCAGAACCTCAGAGGCAGCGGTTCTGATGGCTTCTTGGCATTGCTGCCACTGGTCTTCAATGTTTAATGCTGGCGGCATGGGATTCAAGGATAATTGAAGGGACACTCGATTGGAAAAGGCATTGGCAATCTCTTGTAGCTTTCCGACGTCATATCTCTTCACAGCGTTAGTTCGCGCTGGTCGCGAACAAGATATCCTCATTCGTACCTTGGCTACAACAAGGTAGTGGTCCGAGTCAAAGTTGGCCCCTCGGAAAGTTCGGACATCTAACACACTGGAAGAGTGCCTTGCGTTGATCGCAACATGGTCAATTTGGTTGACGGTTAGATAATTGATCTGGTGATCGCCATGTACCTTTATGAATTTTGAGATGCGGGAAGCGTGTACTACTTACAACAAGATTTAGCCCCGCAGCAAAATCGATTAGCCTCAGTCCGTTTTCGGAGGTTTTGTCCAAAGATTGCCTCCTTCCCTAGCTTTGCGTTAAAATCGCCAAGAACGATTTTCACGTCGTGTCTAGGGCACTGCTCATACGTTTCTTCGAGGAGTTCGTAGAAACAGTCTTTGGAATCGTCGTCTTTCTCTTCTGTGGGGGCGTGGCCGCATATAAGGCTAATGTTGGCGAATTTTGCCCTGATGCGGATGGTCATTATACGCTCATTGACTGGATTTTGGCTAATCACCTTATCCCCTAGTCTTCCTCTCACGACAAATCCGCACCCAAATAAACGCTGTTTCTGTTGTCTGTAGCAGTCGCCATAGTAGATGTCACAGTTTTTCATCTTCTTTATGCCCGGCCCACTCCATCGCACTTCTTGGATGGCGGTTATGTCTGCTTTGCAGCAGTCCAGGGCGTCCAGGCTTAATCCATTAAGAGATCTTACGTTCCACGTGCAGATCCGGAGGTCATTGTCCTTTTTTCGTTTGCTTGGGTCGTCAGTTTATTGAAAACGACGTTAAGAAAGAAAATACAATTTTGAGAGACGCAATACCACCAGCAGAAAAGTTGGCTGTCACGTTGAGATATTTATCCACGGGTGAAACATTCAAAAGCTTGAAATACCAAATCAGACTCTCTCAACCATTCCTCAGCAAAGCCATTCCTGAAGTCTGCAAAGCAATTTGGACGAACTTAAAAAACCAATATTTAAAGGTATTTTTTTTTATTATTAAGATATAAGTAAGTACAGAATTCAAAAAAAATCTTCTTCTAAAACATCTGCCATTGACTTTTCCAATAAGTCTGGAGTGAAAGACATTCTTTGAACATCAGATTGCGACGAGGCAGGTCTTATTTCCTCCACACTTAAGATGCGAACTTTGTCCAGGTAGTCTTTTGAAGTCGATGGAACGGAAGTTGAGAATTGTGGTGTGGTTTGCCTTGAAGAAAAAGAACTGCATTCCGAATATAAGCTTGAACTTCTCCCAGTTGATTCGCTTCTCCTCAATTGCAAATCCTCTTCCACGCCTTCGCGAAGAATGTTCTGTTTTACGCCTTGTCGCCTCGTTTTTGATGTTATCAAGTTCGAAAATAACTTGCTTTCCTAGCCAGGAGTAAGGAGATTTGCTTTCAACTTTTTTTTTGCAATGCCTGCTTCAAGTTAGTAACTTTTTTGCTTAAGGCTGAGGTATCCACAGTTTTCTGAAATGAAAAAATTATATTGCTATATTAAATGCATAATTGGTACTGCTTTATTTATAATTGAAAAATTATTTTTAGTTTCCAGAACCAAAATTGGAATAGGAAAGAATCGCCGATGAATTTGCGGTACGGTGGCAGTTTCCTAATTGTCTTGGTGCACTTGACGGAAAACATGTGGCCTTTAGAAGTTTGAAAACATATGGTGCATATTTCCATAACTACAAAGGAACAAATAGCATCATTTTATTGGCCCTGGCTGATGCAAACTGCAAATTAATTTACGTGGACATAGGATGCAACGGAAGAACAAACGATGCAGGAGTTTTACGGCAGTGCTCCTTGCAAAATGTTATACTTGACGGGTTGAATAAGTTCCCGAATAGGTTGTAGGAAATGGAAGAGTGCTCCCGTATGTGATTGTTGGAGACGATGCTTTTCCCCTTCAAAAACATATTATGAAGCCTTATCCACTTAGATCAAAATGTCATAAAAAAAAAAAGAATTTTTAACGTTCGACTAAGTAGAGCCAGGCATGTTGTGGAGCACACTTTTGGAATACTGTCCAACAGATTTAAAAATCTTCAATCACCAATCACCTTAAGAGTCGAAAACGTTGAACACGTAACAAAGGCTTGTTGTGTTTTACACAATTTTTTAACGAAACACAACACAGCTCCAAACGATAACACTTATCTGCCAGGACCATCGTCAAACACAACAACAAGGGAATATGAAGCAGTTGACAACCCCCGAAAAGGAGCAGCGGAGACAATACGCCACAGTTTTGCTGAATATTTTTGTCAGGAGGGAAAGGTTGATTGGCAAAAAAAATAAAAATTTTTTTTGTTAAATCTACTTACTTTTCGGCGTATAATTAAATTCCTCCTCTGATTCGTCCACATCAAATTCCTCAGTGGAACAACTTGGCACACGTTTTCGTACGTTCTAAACAAAAAAAGCAAAAAGTTTACAATGTGTCAAAACAAAATTTTAAAATCTGAAATTTACCTCTTCATTATTAGAAGTCGAATTTCTTATTTTGCAGTGGGTTTTTAAAAAAAAACCATTTGATCGTAACATCAAAGCTTTGGCTCGTATACATCATCCGTGCCCGCTACACTTTTCTTAGACGATTTGATTTCCCGAAACTCTTTCGCGAATTGGCCTCGCAGTATGTGCCATTTTTTTTAATAATTTCAAGTTATATTTGGTTGTAACAAAACAATGGCTTCCAACACTTTTTCATATGAATCACACTTTTTCACTCTATTTATGTAGTCCGGATGGCGAAGATCATACAAAACAGGATACATCTTGTAATTAAAAATCAATTCGCTAATAAGCTCTTTACACCACTTAAAATTCTCGGACGACATACCACTTATTTACTCAATGACACAAAAAATCACAATAAAACAACGACAAGAAACAACGAAAGACAAGACAAAGAAACGTCAAAAACCATTTTAGGACAACTGGACAATCCTCAACCCACAACTTTGCGGGTCGAGACTTTTTAAAGTATTTCTACTTCATCTACATACTTTCTCTTTCGCACTTATTTGCGTCTTTGCAAAACCGTCTGGGTGTAATACCACACTATCCGGCGATAAATTTTATAGGACGTTCTATTTGGGGTTACCTTGTTTGTTGCTTAAGTTTTGTGTTTGTTTATGGAGTGAATTGAAGAGCCAACATGTTGTGTTTAGAATAAAACGGAAAGCAGAGTGGTAGTTGTTAAAAATATGTTGGCAGCGAGTTCTTGTGTATGATTAAGATTGATTCATGTTGCCAGAAGTCTAAGATGTTTCGGATGTGAATTTCAAAAGGTAAGTCGGAAATAATCGACTTATATGGACGCTTCGCCACTGCCACCCATTTAAACTGAAATAGAAAAAAACAATAATAATAAAAAAAAAAAAATTACAACAATAATTCAAACACAAAGTGAGGTACCTTTCTGTGACATCTCCTGCCCTGCACCACTCTTGTGGTTAAAATTCACTGCCCCTTAGCGAAACATTCATTATTGTTTTATTTATAGAAGCCCCAATTTAGACAGCAATTCAACTTGTAGCGAGTTTGATGCGCCTCACAGCCTTTTCGCAAAGCAATTTGTTGGGAAACCCCAATTTTTTGAATCTTCGGAACAATAGAGTTACTTGTGCTATTTTTTCGGCGACGAAGTTGTTCAAGTTCTTAAATCGGTTTTTTAATGCGCCATGTAGTGCATCCAGAATCAAGTCCAATTCAAGGATCTGGTCGATGTGTTTGATAAAAATTGAGACTTTATTGCTGCAACCATCAACATCGTCTTTCACACTGTGACGTTTTTATCGGCTGACAATTCCTTCGACATATCATGGAAGGTTTCGAAAATAGCTGCTTTTTCAAGTTACCGCCAAACGCTCGTTGGAAAGCAGCTCAAAACTGGGTTGACTATAGCGAGAGCTGCTGGCACGTTAGACTTTACTCGCAAAATGCGTGAGAGCATTAAGTAGGTAAGTTAAATTCCACCTTGTGTCGCAGGACTGCTTTAGCATTGGAAGATTGGGCTCTTTTTGCATACTAAAAAGTTTTACGGTGTCCCTAGGACTACTCTTACGCAACTATTGCATTTGTCTTTCCAATTTGAGACGCAATCATTTGCAGGGTTCATCAACCAGGTTCAAAGAATTAGCAAAGCAAGGAATATGCCTCCAGTTATTTGCCTTCACTGCTCCCACTATGTTGTAAGCATTATCCGACAAAACAACGGACACCTTTTCCTCAAGATTCTAGCTGTTGAGCTCACACTTCAGCAAACCGCCCAGATTTCAAATGGTGTGGCTTTCTTCACATGGAACGCATTCTAAGAAGCATGACCTTAGGGCGATATTTCCATGCTCTTGTTTGATGAAGCCAATTTGTTGAACTCTAACGCGAAAACTAAATTTATGTTGAAACGAAACTGCTAGTCGCGATTGGATTTTCAGAGTACAAGCTTAAGAGATGCATAACCGATGTGCCGCGAGGTAAACAAATAAAATGTCAATCGCGAAAGTGTAACTCTCTGCAGGTTGGCTGCCGATAGCTCAGAGCACAGACTAAGCTCAGCTGGGGTAGGTCAATGTATATTTGTTTTATAGTACTATTAGTTTCCAGTTCTCCAGTGTCCTACTTGAACTCGAAAGCAGCCCACAAAAGCTCAAAGCAGAAAAAAGCAGCTTTTTGGTGTATAATGATAATTTTTCTGCTCCGAACAAGAATTTTTTGTGACGGAGTCAAATGAAATTTCTTCTGAAGCGAGCCAAACCGTGGTGATTCGGTGCTCAACAAAAACAATATTTAATATAGAAAACAGTAGGTAGGAACCTCAACATTCAATTATTTTAAACAGTTTGCAATTTGTGTTAAGACTTTTTTTTAGATGAACAATTTTGAGCACAAGTTTTTGAAAACTCTTTTGCGAGGGAAGAGGAAGCTTGTGATGAAGACTTTGTGCCCATCAAGCAAGACGGAAGCAATAAGGATATTTGGCTTAATAAAGACTGCTATCTTCTGATCAGTATTTACAAGGAAGTACATCCAAACTTAGGGAAGAATGTCGCTCTAAAGACAAAAAAAAAGATGTTGGAACATATTGCTGAAAGCATGAAGGAGCACGTATCAAACTCTTCGCATCATCAAGTAAGTTTATAGAAGGCTTTCAAAAGAAAAATCATTCACAACAAAAAAAAAACGGGACGGAATAGGATTTCACGTCCTTGATATTTCCTTATGTATATTGAAATTTCAACTTAATGGGTAAACTATTTAGGTAGTAACCACTTTCCACTGTTATAGGGAGCTTGCTGAAGTTTTGTTGGAGCGGCCTTCCATTGTGCCATCGTTTTTATTGGGAAGCATACAGTTGATAGTGCAACATCGAGAAACGATATCCTTTCCCAATATGGAATTGTTGAAGGACAGAGTTAGATAAAAAAAAAAGTATGAACAATGGGTACAATTAGTTTTCTTTTTTATTGTTTAGATCAATTTTCATCTCAACCCAGTGGAAGTGCTGGTCTATGGTCTTGAGGTTCCTGTTGGCTCCCTTGACAACGATAATGAAGCTCTAGATGAGTTCCTGCAAGAAAAAAAGAGAAAAAGCAAACACCGTGTTGTCATAAAGTGGAGGGACGAGTTTTCCAAAAAGAATAGAAGAAAGCGCGATTATAGAACTATAGAGCAATGAAGTTAAAAGCTTATAAAGAGCGGACAGCGCAATTCAAAAAATCGAGAGAGCTACGAGAGCTTATTTCTAACGAAATGTTCAAAAAATGAAGAAAAATAAAACTACGTAATTATCATTTAAAAAAAGGCTTAAGCCTCGGCCAAGCAGTAAACGGCTGAGCGGCTGAGCGGCAGCTCTAAGCGACGCGACGCGACGTATGGCCAGGCACTGAGCGACTGCTTTTGAGCGATTAGTAGTTAAAAATAAAATGCCGTTGTCAAGAACAGTTCACCGTGTTTTATTGTCGGAAAATCGTTTGTATGTGTACAATTTACTTTAACGTATTCAGAAAAGAAGACGATTTGGTGTTCATCCGATTAACCAATTAAGATCGGAATTTGGAGAATTTAATCATTTGTTTTTGAATCTACGAAAATTTCCAGATAGATTCTGGCAATACCTACGTATGACTATCGAATATTTTTATTTGCTGCTTGAAAAAGTGCGTCCTAGATTAATAAAACAAAGAATTGCTATTTCTCCAAAACAGATATTGGTTTTAACTTTAAGGTATGTACATTTATTATTACATTTCTAACTTTTTTTTTTAAATTCGTTCACTAGTTTTAAGTTTTTCCAAAATAATCTTTTGGATGTCTCCCCTTACTTCCAGTTTGTCTAATAATGGAACTTTTATTATAAGGGCAATAAACTTTTAAAGAATTGTAGATCGTCGCAGTCTCCCACCTTTTCCATTTCTGATTTTAACAACTTTTTCCAAATTCAAAAATTTGGAATCCACATCCATGGCTGAGCTCGTCCTTTTTTTTTTTTTTTGCTAATGTGGCGGATGGGCGTTGGCTATCGTATTGTTTTTTTAATACTTCCTCTTCATCGCCCAGCAAATCATCCAATATATCAGTGAGGTTTAGGTCATCAGCAGCATCCACAGGCCCCTACAAATTTCCCTCAGTTGGATCCGGCACAATGGTATCTTTAGTGAATGCCATATATTCAAAGTATGGCCATTTTATTTTAATGGAAGTTGCTTCAGATCCAGATCTTAAACGATTACTATACTCGTTGGAAGCTCCTTAACTGTTTTGGCAGTATTGATGGCAAAAGGCAAACATTGTCAAATTATCAGTCACAGCTGATCATTGATTGTGAGCAGTCATTATCCAGTCATTATGGCTGCAATTTGTTTCTGTTGTGACCAAGAAGTATTAAATAGCGATGTCATATCTTGTGACATGTGTGCTTTGAATTTTCATAATATTTGTGTAAAAGTAAATAAAAACGAACTAGAACTACTAAATAATCGTTCAAATTTCGTATGGAAATGTGATCTATGTTGTAAAAGTGCAGCAATGAATTTCTATGCAAGATTCAACTGTATTGATAAAAGTCTAAATCTAAATGCTCTCGCTCGCAAAATACATGTACACGAAAATAGACAGTGCAGTGGTGTTGGTGTTTTCGACGAAAAAGAAATAGGAAAAAAAAAAGTTTCCGTCTCACAAAATACACGATCTAAATCTAACACAAAAGTAATCGCTCAAAACATTGTAGCTAAATCAAATTTGCAAAACAATAACAAAGTTGCTTCCTCTCCTCTCTTGGCACGGGTTTTACCAAAAAAATCTCCCATTGTTCGCCGCTCGAGTTCGTCTTCCAACTCAACATCAATACCCAAAAATAATACCAAGTCGCTGTCTGTAGTTAAACAAAAATCAATTAAGATCAACACTGAGGTGTGTGGTGGTGGATATCAGCCTCTCTTCCCCACCCATTCTGTAGTTGCTGCTTGCTGTACCTTCTTTGGAGAAAGACATGCGCAATAAAACCGCTGATGATGCGATATGCGAATATTGCGAATGTGTCTTCCACTGCCGTTAATGTCAATGTCATCGTTGTCGATGATGCATTTACTATACATGCCGATGGTGGTGTTGGAGAAAATGTTGATAATGGTGAGTTTGCTGGTGTTGCTGGTGTTGCTGATGTTGCTGGTGCTGCTGGAGTCAAAGGTGTTGCTGGTGGTGATGATGCTGTTGGCGGTGATGTTGCTGATGTAAATCTTGCTGCTCTTGCTGTTGCTAACAATGCTGATGGTGATGACGAGTCAAACATGGTTGATAGCTGCTAATGAGGTAGATGCTAATAAAAATATACTTAGTCCTACTTTCAAATCCCAAATTGTAAATGGAACGTCCTTGGAGTATCTAAACATGACCGAATGGGTGGTAACGCATATGAAATGGTTCCACATAGGTAGTTTTCGTTCAAATACTTCCACAGACGTAATTGTAAATCATCTTGCATCAAAATTGAACATTTGTCAAGAAGTCATTGCCTGCTACAAACTGATTGCAAAAGGTAAATCTGAAGAAGAGCTGAAAAAAGTCAACTTTAAACTGGGTGTACCCATTGAATTCAAAAAGTTTATTCTGGACCCAAATATGTGGCCTGGTGGTATCAAAATTAGACCATTTCAGAAAAAAAACTTGTAGTTCCTGACAACATTCCGCTAAGAATCGACACATCAAGAAACTGTTCAATTAAGACTTTTTACCATAATGCGAGTGGAATGAGAACCAAAATACTGGACTTTTATGCTGTATCCGCAAACCTCGATTATGATGTCATTGTTATCACTGAAACCTGGCTGTACAGTGGTATTTTATCGTCAGAAATTGTTGATAGTAGACAATATACTGTTTTCCGTAAGGATCGATGTGTTAACGCTAAGGATCGAGGTGGAGGTATATTAATTGCTGTAAAAAATGGTTTTATATGTAATGAATTAGTACTTCCATGTAGTGATATAGAACAAATGTCTATTGTTATTAATGTAAAAAATAGTCAAAATATTGATTGGAAGCTAGTTTTTATGGCAAGCTATGTTCCAAAATGTGAATTAAGTGTTTTTGAAAAGCATATAAATAACATTGAGTTCATTAACAAGTCATTTACCAAAGATTTGCAAACAATGTGCATATTAGGCGATTTTAACATGGGTGACGTAAACTGGTTTTGGTCGGATGAAGATAAAATGTTTATACCGGCTAATATTGTTAAAGATTATGAATATGTTTTCATTGATTATGTTTATGAGCTAAACTTACATCAGATAAATGATGTTTACAATTCTTTGAATAGGTTATTGGATCTGGTTTTTTTTTGTCAAAATGATGTTAAAGTTAAAATATTAAAATGCCCTTTTCCTTTGTTAAATAATTCTATTCACCATGAGCAGATTGAGTTAAAATTTGATTTTTATAATCCCTCGAGTGAAATAGACTCGGAACGTAAACTTAATTTTGCCAAAACAAATTTCAACGGTTTTAATGCTTGGCTGAATACCGTTAATTGGGAAATAGAATTTTATAATAAAAGTCTACATTTTGTCTATAGTCGATTTATCGAGATTATCATGACAGGGGTTGGAATGTTTGTTCCGTTGTCTTCGATTAAAAAAAAACAGTAAGCCTCCTTGGTATAATAGACAATTGTCTCATTTAAAAAACAAAAGAACTAAAGCTTTCAAAAAATATAAGAAATCTGGTAGCGATTCTGATTACGAAAATTTTTGTAAATTTCGAAATGATTTTAATGTCTTGAGTAAGTTCTTACACAAGAATTATATTATGGGTATTGAAAGTAAGCTTAAAGATGATAGTAGATGTTTTTGGTCTTACATAAAGTCAAAGCGCTGTACTTATGGTTTACCTGAGACAATGGAGTACGGCTCTAGTGTCGCAAATAACTCTTAATCAGTGTGTGAACTTTTTGCTCAGTTTTTTGAGTCTGTGTATACGAAGTCAGACGTTCATTTAAATAGCGAAACTGTAATAAACTCACCCGTAGATTTGGGCTCGATGGTTCCAGACTTATATGAAGTTGCGTCTGCAATTAAACTGTTGAAACCCAATATTGTTCCTGGTGCTGATGGTATCCCAGCCTGTCTTCTAAAAAATTGTGTTGATAGCTTGAGCGTAGCTTTCAGTGGCGAGGGGTGAATAATTCCAAAAGGTAACTCGAAGGAAACTTAGTCACCAACAAAAAAAGTTTACTTAAAATTTTTTTTGTGCAATGTTTGTCTTCGCATCAAGCCAAAAAGTCAGGTATTTTAAACCAACTTTGCTATTAGGTAGAGCATCATAACTTTTTTTTTCATAAAACTAAGCTAGTTAAAACTATTTGCTTTCTTTGAGTGAAAATCAGTTAAGCAACAGTTAACAGATATTAAGGCCATAATCAAACCACTGAAACTTACTATCGGAAAACTTTTCAGACTTTTTGCACTTTTCAATTTTTAAAGAATAAATTTGTAATATTTAAAAAAACACGAAAAGCACTAAATCAATTTAAATAAGTATTGCACTGCGTTCTGCTGGTAAACTTTGTTTTTCAAATAAAATACGGCTCATTGAGAACTAAATTCATTTAGGCCAGTTGTGCCACTTTAGAAAAATTCCAATTATAGTTTGCATTTTCTCCCAAAAATATGCTTTATGCTATGAGATCTAATATCCTCGCATATTTGTTATCAAAGTGGCAACCTTTGAGCTTGGACACATGAGTCTAGTGCAGAAACACATACAAATTCATGAAATAAGTCGGAGACCAGCGTGTTGTTTTCTTGTTCTTCAAGCAGAGACCTACCTCAACCTGCAAATCTGCGATATACATTTTTGTTTATAAGCATGTGTCCATGGGAAGAAATACGAAGGAAAGCGTTTTTTTCTTTTATAAAACCAATATCATGCAAACACCGAAGTGTGCAGTTGCAGTAGCAATGCTGCAAATGAGAAGAGGGCTACTGCGCCGGCGCTATATTCACGTGCTCAGAGCACAAAGAGATAACAAACAACAGATCTACCAAAAAATATGACGCTAGAACACCGGGTTATTTTCTTCCATAAGAAAGCATGTATTGAACAGAGAGGTGCCTCTCTCTGTTCAATGCATGCTTTCTTATGGAAGAAAATAAGACGATGTTCTACCGTCATATTTTTTGGTAAAAGAAAAAAGAGGAGAGAACACAAATTTGTTCTATCCAGCAACAAGTTTTATAAGACGTAATATTTGGGGTTACCTTGTATGTTGCTAAAGTTTTGTGTTTGTTTATGGAGTGAATTGAAGAGCCAACATGTGTGTAGAATAAAACGGAAAGCAGAGTGGTAGTTGTTAAAAAAATGTTGGCAGCGAGTTCATGTGTATGATTTAGTTTGATTCATGTTGCCAGAAGTCTAAGATGTTTCGGATGTGAATTTCAAAAGGTAAGTCGGAAATAATCGACTTATATGGACGCTTCGCCACTGGTAGCTTTACACATAATTTTTAATTTGTCATTACGTGAGGGTATTTTTCTTAATGAATGGAAAATGTCTTATTTGGTTCCAATCTATAAAGCTGGCTCAAAAAATAAAGTGGAGAACTACAGAGGTATAAGTAAGCTTTCAGCAATCCCAAAACTATTCGAAAGCATAATAAAAGATAAAATTGAATTCCTCGTAAAAGAGCATATCTCTGAGCTTCAGCATGGTTTTGTGAGTGGTAGATCCACCTCAACAAATCTTTTATACTTTTCATCGTCTGCCATTAACTTAATTGAAAAAGGAATGCAAGTTGATGTTATCTACACTGATTTCAACAAAGCATTTGATTCTGTAAATCATAGCATACTAATCAAAAAACTAAAGAGTTTTGGGTTCCATTCAATGATTTTGAATTGGATCGAATCGTTTTTGATAAACAGGGTACAGATAGTAAAGCTTGGTAGTTTTACCTCAAGAAAATTTAACTGCACATCAGGAGTACCTCAAGGTAGTCATCTGGGACCGCTATTATTTATCATTTTCATAAATGACATAATACCAATTTTTCAATATACACAAGTTTTACTCTATGCAGATGACCTTAAAATGTTCTCTAGCATATCAAGCATAAATGATTGCAATAAAATGAAAAGAGATTTAGAAGCATTATATTTATGGTGCAAAGAAAATCGTCTTTTACTCAATGTAAAGAAATGCAACATCGTATCTTTTTACAGATGCTCCGTTCCATTTGTATTCAATTATTCAATTGGTTCTGACCCTTTGAATAGGTTAGAAAAAGTCAAGGATCTTGGTGTGATTTTTGATCGGACTTTATCCTTTAATGATCACGTGGATTACATAATATCAAGAGCAAATTCAATGGTTGGATTTATTAAAAGAAACACAACTGTCTTTACGAATCCGCATGCTCTTTTAGCACTATTTTTGGCTTTAGTAAGATCTGTCCTTGAATATTGTGATACTGTTTGGTACCCAGCTTTTCAAGTGCAATCAAATCGTGTAGAAAAAGTCCAAAGAAGATTCACAAAGTTCATCTTTACTAAAATGAGATGGAGTTTTTCACCGAGCTACGAAGCTAGATGCTTGTTTCTAGGGATTTCTAGGCTTGATAGTCGACGTAAGACCCATGATATAATGTTTGTGAGAGACATTCTATGCTATCATATAAAAAGTCCTAAGTTGTTAGCTTTAGTTCCTATTTATGCACCCGAAAGACCACTTAGACAACGTGTTTTTCTTTTCCAACCTCGTCATAGAACGAATTACGGGTCCAATGAACCGCTAACAAGAACTTTATCAAATTTTAACTCTGTCTGCAACTTGGTAGATGTAAGCCAATCAAGATTATTGTTTAAAAATTCTCTGCGTGGCATTACTTTGTAATTTTAATTTTATCAACTTAATCTTATTATTATTTGTACATATACTTTATACATAAATTTAAGCAAATTAATCTGTTAGCATTAAGCTGTAGATAAATAAATAAATTAAATGTCCTGCAAGCTCTGGATCACATTTCAAATTTCAATTATGTATATGTATATGCATTATTTCTCCATTGTACTGCAAGCTGTAGCTGATGCTGACAAAAAGTTTCTCACAATAGAAGGTATTGGGAGAGGAAAACAAGGTGATGGCGGAACTTTTGCAGGTTCCAAATTATTTACGTTGCTTGAAACTGAGAAGTTCAATGTGCCTCCACAAGCACTGCCGGAATCAAATATTGTACTACCGAATTTTTCGATAGGTGATGAAGCTTATCCTTTGAAACCTTATTTGTTAAGACCTTACCCACGGAGGGATTTAAATGCACGAAATGAACATTTTAACGATCGACTTTCAACGGCAAGAAAATGTATAGAATGTGCATTTGTAGTAATGGGATCAAAATGGCATTTTTTGCAAAAAAAACATTGAAACGAAACCGAGAACGGCAATAAATTTAATAAAATGTGCTTGCATACTGCACAATTTTGTGAGAGAGTGCGATGGAGACAGTGATATGAACTATATACAAGTAACCTCAGCAATGCCAAACGACGCGGTTTGAACTGGCAACGCAGCAGCAGCAGGTTACCGTTTTAATAGAAGTACCCATACAGCTCTGAATGTTCGAAGTAAAATAACGGAGTATTTTTTTGATTTTGCACACTAAACCACAGTTGTTAACTTGATGGTTGCTATATGCACTAAACTATGTATCTATGTGTAATTTCACCAACTTCCCTCCATAGTTTCTCAGTAATACTTTTATTTTTAAAATTGGGATTTCTGTCTTGCCATGAATCTGGTCGAGATTGCACACACGAAATTAACAACTCAATGTTTACTTTGACCATCTTTACTTTTTGCCGCTCACAACGGTGCAGGGAACTAACTTCACGGGCACTACCTTCACATGGGAAATAACTTCACCTCAAGTGGGAATAAATTTCACTTTTTTGTGGTGAAGATATTTCCCACTGTAGGTGGGAAATAACTTCACCTGAAATTTGTGTGAAGTTATTTCCCACCTGCAGTTTGAAGATTGTAGACATTCAACAAAAGAGAAATTAGATATAGCTTTTGGGCGGTTTATTTCAAACAAAAAAAGTTTTACAAAATACACAAAGGTACAAAAATGTAAATAGTTCGCGTTCAAAAAATATATAAAAGAACTCAATTCTGGAAAAAACATGTCAAACTATATTTTCAAAACAACAGCGCTTTGAAACGAAGACTTGGAAAGTTGAAAATATGCTAAATAAATTTTTATGTAACACATTTTCAAAAAAAAATTTCTCGTTTTTATGCATTTTGTCGCTTTAGTGCTATGTACGAGGAAATAGTGAAAAATTCGCGCGATTAAGTTTAACATCTTGTGTCTAAAATTCCTTTTTCATCTGCACACTAGCAGATGCATGTAAGTCCAACATAAGGCTACTTAGCTGCGAATATGCGTAGCTAAAAACGTCAATTAAAATAATGAACATGTTTTCAAAAACAGATCTTTCACTGTATATTATTGGATGGCACTCATTTTATATATTAAATGAAAGATCTGTTTTTGAAATATGTTAAATGAATTTATATGTACTTCAAAAGCAAATTTTTCAAATTTTTTTTTTTTCAAATTCGCGCGAATTTTTCATTATTTCCTTGTAGAAAGCACTAAAACGACAAGATACACAAAAACGAAAAATTTGCTTTTGAAATACATATAAATTTATTTAACATATTTCAAAAACAGATCTTGCAAACCTAAGCCTATAGAAGTCCAATTTAAATACAGTTTTAAAGATTATCATTTCTTCAAAAAATTAAGTCTAAAATTAGGTCTCTACCATCAGTATTGACAGAGAAATCGAATTTATCACAGGTCAAGGTACATCAAAGATAGCCTTTTTTTGAAATGTCAAAAAGTGATGTCAAAGTTGAGAAACGGACTTTACTGTGGAACAATTTTTTTCTTGGAATACGACCAAGAATCATATCCCGAAATATTTAACACGAATTACGGGACACCCTGTATACATATTTTCAAAAACAGATCTGCACTGCAACGAAATGTATAAGTTTTTTCCAATACATAGCTTCACATAAAAGTGAAACTCGTTCCCACGAAAAAGTGAGGTTATTTCCCACCTTCAGTAGGAAATATCTTCACCACAAAAAAGTGAAATTATTTCCCACATGAGGTGAAGTTATTTCCCATGTGAAGGTAGTGCCCGTGAAGTTAACTCCCTGCACCGCTCAGAACATTACTAAAAATTAAAACAGGTTTGGTTGCTGAGCGGCGCCGCTTAGCCGCTCAGAATTTTGTTTCGCCGCTCGCTCATAGCGTGGCTGCTTCTGTGTGACTTCATATGTTTTATATTTTTTTTTTCGCTCAGCCGCTTACTGCGTGGCCGAGGCCTTATTCGTTTTTTATTGTTAATTAAAATAAGTAAATGCTTCGTAGAGCTGGGTTAATCGTTAATTTTCCAAATCTATGATATTTTCTGAGCGCGACCCCTACGGAATTTTCTTCTTCAGAATGAATTTAAGTCCTTATTCAATTTTCAATGGAAGGTTACCTTAACTTAATGTCAGATTAAATACATAGAACGAGGAGTAGTTGGAAAAGATAAAAAAAATAAACATGAGCGGGCGAAGAACTCGTGTTATTCTTAGCTATATGATTTTCAGTCGGTTCTTCTGACTGTCAAACTAATTTATAAAAAAAAAAAATTACAGCTTATGACTTGCCTACTTTAAAATTGAAGTTCGGTTTATGCCATTCTCTATTGCGGCTCGTCAAATTAAGATTCGATCCCTCTGGTGGGAAATGACTCCCAAGTAACAATTTTAGCTCTATATTAGCTCTTGCAGCGCTTAAAAAGCTGGGTTAACTGGCCGAATTAAATTCATGTTGCTCTGTAAGCGCTTCTAGAGCTGATATAACACTTATTAAGAGCATTTTGAGAGCTAGAATTAGCTCTATATCACTTCTGGTATAGCAATTGTAGTCTGCAGTAGCATTACTGCAAGCGTTATCACCATTCTAAAGCTACTTAAAAGCTACTTTCGTGGTATTGTAATGCACGAATAGGGCTCTTAATATGATGCTAGAATGGCTGTATGCTCTACAATAGCAACAAAATGACATTAGCGTTTTGATTTATAGCACCCTGCTCTATTAAAGATTCATAAAATGCTAGTTGTATCACATTTTGCTGTAAAATGGAAATATAAAAAAGGTTTACTTAAGTGTGAGTGAAAAAATAATAATACTAATAAAGACAATGAAAATTGTTTGCTGGTATTAGAACTTTGCAATAAGTAACTTTTCGAACATACACTCATTAATCTAGAGAGAGAGAGAAAATGTTCGAACTAATGAATAGAAAAACTACGAAACATATTATCGTGACGGTGAAATTTTAAATAACACGATAAAGACAATGCTGAGTAATGATTTCATGTGCTACTCTATTTTCATCACAAACATAGATGTTGCACTTCGAAAATTTACAACGCGCCTTAGAAATATTTAAGTTTTAGTAATAAATAAAAACAAAATCAAAAAAAATTTTATGGAGAAATTGGTAGTCTCTATTAAAACCACCATTTAAATGAGGCCACAAAACATCTCTTTTAGAGCTACTTTACAGCCCATAGTGCCTAACACTGTTGTCTTTCTAGAGCAGCATAACCAGGAAACAGGGTGCCTCGTTTAAATTTTTTTTTGCTAAAATATTTTTTGACGACATTTTAATATTATTTACACACATGTTTCATGTTTATTTAATTTGTTCGCACAAAAAAATTGAAACTTGGAAAATAGTTATACATACATATTAATTTGTGAGCACTTTTTTGGAGGTATTATGTTCACAAAGTACATGTAAAATCAAACGTTTTCTTTCAATAAAAATTCAAAAAATACATTTTCCATGTTCTTTTTGCCAATAAAAAATTTTACAAGAGAGAAAACTACACACAAATACAGGTCTCCAGAAGCTCATTTCACAAAGACAACTTCATAATTAGAACCTCAAAAATAGTTTGATGATTGATTTGCAAAAAATTTTTTTATGTCAAAAAAATCTCGTCACATGTTGTCAATGTGAAAACTGAAATTGTTATGTCAAAAAAGCAGTGTAATTTTTTTTGATTTAAAATATTCATTTTTACTTGCGATTATAGGTACTATAAGGCAAGTCTTGCAATCGTGCAGAAAAAAAATTTTGAGATAACAATTAAACATGACATTACGATGATAGAGAATACGAAAAAAGTGGGTCCTGCAATTCTGTCTGTCTGTCTGTCTGTCTGTCTGTCTGTCTGTCTGTCTGTCTGTGTGTCTGTCTGTCTGTATATGGATCTACAGCCTGAACCGTTTGACCGATTTTCTTCAAAATTTTCAGTTAGAGTTTGTTTGGCATCCTACAGAGGGGTTTTTGGAATTGGGTCTCTAGGTCTTGAAATAACGGTACCTGCCATACAACCGATATGATAATACTTATTTTTCTCGGAAACGGCTCCAACGATTTCGATAAAATTTTGTGTGAAGGATTAATTTAGAATTGGTTTACTTGTGATGTAAAAAAAATTTTTGGGAAAAGCCTAAAAATGGTACCTCCCATAGTACCGTTTTTTTCAAAACCGACTTTCTCGTTAATGGCTGACACGATCTTGACGAAATTTTGGATTTAAAAAGTTGTAAGCAGTTTAAGAAAGACTGCATACCAATATTTAAAAAAAATTAGTTTTGGAAATTTTTATAAATTTTTTTAAAAAATTTTGATTTTTGGAAGTAACTTCAAAAGTATAACTTTGATATTTTTCAAATGTTTTGTCAGAACAACTTCTAGCAAGATCTAGAACTTTGCATACTTGACTTTTAAAAAACAGTTTTTCAAAAAAAGTGAAAAATAAAAAACCGTTTTTTGAAAAAACTGGTCCAACGATTTTGATTAAATTTTCATCATGCATATGAATTAGCAATTGCAAAAGAATGGCGTTTTTAGATTTTTGCTTCAAACCTTTGGAATATTTAATTTCATTTTTCATTATTTTGCGTGATTTAATTCAATTTCCATAATTAATGTGTAGTTGGCAACCCTGTACCACAAAATATATTATGAAGAGCTAATACCAAAACCTTCAACTCAGCCTTTAGATTTTGATATCGTATTTAGAACACAATCGCAAGTTCGTGCGACCCAGTCGTGCCCATTTTTTCACTTTACTTTGGCTTTAGGACCCTGTCGCACCTGAAACGTTGAAACGATTTTTCGTGATTTTTTTCACCGCATAAAAATATTTATTACAACTGAACTTACATGTCCTCCTTTTGACAGCTGAAAAACAACCTACATATATAACAGTGGAACTTTAGATATAGTAAATAGTAGAGTAAAACAATTCTCTTTTCGATAAATATGTTCCGAATGCAAAGTTAGAAACGAAATATATTCTATGTTAGAGTATCACCCTGTACATTACTTCTTCTTTATTCCATAATTCTATTTTTTGTCACAATTGTTTTATTCTCAAGCTCCTTTAAAGTTAAGTTAACCTGCACTGTAAAGCGTTAAGCTCCCAATTAGCTCTTAGTACATCTCTCGAGCAGATATAAAGCCTTTGTAAAGCAAAGAGATTTAAAATGAGTTAGGCTCGTAGAGAGTTGCGGTAAAGGTTGTAATAAAGCATATTTATAGAGCAACTAGCCTTATAAGGTTTAAGAGCTTGGAGATGTTGTAAGGCACACATTTAGAGCATTAGGCTCGTGCAGTGTTGCGGTAAAGGTTGTAATAAAGCATATTTATAGAGCAACTAGCCTTATAAGGTTTAAGAGCTTGGAGATGTTGTAAGGCACACATTTAGAGCATTAGGCTCGTGCAGTGTTGCGGTAAAGGTTGTAATAAAGCATATTTATAGAGCAACTAGCTTTATAAGGTTTAAGAGCTTGGAGATGTTGTAAGACACACATTTAGAGCATTAAATAAACTAAAAATTGCCAGAAGCTGCAAGAAAGTTCAAAATAGAGCAGTAGCCACGGAATTCACTTTTTTAAAGCCTTTCTAAAGCATATTTAAACTTGCAGCTCCAAAAATGTTACTTGGGCTGTCACTACAGAACAGTCCATATAATTTGTGTTAGAGATTGATAATTTTGTATTTCCTATAAGAATTTTTCAACAATAGAAAACTTATCGAATGTAAAAAAGTAATAAACACGATGGAACTAGAAAATGTGTTAGATTGATTAAAAAAGTAGAATGGGTGCTTTATCACTGGTACTTTAATTTTTATTTTAAAACCATATTCAAACTTTTATCTTCTATTTCTAGTAAGTATAAAAAAATAAGCAAACCACAGCGTCTTCATTCGTTGTAATATCAATTATGAGAGATATTGAACCTCTGTGAGGTTCTTTGATAATCCACTTGTCGCTGTGGATGAGTCCCAATAGGTTTGATTCTTTTCACCAGCGAAAAAATCCAAACTTTGCGTTGGACGAACTCATTGAATTTAAAAAATAGCGGTACCTATAGTTCAATTCCACTGGCCTGCGTTTTGTTTTAAGTTCTGTGAGTACAACTGTGTCCAAACGAAATTTTGCCTTTTTTGAATATAAAGTGCTTTTATTGAGATTTTACTTTACTTTACTCGGCATCACTATTGAACGGTGCAATTTCAAGTAGAGCCTGTGATTGATAGGCCTTCGTCATCTTCCTCTAATCTTGCTAGCCAGCATTCCTCCAGTTTATGCACCACGAGCAACCCATCCCTCCATCGATCCTAATTAATCACTTTCTATTCCTACATCAAGTTCCTTGTCAGATCCCTCAGCTACCGTTCGCAACAATCCATGACAGCAATCGGTAACAAACTCGTCGAAACGTCAGTATCGATGTCAATGGCTAAGGAATTGGACGGAAAGCTAATAAAGTTTATTTTGAAAAACTACCATCTATTTTCGATCGTCGAAGAGACAGAGTTTACGGACTTCCTCCAAACACTTTGTCCAAATTATCAACTGCCGACACGAAAAACATTGTCAAACTCACTGATTGCCAGCAGAGCTATATTGGAATAACCACCCACTTCGTAAAGGAAGAGCATGAAAAAACCCTTAGGTCGTGCCTCCTTAGGATATGTTCCGTATGACGAAAGCTGCACCATACCGAACTTGGGCAGTTTGCTGAGGTCAGAGCGCAACAGCTGGAATCTGGGAGAAGGTGGAAGAAGGTGTTCGTGGTTGTGACTGATAATGCTTTGAATTTAGTGGGAGCAGTGAAGGCAAACAACTGGAGTCATATGCCTTGCTTTGCCCATTCCTTAAACCTGGTTGTTTTTGAAGGCATGAGGATGATTTCAACGCAAGTTGGAAAGGCAAAGGCAATTGTTGCGATTTTCAGAAGGAGCTCCAGAGCCACGGTAGAGCTTTCCAGCATGCAAAAGGAGCTCAATGTTCCAAAGCTAAAGTTAATGCACTCCTGCGACACGCGGTGGAATTCAACTTTGCAAGTAAAGTCCGCCGTGCTACCATAGTTTTTGCTATAGAGAGAGCGGAGTTGAGCTCCTTGTCAACTAGCGAGTGGGTGCTACTTTAAAAAGCGTCAGAGGTGTTTGAAATTTTCTATGACATGACGGAGGAGTTATCAGCCGAGAAAAACATCACAGTGTCCAAGATGATGTTGACGGTTTCGGCGATAAAGTCTCATGTAACATGTGAGCAAGCTTTCCACCCAAAATAATGGCCAGATCCCTGAACTAGGCTTGGTTCTTGATTCACTATATGCCGCAGTATTGCGGTTGATTCAAAAACTTGGACACTTTCGTCGAGGAAAAAGTAACACAAGCAACTCTGTTGGATCCAAGGTTCAAAAAATTCGGTTTTCCCAACAAAGTACTTACGAAAGGTGTGTATAGGACTTAAAAGCAAAGGTGTTGACTTGACAATACCATCAAGTTCAACCCAACCATCAAATGACCCTGTCTCTGAAGAAAAGAGACAACGCCGAAGTCGTCCTCTTATCAGGGAGATTTCGATTCTGCGGTTGACCCACTTTTCGCAAACCCAAAAACGCACGCAGCCAGCATAATTATTGAGGTCGAACAATAATTTGACGCTCAATTGATAAAGATCCCCTGAAATAATTTTGACAAATGTTGTTCAGAAATTCCTGTTTTCCTTTTCGTCTTTGATCTACAAAGCAAATCAAATTAAATTGATGAATGCTAAGCTTGAAAATCAAATGAATGCAATAACTTCTAAAGTTCTAATTCCAAACACACCAATAGAAAAATAGACAGGGAATATTTCGATATTTTTACTAAGTGTCAAATCTTAACCACATTTTAAGAGACAGCAATAAATAACTTTGCAGTTTGCATTCAAATGCATTTTTAACCACCACTAACAAATCTGCAATTGCTTTCGGAGAATTTCAAAACTTAAAAGAAGTACGATGGATCATTTTCGTGGCTATTCTAGGCGCGCCATAGGTGCTTTTGGTTATCGAAACGTGCTGGAATGGGAAAAATGCGTTTCGGTTTAGGACACAGGACAGCTCACACTGTACAATTAGTGAGACAGAATTTGTCTGAACCAATGTATACGGAAATTATAAGGGACATTCACCATCCGACGTGGAAAAAAAGTTTGAGATTGATAAGCTGTACTTCTGTATTAAGGTACACTACACTGTTGTAAATTTTTTTGTATTGAAATTGCCAAACTGTCAACGGCACTAGACAATTTGTACACAGTTGTTCGAGTAATTTTATCCTACAATATGCAATAGGGTCAGGATATTGAGCAAGTATAAAAGTGTAAAAAAGTGTTATCACTCATATTTGTTTTTTGGGGTATAGAAAAATGTTACACTTTTACAAGATACTAGAATGGAAATTTCACCGGATCGTGAAAAACCATGCAATATTATCAATCTCAGAAGTGCCGTCGCGGTCGTTTTTAGAATTACATCTAAATATACAGGAACAGAAATATAAATAAGTTTGTTGCACCATTCCCATAATTTCTGACAGTTTTGAATATTTTTGTATATTTTGAAGTTGAACTGAGAAATCTACAATGTGAAATTTAATTTGTCAGACTTGAATAAAATTTCATGAAAAATAAATTAATAGATAGATTTTTGGCTAAGACCACAAAATGTTCAATAAAATAAAATTTTAATGTAATGAAGTCTTTTTTCAGCCAAGAAGGATTTTCCTGCAGCTAATGCGCCGAATATAATAATAATGCCAGCAACACACCATCCAACATCCAGAAAATCATGTCAGTCCAAAAAATTTTGCAACGTGAACTGAGCTTTTGCTTTCACTTGTTTCGTTCATTTGAGTTACTTCATTTCACTTCAGACTCAATCAAATATGATTGGTTTTTGTTTCAGTAGTTCGTCTCCTCGTTCAAAAGCCGTTTCAATATACATATTAGAGTGGGTCAAAAAAATCGATTTCTTTTTTTTTTTTACAAATGCTACGGAAAAATGGGTTGCTAGACTCCTTAAAAAAATTCTCAAAAATTATGAGCTCTTAATTTTAATATTTAGGTCCTCCGCATCGCAGTTTTGTATATTTTCCTCAGTCCAATAGAAAAAAATTCATACCTCATCATTTATCGATTGAACACAAAAATGTTCCAAAAGAATCTTTTAGGAAATTTAACGCTCTACAAAAAAGGTATCTTGTGTTTTTTCCGTAAACCTCACCATTTAAAAGATATTAAGGATTTAATTTTGATTATTTTAAGACAAATTTCATTTTTGTTTATGAATTTTATAACTTGACAATAAATGACTTTTACAAAAAGCGCAATGCAAATTTTTGTTGGAAATTAACTGCTCTTTAAAAATGGTTTTTAATGTTTTGGCGATGAAATTAACCGTTCAAAAGTTATTCATCATCAAACTTTCATGTGTACGGATTATTAAAGTTTTGATTGAGATAATTCGAAAAATTTCAATTTAATTTCTGAATTTTATTTGAATTTCATTTCTTGTCATTAATATAAGTATTATTTGAGTTTTATTTTCGAAATTATCAAAATTTTTCTTCAATTATTCTAAACATTTTATTTTTAATCATTAGAAATCACGATCCTGGGAAAAATTTCTCTTCTAGAGAATTTCTGTTTTGTACTTCATTTCATCTGTTTGAATTGTGAAAATAAAACTCAAATAATACTTAAATTAATGACAAGAAATGAAATTTATATAAAATTCATAAATAAATTGAAATTTTTCGAATACCTCATCAAAAACTTTTAAGATCCGTACACATGAAAGTTTGATGATGAATAACTTTTGAACGGTTAATTTCATCGCCAAAACATTAAAAACCATTTTTAAAGAGCAGTTAATTTCCAACAAAAATTTGCATTGCGCTTTTTGTAAAAGTCATTTATTGTCAAGTTATAAAATTCATAAACAAAAGTGAAATTTGTCTTAAAATAATCAAAATTAAATCCTTAATATCTTTCAAATGGTGAGGTTTACGGAAAAAACACAAGATACCTTTTTTGTAGAGCGTTAAATTTCCTAAAAGATTCTTTTGGAACATTTTTGTGTTCAATCGATAAATGATGAGGTATGAATTTTTTTCTATTGGACTGAGGAAAATATACAAAACTGCGATGCGGAGGACCTAAATATTAAAATTAAGAGCTCATAATTTTTGAGAATTTTTTTAAGGAGTCTAGCAACCCATTTTTCTGTAGCATTTGTAAAAAAAAAAAATCGATTTTTTTGACCCACTCTAATACATATATTCATACACAATCAAATGAATGATTTTACTTTAGGTCGTTCGTCCCATTTCATATCATTCACAATCAAATGATTGGTTTTAGTTTCGTTCGATCGTCTCGGTCAAAGTAGATAGTGCAGAAGTACTGTGAATGAATGGTTCCGTATTCCGTTCAGTGCCGTTCATTCTCAATTTAGAATTGATTGAGGTTGAGATTGATTGGTTTGCTTCTATGTGATTGAAATCATCAATCATCCTCAGTGAACGGGTCAAAAAGATCGAATCAATCGCGATTGACACAGCTCTAATGGGAGCGGGTCAAAATTCTGGCTTCAAAATTCTGCTTTTCAAAATTCTGCTTTTATAACGAAAATTCTGCTTTTAAAAATTCTGCTTTTTTTTCATTCTGGTTGACAAAATTCTGCTTTCCAAAATTCTGCTTTTCAAAATTCTGGCTTTTTTAAAAGAAAAAATTCTGGTTTTTTTCATATTATTTTTTATTTGCAGAAGAACAAAAACAAAGTAAGAAAACAATCCAAAAAAAACTTAAGCATGGAAAACAAATAGGGTAAACTGTCCCACAGTGAACCAATTTCCGCTTAACGTGATGTAGCATTTGAACTACTGGTCTATGTACAGGAAATCTTCAATGTATGTACTTAAAGTTTTATATTTTGACTTTGTATTTCACCATAGAAATATAAGAATACATCATGCAAAATACTTCATTTTGAGCTTTCAAAAGTACGCCAAAATTGGTTCAGTGTTTACCAGGGGGTGTACACAGTGAACCAAGGGGTATTACACAGTGAGCCATTACTATATATTCAAAAAATATTATCAAAAAATCTATAATAAAGAAGAAAACGTAAAAACTTTCTCTGAAAAATTAAAACCGAAATCATTTAATTTATTAGACATTTTTATTATGAAAATCAAAAATAAATAAAAAAGTAAAAAGGAACAACAAAAACAAAAAAAAAAAACAAACACAATCCTTCACATATGTACATATTGTTCTGGCAAACTAAAATAACAAAATAATCATAAAAAAAGCAAAAAAAACACTTTTAAAGTAAAATAAACATAGGAAAATGTAGGTAGGTACATAAATATATCAATGGCTACAGATGACTATCTTCAAAAACTAACACTAGCTTATAATTTTATATGGGACACCGGAGAAGTACCAGCAAGCTTCAAGAGAAGTGTCATTCTGCCAATCTTCAAGAAAGGAGACCCGAATGAGCCCAGCAACTACAGAGGCATATCATTTCTTAACGCTATAACTAAAATATTCACAGGAATTTTATTGGAACGCCTTTCAGAATGGGTAAACGAAAACAACCTCTTGAGTGAATTCCAAGCGGGGTTCCGAAAGGATTATAGCACAGTGGATAACATCTTTTCTCTGACGAGCATCGCTCGAACGTATCTGGATAGAGGAAAAAAACTTTATGCGTTTTTCGTAGATTTTAAAGCAGCCTTCGATTGTGTTGACAGAAAAGCCCTGTTTTACAAAGTGAGCAACCTTGGAGTTTCAACTAAAATGTTAAATATTTTGCAAAAACCTTACGAAGAAAACAAATCGGCAGTTTGGGATGGAAATATTTTATCCAACTGGTTCGAATCAACAACTGGTGTAAAGCAAGGTTGTCTCTTGAGCCCGCTTCTCTTTTCAATTTATTTGGATGATCTGACTACATACCTGCCAGGAGGAATATCATTTGACGGACTCCAAATAAAGCTCTTACTTTATGCCGATGACATTGTCATGCTGGCTGAAACCCCAAACATGCTACAGATAATGATAAATAGACTACAACATTATTGTTCAATCTGGAACCTGCAACTAAACACAAATAAATCCAAAATCATGATTTTCCGGAATGGAAGAGGACGCTACGCAAGAGTCGAAAGTTGGACATGGCAAAATGAAACCCTTGAAACGGTGAAAGAATATAGGTACCTCGGAGTCACAATCACTTCAACGTTATCCTTTAAGAAACATCTGCAAGAAAAACTAAGAGAGTCAAAGCGAGCAATAAACAGCACCTGGAAAAACGTTTTAAGCAAACAAAACATTGCACCTAGTGCAAAGTATAAAGTCTTCGAAGCAGTCGTAAGATCTATTATGTGTTACGCAGCACAAGTTTGGGGTATCTTCGAGTTTGAAGAAGTAGAACAGCTTCTTAGATATTTCATCAAGAAAACCTTCAGACTACCGGAAAATACACCAACCTAGATGTTGCACCTCGAAACTGGTCTGCCCACGTTATATATACACACACTTAAGCTGCATTTCTCATATATTTGGAAAATCATGAATCAAACAAATCATCGACTCACCAATAAGATAGTTTTGTTTTTAAAAGACAGAAATCTCCAATGCTTTACGGAATGGACGAGATTGAGTGACATCCATGATGTTCAACTTCTCCAACACAATGGAAGATCTTTCGGTGGCTCCCTGCAAATACTTTTAGGAAAAATTGAAGAATCAATGTGGAATGCTTTCAAAGAACAAAGTCAGCAAAGCCAAACAAGAAGTACCTATAGACTACTAAGTCATAACCTAGGTGATAGAAATTATTTCGATGACCGAAACAGTCTTGATTTGATATCAACAATCTTTAAGGCCAGGGGAGAACTCATCAACCTTAACTACTTGCCATATAGAGATGACAGAGCTCCAGAATGTACTCTGTGCAACCTGCGATGCAGAGAAGATATATGTCACTTCATTGGTATCTGCCCCATCTTGAATTCGATCCGAAGGTTATCTTGGGGAAAAAATAATCTTTCATCAAATGAAATCATTAACATATTAAATGGAGAAAATTGGACAATCCTCTACAACTACCTGAAAACCGCTCTAAAATATCGACAGCAAATTATGAACGAATCTTTTTGAAATTGTACTTTTGTATATATAGTTATGTATTCTTATTTCACGATAACTAAATCAACAAAAAACTTTATTGCTTTATAAAATAACTCTTTTTTTCGGCTGACGGCATAAGCCAATGTCTTTTTGTGAAAATTGTTAAAAATGAACTTTGTAACTATAAAACTATTTTTATTTTTATCTCAATAAAATCACACTTTACTACTACTACTACTATCAATGGACTTAAACTATTTAACGGATATGGAATCATGAACCATGGAACCATGGTTCAACTTTAATGCTGTTTTTTATATATGAAAATAACCAACAAAACATATGTAATGAAACCACATCACTTCACAAACCACTTTTAAAATTAAAAAACAAACAAAAACCACAATTTCTAGTTTACTCACCTGCCAAATTCACTTTTCCATGCGCACAACCGACACCGGTTAGAACACAACTTAAAAAGGATTATAATGCGCGTGTTTCTCTATCTTTTTTTCTTTGATATCTTGGAATGGGTGGGAGAAAATTAGAATGGTTCACTGTATCTGCTGGCTCACTGTGGGACAGTTTACCCTAACATAATATAAAGCTAAACAGAACTAAAAGGCGCAATATTTTTTGTAATACGCTTGAGATAGCCATTAGTGGTTTTTCTTTTTTGGTTCGGAACAGTGAACTGAACTGAGAACGAACAGCGTGAACGTGTTCTGAACTGAGCGTGTTCACTGTTCAATTCTCAGTTCATTTTAAGAAACACACTTGAACGTAGGCTGTCAAACAGCTGTCAAAAATGTTTTTCGCCGAAACGAAAAAACTTTCATGTCAATCTGCTTTGCTGTGGTGTGTGGTTTACTTATTTAAAATATAAGAAAAATAAAAGTAGAATGGAAAAATTAATTGTTTTGAGACATGGGTTTGAGATTTTTTTTGATTCTATAGGGGACGATGATGAAAGTTGTGATGAGCAAGATACAAAAAGGCAGACAATAGAAAAAAATAAAAATTATGCAGAGGAAGTTGTGGGTAGGTTTTCTAATTTGGTTTCTAAAAACCACTTTAGCGTTAATCCAGACACATTCGAGCAACTGTGCAGTGAAATACATTCGAGTGAAGAACATCATCTTGGCCATGGAAGGAAATCCACGTTCATTGAGAAGCAGTCGATGATCACTTTGTGGTATTTAGGAAATCCCGAATGTATGAGGTAGGATTTACGCTTGATTTATTTCCTAAAAAAGTCTGAAATAATGTCAAATGCACTTAGATCCATTTCAGACAGATTTGGTGTATGCATCGCGAGTGTTTGGATTTGGAGATTAGTATCAGCTACATGTGACGTTCTAATCAAACTAAATAGAACAAGGAAATACATTCGATGGCCTACTACAGATGAAGCTGCCAGAACATCCTCTTTCTATTTTAGAAAAAATGGCTTTCCAGGTAAATTTTTTTCTATCGTTATAATACTAAAATAACTAATATTAACTACCTATAGGAATTATTGGATCAATTGATGGGTCACATATACCAATTAGAGCCCCTATACATATATTCGCACAACTCTTACATCAATAGGAAAGGATTCCATTCTGTTCTACTGCAAGGTGTATGCAACCACAAGATGGAATTCATGTACTGTTACACTGGTGAAGAAGGTTCTATATATGATGCACTGCTTTTGAGAAGATCTGGTTTAATAAACAAGATCGCATCAGGTAGTGTGACTAGAATTTTAAAGTTTTTGTTCGTTATTAACATGAATCTTCTATAAAGCAGACTTTAGCATTAATGAAAACCAGCATTTGCTTGGAGATTCAGCGTACCCACTTAAGGAATGGTTTGATTATGAGTACTCCATACAGAGACAATGGGCGCTTAAGACAGGAGCACAAGGTCTACAACATTACCCACTCCAAATGCCGTGTCACTATCGAACGAGCGTTTGGTTTGCTCAAAGGCAGGTTTCGACGACTCTTCCATATTGACTGCTTGAAACCAACTTTGATAGTGAAATATATCATGGCCTCGTGTATTTTACACAATGAAAATTTCACAGACTGAAGCACCAAGAAAATGTAAAAAAAACTGCATCATTAACTCAATTTGAGCATAAGTCGACTTATGCTCAAATTGAGTTAATGATGCAGTTTTTTTCACATTTTCTTGGTGCTTCAGTCTGTGAAATTGTCATTTTGATATCTTTGTCCGTTACAAAGATAGAAAAACACAAGTTAGGAAATTCCAAACTATAGCAAAAGGAAAAACAAGACAAGTCACTACTTATGCCCTTAAAGCAATTTCGTAATTAGATAGTTCACAGGTATAAGTCAACTTATGCTTTTTTTACCTAAATTTTTTCATTCATTCCTGTAAGAACATGTCTATTTATGCTTTTCTTCCAAATTTTGTTAATTATTCATGCAAGCACAAGTCTTACTTGTGCTTTTTTTCTATTTGAGTAAAGAACACAGTAGCTAGACCTAACTGCACTAATGTTGTTTTTCCATATTAAGAAATCATCACACATCTGCAGTTAAGTAACACAAGTCAGTTTTTGCTCAAAATTACAGTATAATAAAAGAATTTTAAAGAAAATTTAAACTTTAAAACAAGCAAACTTCTATTTTCTATCACTTAACAACATAAAAACTTTGCTTATGGTAATATTTTCGTCTATAAAAGCGCTTCAACTGATGACAAAAACTTCAAATGCTTCTCCTGAAAAGTAGCGAAAATTTACTTATGCTGTTATGGATTATTGCCACAGATATATTATATGACGACAGCGGCAGTGAAATCAACAACGAAACTGACTCCATTGACATGCAGTCTGGCTACTCAAAAAGGGAAAGCATTTGTTACTCTTTGTAAACTTAAACTTATTCTTTATTAAAAACTAAATTCACATTCGTTGAGTCTTTTCTTAAATCTACAAAGAAACAAAATTCATTTACCTTATACTACGTTAAAAACAAACAACAAAAACTCAGTAACAAAAAAAGAAAAAAATTTCAAATTCTTCAACTTTACAGCTTAAGAAAAAAATTTAAAAAAATTCACATTTTATCCACCATTTGTTGGAAGATATCCAAAAATTTTTTGGAGACTTCCATGCGCTCCTTGTGCCACTTCTGCGCTGGATCATCTTCAAGAACATGTGCCCGTCTTCTTTTGCGTATGTTTGTGGTGAAGCTCGTATCTTCTATCAAATCGTTAAACAAAGGATATCTCTTCTGGGGATGCAGTTACCACGATGCATTCGTCAGATGAGATGGTAGCAGGAGGATTTATTTCTGGAGCCTTGTACAGAACATCCTCGACTGCGTCGAAAAAATCCCATGTCCTCCTCATTTGTCCCGTGGTGTTGTTATCTTCTTTTATTTTCTTGTATGTTTTCTTCAGTCCTTTCCACTTCAAATCAACTTGTTGGTCAGATATGTTTAAATTAAAAGCCTCATTGATTTGTTGGGCTATGTCCATGTATGCTCTTTTTTTTATGCCGCTTTGAAGGCGGGCATAATTTGATTTTATCAAATCAATTAACATCATTGTCATGTCTCTGTTCCATTTTAAGCCTAAAATTAATAAGTTTAGATACACAAAATGCCAATAATTCCATCTGTAAAAGTAGCTTACCTTCTGCGCCCAAGCAACCACTTTCGCCGGCCATGTTGATTGTTTGTAATTTTTGTTGTCATTTTTCGAAAATTGTTTCATGTGCTACGTGAAGTTGGCTGCGCTCAGACTCTTGCTCTAGATGCCCCATCATTTTATTTCGAGCACATAGATTGCGCTCGCGTAGTGTTCCGAAGAAAAAAGAAAAACATTTTGAGCGTTCAGATATTGCTGAATTGAAAAAGAAATACTCTTACGTTTTTGACGTTTCACTTATCTGTTCGGAACTAAGAAAGAAAAATCCCTATTGTTAATTAGTTAATTGACTTAAATCTTTTCTCTATTTTATAATTCTTTTTATTTGTCTATTTTTTAAAACACTCTTTCCCTTTTGCTTAATCCTCTCCCCATGCTTCGCACGCTCAATTTCTGATTTAGCACTAATTAACTCCTTTCGTAGGTCTCCAATTAATTTGTAGACACCTGCATGGCTACGGCCAACTATAAATTTCAGCCTACGATGCCAAGCCTCTACATTATTTTGCGTTCTTGGGAATGCATCTCCGGTTTTACCGGAAACAGTCCAAAACTCAGGAGGATATTTACAGCTGTCGCCTACGTAGTTGTTTTTTAACCAATCAACTAGCTTTAGCACGCCTGAATCATCTATAATACTACGTAAGCTTTCGTAGGAGTGTGAGACCCCAGCAGCAGGCACAAACGCAAGGCTTTTAAGCATTCGAACAAGTGTGGCGAACTGTTCAGAGCTGCCATATTTCCTCACTAAACTAAAATAGAAATTGTTATTAAATTGAATAAAAGTTGGACTTTTATAAGTTTCTCACTGTTCTTTTTGAACCCTTCTCCATATTATTTGGCAGCAGTGAAAAAGACATCCCTTAAGTTCAGCAGACAGAAAATACAATTTTGCCGCAGAAGAAATTCCTTTCTCAAAATCACATATAATGCGCTTAGGTGCCAGCCGAATGCTGTAGTTGTTGGGAACTCTTAGTAGCTCTGCAAAAAAACATTCATAGAGCGAGCGTGTTTTCTTGCTCATGAGGCAAAAAACCAAAGGCACTACTTGTTTTTCTATTCTTCAATGAATAGAGAACAGTTGTCGCATGATCATTGGAAAAACGTCAAATGTTCCGTCCATCGCCCAGCAATCACTCTCTCCCAACAACTTTAAACTTGATTTTGTTCCAAGTATAATTAAATATTCGTCCTGGAATCAATTTTCAGATAATATAAATAATTCGCCTTCCAAAACATATAAGCTGAGAGGAATGTCTATCTTTTCTAAGCTTTGTCGTTCTTTTCGCAAATGTATGCCTTTTCTCTGTCTTTTGATTTTAGTCTTTTGGGCATTTTTTGATGGCAAAGCAAACCGAATATCACATGGTGTTTCGATAATGGATGTTGCACTATTTGGCTAGCTTGCATAAATGTGTTTTTTACCAGATTTTTTACATTGTTGTTTTACTGCTGCACATGCTTTTCAACAACACGTGGATCATGGCTATGCTGCCCTGACTGTCTTACAATAATATGTAAATCACCACACGTCCTTTGCACTTATCTTTTATTCGGTTTGCACATGCCCAATTATAATGCTTACATTTATAAAATTTTTCTAAGTAAAACATATAACCATCAACACATAATTTATCTTTTCCTTTATTTGATTTAATTATTGACACATTTATTTTTAAGTATACACTTTCGAAGGGAAAACAAATGACACTAACAGAATTATGCAATTCTTTTAAGTAGGAGAGCGACAAGAAAGTAAGAATTTGTAATTATTATCAATATTCTGCCAATTATAAAGAAAAAGATGGAATAGGAAATGTTAAGTGCTCGCTTTATACTCTTCCTTTTTTCCTTTATCCTCTCCCCATGCTTCGTGCGCTCAATTTCTGCTTTCGCACTGATAAGCTCCTTTCATAGGTCTCCAATTAATTTATAGACACCTGTGCCCCTGTTCTGTAACTATCGCCTTGGCGACAAACGGTGGTAAATGGAACGAAATTCTATGAATTTAGTAGGATTTCGTTCCATTTTCCACCGTTTATCGCCTGCTTTTATCGAGGCGATAGTTACAGAACAGGGGCACTGCATGGCTACGGGCAAGGGCAACTATTACTAGATGCCAAGCCTCTTCATTGTTTTGCGTTCTTGGCAATGCATCTCCAGTCTTATCAAAGTTTTATCATAAACTAACTGAATTATGTAGTGGTACCCGTGGCGCAATGGTTAGCATGTCCACCTGCTAACCCAGAGGTTCGAGGTTCGAATCCCAGCAGAGGCAAAATGCAAAAATGTTTTTCCACGGGTATCGCCTTTCGCGAGGAATTGGCAAGTCCTCCGTTAGTAAATTCATTGCCATGAAAAGCGCATTCTCAATCAGCCGTTCGGAACCGGCGAAAAATTGTAGGTCCCCTCCATACCCTCACAAGGCATGCGGTTGTGTGGAATGCGTTAGGCCCAGGGGCTCCTCGCTCTGTTGCGCCACCCTATTTTTTTTTTTAACTGAATTATGTAATTCTTTTGAGTAGGAGAGCGACAATAAGGAAATCAAAAAAGTACTTCTCTACTTTGAAATTCTTTAGAAAGCAAGAGTACTATGCAATTATTATCAATATTCTGCCAATTATAAAGAAAAAGAAGGTTTGGAAAATGTAAAAAAGCGGGCAGAATATTGATAAGCAGAATTTTGGAAAGCAGAATTTTGAAAAGCAGAATTTTAAAAGCAGAATTTTGCAAAAAAGAATTTTGACCCCAGCAGAATTTTGACCCCAACCCAGCTCTAATGCTTCGTCAAAAAGAGTATTCGGCGACTTAATCCCTGAGCTTGTTCAGGTTGGCTAGGTAGGTACATTTGAGCTGTCATCTGTACTACTTTCACTCATTTCGAAAGGAAGTTCATCACTGCCACATAAATTGTGAAATGCCACGCAGGCTCGAATGAAATGGCAGAGATTCTCCATTCCCCTAAACTTGCAGTAATAGAGCTGCTGTTGTTTAAACATTCCTAATGAATGTTGCATGAAGATGCGACCAGAGCTTAGTTATCTGTTAAAGAACTTTTGCCTTTGACTCAATATGCATTTGACGTAAATTTTATCAATAACACCATTCATTACAGTTTTGCTTTCATGTACTGTGAAGTTTCAGCTTTTCTCTCTTCAGTTGGCCATTTGATTGCAGATTCATAAAAACTACTTAAAAAATATGCAACTCTCCGAATCATATGCGACACAGTGCCTATGCCTATAGATAGGTTAAACCTGTCGGCTGTCGGCAATATCACTGTAAGAGCACGCTTCATGTCCTGCAAACCATAGAAAGAGAGCCAGATGCATTTTGGCTGAAGAGGTTCGGTTGTTTCTAATTCCGCATAATCCTGGGATGAGGAGAACTTATCCACCAGGTTGTTAAACAGCAGCTCACTGCTTATACGGAAATGTGTAATGAATTCTTTTTCAGTATAATATGATGGAATTACTTCTTCCAACAATTTTGCTATGCAATTCCTTTTGCTTTAAGCCATGGTTAATATTAAAACATTTAACAAACCATCATCACTAGACTCCGAAGAAGAATGAGATAATAATTCAATTTCACAATCTAGTTCACTGTCCAGCTCTTCCAATAAAACATTCATTTGGTTTGAATCCATAGATATCAAATATATTTTTCCAAACAATCCGCAGTGTATTTTCTTTGGTTTGGATTTTTTTTTCTTTTTGTTGTTGACAGCCAGCTAGCCAGCTGACTTTTTACACCAGCTGATTCTGCTCTAAATTGCCTGACATTTTTCTTGATTCTGGCTCTGCTCTGAGCTACGCTGCTCTGCTTTTTTCTCATTAAACACACTTATTAAGTTATCAGTGAAAGGTTTGATTGTATGAGTGATTTTCGATTAGGCACGATCGTATGGACAGTTGATCTTGCTATGAAAAAAGGGAAGATAAACACGTATACAATAAATATACTTAAGTAGGAACTTTTCATGCAAGGTAATAAGAGTAGGTGAAAAAAGTAAACTGTGTGAATGCCTTTTCTGTAGGTTTGAATGAAGAGGTCCAATATTTCACATAAATATAACGTAACTATTTTTGGCAGTTACAAAACTCCATGTGTTTTGTTGCAACTAGTGGGATTGTGCTGATTTGCAATCGAGATTTTGATTTGACAAGTTGGAAAGTTGAAAATATTTTTGTGTTTAATAGGTTCATTGTCTAGTATGCAACGTCATTTCCATGTAATATAATTGCCAGATCGTGGAGTGTTTGCGCATTTAATATTGAAAACGTTTTCGGTCGTGTTGGGCAAGATGACATGACGCTCGTCCGTCCAAGTTGACATATGTCATCTTACCCAGAAGGTTTTTATTTTAATTAACAAATTATTTTCAGTATGCCCAGTAACTACAACAGGATATCTGCATCAAAAAAGTATAATGTGCCTCAAGCTACACTTCGCCGCCACTTCAAAGCCATTCCACGAAATCTGGGACGCTTCAAGCCTACTGAAAAGCTTTTGGTTCAGCACATACTGGAATTCGAGAGTCGTTTCTTTGGTTTTACGACAACTCATGTAGAAAACTAGCATTTCAATTTTGCAGAAAATCCAAAATAAGCCACACATTCGATAGGGAGACCAAAATGGCTGGTTGGGACTAACTGAACGGATTTAGATCTCGGAACCCAACATTATCACTTAGATCTCCTGAACCAACACCTGCTGCAAGTGCAAAGGCTTTTAATAAGCCACAAGTAATGAAATTTTTTAAAAGTTAAGTGAAGTAATCACCGATATATTACCACAGCGCATTTACAATAGGATGAGTATGGCCTCAGTACAGTTCAAAAGCCTGACAAAATATTTGCTCTCAAAGGAAAGAAACAAGTTGGGGCCTTAACATGCGCCGAATACAGCTGTGGTTTGTTCTAGTGCAACTGGGCATCTTATTCCTCCTGCTCTAATATTCCCACGCAAAAATCACAAATTCGAGTATTTTTGATAGTGCACCACCTGGAACTTTGGAGTTGTGCTATGAGAGCGGATATATGGTGGGCGAACTATTTTGTAGATGGATGGAGCATTTTGTGAACTTCGCTGGTTGCAACCTTGAAAATAAAGCTCTTTTGATTCTTGATGGTTCTTTGGAATGGAATTTATCCATTTAATCCCAACATATTCTTCGATCATATGATTTTGCCTAGTGATGTCACAGAGAACGAGTTAAGCATTGAACACAGGTCCTTTAACATCAACAATGATGATAAAATCAACTGCCACTTCAAGCTCTTCAACATCATTTTATCACATGGTCCTGCGGCATCACCAGATCTGGAAGAATCTCCTGATGTGACAAGTTCTTCGTCATCAACCTTTCACCTTAACATAACAAGTCCTTCAACATCATCAGCTCATCCGTTAGTTGATCAAATGCTCACCATTACCGAAACCAGTTTCAACAGGTCGTGCAAGAATTATTAAAAGGAAAGTTACCGGCTCTCAGCTTCTCACTCTAAGCCCATTTATGAACGAAATTAGGGCTCAGGTACAGGCTTAAAATGAAAGAGAAAGCCGCAAAAACCTTGGAGCTCCAAAAAATTAAAAATAAACGAAGACTAATAAATCGATGAACGTCATCTTAGACTTGGCGGTGAACTAATTTTAAATTAATTTATAAAAACACTAATTGACGTTTCTTTTAATAATTGTCAAGTTTTTTTGTTGTGAAAAATAAACAAATAAACAAAATTCACGTTGTTTCTATTTCTATGAGTGCAAGTTTTTTAATTTTCAGCTTCAAAGAAAAAGTATGTCATCTTAAGCAGAACTCCCCTACAATAAAGGCTGACGGTTAGACGAACCGTTCGTTTAAAAGTAAACAAACGAAAACAACCGGAAAATGAAACGTTAATTCTTCTTTCCCGAAAGAACAACTAATATAATTTTATGAGGTTCACATGTTTCACATAATAAAAATATTGATATTGATTCACAACAAAAGAAACTAAAACACTCTACTTATCTTTTTTCTATCTCCAGCTATTCCTTCTTCTTTCAGGTTTCTTATGTTTCGTCCGTCTGACGATTATCTCATTTTTTGCCTTCCACTGTTTCTACACTTTTCTCAAATTGTTCTACAAACACTTTTCCACTACCCCTAAAAATTTAAAAAAATTAATCGAAGGGAGTGAAGAAATCCTAACTAATATTATAAATGTGAAAGTCACTCTGTCTGTCCGACTTTCTATGTTACCGTCTCCCGCCCAAGCTACTAAACTGATTGACATGAAATACACTATCCCCGAGTAACATAAACTTTAATTATTCATCCCCATATTCCTACGGGAACGGGAGTCCTAACTAATACTATAAGTGCGAAAGTAGCTCAGTATGTTCGTCTTTCTATGTTACCATCTCTCGCCCAAACTACAGAACTCATTTAAATGAAATTTCATACAGAGATCATCTAGAACCTGAAGAATGACATTAGGCGTGTTTTTTTCACAAGACTGTTATATACATAACATCATTTTACATGCAAAGCAAAAACAACATCCCCGACAACCAATGTTATGGATAAAAGGATGGTTAAGATTTGGTCGGGGATAGATTTTTGACGTTTAGTCGAGTATCGAATGAGTTTTTCGACTTTTCATTTTTTAATGTTGGTGCGTCTAGAGACTTTCATGTATCTCGAACAAAAGCAAAATGGGTGGCAAAGGGTCTGTTCACAAATGTGTAACTGAATAAAATCATATGCCCACTCTTACACTCCGCAATTTAGTTGCAGACAATTTTTGATTTTTAGAATTTCATTGATTTCAAGAGTTAGATTTGTAAATGTATATTAAGATACATAAAAAAACGTAATAGCAATTAAAAATGGTCTGTTTAGTGACTGAAAGCACTTTTTGCATATATCTTTTCACATTTTTGTGTGAACGTTAACATTTTTTTCAAAGCTAATTGTTAAGTATGCCATAAAAATGGTTGTACTTTCTTATTATTAATAGTTTAATTCGTTTGAAACAAGTAACAAAATATTTTTTCCAACTCACATCTAAATCACAATCTCATATAAACTCCACCCCAGCATGTAAACAGAGTCAACAGAAATTCTTTGTTACCTTTGTGAACGGACCTATTTTTGACGTTTCTAAACTAACAAAAAAAAGACAAAAAAAATTGTTTACCTGCATTAATTTCACTACGGAACATTTTTATTTTCCACTCTATACAATTGCTTTAGGTTTTTAACAAACAGTTTTTGCGTTTTTGTGCGAATTTGGCAAAAAAAAATCATTTGTTGCCTTTTATTGGTTTGACAACTGATCGAGAGCACCAACCCACAAATAAAAAAAGACGAAGCGTTTTTTTTGGATATCATGTTATGTACATAACATCATTGTGAAAAAAACACGCCTATTAGTTACATTTCATTCGAATATTCCCACGGGAACCGGTCTTCACTAATATTATAAATGCAAAACTAGCTCTGTCTGTTCGCCTTTTTATGTTACCATCTCCCGCCCAAACTAATGAACAGATTTAAAGAGATAGTCTAAAACTTAAGAAAGGACATAGGCCATATATTTTATAACTGCATTCCCACGGGAACGAGAACGCATACGGGAAATTTTACTAGCCGCGTTTTATTATCACAATGATCCAATCCGGATCAGATCTTGATAATAAAACAGCTTTAGATCATCATATTTCCAGTTGGAAGCTGCGAGAGACTCGCTCTCTCAACTGACATTTCAAAAGAGTTGCAGAGTTGCCCTACGAACTTTTTTTTCAATGGTTAATTTTTTGTTCTTTTTTTTAGGGAAAAATGATATTCATCCACTTTGTCAAATATATATTTTTTTGCACTAATTCTTATTAATTTCACGAATATATGTTCTGTTTTGTAAAACTTTTTCATTATGTCATGTATTATACAAAAATGACTAAATGTGAAGTTTCTCGGTATCTATCTAAAATATATTTCATATCACACAGATAAAAATGTTCATGTGGCAATACTGTTGTTATTGGAAATAATGGAAATGATACCAACGTTTCAATGGAAAGTCTCCTCTTGTGTGCAATAGAAGAACAAATTTTTAGATCACAAAAATAGATCCAACTAAAAAGCAGGATTTCGCTTTGTTGTTGTAACGCTAATAAACCCATGATCTGATCCGGATCAGATCAATAATAAAACGCGGCTAATATCATAAGTCTGAAATGAAATCTGTGTCTATTTTTATTTTTTATCAAAAACCGCCCATACTATTTAACCTATTTATATTAATTTTGGTAGGCGCAGAGATATAGTCTTGATCTTGAAGATGTAGGTACACAGGCTATGCTATACATATATGTTATCTCTGTATTCCCACAAGAACGCAAACGTAAACTGGAACATAGAAACTACTGAACTGATTTTAAGAATTATTTCCTCGTTAGAATGCTACACTATCTCAAAGTAACATTAACTTTAATTTATCCCCATATTCCCATGGGAACGGAAGTACGTACTAACATTATAGATCCGAAATCAACTCCGTGTGTCAGTTTTTCTTTGTTACCATCTACCGCCCAAACTAATGAACCTATTTGTACGAATTTTGGTGCAGAGATGGTCTTGAGCCTGAAGAAGGACATGTGCTGTATTTGTTATCCCAATATTTCTACGGGAACGGCAACGTAAACGGGAACCTTGAAGCTACTGGACCGATTTCAAAAGTTCTTTCGCCGTGAGATGATTTCTGTCAAATTGTCGATTACACGGTTGACCTGAGAAGAAATGTCTATCTTGGTCTTCAAATAAATATTGGCAATCGGTAATGACTTTGTGAAAAGTCGATTTCGGCGCCGCGCCGCCGCCGTCTAATGAGATAATTAACCATATAAACTAATAAATTATGTTTGACGTATTGGGGGATGTTGTCGAATATCTATCAGTATATAGATATTCGACAACATCATTCCATCATGTCTACAGTAGACAATATTATGGACACTGAGCAAGTCACATCATACCCTATATAGAGTTTCTCAATTCCTTATAGAATTATCAGGAGTGGCTGCAAGTTGGTGTTCCAGTGCCAATAATGAGTAATCTACAATTTTACACAGCTACAAATTACACATCTGGGATGCGGCATTATAAAAGTTTTAATAATGACTGGAACAGCGAAAGGAGAAAACTATTGATGCCCCGTATTTCTTTAATTCCCACTGATTTGTCATTTTAGTTTAAAGGAGTGTATCAAACTCGCAAAACCTTTTTATTTGACAAAAGATGGAAAAAGTAAGAACGTCGTGTGCAAAAATGTACTGAAATAAAATAATATAACAATAGTTTACGAAAACGCATGAATGTGTATTAGTTGCAAAATAAGTAGGTAACCTAAAAAAATAAGAATGCTGCCAAAAGTCACTATTCCACGCGGACGAAGTCGCGGGCACAGCTAGTAAATAAATAAATAAAGCTGCCCGAATATGAACGGGGAGGAACTGCCTTGCAATTCTTGACGTTTCTTTTTATCTCTATGTTTTCGTATTTGCTTTATTCTTGATTGTGAAAACACTCGATATTATGGCTTTAATTTTGTATTATCCTAACCACCACGACTAAACCAGGTTAAGAAAGTGGAGACTATTTCATCCATTTTAGGGTTTTTGGAATTGTATCACTCATTAAATGATATAAATGTGATAAAAAGAAAAATACACACTTTGCGAGGTAGATTTTCAAAAGAGTTTAGTGATATGAAAAAATCAGAAAAAGTGTAGCCGGCGCGCATAGGTCAATATATTGCTTCTATGCGGCCAAAAGTCGATTTTGTAAACTTACGGTAAAGAAAAAAAAACAGTTTGTCGATCGTTAGGAAAATAATTGCAGCACTTGACTTTATTCTTTTTACCTCCCAAAAGCACACCGTTTGCAAATACGAGTAATTGTGATTTGGTCTCTAACCGAATTACAAGTTTTTCTTACCATATTTTTTACAAGACAAATAAATTTCTGTTTCTGTATGTGTTATTAAAAATATAGTGATGGATTTCGATAACTCAGGTATGATTTCTTATTTTTAATAAGAATTTGCTCAGCTGAAATGCATGACTTTAAAAAATTAGTACTGTTAATCTTTGGATATTTTATTGGCTATATTTTAACTAATTTTACTTTTCCAAATTGAATTTGTTATATTTCCGCGTTAGATCGCCTGATAATTCTTTTTGAATTATCAAGTATAAGCTTTTCATCTAAAAATATGATAAAAATTGGCTGCAGATAACTGCAGATGACTAAAATATTGACAGTTTTTACAACACAGATTTTTTGGTCAAAAGAATTAAAATTCTCAAAAGTGAAACAATCATTGTGTTTTCTTGCTGTAGGAACTGCGAGCACATCACCGTCGAAAAAACGAAGAACTGCGATCCATTTCAGAAGATGAAGTTATTGTCCACGCTGCACAAACCACAAACAAGTCTAAGAACACAAGGGAGATGAAATAGCAAGTTGTCCTACTCGGACTCACGAATATAAAAAAGCAATAGACGAAAAAGGAAGTAAAGATAGTGCTACTGTTTTGACACCACTGCGCAGGCTTTAAAAATGTTCGTTGAGGCTGACCTAACAAGACCTCAGTACGAAATCATCAGAGACACAAATAAGCCCTTATATCCACCATATTATCTACTATTGCAAGCAAAACAAGAATGTTATCCTTCTAAAGCATGCTTACGTATCACAAGCACTTGCGCGGAAAGTAGCCTTCAAGGTTTTATTGATAACACTATTTTCTTAAATCTTTTCTTGACGCTTAAAGAAGATGAAAGAAATTCTTTGAATATAATTTGTAAGTGGGATTGCGATGGCTCCCAGCAAGCAAGATACAAACAAAAGTTTGAAAATGATAATGAATCAGATGATAGCTTGTTTATGACCTCTTCAAATAGTATATGGGAAAAAAAGTTGTTTGGCAAAACCCTACACCCTCATCCCCACGGTTTTGCCGACCAATAAGATTTCAGTTTTTGAAAGAGTCCAATGATGTTACAAAAAGAGAAAAAGAGTACATTGAAAAACCAAGATGAAAGCAACAGAAATAACCATAAACGAAATAAAATTTTCTTTTAAACATTCTTTTGAGATGACCATGGTGGATGGCGAGGTATGTAATGCTGCAATTGGAACAAATTCTACTAGTAAGTGCTATATTTGTGGTGCAACACAAAAAAACTTCAACAGCATTGATTTTAAGGAGTAATCTACTTTAACTGGTGTTAATTTTGGACTATCCGTATTGCACGCCAGAATTAGACTCTTTGAAAGTATTCTACAAACTACCCGTAAAAAAACATATAAAAACTAGAACTAAAGAAGAAATAGAACTGGAAAAACAAACTTGTCGCCACATTCAAAAAAAGTTTCGGACTGAAACTGGGCTATTGGTATGCCGAAATCAAACTTTGGGAACACCAATGATGGCAACACCAGCAGAAGGTTTTTTGAAGATCCCCAGTTGGCTGCAGACATAACCGGAATAAATGTTTTATAGGATTGATTTATATATTGAAAGTCATATTAGAAACTATTTCAAGTGGACACAAAATTGATTCACAAAAATATGACCAATATGCCAAAGATACAGCTCAGCTTTACATTCGTCTTTATAATTGGCACCCAATGACTCCGACAATGCACAAAATATTGATACACGGTGCAATCATAAATCGAAAACTCGTTGTTGTCAATAGGCTTAATATTAGAAGAAGCTGCAGAGGCCCGCAATAATCATTTCCGCTTATATCGCGAAAATTTTGCAAAGAAATTTTCAAGAGAGCAGTGCAATTTGGATGTATACAACAGAACAGACTATGACTGAGTTCCGATCCGCTCCTTAGCAGCCTTAGGCCAAAAAAGCGATCCAATTTAAAATCATATTGCCCTGAAGCAATGAACATGCTTGTTCCAGCAGATTCTTACACCGAACCCGATTCAGACATTGAACCACAAGACGAATCTGTTAATAAATTAATTTGAATTAAGATTTAAACTTTTTTTTTATAAAGGGGACTATCCATTTTGTTTCTTTAATGTAAACGCGCCCTTAAGGCCTTTTGACATTCTGTAAACGTCAGATTGCTCATTAACCCTCCTTTACGAACCGGCAAAAGTCGTGTCCACACGAACTGGGGTCCAAATGGACCCCACGAATTTTTCTTCGAAATTTTTTTGATTTCTGACTTATATTGTTCAGTTATAGTTCTTCTGGCTATTGTATGAATTGTTTCTAAGTATCTTATATAGCAGTGATAAAGAAATTTAAGCAGAGATGTCATTATGCAGGTATGTAGGAGGTCATCAATAAAAATTTTCAATTTCAAAAACGATGGAAATTGCCTTACTTCGCAAATCTGGGACTCCCGCTTATCCCTTTCGATATGTCTGTTTTACGTAATTACTGATTGTAATATTCATGTATATCAATGTTCCTGTCAGGTATGCCTATCAAAAGAAAAAATAGTCATTATTTCAGTTTGTTCAGGTCATCAAACAATTTTATGGCCTAAAAAGTATTGAATTTCCCCAATACATGCCAAGCAAGCCTGCCAAATATGGCTTGAAGTTTAGGTGGCTGAATGAAAGCTCAACAGGCTATCCACTGAAGTTTTCTATCTGCACTGGTAGCTCCAACCAAAGTACAGGACTTGGTCGTGGATATGATGTGCTGATGTCGTTGATGCCATCATATTTCAATTCTGGACGCAACCTCACTATTGATAATTTCTTTACGTCCGTCGGTGGATTTGGCATTGAAGTTGCTGTATAAGAATATCACTATTCTTGACACGATTCGGAGAAACAAAAGAGATTTGCCTAAACCTTTTGTAGCGAAGGAGGTTCTTGATGACCAGAATGAGCCTGTAAAGGTCAATAACAAAAACCAGTATTGTCCAGTCCACTCATCAACCTTTGGATTTTCTAGAAAAATGGCGTTGGTGAGTTATGCTCCGAAGCCAAACAAACAAGTAGTATTGCTATCAACACAACATAACTGCGAGAAAGCCACTTCCGGTCATCAAAGTAAACCTGCCATGATACTGGATTATAACCGCACCAAAGGTGGAGTCGATGTATTCGACCAAATGGTCTCAATATTATATTCATGTACATGTCAAACAAATCGCTGGCCGATGGTTGTATTCTACAACTTACTGGACGTAGCAGCCCTAGCAACTGTCATCAGTTTCCGACACTTCAATCCGCCTAGAAGAAACAAAAATTTGTTCAGAAGTGATAAACTCATCGAACTAGCGGAGGAACTGGTTGAGTCAGAATTGAATAACCGTTCACAACCTGCAACATAATATGGAATTGGATGCTCTCTGTATTTTGGGGAGAGTTCAGAAAAAATTACCAACAGTCCCCGAAAGGCTCTCTTGTAAAAGAAGCAGATGTCACCTTTGCCCAAGAGCAGACGACAAAAAAAACCAGAGCCACCTGCGATGGATGTGGCAGGTGTTGTTGCCCTTGCCACACTAGAACCATGTGTTAAATGTCTGTCAGAACTGCCAACAACTTCAAACTAAATCCTTCTAAACATAAACTATGCTGCTTTTGAAATAAAATATTATTTATTAGAAAAAATATGATTTTTCATAGAATTTCAGTAGTGGGGTCCAAATGGACCCCAGTTCGGGTGGACGGGTTCTTTTCACAAAAATATCGCAGAAAAATCTGTAAACTTCTGACAATCGTTTCAACTTAAGAAATAAATAAAAAATTGAATTTTGTTCACTGAGTAAAAATCCCATTTAAAAAAAAATTAAAAACAAAAAAGTTATGAGTGTTCAAACATGCTCTGGGGTCCAAATGGAGGGTTAAGGTCTACCATTTCATCATGGTCAGTTACACGAATCAGCAACGTTTCTAAATTATTAAAGCGTACTATCAAAATTTTGAGTCAGTCGCTGCAACTTTAAGAGCGCTAACTCCGATTTTTGGTCGTTATAATCGTGCAAAATCATCTTCAGCGATGAAGCGCATTTCTGGTTGAATGGCTTTGTCAATAAGCAAAATATGCGCTATTGGTCGGATACAAACCCACATGTGTTGCACGAGACACAACTTCATCCCAAAAAATTGACTGCTTGGTGCGGATTTCATGCCGGCGGCATCATTGGGCCATATTTTTTCTTCGGCGACCAAGGCCAACATGTCACTGTCAATGGCGACCGGTATCGGGCCATGATACGGCGTTTTTTTTGGCGTCAGTTGCGTGGAATGGATATTAGTGACATGTGGTTCCAGCAGGATGGAGCTACAGCCCATACAGCTCATGCAACCATCAACATTTTGAAGAGGAAATTTGGTCAACGTGTTATCTCAAGAAATGGACCGATCAATTGGCCGCCGCGCTCGTGTGATTTGACACCTTTGGATTTCTTTCTTTGGGGCTATGTCAAGTCGTTGGTCTACGCCAACAGGCCAGAGACTTTGGAGGAGCTTCAAACCAATATTGAACGCGAAATTGCCGCAATACCGGTCGATATGTGCGAGAGAGTGGTCAAAAATTGGGTTCAACGTATCGATCGCTGCAAGCGCGCCCGTGGAGGACATATGAACGAAATAGAGTTCCATTCGTAATGGTATTGGGTGTACTTTAATATGAAATAAATGTTTTTTTGATATCTCAAATGGCTGGCGTTTTTATTTAAAAAATAAAATGGAAAGCTCTTAATGGAAAACCCTTTAGTTTGTATAGTCTTATAGTTTTTTTTTTATGTAAGTTGAAAAATTGTTGAGAAAGCAAAAAAAAAATTTAAAAATTCATTTCATTTAAATAAATAATAAATAATAATAATTAAAAGTTAATATAAATTAAAAAAACATCAAAATATTTCTAAATCTACTTGAAAATATTTTTTTTTATTAAAATTTTATTTTTTTCCGTCATATGAAACCCAATAGAAACGATATAAATGAATAAATGTTTTTGGCCGCATAAATGTGAAAAATTGACCTATGTACACCGAAAGAAAAAACCTTGGTTGATTCAAACATGTTTCATTGTTAATCAACAATTCATCTAAAGTTGTGAAATTAACCAAGTTTCGTGATGAATACAAATAAGAACGCATTTTCAAATCAAGTATGCTGCCGTGATCAATTTTTTTTCAGGTAAGTATCATAAAAATGTTTAAATTAAGTATGTTCGTGGTTGATTTGAATATTTTCTAATTTTTAACCAACAACGTGATTGTTGATTTCATACTTGATCAACAACAAACATATTTAACTAACAATTAAGGCTGAAATTACAAAAACTATCACGTTTGTGATTGAAATACCAAATACACTGTTGAACTATCACCAATATGTTTGATCGACAATGTTCATACTTCTTTAATCAATTAAGAATAGTTAAAGTATCAGTAACATTTTGAATTCCAATATTTTTCATACTTAAGCCCACAGAAAACGTGAAGTCGCATAACGGAACTTCAATTCATTATGATAAGTTTCGTGACCATTTTATCTTAAGGGATAATTAATTATTCTTTATTGTTGATCAAGTATGTTCGTGAGAATTCAGCCACGTTTTTATTTCCTCAACAGTTTTAATGTAAAATTTCTATGATAAATGCTTGAATTCAAGTTTGACCTATCAAATGTATAGGTCAAACTTCAATTCAGGTATTTATCATAGAAATTTTACATTAAAACTGTTGAGCAAATAAAAACGTGGCTGAATTCTCACGAACATACTTGATCAACAATGTTCATATTTTACCAACAATTCAGAATTGTTGACAAAACACAAACGTTGTTAAAGTATCATGGACATGTATGTTTCTAGTATCACAACCGTTGTTGGTTAACAATCAAATTGAAAATGACGTTGTTGATTTGAGCAATGAAAATTGTAGCATTTAAATAAATAAAATGAAAATGCCAGCTTGTTCAATTTAAGTATGTTCGTGCTTGACGCAAAAACAAACAAGCTTCCTGTTTGATTTTACCAAGGTTTTTCTTTCGGTGTAGCGGCGTGTATAGTGCATGAGCAGTTAATGTTTTTAAGAAACTATTGCAAAACTAGACCAACAGGAATAATGCATCAATTTGACATGTCAGTGAACAATAACATTTGGAATCATAACGTCATAATAGCCGTGTTTTATTATCACAATGATCCAATCCGGATCGGATCTTGATAATAAAACAGCTTTAGATCATCATATTTTTTATTATTTAAAGTTGGAAGCTGTGAGAAACTCGCTCTTTCAACTGACATTTCAAAAGAGTTGCAGAGTTGCCCTACGAACTTTTTTTCAGTGGTTAATTTTTTGTTCTTATTTTAGGGAAAAATGATACTTTGTCAAATATACATTTTTTGCCCTAATTCTTATTAATTTCACGAATATATGTTTTGTTTTGTAAAACTTTTTCATTATGTCATGTATTATACAGAAATGAATAAATTTGAAGTTTCTCGCTATCTCTCTAAAATACAGGGTGTCCCGTAATTCGTTTTACATACTTTGGGATATGATTCTTGGTCATATTCTAAGAAAAAAAATGTTTTACAATAAAGTCCGTTTCTCAAGTTTGACATCACTTTTTGACAATTTAAAAAAAGGCTAACTTTGGTGTACCCTGACCTGTGTTAATTTCGATATCTCTGTCAATACTGATGATAGAGACCTAATCTTAGACTTAATTTTTTGTAGAAATATCAACCTTTAAGACTGTATTTAAATTAGGCTTCCATAGGTTTAGGGTTGCCAGATTTTCAATTTTAAGTGGTGTTCAAATTTTCTTCCCAAAACAAAGTTTTGACTTTGAGGTCATTTTTTTGGAGAAAAGGCCTGATAAACATAGAGTTTCTTTATTTTTTACAGATGAACAAAACAATAATAAAGAAAAAACTCAGTATTAAAATAGCTCAGAAACCCATACATTTTATGATACTTGGAAAAATACAAAATGGGAAAAATTTTAAAAAAAATAAAAAAAAGTTCTTGCTTTGAGGTTTGTTTGAATAAAACAATAATATGATCACTTTTAGTAGTTTTTTTATGTATTTAATACAAATACAATTATAACAAGTGCTCAAAGCGCCCTCCTTCGTTTTGAATCCATGCCAGAGCCCGTTTTTGGATTTCATTGTGGATGTTTGCTTTAAATTTGGGGTATGAATGTTTAATAGGTAAATAAGTCGTATAAAAGAATAAGAAAACAAATTTGTTCATTAGTTTGTCAAATTAAGTCACGATTGCAGTTTGATCAGAGAGTTTTTTGAAATGCTTTCATTTACGAGAGAAGAATACGCAGACATTTTTTTTCTTATATGAGTTTTTTAAATGGAAATTGAAGAAAAGCACAACAAAGGATACCAGGAACTTTATACTAACTGAAAATCTGGCAACCCTTAGCCTATAGGAGTCAAATTTAAATACAGTTTCAAAGATTACAAGACTACAAGTAAGACAAGAGTTATCGACAGCAAACACCCAAATGAAATTCAAAAACGGGCTCTGGCATGGATTCAAAACGAAGGATGGGGCTTTGAGCACTTGTTATAATTGTATTTGTATTAAATACATAAAAAACTACTAAAAGTGATCATATTATTGTTTTATTCAAACAAACCTCAAAGCAAAAACTTTTTTTTATTTTTTTTTAAATTTTTCCCATTTTGTATTTTTCCAAGTATCATAAAATGTATGGGTTTTTGAGCTAACTTAATACTGAGTTTTTTCTTTATTATTGTTTTGTTCATCTGTAAAAAATAAAGAAACTCTATGTTTATCAAGCCTTTTCTCCAAAAAAATGACCTCAAAGTCAAAACTTTGTTTTGGGAAGAAAATTTGAACACCACTTAAAATTGAAAATCTGGCAACCCTAAACCTATGGAAGCCTAATTTAAATACAGTCTTAAAGGTTGTTATTTCTACAAAAAATTGAGTCTAAGATTAGGTTTCTATCATCAGTATTGACAGAGATATCGAATTTAACACAGGTCAGGGTACACCAAAGTTAGCCTTTCTTTAAATTGTCAAAAAGTGATGTCAAACTTGAGAAACGGACTTTACTGCAAAACAATTTTTTTCTTAGAATATGACCAAGAATCATATCCCAAAGTATGTAAAACGAATTATGGGACACCCTGTATATTTCATTTCACACAGATAAAAATGTTCATGTGGCAATACTGTTGCTATTGGAAATATTGGAAATGATACCAACGTTTTCAATGGAAAGTCTCCTCTTGTGTGAAATAGAAGAACTAATTTTTAGATCACAAAAATAGATCCAACTAAAAAGCAGGATGTGGCTTTGTTAAGCGGCACGGCTAATATCACTATGCATTTCGTATAAGTTAAAGTTTATTTTACCTCTGAAAAAGCAAATCAACCCAAAATACTACTGGGGTGGAATCGCGTAAGGTGATAGTTGACTGTCATTTTTTCTTACTATCAAATTAATAGTTATGGCTTTTCCGTCTATGTAAGATGATCAATTTGAGATCAAATTTTTTTTCTACTTATTTGGTATCACTTAAAAAGAAAATGTTTGAAGGCTGTTGAATTTGTGTTTCTTTCTATTAAACGTTTACAAATACATATCACAGCGAAAAGAACGCAACCAAAAGAAACACGAGCCCGAGAAGTACAAATTAAATAAAAATAATATTATAGCAAATAGATAAAAGTAAAAACAAAAATAATGTAAGTGCATTAAATCTAAAACCAAAATAATAATGTTCTAACTACTTTTTTTATACAAAGGGGTCAGGCTAATAAATGCCAGATAAGAATGTTGACTACGTTTATGGAGGAACATGTGGACTTGGCGAAGGCATATAGCGCTGGAAGCAACGGCAAAGAATGTCATAAAATGCTATGGAAAAGCTTTCCAAGTCCCTCAATGAAAATGGGCCACCAACGAAGACTACACGAGAGTGAAAAAGGGTAGGTATTTTTTGTAATTTATTTTAAAAAGTTATATTTTGATTTTTTGTTCATTTCCATAGATTTATACAACGCGAAAATATGCTGCAAAAAAAAATTTACAGCAATTAAAAACATTTTGAAGAAAACTGGAGGAGGGCCTTTTATAGAGTTGGCGTTAGATGCGGGTGAGGAGGCCATCGTCAAAGTCTGTGGGATGGAGGCTGCAGTTGCGGGTATAAGCGGAGCTTGTAGATATGGCGATGAAGACCAACGTAAGTAGATTTTTAAAGGAAATTAAAAAAAGTATAATATATTTTCATAGTGTTAGATGAGTTTTGGATTCCTGACACGCCACCAAAAGCTGAAACTAACAAGCAATCAACAAACAAACAAAATGTGCCTGCCGTCGAGGAGTCCGTCCTTCTGGCTAGAAGACAAGTAGAGCTGCAGGAGCAATTCTTGTCCGTACAAGTGGCAATACAAGGCTCACTGGACTCGCTGGACAAGTCAATAAAAGAAGTCAGTGAAACCTTGAAAAGTATTTGCAAGGATTATGTGTTCTGAGAACAAGTTACGCCCTGCTCAAACCAACGCGATAAGTATGTAAGATGCGATTGCATTGTTACATGTGTGACATTTTAACAGAAATCGCATCGCACGGATTTATCGCGAGGGTTTGCGCAGGGCTTTAACATTTACTATTATTATTTATTTGGTTCAGTTCCTTGTGATTGTGATTGTTTTTGGCTGTGAAATAAACAATTATGAGTTATTTTTTTTTTTTTTTGTTTTATTAAACAATGAATGTAAAAGTGGTGTGTATGGTTAATGTCTAGGTGGGTTCGTCCAAAGAGCATCCCTGATCCTGTTTCGGATTCGAGCTCCTTCATTTGCGTTGTTTTGTGTTGTTGTTTCAGCATTTCCACTTCCACCAACAGAAGCTCCACCTGTAATACCCTCTGGAACAGGTTCTCTATTTTCCACGCAAATGTTGTGCAAAGCAGCACAAACGTTTATTATTTGCGCTTCTCTTTTTGGTGAATATCTTAGCTTTCTTTCTTCGAGAACACATCTCTATCGGGCTTAAAATTATATGGAAATATTATGCAAGAATTAGTTTGAGAAAGAATGATTAACAAGTTGTTTTTCATTTTGTTACTTTTTATTACGCCAATGCAACGCTTAGCGATACTTCTTGCCTGAGAGTGTATATTGTTAAATCGAGATTCTGGGGAATGTTCGGTCACACTTCTGTAAGGCGTTAGCAGGAATGGTTCTAATGGACAACCGCTGTCACCTACAATATAAAAAGTTGTGCTGAAATTGATTATGTGTCCTTAAGCATGCGTGAAATACGAAGAAGCCATGAACCATGATGATGATGATGTTCCAGCGCAATATTCGGTATTTAGCTTTTCTCTTTGGGCACATTGCCTTCAAACAAAGCTGTCGTGAGCGCTTCCACCGTTTTTCGCATTTGTAGCTAAGACTCTCATCTTATGATCATATACAATGAAATATGTATATGTAGTTTAGTCAAATTATTTACACTATGGATATGTCGGGGCAATGAATTTTTCATTTTATCTTCGACATACACATTGTTTTATAATCAATCTTAGGTAAAATTTACATGCAATCATGGTATTAATACTGTGTCTTCCTTTCCTATTGAAAAAACTGTGTTCATTTTCTTTGGGGCGTAAAATCATTATGTGTGCCATCTATGCATCCGATTACTGTGAAATGAAAATAATTCAAATTCGTGGAACTTATCAGTAAGACAAAAAAGTACCTACCTCCAGGTATGTATACGATATTTTTCATAAAAAAACGATTTGGTGCTTTCTGAAGTTGCAGGATTAAACTTAATCTTTAGGGGACATATTTTGCGCTCCATCAAATTGAGTGCTGAAGTTATCACCTCACAAATTGTACTTTGGCCAATAGGAGCTACCCACCACCTCCAAGAAAATTTAACGTTACTGCTAGCTGAAGGACTGGATGAAGACGTGTTGAACGAATTCCAACTGGCAGATGCAAAAGTTGTAGTAAACTTTTAAAAGTATCTTTTGATACTCGAAAATTTTGAATGAATCTATTAAAAACAGAGTTTGAAGGCAACATATTGTTATTATTTTCAGTAAGTTATAGGTCTGAACTTACTTAGCTGTAGGGAGATCAAATGTATTTAATTTTCTCCTCAAATCAATGCGAGTGAGCCTGACCATCCTATTTTCTCTTTCATTTCGATTTTCATTATTTTGTGGGATTGAAAACTGTACAGGCACAAAAATATTCATATTTCATTAAAAAAATGGAAGGAGTAGTAAAATTTCATCTATCAAATTTAATCAAATTGACACCTAAATAGGTATCACTTCAATTTCTATTTAGATTTAGATTTATTTCAAAAAGAGTGGCTATGTACAGTAAGATGAATCTTATAACGTACAATTTTCTTAAAGTTTGTAGATAACAATAAATCATTAACAATTTATTTACAAAATTTTTATAATGCTTATTCTATCAATTAAGTAAGTAAATTCGAGAACTTTAATTTGAAAAGATATATTCAAAAAACTGAAAAGCGAATAGAAAAAGAAAATAGAACAGGAAAAAGAAGAGGTTAATATAGGAATAGAGATAAAAAGAGAAAAGAAAGAATATTAAGAACAAGAAAAATAACTTTTTAAAAGATTGCTGAAGTCTTTGATGTTTTGAGTCTGTTTTATATATGTAAGTTGAGAGCGAGTTCCAAAGAATCACCGTATGAACAAAAAACATTCTTTTACTGTTCAAAAAGTTAAATTGAGGTATCAATAAATTGCCTGTCCTCACAGAAGAGCAATGTTGAATTTTATCAAATAAATATTTCGGTTTCTTGAACAGTAGAAGTTTCTTAAGAAAAATACAATTACGAATATCAATATAAGTCTGGACTGAGAAACCAAGAAGATTAGTGCTTATATCTGAAACATGATCAAACTTACGACGACAGTAGATATATCTAAGAATAGAATTATGTGCCAGTTCTAGCTTGCGACGGCTATTAGAGTGTGGATAGGAAAAAATGTTTTCTGCGAAAAAAAGGATTGGCCTTAAGGGGCCAGTTATAGCGATCAGGAAAACGAATCAGGAAAAATTTTCAAATGGAATAATAATTATGTTCTCGTTACAATTGAATAACAAATGTTATACCAATCGATGGCAAATCACTCTAAGAATTTTTTGTGCCCAAAAAAGATATAATAGAACAAATATTTGCTTTTTTATTTGTATTTTTCTATTTTCCTATTTCAATTCCATCAGGAAAATAGAAAAATACAATTTTACGGCAAAGTATTTGTTCAATTGAACATTTTCTTGGCAAAATATATTTTCTGGGCTGTTTACTATTGATTGGTATGACATTTGTTATTCAATTGTAACAAAAACATAGCGATAATTAATTTTGAAAATTTTTCCTGATTCGTTTTCCTGATCGCTATAACTGGCACCTCACATGGAATTTGCCAATCTTAAACGAACATTTTGATAAGTAAAGGTGCTACTTGACCATAGTAGACGAACACTCCATACACCTTAGAAATAACATTGTTTATATGATCCAAGGCTGACAAATCACTGTTAATAATTACACCTAAATTGCGGACTTTATTATAAAAAGGAACGATATTATTATTTAATAACACTTGAGGAAGCTCATTAAACTCCAATGAAGATTTCGTAACTACTAAGCATTGCGACTTATCTGGATTAAGTACTAACCAATTCTTTTTTGCCCAAACCGATATGTTTTGGAGATCCTCATTCAGTCTACAAACAGCATCAGTTTGCAGCCCAACCCTTCGCGAAATATAGATTTGTACGTCATCAGCATACATATGAATACTTACAGACCTACAAACAGAAACTATATCATTGATAAACAATAAAAAAAGCAAAGGTCCCAAGATAGAACCCTGAGGGATTCCCGAAGCTAAATGCAATAGTCCTGAATACCCTTCTTTTGTTTTTGTTCTTTGTGTCCTTCCAGATAAAAAGTTTAGTATAAGCAATATCAATTAGTCACAAAAATATGACTGTCAAATTTTATTATCAGCTTACGCAGACCGATTTTCCATTCAAATAAAGTTCACAATTTTGCACTGCTTCTGTCAGATGAGTTTCAGATAATACTAACACTTGAAAATCTTGGGATTCGATATTTATTTGTAGCTCCGCCATATTTTTTAAAAAACCACATATATGTTAACGTAACAAACTCGCACAGATTTTGATTGCTAGAAAGCAGTTTTTTTTTTTAATTATATTTTCTTTTTAAAAACTTCGCACTCATTACTTCTATAATCATGATTAATATCTAACTTTAGTCCAAACTTTGAGTTAGCCAACACAGTTGTTACATTTAGAGATTACACTTAGACAACTCTTTGCATCATGATTTTCACTACATTTCGCGCAAACTATTTCGTTTCTACATTCCTTTGCGTTGTGATTATAACCCCAACACTTATAACATCTTTTGACCGCCACTGAATCATAAACAACACATCTGTCCCAACCTAAGTTAATTCCATTTTTTTTCCATCATACATCTGTATCCTTCCGTTTCAACTGAAATTACTGCACTATAGCTCTTCTTTTTATCTTTTTCAACACTATATATTCTCAAACATTTGAGCTCACAATTTATGTTATTCTGTGCCCCTGTTCTGTAACTATCGCCTTGGCGATAAACGGTGGAAAATGAAACGAAATTCTATGAATTTAGAAGGATTTTGTTCCATTTTCCACCGTTTATCGCCTGCTTTTATCGAGGCGATACAGAACAGGGGCACTGCTTTTTTATCGCTGACAACAGATCTTCTTCATTCCACTTTTCTTTAATTCCAAATATTTTCACACACGGGTTTTGTAAATTAGGCAAGGAATAATCACTTCCTAACTTTTCTTTCACTTCTTTTTCTATTATTTTTCGCGAACAATCATCATCGCAACTAATTAGGATAACACCATCTCGCTTATCAACAACTTTATTTACTCTCACTGCAAGAGAAGAGGGGTTAATTTGTTCTTTAAGATCATCTTTTGTTTTTTTTATTCTCTTGAGCTTTTTTTGGTTTAATAATCACAGGTTGATCTCTTCTTAGTGATACAGCATATGAAAGCTTTTTTTCAATACCCACTTTCTTTACTTCATTCAACACTTCCATTTGTTTTAATTCTTTCACTAGATCTTTATTCATATTTTTGACACTTTGTATGGTATGTATTCGTATTTTCGCTTTCTATTTTTTTTTTTAAATTCTCACATATTTTTACATTTTGATCTTTCAAACATTCACTGAATTTTCCAATTTCTTTCACACTATTTTCGCAAGCTTTTTGAGCTATTTTCATCTCTTTCAGTATATCCATGTACCTCGCTTCGATCGCATGCAATAAATTTTTTATTTCTATTTCATTCTTTTTCAAAGCTTCTTCAAATTCATTTTTATATTCACGTAAATAGTTTCCGTTTTTTTTTACTGTCTCTTGAATTTCTCTCATTTGTATGTCAACATTGTGTATGTACATGATGCAGTCATCACATATAAACTTTAGCATTGGACTCGTGTATAATACACTACTGCTGTACCGGTCGAGACCACTACATGCCTTTTTTGCATGAAAAACTTTTCTGCATATACCGGCACATTGCAATCCCGATTCTCCGCTAATTTCGCACTTGCATTTAAAACACTCCATATTTATCACAAAGTATTTTTTACAGCAATTCAGGCACTCGCGCACTTTAAGTCTTTTTTCTTATGTGCACCGGTGCAATTATCCGAATAAACAATCAAACACTACCTATTATTATTACTCGGACCGATCTAAAACACGTCTGTGTTCCACAAATGTCTCTCTCTCTTTTTGTCAACTATCAAATATCAACTTACGCGATTCCAACCCTGAAGAAAAATCATAACCCAAAAATTTTAAATCATAGTCATTATCTTTTTGATTTTACATTGATTTGTTTTCTGTGGTTAACAAATTGAAGAAATGTGGTAAGAAATCTTCTATTTCATTTATTTACATACTTAAAAATTACTATCGTAATTTTAAATATCATTTTTCTTCTTTTTTAAAATTTGTTACAAAACTAAAATGCATCTCTTCTCTCGTCGTGATCAGATGAACCTTATGAAATAACTGCCACTTGTTTCTACTGAGAATTTAGTCTTTAAACGAGTCGTTTATGTTTTGTAACCCATTCGATTTTTTTAAAGTTTTCTGTGCTTTCACGAAATATGTGACACGAAACCCAAACACGTCGACAAGTTAGTTGCACACCAGCATAGTGAAAGAGTGTGTTTGAAAACTTGCAAACATATGCGAAAAACTTTAACTCATGAAGTAAAATTTTTATCTCAAGGAGGCTATGTATCTGCATAGGAATATAAACATGCTTCCAATATTTGATAACACCATGCCGCAATAATAGTCATCAATCATCTACACAGAAGTTTTTTAATCGCACACCAATTTCCAAAAGCTTTCCAACTACGCTCTAAGATAGATGAAAAAACTTTGTTATTTCATTAGGGCCTTTGTTACTTTGTATATACATTATGACAAGATGGCATTTGAATGAAAAGAGTAAAAATATTAGGGAAACGGAAACCTAACTTTCTTTGAAAAAAATCTGGACTTCGGTCATCGAAATACGCTATACGAAAAGCCATTTTCGTAGTAATACGTGATGCAAAATTCACCAAGTATATTTTACTCTGACAACAAACAAAGACTCCTCTTTTGGGTCATTCTTAAGTAGATTGTGCAAAATTTATTCAATGCATCTTTTTCAATCTGCTAATTTTTAGGAGCATATGCACGAACCATATTCTTATCTCCTTTTCTCCTTCACCAATTTAAGAGACATCTGCTGCCAAGTAGTTTTTCCGAAAAGATGATTCTCATTCCGTTTTTACCTTGGTCTCTCCAATGTTGAATATCTTATAGGCTTTTGCCTTTCCATCAAGAAAACGGGCTTGACTTGGCTTCACGTGTTATACATATATGTTAAGATAAAGAATTCTGTCATACCTCTCAACACCGTTACGTTAATTTTCGGCAAAAAAAAAAAATACTAAAAATATAAAAAACAATTTTCTTGATTTGTTCTTTTATTGATAGGTATAGGCTATAGGTACTGGATATCAATGCATAATAAGACGTGCATTGGTACATTTGGATTTCATAAACGGCTTGAAATTCGGAAAAATAATCCAACGTGTCCATAAAATCCTAGACGACATCAAAAGCAGTTGGCCTAGTCAAGCTGTAGATATTAAATAAAATATTAAATGGGACCTGCTCCATGACAGAATTTATTCCGTTTTAACAATTTAATTAAAACAAAGCCAGAAAAAAATTCTTAATGAGAAATCACACCGCTTGGTTTAATGAATCGTAGAAAGTCTGGTTAAATTGTGCTGACAAAAATTTGGCTAACATATCACAACAACGAGTTCATCGAAAAAAAAAAACAACTTCAAGAATGTTCTGCGCAAACTAAACGAAGAGTTAACCCTTAAATGCATGATTTCTCATTAAAAAAAAAAAAAAAATATTTTTTCGTGTTTACAAATGATGAAAAAAAATATTTTAAAAATCCTATGCATGAAATGACGGTTTTATTTGAAAAAAATATCATTTTTGATACAATGAATTCACGCCATCATTGAGACGTGGACTGTGTGAAATGAAAAATAATGTGAAAATTTGTGATTATAGAATATTTTGTTCAGAAAAATTTCTTGTTAAGAAAAATTATGTATGAAATCTATTAAAACAATCAATTTTTTTTTTTGAACACAAGTAAACATTGCATTTTTCACACATCCTGACATTCTGCATCGCATACCATTCGTTTTTGTTTATGATCAGTGCCATCACCTATCACGTCTTTTGACGGTACAACTTGAAAAACATTTCTACGCTTTGGCGCTGCACAGTGCGGCCGAATGCCAAAAGTGTAAAAAAAAATACAAGTTTCTATTTCGGGTTTTTTCCCCTTGAGTTGGCTGCAATGATGCTTCAAGAAACTAAAACCGATGACTAATTCGTCATGCCCCTCCCTTAAGCTCAGTTGGAATGTGACCTTCACTCTAGCTTCACTCTATAGTTAATACACTGCAAATGGTTAAAAAGGTGAAAAATTGTGTGTAATAAAGAAAATCAAAAAAGACCAAATGGAATCCAATTCTGAAGGTGAGTAGAACATGTAAAAAGTACTAATTATCAATTGTTAAGTAGTGACTTATTGAAAACATAAGCAATTGTGTCATTTTTTCACATATTTTTTTCGAAAATTTGACTTTTCAAATGATACTGCATTAAAACGCTGCAAAGCGCTGCTTTGAAACCTTATTTAAATAATGAATTAAATGTATTGTCTACCAAATAAAACATGATTCAACTGCCAAGAGCTGCCTATTCATCTTTCATACCGTTTTTTGGAAATCAAATTGATAGTGAGCGAGAGAGAGAGAGAGAGAGAGAGAGAAATAAAATATACACATGGTGCGTTGTGTTTTCTTCTTATTCTTTGTCAAAGTCATTCGTGACATTTTAGAAGGAAGTCCTGCGAAGGCTTTAAAATACAGAATATCATTTGAATCGTCAGATACAAATTTACCTTTTTCAAATGACGAAGCATTGTCTTTATTCGTTGAAATTGGATTATCGCAGGGTCAATATCAAAAGTTGCGCAATGCACATTTACAAAAAAATCCAAGATGTTTTCATCGTTTTTTGTAAGCAAATACAAAAAACCAAAGTTCAGTGTTACCCTACATCCAGGTCTATCTTTTACAGAGAGTGTAGTTGAAGTGAATTTACAACCTCTTTTGGATCACACGATTGATCGTATTATACTTTGTCAAACGGAAGTTCTTAAATCTTTATCGGAAGAACAACTTCAAAGTTTAACTTTAATTGTAAAGTGGGGTTGCGATGGAAGTTCAGGACACAGTATACAAGCATAAGCTTGATGAAAACAGTGCCAGTGACAAGAGCATTTATTTACGTCTTGCGTCCCTTTGCAACTTGTGTGTAAAAACACTAAAAATACGGAAACCACTGTTGTCTGGAAGAACCCAAGCCCGTCATCATCGCCTAGATATTGTCGGCCTATCAAGATAGAATGTGCAAAGGAAACAGGAAAACGTTTGTTACCGCGGTTTGCGGAAAACCTGTGTATACGTTATTATTAAGCGTTAACAATGATAGACACAAAAGTTTTTTACTCGTTCCGCAATACGCTGTTATATATATGCAATTGCACATCTAAGGAATGTAGAAAAGATGTTGCGAAAAGAAGTTTGTTCCGACAATTTACAATTCGGCTTAAAGCCTCTACATTGTTGGATTCGATGCTTCGAATTTTTACTACATTTATCCTATAAATTGGAAATCAAAAAATGGCAAGCTCGATCAACAAGGGAAAAAGACGCAATTGAAAAAAGAAAAACAGCAATCCAAGTGGCATTTAAAAAACAATTGGGTTTGAACGTTGAGAAACAAAAACTGCGAACGATGGCAACGCAGCACGATTATTTTTCGAACATCATGGGAAATCTGCTCACATTATTGGAGCCGATCAAGATATTATTTATTGGTTTTACGTCATATTACAAGCAATTTCATGTGGATATGAAATCGATGTGAACAAATTTAGGCAGTATTACAAAGAATTAGCTGAAAGGATCGTACATGCATATGATTGGTATTACTTGCCTACCTAAGTTTACAAACATCTAATTCACGGCCCAGACATCATTAAACAATCAATACTGCCTATAGGCCAAATGTCCGAGGATGGCATGTCATAAATTTTTTAACATCTACCGCGTAGCTTGTGCAAGAAAAAGCTATCGACAGAAAACGATGGAGGACGTTTTCAAAAGATTACTGAATTAATCCGATCCTTATATTTCTACTTGCCGAAAATTACTAAACCACTGAAGTATTTGTTACCTGATACAGTTGATTTATTATCAGCTCCATCTGTACCTGACGATGAAAAAGAGCCGGAAAGTTTAAACAGTTCCTCTGACTTAGAGTCAGAAGCAGACGTAGATGCGGATTCCTACGAAACCAGTTTCTTACTGTAATATAATTGAAATACCTATTATTTGTAACTAAAAATTTTTGTATGTTTTTATGCTTTAGAAATAAAGATTGTTACAACTATATTCAAAAATATTTCTTTCCTTATAACATAAAAACTAAAACCGCGAATTTTCTTCGATTACAATTTTTTCTCCAAAGCATTATTTCGCAATATATTTTTTAAAATATTTATTCTTGGAACTGTAAATGTTGTGAATTTACAAAATCTTTATTTTATAATCAACTTTGTTCAACAATAAACAAAAATATATATTCTACATTCTAAAATGTGTGCATACATACAGACGTTTTTTTAATTTCTCCATTTTTGGCTGTATTAGGTGTGGCAATATGATGCTATATTGGACTCACCATCTGGAATTTCGTAATTCTGACAATGGGTTCGTAATCAGCGACCCCAAAAGCCTCCGAGTACAAGATGTCAGGTCGATCGTCAAAGTTTTCGAGTTTTGGCCGCACTTTAGGCATTCGGCCGCACTGTGCGCTGGCTCCTCCGAAAAACTACTGCTGCTGCTGGAGCGGCCTCTTGGTGTTGGGATGTGTGCTTGATATTTACAAAGCGTATCAGTAAGTTCCGTGGTACCCGTGGTGTAATGGATAGCATGTCCGCCTGTTAATCCAGAGGTTCGTGGTTCGAATCCCAACAGAGGCAAAAATGTTTTTTCCACGGGTATCGCCTTTCGCGAGGAATTGGCACCTCCTCCGTTAGTATTCACTACCATGAAAAGCGCTTTCTCGATTAGCCGTTCGGAACCGGCAGAAAATTGTAGGTCCCTTCCATTCCCTCACAAGGCATTGTTGTGAGAAATGCGCTAGGCCCAGGGACTCCTCGCTCTGCTGCGCCTCCCTATTTATTTATTTTATCAGTAAGTTCGATTATAAAATCGACAAGGTTCATTATTTCCTTCGACCCTTTTCCCGCTTTTGCCAAAACTTGCTTATATAAAACCCATAAGTTTATCACCGTTAGGTGCAAGAGGTGATAGAAAAGTCTCATATACCATTTTCTACTTTTCATTCGGATTCGGTACCGACCCAAATACAAATCCATCAAATCAACTCCGCCCATATGGGCCTTGTACTCTTTGACAATTTTTGGACATGCTATACTCTTTCTCCTCTTGTCAGCTTTGTCGTACCGTTCTATAGTGGAAACAGGCTCTTGTAGAGCTTTCAATTTCCTACAAGAATATGTATTTACATTTTCGTTACGATATGCTTCATTCGCTAGTTATAAAAATCAGAAGCAGAAAAAACAATGTTTGCTATGTCATTCTTATGGGAAAACAAAAGGTGTGATGCGACACAAGACACAAGATGAATATGTTGCAGTTGTTCTTTTGTTGCTTCTAACCTGAAGAAAGTCAAATTTTTAACTAACACTTTATCTTTTTTAAAACACATTAATCCTCTTGGCTTTCTTTCTGTGTAACCGTTGTCAGAACGGTAGAAGCAAGTGAATCCAGTTATGTGAATTGTGTCAGCTGATATAGTGTTTGTTTCGGAAAAAATGAAAATATCGCACATAGAATACCATTTGTCCGTTTTTATAGAATCTATATATTTATTGAGCGACTGCGCATTGTGGTACTCTACAATCAACTCTTTTTTGTGTTCAAATCTAATTGAACAATTGTTCCATTTTTTTTTTGTTTTACGCAAACGTTCCAATTCTATCAATATCTTCTTTTCTTGGGTTTGGTGATTCAAATTTTCCTAAAATGTACAAGCCTGATAAAGATGTAACACGGCTTAGAGCGACATACATCATAGATCTTCTAATCCTTTGTTTTTTTCGTAGATCCAAACAAACAGAAGTAGTATAAGTCCACAATCCACAAAAGCCAAGGACAAGGCTTTTGTGAATTGTGAGTGCTTCCGACAACACGAGAGGAAACTGCTTCCGTACAATTTGATAGTGGTTAACGGTGTTGACGTTAATTCGATGGACTTTTCTAGAAATAGGGACAAATCTTTGGTCCATTTTTCTTTACCTCCATAAATTTAGACAGCTCTAATTTTACCTTAAGCCCAAACGACTGCTCTAATGGTAATTCAATCCATACTTTGTCGATTTTGTGACAGTCGTTTTTCATTGTCACAAGCCTCAAAATTCCACTGGATCCATTAACAAGGCCATCTTCAACATCTATATTGCTCGTGATCATATATTTTAAGTTTATCTTAAATTTCATTATATTAGTTAGGCCTCGAAGATCTGAGAGCTTTTTGGTTTGCAATTTATCTGAAGCTCGTTGTTTTACCTCTTCGCTAACTTTTCCAAGAACAAGGTCAGTGGAAAGCGAAACATATTCTTGCCCTGGTGCATGCCTAAATTTTTCGTCATTATACTCGTCACCGTCTTGGTTTGTCGAATACAATCGAATGGCGTCGCAGGGCACTAAAGAGGGGTTACATTCCCGTGAACTAATGAGCAATTTGTCGTCATTTGTGAATTTTTCTGTTGCCATATTATTGAGAGCCATAATAAAAGAAGCCTGATTTTTTTGCCTCATAATCTGCTTTAATTCAAAAATTTTAAATGGTTCCCATAGGGAATTCTGGTCGGCAAAAACACCAAGTTCGTTGTTTTTCGGAGCCTTGAAAACGAATGTGCCAAAAACCGGTGGTAACTGGTTCATGTCACCTACAGCGATAACTGAAACTCCTCCTAAAGTTCATTCCGACTCATAACTTGGCGGAGTTTTGTATCGACTCAGCTTAACAATCTGCTTCCAACCATTGGAATCTCATCTATTATTAATAATTTTATGTGAATCAATTTTTGTCTGATAGTGTTGGCAAGCTCACTCGACAGCTCTGGCATTTGTCCACCAAACTACGAAACGGGCAAAGCAAACGCAGTATGCAGTGTAACTCCGTGAATCAAGAAAGCTGCTTTTCCAGATAGTGCTGTCAATAAAACTTTTATTGAATCAGTAATAGATCCATGCGTGTTGTCAAACAAATAGGTAATCACCTGAAAGACTGCATTAATCAAGGTGGATTTACTGACTCCTGCTGAGCCACTCAAGAAAATACTGAGTGGTATCATTTGTTTTGTTTTGAAGCACTTATATACATGCGTTAAGAACTGTCTTTGTTTATCATTTAGTTGATCGATGATTCTTATTATTTCGTCTTTTGAAACCTAAGGTGGAATAGTATATCTACTTAACGTCTGGTCTTTGTATCCCTCCACTCCACCTAGTTCCAGTATGTCTATTTGTTGATCCTGAGAAACCAAATTTGAACTTTCTTCTTCTTGCTCAGAAAAAGTTTGATTTCGAATCAATAAAGTGAACTATTCAATTCAAAGTTACTTACCTGCTTTTGTAAAAGCACTTATTGTATTTGAAACAAACTACTTTCAATTTAATTTAAATGTACTGCATTAAAAACGCCAGCAACTGCGATTTTAATGCTTTCCCATTTAAATATCGGACACAGTTTTTCCCTCAGTGTAGTTTCTGCTTGCCACATTTCTTTCAAATAAATTACAACATCCCCGTGTGCCTCGAATCACTATCACATCTGTATATATTGTAGTTGCTTGAATACAGTTCACAAGCATCTATTTCACTAGTAACACAGGACAGCAAAATGAATTCGAATCGACTATTTATTACCATTGTTTCGAGTTCAGTAAAATTGCTTATTAGACTTTGAATATTTAAATAAACTGCTCTAATAAGTTTTGGTTGCTAAAACTCAATTTTACTTTTTACCAATTTATATTTATTGTTGAAAACTTGACCAGGTTCTGTCCCTGCAATCATGGCTTGTATTTAAACTTAAACCTAACTTTCTGTTAGCTTCCTCTTAATTGTTACATTTGAATGTTTCTTTTTCACAAACTCGAGTGTCGTGATTTTCACCTCATTTCGCACAAATTATATTTTTTTTGCAAATACTTGCGTTGTGGTTATATCCCCAACCAACAGTTGTAGTATTGCCTCACAAAAACATATTCATACACAGGATACCTATTCCAACCCACATTAGTTTTACCGTCTTCCGTAATTTTTTTAAAAGCTTTACTATCGACTTCAATAATTACACAAACAAATTATTTTTCTTGTGCACCCTATAAAATGTATCGTATTTAACGTCACACTGTACGCTGTTTTGTTTTTTTTTTATTGCTTCTGCAAAAATATCAGTGTCCCATTCTTCCGAAATGTTATTCACCAAAACAGTTGGAGTTTTCATTTTTTGGCACTGTTATCACCTAGAGTACTATAACACGGTGAAATTTGTTGCAAGCAATTTCTTCGAATTCTTCTTTGTTCTGCCATCCCGTGTCGCAAGTGCTATTACACGATGAAATCCAGTTTCATTAAACTAGTTTCACAATCTCTGTATCTTTCATTCTGTGTTTTTGTTTTTGCTGAAAAATAGTTATCTACTAGTGTCTGGTTCTCTTTTATTGGCAATTTAACAAAAAAGTCATTATTAGTAGTATTATTACTTATTATTGATACTTCTATTGCATATATATGTATTTATGTATTAGTGTTAAGGTAAGACGACCGTCAAAAGAAACTTTTTAAATGCTCTTGAGCGCGAGCAGGACAACTAAATGAAACTGACAGCCACGAGACTATTCACATTAAGAAATTATTTAAATAGGGCCACACATTACAGCCGCTTTTGAACAAGCTATCAATCTAGAATAAGAATTGTAAGACGCTGTTCAGACAGGCGCAAGTCAACCGGGCAATTTTGACATTCCGCCACCCCGTCGGCGTTTTGTTCAGACTAAAATTAAATGTGAACGCCACGGATTTATTTTGACGTTTATTTTGCCTTCAGATTTGGGGAAAAAAAAGAAATTGAACTGAAAAAAGTAGTGTTGTGAAAAAATAAGCTAAGAAATCTTCAGAAATATCAAGAAAAATGAACTGTTCAGAAGAAGAAAGTGTTTTGGGTTATATTAGTGCTATTAATGCTGTGGCTCTATGTTGGTTACACAATAAAAATAATAAAAAAAAAAAGGGTGAACGGGTCAAGTCGTGGAAGCTAAGAGGAGCTTACAAAGGTGCTTTCAGCTTGGTCCACAACGAACTGCGTCTTTATGATAAGGACTCGTACAGGCGGTACTTGCGGATGGGTGAAGTCTGCTTTACAGACATTTTAGGACTCATAAGAGCTAAAATAGAACGCAAGGATACGCAAATGGGACAAGCAATTTCGCCTGAAGAGTGCTTACCATGCGTATTAAGATTATTGGCCACAGGCGAATCATATAGGAGTATGGAGTTCCAAACGAGGATGTCTTTGGCATTCATTTCTGAATGTGTTCCCAACAACTGTGAGGTTTTGTATCAAAGTTTGGAAAAACAATATTTGCAAGTAAGTAAATGTTTCAACTTTTGTTTTAAAAAATTTTAATAAATATTCGTTTTTAGTTTCCCGTAGGCGATAAATGGAAGGAAATTGCTGCAAACTTTGAAAATCGCTGGCATTTTCCGTGTTGCGTAGGCGCCTTGGGTGGCAAACATGTTGCATTTAGGGCATCCAAAGCTGACGGCGCATTGTATTATAACTACAAGGGCTTCAACAGTGTAGTGTTATTGGCAATGTGTGACGCTGACTACAAATTCACTTTTGTAGATATTGGGTGCAATGGGCGCATAAGTGACGGAGGCGTCTTGACATGGAGTGCCCTTGCAGATATTCTTTCCCAAGGAGAGCGATTCCTACCAAACGATAGAGTAATTGGGAACAACAGAATTTTACCATTCGTTGTTATTGGTGATGACGCTTTTCCTTTGGGAAAACATTTAATGAAACCCTACCCGTATCACACCACAGATAAATCCCAAAAAACCTTCAATTTCCGGTTGAGTCATGCAATGCATTGTTTCTCGTTTGATGAAGGCTCCAAATTTTTATTAATTTTTACTATTTGTGGCTTTGCATGCCTTATTAACCCCTTATCGCATACGAAGCCATATATGGCATCGTAAATCTAAGCTCTTCCTCAGGCCGTTATATTTTTTTTTTGTTTTTGCAAAAGTTGATTAATGATAAAGCTTGCATTTGTTTGAATAGCGGATTCTTTTTTTTTGGTTGCAAAGTGCAACTGTCAAACAATAATCGAGATATTGTAAAGCGTGGTCCACATTGAAGGTGAAATTTAATAAGTGCTACTTTTGAAAATCAATAAAGTATACTGAACGTTAGGTAAGTATTACAATAAATTTACTATATATTATTTGCGTATTCAAGAACATATTATTGTAACAATATTTGTGTTTTTTCTTGTTTCAATTGCTATTCTGGCGATTTTTTGAACTTGCCATATTTGGCTTCGTATGCATTCCAGACAAAATTCCGTCGTTCACTTATGGCTTTATATTCAATTTTGCTTTTTTACAGAAATGAAAGCTTCCAACTTTAATGGTTCTTCAAAACGCGTAAATCCAATTCCAGCAGATGGATTTTTAAGTGATGATGAGTGGGCTTCAGATTCCGACCAAGAAGGTGACCCTCATTCACTTCGTGTTTATGATAATGTTATCATTCCGGAAACCGATTCGGAAGTATCCGATGATGATGACATAGAATTGATGCAGGCTCAAACTTCATCTAGAGCGAAGGGAAAAGGGTTAAAAAAAAACAACCTATTATGTGGAAAACTGCAAAAATGGATGCTTTCGATGGAAAAAATTTTGAGTTCAAAGGAAACACTGATCTTCCCCAAAATATAAAGCAGTTAGATACACCAAATGAAATCTTTAAGTTTTTGTTCACTGATGATTTGATTGATATGATCGTGGAAGAATCAAACATGAAATCTCTTCAAGACAACATCAACAAGCCAGCAAGCATTTCAAGAGATGAAATAGAACAGTTCGTGGGAATCGTTATGTTCATGTCTTGTTTGAAGCTGCCATCAACGAGAATGTACTGGATGAAACATATTGGCCAGCCTCAAGTTTACGAGACCATGCCATGCAATAGATTTGAGGTTATAAAGAAGAATTTGCATTTCAACAACAATGAAAACCTTAAGCCCCGTGGGACAGATGGTCATGACAAACTTTATAAAGTCAGGCCTCTTTTGGATGGAATTCGCAAACGTTTGCTATTGGTGCCATAAGAGGAGTATTTATCAGTGGATGAACAAATAATTCCCACCAAGTGTCGTCATGAAATCAAACAATATAATCCTGCAAAACCTCATAAATGGGGTTATAAAAATCAAGTCTTGAGTGGTATTTCAGGGTTCAGCTATGATTTCGACATTTTTGCTGGAGATCAAAGTAACTCCTACCCCGTAGATGCACCTGATCTTGGTGTCAGCTCCAATGTTGTAACCAGACTCGCTTCTACTGTACCTAAGCACCAAAATTATAAGATCTCTTTTGATAATTGGTTTAATAGCCCTATGCTCCAAGTGTATTTGTTTAAAAGTGGTCTGCTCTCATTGAGAACAGTGAGACTTAATCGTGTGCCAAACTCAAAAATGCCTACAGAGAAAGAACTGAAGCGAACAGGACGCGGGAGCATGGTCGAAAAAACAGCGATCGTAGACGGTGTCAAGCTTAGCTTAGTGTCATGGTACGACAAAAAGGTTGTAAATATGCTCTCAGCTTATGTTGGAAGTGAGCCAAAAACAACAAAACGGCGATATTTCCGAAAAGAAAAGCAATACAAGGATGTGACATCTCCTCAAGCTGTAGATGTATAACGAATTTTTTTCCACATGGTGGATATGAGCCTGGTAAATGCTTGGTTGTTAGTGCGCCGAATCCACGTCAATGAATACATGTCGTTGTTTGCTTTCAAGCTCGCCGTTTCCGAACATATGCGTAAAGCAGGAAAAGTTTTAAGTGTCGCCAAAAAACGCGGCCGTCCAGCCGGAACACCAACTTCAGGCACCCCAACAAAGCCGAGCACCCACTTCAAGTAGCTTACCCAACTCACCAATGCCGATCAAAAAGACCAGAAAAACTCCATCAAGACATCAAGACCTACCTCTTGATACGGTGCGTGCAGATAATATGGATCATTTTCCAGAATGGAGTAAGAAAAGACAATTATGCCAGAACTGCTACAAGTTTCGATCTTTTACGCAATGCAAAAAATGTGATGTTCATTTGTGCTTTAATGAGAAACGAAACTGCTTCAAAGATTTCCACAAGACATAATTTCTTTTGTTTTCCTTAACGCATACGAAGCCAAATTTGCCTTAATTATTTTTCGTACTTTTTTGCTTGAATGCATACGAGTCCATATATGGCTTTGTTGTTAACTTTTGTTAAGAACCCAAATTTTTTTTTTCTAATGATACAGAATAATTACTTAAGCCTAATAAAAGATATTTTCAAAAAAAAAAAATTTTTTTTTCATCGCCTTCATAATTCGTGCAATAAGGTGTTAAAAAACATTTTGGTTCCAGTTTTAGTGGACTGCTGGCTTCAAGAGGGCGGAAAGATTGTGCAAACTGAAAGCGTGGCTGTGCAGTTTGTTGAGCATTAACTCCATATGATGAAGGCGGGTGTGTTGTCTGTTTATTAGTGGCTATGTATGTTTGAGGATTCGGTGAGGATGATCTATCTGGTGTTGGATGAAAAATCTGTGTAGCTGGATATGGTGAAGGAGAATGCGATGAATGTGTTGTCTGTTTATTGGTAACTACTATGTATGTTTGAGGATTCGGTGAGGATGATCTATCTGGTGTTGGATGAAAAATCTGTGTAACTGGATATGGTGAAGGAGAATGCGATGAATGTGTTGTCTGTTTATTGGTAACTATGTATGTTTGAGGATTCGGTGAGGGTGATGGATCTGGTGTTGATTGGGAAAACTCAATTGGGTATAGATCAGGGGATGGTGATGTTTGATGATGGTATTTGGAAACAATTATTTCATTGAATGGTGAGGATGAGGATGAGCGTTGAGGAAATGGTGATGATGATGAGGAATGGGGTGTGACAAATTGACTGACTCTGCTGGGTTGAAGAACTCCCTCCCTCTGCCGAAGTACAAACTTTTCTTGCACCTCTTGTATGACAGCCATTATTTTCCATTTGGCTTTATGGAAAAGGTCATTTGGTAAGTCCTCCAGCTCAGTTTCGATGACTTTGGCAAATTTAACATTTCTTTTTTGCGCAAGTTTTTGATTTTTTATATTATTTGCCAATTCCTCCGCAACTTGCAGCGACTTAGTGATTTGCCTCTCGAAGCCGGTGTTTTTTTTGGTGGCTTGTTATCCTACAAATACAATCAAAGGTTACTAGTTATATTTCTTAGAGCGTTTTATTGTTACCAAAAATGACTCATCTGTTGAAATCGCATCATGATGGTCTCTTTCGAAAGAATCCGAATTTTGTGGAAAATATTGCTGAAAATAAAACAAAGTTAGTATTCGATGGTAACATCGTCAAAAAACACTTACTTCTGGAACGTTTGTCACCGAAGGAGTTGAACCCGTGTGCTTGTCTAAGAATTTAAGCTCATCAAATCACCACAGTTTATGAGCGTAAACATCCTCTCTTCCAGCTCCACTTTTCTTTGATTTTGCAATCAGATTCTTCTCTTTTAAGTACTGGGTGCGCAGCGTTTTGATTTTTACTTTTACCTCCTCCGGTGTAACCTCAGGCCTTGACGATTTTAATTTTTCGCAGATCTCATTTAATACCTGGTTCTTCTTGATCCTATCCAGGAAATCTGGCGATTGAGTGTTATAGAGCATGGGACTCTGCTCATAGAGCAGGATAAGCTCCATCGTCTGACTTTTGTTCCAATTTGTCATTTTGTTATTTCGTATTTTTACTTCAGAAGCAAGAAAAGAACTTTTATTTTTCACAACTTCGTCTTTACTCGGCGGGAAAAAAATACAAGTGTCACAACAAAGAAATGTCAAAGCTCAAACAAGAAAAAAAAACAAGAAAAAAAAAATGTCAAAACTCAACCAAGAAAATTTTAAATTTTTTAAAAACTCCGGCGCAAAACCACGTCTCTTTCTTACAACTATGTGGGAAAGAGAAAAAACATATAGACGTCAATTTTGCACGGTTGACTTGCGCCTGTCTGAACAGCGTCTAAGACACATTGTAAAAGAAACAAAAAGACTCGATAAAATTCAATAAAATTCAATTACTTATTACTGAACCAAATGAAACAGAATAAACAAAAACACGAACAAGGACAAAGAGAAACGTCAAAGCTGTTTCACCAAAACCATAACCCATGCGACACACGGTAGCTCATTGTCCATCTCTGTTTTTCGAACTTTCGTTCTCTCTTGCACTTATGGTGTTCGACTATGCAAAAAATTTCACCGTGTAATAGTACTCATACTTGTTACCAAGTTTTTCTTTTGCTTCTCTTTCTACCGTTTTTCTCGATTCTTCATCATCACAACTAACTGCAATTCCACCGTTGTGCTGTCGATTTGAAACATTATTTATTTTAATAGAAAGCGCAGATAGATTTATAATTCTTTTAATCACTCACTTTGTTAAGTCGCTTTTTTGTTGATCTCGCGGTGTACTTACTACCGGTACGGCGGAGGCGGTTTTTTGTTTACAATAGGCGTGTTTTTTGCACGAGGCTGTTATACAGGGTGATTCGCATAAGGTGTGACAAAAAGATAGGGTGTGTAGGTTGGACAAGCAAAAAATCGTATGGGAGGGGGGGTCCATTTTCCACCGTTTGGGCGGGAGGGGTCATTTAAGAAAAACATCACTAAAAATGGAAAAAATATTATTTAAAAATAACGGTAATACCTACAGTCATGCTAAAGCATTTTGAAAAGCCAAAAATCTTTACATTAAATAAAATTTAAAAATAAGTTGTTCATGTGAATAGTTTTTGAAATATTAATTTTCAAAGTCAAAATTTTGAAAAAAAAAACATAATTTTTTTTCTTCAAACCATTTTTTTTTCAAAATTTTACGGAATTAAGTAGTATTTTTCTGGCTTATTTTCAATTTTTGCTTGTCTAGGTCCAACCTACACACCCTATCTTTTTGTCACACCTTATGCGAATCACCCTGTATACATAACATGATATCCAAAAAAAACGCTACCCGGACAGCGCGACTTTCTTTATTTGAGGGTTGGTGTTCTTGATCAGTTGTCAAACCAATAAAAGTCAACAAATGATTTTTTTTTGCCAAATTCACACAAAAACGCAAACAATGTTTGACCTAAAGCAATTGTATAGAGTGGAAAATGAAAATGTTCCGTAGTGAAATTAATGCAGGTAAACAATTTTTTTTGTCTGTTTTTTGTTAGTTTAGAAATGTCAAAAATAGGTCCGCTCACTAAGGTAACAATTAATTTCTCTTGGGGGGTTTTGACTCTGTTTACATGCTGGGGTTGAATTCATATAAGAGGAAAAATTATTTTATTTCTTGTTTCGAACGAATTAAACTGTTAATAATAAATAAAGAAGCACTCCGGGAATGCCGACAGAAGTGAAAACAGAATTTTTTTTTTTTTTTTTTTTTTATAATTAACGCGCACATCAAGGGGTTATGACTACCCTTATAATGTTATTAAACACAGTGCGAGTATTTAGGAAAATAGGAGAGGATTTGAAAGGAGACATCGATGCACGTTGCTTTTGAACCTTTGTGAATCGTAATGCAGGGGAAAAACAGGGCCAGGTAGAGCATTCCACATTCGGGTGGTGCGACTAAAATATGAATCTCTATACTTGACTGTACGCCCGAAGTTGGGCTCAAGGTAAAACTGATGAGCATTCCTAGCGAGGCGGGTGTTGCGGCTAAATTGTTTCAGGGGAGGAATGCAACTGGCTATTTCACTAGAGCACTGTTTATAGAAGAAGCGATAAAAGAGAGTGAGACAGGTAACGTTTCGTCGATGTTCAAGAGAATCAATCGATTCTACGATTGAACTATCACCTATCAATTTTAACGCTCTATTTTGTACCCTATCAAGCAGATGCAAAGATGTTTGAGCGGCACCTGACCAGATATGGGAGTTATACTCCAGTTTAGGGCGGATGAAGGCCTTATAAATTGTAGCCAGATCAGAAGGGGTGAAGAATTTCCTGCATCGTCTCAAGAAACCTAAGCATTTAGCAGCGTTTTTGGCGACTTCAAATATGTGGTCGTTCCAACGAAGATCATCGTTTACACACATACCAAGTACTGACAGCTTTTCGGTTTCTTCGATGCAGGTACCATTCATGGATAATGGCAATGGGGGAATGTTAAGCTTCAACGACAAGAGACAGCATTGAGTTTTCGAAGCATTGAATTCTACTCGGTTCATAAGACCCCATGCAACAATGCTGTCAAGGTCAGAATTCAATGAGCTTATCATACGCAACCGTTCCAATTCCACATCCGAAGAGCAGGGACGTGAATTTGGAAACGAATATGAAAAGCTGAGGGTCGAGTCGTCAGCAAAACAGTTGAGAGGATTAGAAGTTTCAGACAAGAGATCATTAATGAAAATGAGGAAGAGAGTCGGAGACAAAACGGAGCCCTGGGGCACACCAGCATTTATGAAGTGGGTATCAGACTTGAAGCCATCCAACACAACTTGTATTGAACGGTCGGAAAGGTAATTTCTAATCCAACGAAGAAGAGACTCATCGATACCAAAAGCACGCATTTTCGATAAAAGAGCCTGATGCCAAACTCTATCAAATGCTTTAGAAATATCAAGCGCAATAATCTTACTTTCTCCAAAACAATGTAAAGATTGGTTCCACTTTTCGGTGAGATAAGCCATCAAATCACCAGTGGACCGTTTGCTACGAAAGCCGTACTGACGGTCATTAAGAAGCTTTCGTTCTTCAAGATATTTCATAAGTTGACGGTTTATCAACGTTTCCATGACCTTGGAAAGAAGGGACGTTAGTGCAATTGGACGGTAATTGGAAGGGGAGGAAGATTCGCCTTTTTTAGGGACGGGCTGGACAAATGCAGTTTTCCATCTGCTCGGAAAAATCCCAGCAGAATAGGAAAGATGGAAAAGTTTACGCAGTGGTTTTGCCAGCGTAGAAGAACACCTCTTCAGAATAACGGCGGGGATACCATCTGGACCAGCGGATTTATGTATGTTGAGATCTTTGAGGACTCTCGCAACCGAGCGAGTTCGAAAAAATATCTGTTTCATCAAAGAATTTGCAGACTCGAGCTCAGGTGGAGCCAATATGCTATAAGGAAGTGTCGAGTTGGCAGCAAATTGAGCTGCCAGCAAATTGGCTTTGTCGATGGAGCTGACATACGGAGAGTCATTGAAGACGAGCGTTGGGACCGATGACGTGGTCGAGTTCTTAACGTTCTTAACAAAAGACCAAAAGTTTTTGCTTCCTTTTGGACACAACAGTATTTTTTGCCTTACTTTTTGGTCATGTAAGAACTTGGCCTTTTTTATATGAGCATTACAGATATTTCTGGCCCGTTTGAACAAATTTCGATTTTCTACTGTAGGGTTGCCTTTAAATTTTCGAAAACTACTTTCTCTATCCCTAATCGCCTCTTTGCAGCTTGAATCAAACCACGAATTCTCTTTGGGGATGATACTTTTTGTTCTGTGAGGAACAAAATTTCTCATGCCGTTGAGAATTACGTTAGATATCATATCAGCTGATGCGTCAACGTTTCCGTCGAGAAAGCACAATGACCAATTAAAATTTCGAAAGAAATTATTCAGGCCGTCCCAATTGGCTTTCTCGTATTGCCACACAGTTCTTTTAGGGACTTTATCTTTTTTTACCGTGACGGAAAGTGAAAAATCTACCGATATGACACAATGGTCCGATGTGCCTAAAGGAGATGATACTACAACCCTGTATTTTTCGGGGTGAGAAGTGAGAAATAAGTCAAGAGTGTTGGCCGCATGGCCTTCAATATCAGGAACCCGAGTGGGCTCATCAACAAGTTGAGTTAATTCGTTAAACTCAGCGAAGATCTCAACACATTTTCCTTCGGGTGTTGTCTGGCCAGAATGTCGAAGCCAACCAGAATTGTGTACATTGAAATCGCCCGCAATTGCGATTTCAGTGTGAGGATAAAGGGAAACAATTCTTATTATGGAGTCAGATAGCGCATCAAACTCGTTGGAGGTTGAATTGCTATCTAAATTGGGGCTTCTATAAATAAAACAATAGTGAATGATATGCTTACGGACGGTGAATTTTAACCACATGAAATTAAAGTTCGTATTAGAACAAAGGCCGTATTGTGGTAGAAGCTGGTAAGCAATATCATTTCGAACATAAACGGCGAGGCCATGGGAAGAAAAGAATAAAGGCACTAAGCTATAACCAGGCAGGTTGAACTCTGAGGGATCAGAACCAACACCCACCTGTGTTTCACTTAGTGCCAAAACAGCTGGCCTGCATTTTGCAGTGTGAGCGTACACAGCAAAGAAATTCGATCTTAGCCCCCTAATGTTGCTAAAATCGACCCGAAATCTACCCGACATTACAACCCACAAAAATACACAAAACAAAATATCAAACGTAGACGCTTACTAAGTCTAATCAACAAGTGTATATCCTATTAGAAAACAAAATCAGATTACTAGCGGTGTTATGCCCAGCTAGCAACTTGACTTTAGTTCACCAACGGGATCAACACCGTTGATTGACTATCCGCCTAACAAACCCACAGCCTCATTGACTGCACACACTGCCTAGATAAGATAAGAGATTATCAAATCGAAGAAATGTGTGCAGTCACTGGGACTGCGAGAGTGATGTGGGGGAGGAGACGATGTACTAGGTAACGCACTTTGTGTTAGGGCTATTGTTTTTGTTAATGTGTGGCTTTTTTTTCCTTTATTTTTTTTTCACTGTCACAGCACTGAGTAGATTTGCACAAGAATTTTTTTTTTTCTCGCGGCGCGGCTGGAGGAATTTTAGTTTTATTATTGATTTGTTTTGGGTTGGAGAATTTTAATTATTATTATTTTTTTTTTTTGCTTATTTCTTTATTTTGATTTTAATTAATTGGGTTATGGGAAGAGGCACAGGAGAGTTTATCGGACAACTAAGCGCGGCGCGTGTTGCTACGTTTGATGGCAGATCGACAACTGAATAGAATTTTCAGTAAATATTTTAATGTAGGTACAGGAAAATCTTTTATAATATATTTATGTAGATGTACATATAGAAGAACATCAATGAAACTTTTGAGTTTTCATTCACAATTTCATCTCTTTTATTATCATCTCTACAATCTACATCTCTTCAGACTAAATAAAAAAATTTTTATATAAAAACTGTCGTATTACACTTGAAGACGTTTTCGGTGAATTATTAACGCCTACTGTTATAATTTGCTGTCCATTTCCAGAGTGGCAACGACAAACACACAAATCACCGATATCAAAAACATTAGTACATAGTACTAAACATACTAGTGTACCTCGTATGCAAATCCATATGATTTGAGCAAAATATGGCAGTTGTATCAGACAACCTTTTACAGATAGCTACTACTGCTGCTGGACGATTGTGCCTTCTGAAACTTGCAACTAAATTGAAATCTGGAATATCATATCTATATTTCTTCGTCACTCTTGTGAAATTCTGTTAAAATCAATACATTTAAATTTTTTAACGATAGTGTCTACAGATCTTGTAACTGCGCTCGTAAACTTTGACAATAAAATGAGAAAAAAGAACAATGCATTAAGTTTAGAAACGAAATTTTTTAATATTCGAGTAATGGCTTTCAAACTATTTTCATGCAACCATTTCAATTCCATCAATAAATCATCGCGATGAGTTGTTGATCTCTTTTAATTTGTTGTAAAGTTCGAATCATCGACCAGTGCGTCTCCTACTCTGCCATGATGAAATTTCCAGCTTCACGCATCATCCACTTCATTGTAATGGTAGTAAAATATTTGGTGCTTTTTATTTTTTCTGCGTTGCATAAATTTTTCTCTGTCCTTCAATTCCTTTCTTTCTACTTTGTATCTCTCCGAGTCGGTAAGTAATTATTACTAGGTAATGTTGCTATTACATTCTTTTAAGTCATTTAGCAGCATCAAAATTAAGGTGTTTCTTGGCCCAATCCTCAATGGCAGAGTCGTTGGCTATTAAACTCAGGGTCTCAAGTTCGAATCTCAGCCGTGGCCACAATTTTTATTTAAGTTTTCTCTTTAAATAAATAAAAAAATGAAAGTCATGGCTGGGAATCGAATTTGAGACGCTGGGCTATGACGACTTTACATACGAAATACGATGAGCCAAAAAATGGTGTCGGTCGCGAATTCAATGCTTTACCCCCATCGCAAAAGTGCCAAACGCACCTAAAGAAGTTTTCACTTCGAAAATAAAACAATTTTTATAGAATACTTAACAATTACCTTTGAAAAAAATGTCAACATTAACAGAAAAATGTAAAAAGAAATATGCAAAAAGTGCTTTCAATCACTAGACAGACCTTTTTTAATTGATATTACGTTGTTTTATGTATCATTATAGTATAAATCTACAAATCTATCTCTTGAATTTGAAATTCTAAAAAGCAAACATTTTAAGCAACAAAATTGCGGAATGTAAGAGTGAGCATACGATTTTATTTAGTTAAACACTTGTGAACAGACCTTCTGACACCCATTTTGCTTTTGTTCGAGATATATGAAAGTCTCTAGACTGGTGCGTCTAATTTAATCGAATGAGTTTTTTGACATTTAAAAATGAAAAGTCAATAAACTCATTCGATACTCGACTAAACGTCAAAAATCTATCCCCGACCAAATCTTAACCATCCTTTTATCCATAACATCGGTTGTCGGGGATATTGTTTTTGCTTTCCATGTAAAATGATGTTATGTATATAACAGTCTTGTGAAAAAAAACGCCTAATGTCTGCATATGATATTTTTTCTTTGTGTGACGACTGTTTGTTTCACAACTAACCTGTGCTTTTTCTTTTAATTTATCATCACGATATAGTATTTTCTATATATTTTTTTCGTGCTTTTCGATAATTTGTTTGTTAACATCAAGTTTGTTATTTATTTGCGGAAATTGTTTTGGCATTAAACCGACGAAATTCCGGCAATCAGCGCACATAAAAAGAATTCCTTTCTTCTTATTAGAGACCAAATCCTCATCGTATTCAGTTTAGTCCCCACATTTATAATCAAATAATGCACCACAAATTTCATTTGCAATTTTTACAGATTTTAACACTCATGGTCAAAACCTATACACCAAAACTTTATATATATCAAGAGCTTTCTTTAAACACTAATCACTTTGAATAAAAATCGAAAATTTGGATGATATCTAACCACTAGAAATTTAAAAAAAAATTAATTGAAATGAGTGCAGAAAACTGTCTTCAAATATCCCATTTTGTATTTAATCTGATTTGAAATTTATGGTAACCTTCCATTCAAAATTGTATTTGGTCTTAAATTTATTCTGAAAAAATATACTGCGCCATTAACGTATAATAATCCGTTCAAGTGCCATTGAAATTACCAAAATAAGAAAAGTAGTTAATAAACAGCCATACAAATAAAAGGAAACTGTTTTGACACATAAATATTTCGTTTTCTTTCTAATTTCTAATTGCCGGTCCCTTGTTTCCTATTTCCGGCCAGCTTGTGCCCTATCTTCGGCCACCCAGTAAATGAAGGGCACTAATTTTATGATAATATTCAATGAACTGCGTTATTATTAAAAAGTTAAAAAAAAATATATTTTATATTATTAAAAAAACATAAAATCCAAAAAATATTACTTTTTCCAATCAATTACTAAAAAATAAGATCTTCCTTTAATTTAATTCAAGTAAAAACTTTTTTTAAAAAGTATCTTAAGTTAAGTAATAATGATACTTCTTAACACAAGGTGTTAAAAAAAGTAAATCAGTTTCTCCATTTTTTTACTCAAACAACAAAAAACAACAAAAAGCAAAGTAATAATAATAATTCATATGTATTCACAAAAAAAAAAAAAATTTAAATAAATATATGTACCAGTTTCTCAATTTTTTGACTTAAACAATAAAAAAAAAAGTCCTTACGTAAGATTTTTAAATCACATTTCGGAAAGCATAATATCACAATTGTTATATATAAAATCTTTAAGTTCAGCACCTGCAAAGGGCATGTCTGACAATTTGGTACATTTTAGATGAAACCACTTTTCCCAATTGGCATACTCTAAGTTTTTGAGCCCATCTTCTTCTACGTTCGTAAGGACGTCTTCATTTGCACAATTTCGTTTAGTCGAGGTGTTGTTAACTTCTCTGCTCCCGTGCAGTGTCGGGTTAGAATAGCACTGCAGCGCCTCCCCGCTTGTCGTAAAAGGCGACTAAAGGAGCAATCATATCTAGACGACTAACATCATAGTGAGTCTAGCGACACACATACCACCTAAAAACTCTCCCCAAGTATGTATGCAGATCCCTAGGTTTACACGACTGGAGATTACCGGTGTAGTAAAAGGGAAATCAAACTCATTAAATGGAGCATGCATGTGTCGAAAAGGATGAAAGGAAAATTTTTGAAAAATTTTGAGCATTATGGAAGGCGGCGTACCCCACAGGCGGATCACTAGTGTGAAGCAGAAAAGTGAGTTGTGATCGCTTCAAGATCACTACTCGTAACGCCGGAAATGGAAAGAAGAAGAAGGAAGTTGTTAACTTCTCTGCGTTTTTGGTTTCTTTTTTCCACTTCAGCTTCTTTTTAAGGCTTCTCTTCTCTTTTTTTCTGTCGAACTACACAGCTTTCTTCCTTCCACTTCAGCGGCTATACGTTTTTTCTCGGCTTCTTTGTTTTGTTGGAAAGCTTTCCAAGCCGGTTAAGATATGGACATTGTTTCGGACAATTGAAATAATATTTTACAGAGTCTCGTATTGGTTTAGGGTATTTAAGAAATTTTTTGAAAATTGACGGACTTTTTGAAGAGTGTGGCTCTGTGAAATGGTAAGAATAATATTTTAAACTCATTAAAGACCTAAAAATGAAACATACGGGTTGTTGGACTTGTGGTTTCTTGCAAAATTTGGCAAGAAATATCTTGCAAAATGTTTTCTTTACCATGGGATGAAAAACTTGTTTCATGTCGGAGTTCCAGCTCCATAAAACAAAAAAAAATCATATTTTGCCTACCCAAGATTTCTTCTGACGCATGTAGAATATTGCCTGCCTCAAAACTGCATGCACTGGGCTGGGGTAATCTTGTCAGGGTGCCGTCGCTGGTGACTTCATATATCCCTTCAATGTTTTGGGTGCTCTTAGTCAACAATGTTTTTTTAGCGTGTCTAATAAGGTCCAGAATAACTCCATGGTCGATGTTTTTCATTTTAAGTTTGTCTTTTAGGAGAAGTATAACTTTTTCGGCTTCAATAAAACTTGCACGGGTAAACATCTTTATCATTACTGCCCCCACCATCCACATCGCAGTTGAAGTTGATCACAAAGTCTTCGCTTGGTTCTTCGACTAAACCAAAATCCGGAAAACCACCATTGTAATCAGGATCACGAGCAGTCATACCATCAGAATCAGCTCCAACGTTGCCCTGAGAGTCTACATCGCCTCCAGAATCTAAGTCAGGACCAATATCTCTAAGACTAAAGCTGCTGCAAGCATCACCACCGATATCGGAACGTTATTCAAATTATGAAGAGTATTTTTGACACATTTCGAGTAATCCATGGCATTTGGATCAAATGGAAATAATCAATATTTTTTTAAGGCATTTTGGATGATGTTTGTGTAGCTCGTCACAAAAATTCTCTTTATTCATCGTGCTGCCGTGGTTACCCGAACGTTTTCGCCACTCGTTCAAAATGTTTCTATAGTCTGACTTCAGACCTTTAAAGGCACCTACATGCCTCATCAGCCGGCTGAAGGATATGAGTGGTGTCTGGAGGAAGCGCATACAATACTAAGTTGTTGCTGCTGCAGAAGTCGCTGAGTTCAAGAGACATATGAGAAGCGTGTCCATCAACAAAAAATAAAATTGGACGTTTGACACTATTGTTTGAAATCCATTTGTTCAGGCACCAGGGCATCCTTCACATACTGAAGAAAAGTTTCTCCCCGCACCCATCTACTGTCTGTTTTACCAAAAACCTAAAACCTAGTCAGGCTTCTTATTTTGGATAGATTTGAGCCAGCTGGGTGCCTTTTGTAAGGCAAATCAACCATAGGTATTAGTGTTCTTCCATTTGCAGAGCAAGTCAGTTAGGTTTTTTTTTTCATTGGCTGCCTTGATTTCAAACAGGTTTTTGATTCCTTTTGAGGCAGTGAAATTACCAGTTTTTAAAGCCATACTGAATCCCGTTTCATCTGCGTTGAAAATTATGGAAGAATCCTCAAGAATGTCTAAAGAGTTTTCTTGGGTTAAGTATTCTTTAAGCTCTTCGAACCATTTTTTTTATCCCTTCCTCGGTAGCTTGGGCGCGGGCTTTTATAGATAGTTTCAGATGTTCGAAGGCTTAGATCGGGATGGCGTCGCATGAAACTGTAGTACCATTTTTTCCCTGGTTTATTGTCTTTAAAAGGAGTTCTGCGCCCATCTTCTTGAAGAAAAGCTTGCACCGTTCTCATTAGATTATCCGAGGTTTGAGGAAAACCATATTTAGCTAACTTTACAAGTCAGTTCTTTAGTTTTTGTTCTTCCTCTGCAGACAGCACAGGGCAAGGACCAAATTTCCCAAAGTTATCCTTATCTGCAGTTCTATTGTGTACTCTGTCCTGAAGAGTCGTTCTTGGAATCTTAAACTTCCTGGCTGCTGCTCGGATTGGCAGATTGTTTTGGCGGATCTTTTTTTTTTTTTTTTTTTTTTTTTTTTTTTTTTTTTTTTTATAATTAACGCGCACATCAAGGGGTTATGACTACCCTTATAATGCCATTAACACAGTGCGAGTATTTAGGAAAATAGGAGAGGATTTGAAAGGAGACCTCGATGCACGTTGCTTTTGAACCTTTGTAAATCGTAATGCAGGGGAAAAACAGGGCCAGGAAGAGCATTCCACATTCGGGTGGTGCGACTAAGATATGAATCTCTATACTTGACTGTACGCCCGAAGTTGGGTTCTAGGTAGAGCTGATGAGCATTCCCAGCGAGGCGAGTGTTGCGGCTAAATTGTTTCAGGGGAGGAATGCAACTGGCTATTTCACTAGATCACTGTTTATAGAAAAAGCGATAAAAGAGAGTGAGACAGGTAACGTTTCGTCGATGTTCAAGAGAATCAATCGATTCTACGATTGAACTATCACCTATAAATTTTAACGCTCTATTTTGTACCCTATCAAGTAGGCGCAAAGATGTTTGAGAAGCACCTGACCAGATATGGGAGTTATACTCCAGTTTTGGGCGGATGAAGGCCTTATAAATTGTAGCCAGATCAGAAGGGGTGAAGAACTTCCTGCATCGTCTCAAGAAACCTAAGCATTTAGCAGCGTTTTTGGCGACTTCAAATATGTGGTCGTTCCAACGAAGATCATCGTTTACACACATACCAAGTACTGACAGCTTTTCGGTTTCTTCGATGCAGGTACCATTCATGGATAATGGCAATGGGGGAATGTTAAGCTTCAACGACAAGAGACAGCATTGAGTTTTCGAAGCATTGAATTCTACTCGGTTCATAAGACCCCATGCAACAATGCTGTCAAGGTCAGAATTCAATGAGCTTATCATACGCAACCGTTCCAGTTCCACATCCGAAGAGCAGGGACGTGAATTTGGAAACGAATATGAAAAGCTGAGGGTCGAGTCGTCAGCAAAACAGTTAAGTGGATTAGAAGTTTCAGACAAGAGATCGTTAATGAAAATGAGGAAGAGAGTCGGAGATAAAACGGAGCCCTGGGGCACACCAGCATTTATTAAGTGGGTATCAGACTTGAAGCCATCCAACACAACTTGTATTGGACGGTCGGAAAGGTAATTTCTAATCCAACGAAGAAGAGACTCATCGATACCAAAAGCACGCATTTTCGATAAAAGAGCCTGATGCCAAACTCTATCAAATGCTTTAGAAATATCAAGCGCAATAATCTTACTTTCTCCAAAACAATGTAAAGATTGGTTCCACTTTTCGGTGAGATAAGCCATCAAATCACCAGTGGACCGTTTGCTACGAAAGCCGTACTGACGGTCATTAAGAAGCTTTCGTTCTTCGAGATATTTCATAAGTTGACGGTTTATCAACGTTTCCATGACCTTGGAAAGAAGGGACGTTAGTGCAATTGGACGGTAATTGGAAGGGGAGGAAGATTCGCCTTTTTTAGGGACGGGCTGGACAAATGCAGTTTTCCATCTGCTCGGAAAAATCCCAGCAGAATAGGAAAGATGGAAAAGTTTACGCAGTGGTTTTGCCAGCGTAGAAGAACACCTCTTCAGAATAACGGCGGGGATACCATCTGGACCAGCGGATTTATGTATGTTGAGATCTTTGAGGACTCTCGCAACCGAGCGAGTTCGAAAAAATATCTGCTTCATCAAAGAATTTGCAGACTCGAGCTCAGGCGGAGCCAATATGCTATGAGGAAGTGTCGAGTTGGCAGCAAATTGAGCTGCTAGCAAATTGGCTTTGTCGATGGAACTGACATACGGAGAGTCATTGAAGACGAGCGTTGGGACCGATGATGACGTGGTCGAGTTCTTAATGTTCTTGACAAAAGACCAAAAGTTTTTACTTCCTTTTGGACACAATAGTATTTTTTGCCTTACTTTTTGGTCATGTAAAAACTTAGCCCTTTGTATTTGAGCATTACAGATATTTCTAGCCCGTTTGAACAAATTTCGGTTTTCTACAGTCGGGTTGTCTTTAAATTTTCGAAAACTACTTTCTCGATCCCTAATCGCCTCCTTACAGCTTGAATCAAACCACGAATTCTCTTTGGGGATGATACTTTTTAATCTGTGAGGAACAAAATTTCTCATGCCGTTGAGAATTACGTTAGATATCATATCAGCTGATGCATCAACGTTTCCGTCGAGAAAACACAATGACCAATTAAAATTTCGAAAAAAATTATTCAGGCCGTCCCAATTGGCTTTCTCATATTGCCATACAGTTCTTTTAGGGACTTTATCTTTTTTTACCGTGACGGAAAACGAAAAATCTACCGATATGACACAATGGTCCGATTTGCCTAAAGGAGATGATACTACAACCCTGTATTTTTTGGGATGAGAGGTGAGAAATAGGTCAAGAGTGTTGGCCGCTTGGCCTTCAATATCTGGAACCCGAGTGGGCTCATCAACAAGTTGAGTTAGTTCGTTAAACTCAGCGAAGATCTCAACACATTTTCCTTCGGGTGTTGTCTGGCCAGAATGTCGAAGCCAACCTGAATTGTGTACATTGAAATCGCCCGCAATTGCGATTTCAGTGTGAGGATAAAGGGAAACAATTCTTATTATGGAATCAGATAGCGCATCAAACTCGTTAGAGGTTGAATTGCTATCTAAATTGGGGCTTCTATATATAAAACAATAGTGAATGATATGCTTACGGAAGGTGAATTTTAACCACATGAAATTAAAGTTCGTATTAGAACAAAGGCCGTATTGTGGTAGAAGTTGGTAAGCAATATCATTTCGGACATATACGGCGAGGCCATGGGAGGAGAAGAATAATGGCACTAAGCTATATCCAGGCAGGTTAAACTCTGTGGGATCAGAATCAACACCTACCTGTGTTTCACTCAGTGCCAAAACAGCTGGCCTGCATTTTGCAGTGTGAGCGTACACAGCAAAGAAATTCGATCTTAGCCCCCTAATGTTGCTAAAATCGACCCGAAATCTACCCGACATTACAATTCACAAAAACACATAAAACAAAATATCAAACGTAGACGCTAACTAAGTCGAATCAACAAGTGTATATCCTAATGGAAAACCAAATCAAATTACTAGCGGTGTTATGCCCAACTAGCAACTTGATTTTAGTTCACCAACGGGATCAACACCGTTGATTGACTATCCGCCTAACAAACGCACAGTCTCATTGACTGCACACACCACCCAGATAAGATAAGAGATTATCAAATCAAAGAAATGTGTGCAGTCACTGGGATTGCGAGAGTGATGTGAGGGAGGAGACGATGGATAGGTAACGCACTTAGTGTTTGGGCTATTGGATAGTACATGGGCTTTTTTTTTATTGCACTTTCACAGCACTGATTTATATTGCACACGATTTTATATTCCGTTTTCGCGGTGCGGCAGGAGAGATTTGATTGAGTATATTGATGGTTGTTTTGGTTGGATTTTTATTTTTTTTAGATTTTTTTTTTTTTTAATATTTTAATTTTGATATTTGGATGGTAGGAGGTGGCACAGATCGCGAATTGTTCGGGCACTAAGCGCGGTGCGTGTGTCTACGATGAATGGCAGATCGACACGGATCTCAAAAAAAGCGTGCTAAAAGTCTGTGTCTTTGTAAGGTATGACTCGCTTTTTGGGATTTTTTGCTTTCTCACTTGTCATTGTCATTTTCAATCGCTTAATATTTTTTGAAATATCTACAAGGACCAAATAGGGGTAACTTTAAAAATATTTGTGTAAACCGTAAAGGTGTGTCCACACTATGACGACCGGTATACGGATGCATTTCATTCGGTTCGAATTCAGTTCAGCTTTCGGTATGGTGGAAGGCCGATTAGGACGTCCACACTATGTCGGTATTGCCGAGCGGCATGTACCAATTGATGCCGCTCGGCATAGTGTGGACGCACCATAAGATAAATCAAGGGGCCGGAGTTAAGACTTGTGTGTCCTATATCCGGCCACCAAGAGTTCTGTTTGAAAAGGGGGAGCCGGACACTGGAAACCTTCGAATGTGAGCGATGTTTTTTGCTGCACGATGATTAGAATAGGTTTATTACTCTTTTTGCGTACTCATTTAATAACAAATTAGAAAATCAAGTTGCCTATCTCCGGTCGGGCCGGCCGCCATTGGGCAACCACATGTATTTTTGTGTCCTATATCCGGCCCTCTTTCAATCAATAATAAATACCACAATATTCGACATTTAAAAGCTGATTTTAATGAAAAATAACTAATTTATTAAGAAAAAACAGTCGGAAACACTTACCCACAAAATTTACACTTTAAACACTAATTTCGAGACCGAATTCACTAAGGATTTTGCCTATGAATACACAAAAAACCTGCCCCGACTACAACGCGACGCAAATGTGTTGATTTCTCGAAAGCGACTGTGCAGATTCAAGAGAAGTACAGGCAGTGTGATGTGAATCAAATATTTGAAATCATGCTCCAGCAATTTAGCATGTTTTCTTTTTATAAAAATATGCCAAAAATCTTGTTAAATATTTTTTCCAGAACAAAACATGCTAAAAAACTTGCCAACAGCCTTAAACTAATAAAAACATTGTTTTTTCAGCAGGTACGTCAAACTTCCTTATAACGAACCTTCAAGGGAACAAAAAATTGCTTCGTTATAAAGAAGTTTTATAAAAAATTCGTTATATAGAAAATTAATTTTTTTAAGTATTCTTTTATATTTAAAAAAAACATTGGTACAAGAAAGAACTCATTTTAAGGAAATTTATTAATTTTTATTTTTTAGTTAAAAACATACCAATTTTTAATTGAACATGAACAATTTTGGTTTTTGTTTTATTAAAAAAATCTTCCAAATCAGAAAGATGAAAATATGCATTGAGTTGAACACTGCTTTATCCACATCACCGTATTAAATTTTTTTTAATTTTTTTTTTTGGGCTTCTGTTTGAACTAGCTTCGGCAAACTTTAAAATTTTTAATTCATTCTTTAAAATTGTTGATAGTGTACTAAACAAAACACAAAATTTTCCAACCATATCTTTTTTCTTTTCTCTACTTTTAACTTTTTCAATAATCATCAGTTTCTCTGAAAGCGAAATAGCCTTGCGCTTCGACATTTTTGTATAAGTGATTCGCGAACTTAAAATGTAAACTTAAACGATTCACCTGTCTATATGCGTAAGACTTCTACAACACATGTACCCTTTTTCATGCACCCATACATACATACATTACATATGTACATTAACTTTTAGATAATTCTTGCCAAAACGGGGAGTTCCCTAATAAATCGGGGAATAAAAATCTTAGTAAGCTTTGTTTTCAAAATTTGAAAATTGACATTTCGTTATAAAGAAACAAATTTGCTTTTGGGTGAAAAAATTAGTTCCTTATAAAGAGAATTTCGTTATAGGGAACTTCGTTATAAAGAACCTAATTCGTATGAGATATTTTTTAAGGGGAAGGGGAACGAAATGAAACTCGCAATAGAGAGAATTACGTTATAAAGAAGTTTGACATTTACTTTTTAAAAATGAACTTCAAACATCAGAATCACTTCGTGTGGAAATTATGCTACATAAAAACATAAAAAAATTATGGTACATAAAAACATAAAAAACAGTTAAATTCAGTTATTTTTTAAGTTAATAGTGGACATAAAAAAGACAAAACCTAGGAGTCCAGGGCCAGTCCATGGATTTTCATGCAATTTTCGGAAATGTGTTTTGAACAGCGTATAGAAAAAAGTAAAAAAAAAATTTCACTGCTCTCAATTTTTTAATTATTTTTAATATATATATATTTTAATATATGTATATATATAAACTCCGTGTAGGCGCAAGGGACAATTTTATATGAAATTTACTCAATTTTTTAAAAAATTATTAAAAATCAACTAAGCCACTCCACCTCATTATATAATGTTTTTGAAAGATAATGCTTTGTTCTTTAATAAAAATTTTAGTTTGAGTTCAATTAATAATTAGTTTTTGAGAAATCAATCCTCAAAGTCAAAACTTTGAAAAAAAAATTTTTTTTTTAAATAATTTTTTTTTTTAATTTTGCCTTGTTAAGGGCCTTTTTTCAGTAATCAATGCTTTTATTAATTTTTACTCAGAAGCAAAAAAGCGAACCAAAAAATCTTTCTTGGTTTTTGAGAAATCAAAAAAAAACGAAGGGTACTTTTTCCCAGAAAAAAAAATATTTATTTTATTTTTAATGGAAATTATAAAAAATTATTAATATTTTAGAACTACTTTTAATTATACTGGTTTTAAGTTATGTAAATTTAAGAAAGAAGAACTATCACAAACTCTAAATTTTGGTCTTCACATACATATATTGATTTGTGCCCCAAATGCTGATTCCGGTCAACCGCGTTGCTGAAACCAAAAAATTATAATTATATTAGTTCTGAGTTATATTTTTAAAGAAGAACTATGTATTATAAATTACCTATAGACTGTTATATTAAATTACAATTCCTTATTATCGTCTTCGTCGATCCCGTCCATGTAGATTGTAGGAGCAGGATTACTACGACTGTCACCATTGCAATCTAAACAAGCTTCAGTGCAGTTTAATCCACTTTTCCTACACCCACAAGATGCTCCACATCCTGTTTTGCATGCGCAAAAAATTACTTTTAATAAAGATTGTGAATACTATAGCAATGTTTTCTGATTGCAGATTAACAGCAGTTTCAATGATCAGTCTCTCGGCATCAGCTTCTGATTGACAAAAAAAAATATTTTACTTTCAGAGAGTGTTTCTCGTATCATATCTATAAGCCTACTCTTATTTTTGGAATAAGATAAAAATTTCTCTTGCGCTGTTTTTAGAGGCATGGTTTTATCAAATAGTATGTCATTACATGCATTTTTTTTACAGCGACGCGTTCGTTCCATCGATTTTGTGCAGGTCTTCTTATAACCATCAAATACCACAAAAATGTTATGTCCATAATTCTTATGTAGATATCTGACATATGTAATGATGACAAATGGTACCGAAATTTTCATCTAATTGCCACTTGCAACGGTGCAGTAACATCCCTCCATCAATTACGTAGGAAAATGTGTGGACATTGTTCACATCAACTGATACTTCTGGGAATAGGTCACAAAATGTGGATTTTGTGGTTTTTCGTATTTCACCATCTTCAAAGAGAGCAAGAGGATAAGGAGCTAATTCATAAGTCATGTAATTTTTTAGTTCTTCATTTGATTTTTTTAAAACGCATATACATACGTTGAAATAACAATAGTGGATCAATTGGAATAATGTCATCACCGACTTTGATTTTGCTAGTGGAAGCCAATAAAGGAAAAATTTTAATTTTAATTTTCTTCATTATTATTTTTAAACCTTGCTCAAAAGCTGCGTAGCAATTCACATTTTCTTGTCCAGTTATTCCAGTGGCGATAGACATAATGGTTCCAACATCAGGAAATGGAGAGTGTTGGGTCTGTTTTAAGGTAGTTCTTAAACGCACGTAACAATCCGAGTGATACCTTGCTTCCTGAGCTACTAAATCTAACCCGCCTAAAATTCTCCTATGAATGTTAAAGCAATATTCACTTTTCACTTCACTTACCAAATCCAAAATAGTTTTTTTGAAATCAGAAGTAGTGACGTAGCTGATTTTTTGTCTTAACGATTTGGAATTTCTTCTTTCCTCCATTTCATCTGCTTTTTTTTACATAAAAAGCACCTATTTTAAAATCAAAATTAGTTAAATTTGAGGCTCGAAGTTTTTTTTTAGGTGGAGAGCATGCTGATGTGGTGTTCTTTTTTTTTTAAATAAGAATTAATGCATCCCTTAGGCCCGTTTGCTGATACTCTTTAAAATTTGTCATAGCTAAGCGTAATAATAATTTTAAGTAGAACATAACGTATTTTTTGTTGTTAAAAAATATTTATGAACTAGTTTACCTAAGTTGCACTTTAATTGAAATGCAACCAACTTCGTTTTATTACGAAATGTCATCCAGACTTCGAAAAAATAGATCTGTTCACGAACTATCGAAAAAGAATGAAAGTCCAAGAATTTTTACAGGGATCTGTCAAATTTTGCTTTGATTTTCATCGTTTTCGATATAAAGTGAACAGATCAGCGTCATTGCTTGATTTTAAAATGGAAGTGAGTTACGCGAGAACAAGTAGTGTTGAAAATCAATTGTATTTATTGTGAAGTTAGGTATTTATTTGATATGGCGGATAGAAAAAGAATAAGGAACCCACATTTTTCTTCAAAAGAAAAGCGCATTCTACTAGAATGCGCTTTCGAAGAGAAAAATGAAAACATAGAAAACAAGAAAACTAACGGAGTCACCTGGAAAGAGAAGGAAGCAGCCTGGGAAAGGATCGTGATTAGCTTTAACGCTCATTCCGATTGTGTTTTCAGATCCGCAGAGGCGCTTAAAAAGTTTTACCAAGGTTATAAAAAGGAAATAAGAAAAGTGGCTGCCGACGAAAAACTTTCCATAACCAAAACTGGAGGTGTTAAGCCATCACATATTATAACCGATGAAAATTTTGACCTCGCCATATCAGTAATGAATCCGAAAACAATAATTGGATTGGAAAATGTTTTTGATGGGGATGCGGAGATAATTTTCGAAGATGAACTTAGCACTACGAACAAGGTAAGACAAATTTCTTTTGTGTAGACTATGCATTCTATCAGCTGTGAACTCTATAATTTCAGATTGAAGAAAAACAGCAGTGTGAAACAATGCCAGATTGGAGTACATACAAACCCAGCCAATTGAAAAACCCTTTTCACCCAAAATTAAAGAGCTTTGACAAAGATAAACCAGAGAGCATCTCGGAAGACATCGAAACGAAAAGTAACACTCCCATGTCTAAAGGATTTAAGAAGCAGTATACGGTTTCGGCAGATGAACATGAAGTCGGAAACAAATGGTGTGGAAGGCGCAGACCAGTTGCTGCAACGTTGCCAAGCGGCAAAATTACGGAGCAGTATTCTCAACTGTCTGCAATCAAAATCGAGTTGGCGAAGCTTCAATTTGAGGAAGCTACGCAAGCTAAATATTCTAATTCCATAGAACAGGAATTAAGAAAACGAAATTTAGAACTTGACATAGAAATTAAAACCGAGGTTCTTAAAAGAATAAAAACTGATTCCTGTAAATGTATTCTCAAGGCCTTCAAAAACTTATGATACAATGTTTTGTTTATTGATCTCAAACCAAAAGTTGTGATTTTTTGCTAATATTTTCTTTTGCTTGAATGCGTTTTTTGTTATGTTTTTTTTATGTTATTGCTTTATAAAATAAAAGTTATATTTTTTTCTTTTCGAAACATGGTTTTTTTATTATTTTAAAGTCTAGCAAAATAGTTATGTATAAGATCTATGCGTTTCTGTATACCTACATTTGTAGACGTTTGGTTTACATTAGCATTTTGAGAGTGGTTTGTACATGGGATTTCACCTGAGTTTAATGCATTCTGAAGTTCTTCCGAATCGAAATCCTCGCTCTCAGGAGGCTCTAACGAGACGCCATGATTTCTTAATATGTTTTGCAAAACACATGTCGCAGCAATAATTATTAACGTCGTTGTTAGTTGTAAACGACAGCCGTATGCTAGTACAGGAAATCGTCTTTTCAATATTCCGAAAGCCTTTTCGATGGCACCTCTTGTTCGTATCTGAGATTCGTTATAAAGTTGTTCTGCCGCACCGTGGGGTCTGAGCAATGGTGTCATCAAATATTTTTTTTGGGGATATGCGGAATCACCTGATGTGTTAGTTTATTTGAGTATATTGCATGGTTAATATGTACACAAAAAGAATCGTTACCCAAAATAACACAATCTGCACAAGTTTTCCATCCTAGCTCTTATTATACTCCCATTAAAAATCGTGGCATCGTGAGCGGAACCAGGCCACCTTGCAACTACATCAGTGAAGACCATTTTAGCAGTGCACATTGCTTGCACATTTAAGGAAAAATAGCCTTTTCTGTTCCTAAATATTTCTGCGTCTGGTCCTCCTGATAAAAACTTGGAAATTATATTGAACATAACCATATTATTTTAACTAACCGCGATATTGAATTTTAATATGGGTTCCATCAATAGCACCAATAACAGAAGGAAAAGATGCTATACCAAAAAAATCACGTCTAGCCTGCGAAACTTCTGATGGTGTAGATGGGAATTTGATATGCTCTTTATATAGCTTTGCAATTTCTGTGGTAACTCTTAAAACGATTCTTGAAACAGTGGAGACAAGCATTCCTCCAAAGTCTGCAATACAAAAGATGATTGCCTGTAGCAAAAAATCGTAGAGTCACCAGTAGCAGGTTTATGGGTGCAATTGAATTATTTCTACAAAAAACAATTTTTTTCATTTAACATTTTGTAAAAACAGAAATATAATTTAAACCTGTTGTAGGGTCGCTCTAGCTTCTTATCAATTTCTTCTAAAACATGAACAGTCATATTTTTACTCAAACGAAATCTTTTGTAAAACGCCAACTCATCAAAGCTAAAAAAGTACTCATTTCTGTCATAAATTTGGCGGGGAACACCAAGTTCAATCAACTCAAGAACTTCAACATCATCTTACAATAAATCGACCAACTCAAAGTTCATTTTTATCAATTTTATTTTTCTGGAAAAAAATTATAACGTTAGGACAGCAATTTATTACATTGTCACTAAAATCTAACCTCAAAAAACTTTAAAAGTGCAACTTAAATACTTTATTGCCTACTATTTCTTCCCCATCAAATAAGTAATACTTTGTGTCATTTATGGGAAACTTTGAGTGCAAGCCAATAAGTAAGACATAGTTATATATGTATGTGAAACTTAAATCGTTATGAGTTGTATCAGCAAACGGGCCTTATTGATATATTTTTGTCTGCATACTGAATGCACCATGCACGTAAACAAATTCGCGAGTATTTTATTACTGAGATAGTCCATCCGTTCTTTCCTCAGAAGCAGCTTTCAGTGGTGATATTCCTCTAGTGACTTTTTTAAAGTCTGCTAGTTCCCAGCTTAATTTAGAACGCTATATTTAGGCTATAATTACAAATATTACTGATACTAATAACTAGCTTTTATATCATGATTAAGAGGCTATACCAGTGTTAAACTTTCCAAAAATGGTTTTGCTGATTCGATTATTAATACTTTTAAAAATACCCTGTTAAAGAGGCAAAGTCGTATCTAGAATAGTTTTTGAATGGCAGCAGTTGATAGTTGCCACTTTAAATGCGTTTTTCTCGAAACAACATTTTTCAAACCGCTGGCTGACATCATAACTCAATGAGAAGTTGACCAATCGACTTTAAATTTAAACCGAGTATTCTTGATTGGTTGCAAATTGTCAATTTGGCAAAAAAACCACAATTTTTTGGTTTCAGCAACGTTTGACCGGAATCAGCATTTGGGGTACAAATCATTATATATATATATTAATTTGAAGTTTGTGATAGTTCTTCTTTCTTAAATATAATAAATAATATTTTTTTATAATTTCCATTAAAATTAAAATCGCACGAAACATTTTTTTTAACGTTTATTTATGTGCTATTACAAGCACATTTCAGGTTTCACTTCCGAGAATTAAGTTCAATCAGCGGAAAATTAACAACATTTTTTTTCTGGGAAAAAGTATCTTTCGTTTTATTTTAATTTGTCAAACACCAAGAAAGATTTTTTCGTTCACTTTTTTGCTTTTGAGTAAAAATTTATAAAAGTATTGATTACTGAAGAAAGGCCCTTAAGAAGGCAAAATTAAAAAAAAAAAAAATTATTTAAAAAAAAAATTTTTTTTTTCAAAGTTTTGAATTTGAGGATTGATTTCTCAAATACTAATTACTAAGTGAACTCAAACTAAATTTTTTATTAAAGAACAAAGCATTAGCTTTCAGAAACATTATATAATGAGGTAGTAAGTGGCTTAGTTGGTTTTTAATAATTTTTTAAAAATTTTAGTAAATTTCATATAAAATTGCCCCTCGTGCCTACACGGAGGGATATAGACCCCCTCCCATAAATTTTTTTTTTTTGTTTTGACCATACCTATCCCTCCTGAGCTTTTGAAAAACCGTATCTAAAACACCTTACATAAATAAAAGAAAATTCTAAAAGTTTATAATTAATTTTAAAAATAATTAAAAAATTGAGAGCGTTGAATTTTTTCTTAACTTTTTTCTATACGCCATTAAAAAAATATTTCCGAAAATTTCAAAAAAAATCCATGGACTGGCCAATGGCCATGGATTCCTAGGTAAGAAGCTTACGGCCCTCCACCATAAAAAATTAATAAAAATGTTGAGCTTCGTTTAAGGCGTCTCAAAAAAAAGGTAAAAAATGCTAGCATTATTTCAACAAAAACAAATGATAAAAACAAAATATTAATGCTAGATCTAGCATGAAAATTGTGAAATTGGCCACACTGGTACTTGGTACAGGACAGAATGAGAGAGAAGTTTAAGAGAACAATATACAACGAAACACTCAAAAGAGAGTTACAAATTACAATACATATATATCATTTCACTAGTTACAAATAACAATGAATTTTCTGATAGGTGGGTGGCAACTGGAGGGGGCCGTAATTGGGCTACTTTACCCTAACTGATTATAGCAACTTCGAAAAGCGAGTTTCCCTTTTTAACTATATCCATCCCTCTTTACTTTTCAGCAGATGCATGTAAATCCACTTGAATTGAACGATTGATTGAAATGACCGAATCTTTCAAATGAACAACTGATGATTGAATCCTTCATTTTGTTTGCGACAGCAACTAACGATTACGAATAAGGCTACATGCATAAACATACCTACATACATGCTATGTTTGTTCATGAATGTATTGAGTCAAAAGTCTACAAGCACATTGTTTGACAAAAAAAAATTCTAGAACAAAAAATGTCTAGACAAAATCATTCCCACACTTTTGTTTTGGCACCCTAACCCACCAGACTAAGAAGCCTCAATCGAATATTTTCAAATAAAAAGAAAATGTCTGCATCTGCAATTTGCTGTGTAGTGTAGCGCCTCATAAAAGCAGACATAATTCATAATTGATTTTTCCATAACGTTGGAAAATTAACCGCTGCTAACAACGCGCTATAAAAGCGGAAAATGAAATGATTCATGGCTTTGATTCAATTTTTTTTCATTATTATTATTCTCTTTTTGTGTTTGTAGAAACGGAATGATGTGACGGTGCAGTGAGACTCATGCCAAAGGAATATTGCAAACTGACAATTGATTAATAATTTTGAACTCGTTTCCATGCAACGTCAATGGTTACCTACGCGACTTCGTTTCCGCTCAATCGGAAATATAAATTTAAAAGTTGCTAGGGCTGGTAAATCTTTGAATTTCGATGAATATGATGCCACATGCCCACATGCCAATGCTTGCGGTTAATTTGTGCAACGTGAGTACGTATTTTTGTAAGCATAGTGCACCGTCATCAATAATTAAACATTCGAAAAGAAGAAACTTTCCAATTTGTGTGGGTATTGGATGTTTTCATATTATTTTCCTGCAAGTTGAAAAATCAGAAGTCCTTTTAAAATTGTGGGGTCCCTTTGTTCCCTCACAGGACATCGTTGTGAGAAATTAGGGCTCCAAATTCTGTTGCGCCATCCGGTATATATGTATTTAGTACGGCCAAAATAATTTGATGTTTTTAAGTTTGGAGATTATTGCGTGCAAATGTTGCCCGATGCTTGCGCATCAATGGTTCATTCGTATAGTCCGATTTCGGCATACTCCTTCAAACACTTCGGTCGGTATCTCGGGAGTAAAAACTTCAATTTTGGCTCCCAGTGCGTTAATTGAAGAAAGCTTGTCGCAATAGACATGAACCCTAACATAGACCCACAGAAAATAGTCTAGAGGCTTTAGATCGCACTTTCTAGACGGCCAACCTCTCAATTGGTCCGTCGGCGTCGTTAAGCGTTGAAACCACATACCAAAGTGTGTTGTGGTTTAATGTCCAACAATGTTAAATTTTTGCTAAAAGTAATAGCTGTTTGCAAGAAAAATAAAATAGCGATACTTAGTTTATCAAAAACATTTTCAGAAAACTCAAATTAACCCTGATGAACTTACCGGTGCTAAACGAGCAGAATCACTTAGTTAACCTAACGCGTTCACATTGCATAGATCCCGAGTAAAAATAATGGATTCCAATTATAAACTTGAGTATGTACAATTGTACATGTACGTAAAAACTGTTTATAAATAAAAAAAAAGAACTCTTAGCAGTCAAATTTCACAAAAAAAACTTTACAAATACGTGGTGCCTGTGTGAATGCAGTAGTCAACATTACAGCCTTGAAAGCTTTTAATTGGTGTAGATTTCGCAAACATAAATTTATCACAGCAATTAACAAAGCAATCCATTTTATTGTTTGTTTCATAAAGAGCCCTTCATCAATCTTGTCACTAAGACAGTGTCACTGCCACCTGCCTTTCGCATGTCTTCCCACATAAGCTTCTCAAATCTTAGCGATGCTCTCATCAAATCCATCAACTTTATGACTTCCATACTAATACATCTAATGGCTTTCTATTTGTCTTTGTTTTACCTAAGGAAATAATCTCTGTGTTTTTAGCGACCAAAGAAGAATAATAATAATAAAAATGAAATGTATGGCTATAGGTTTCGTTTAGTGTGATCGCCCTCTTTGGCCAATTTAGGGAATACAGGCTCTTTCGCTTTTATATCTGTAAGAGCTTTTCAAAAAAATGAATGTAATAAATTAATTTTAGTGTTTTTTATTTGTCTTTATCTTCACACACTTTATTCCAAAATTCTTAAAGCTGCTCAATTCATTTGCAAACCGTTGAGGCTTATGTTTTGAGTGCAAAGTAAACTCAGATTTAGTTTAGACAAATTGACGTGATGGCAACTGCACCAAATTGCTAAAATATTTTTCGAGCTTTGCATACCCTACTGCCGATTAGGTTTCATTGAGAGATTCTGCTGCACTTTCGTTGCTGAAGGCTCCCAAACAACACGACAATATAAGAAGTACACAATTGACTTGATAGAACTAGTTCTTGGCAATAAAGAGTTCAAGAATCATAGCTTCATAATAATTTAACTTTACTCTATTGAACTCAGAAACACAATTGAATTTTCCGAAGATTGTTACAATTGATTTAAAATTCAATTAGATAGACGGCAATGCCACAGATGTGATTGCTTTTTTTTTTTAAGAATTAAGCAAAACAAAAAGTTAATTAAACAAGATGATATAAAGCACATAGCACAAACTAATCTGCATTGCGCATAGTTTTGATCTTATGATACGGGATACGCGCACAGTAGTTCGAGAAAGTGATGCGATGCGACAAGCGATATTAGATGCGACAAGTGATATTAGATGCGACAAAACGCACAGTAAAAGCGATTAGGTGCAGTTGTTTTTGTGTCAAAACAATATGGATTCGTCATCTGAAGATGAATTTTTAAATGAAAATTTTTATTTCAAGCTTTTAAAGCGCTCTACAGACGATCAATGTTACTTGACAAGTATTATTGACGTTTTCTTTCGTCAAATAAAATTGATGAAAAATCGCCACCATACGTTCAATGAACATTGACAATTATTTTCTTCTGTAGTTTCCTAATTTCGATTCGAGTTCACAAATCTATTTATTGCCAAAAAAAATGGACAGTAATTTATATTTACTTGCAGTCGGTGTTGCAGCTAGTGCAATTATATTGAATGAAAAAAAATCAAAAATATCTAAAGTTTGGGCGAAAAAGAAGTGGTTGCTGAAAAGAAAAGTTTTTGGAGATTTTTCTTTGTTAAGAGAACTGTTTAATTTTGACGAAGACTACAGAAATTTTCTAACGATGGATGAAGGTGTATTCACTGATCTGCTGTACTTGGTTACACCCCTGATTAAAAAACAAGACACTGTGATGAGGGAGAGTATTAAACCCTTAGAACGATTGTCTACAACACTGCTGCGTTTCTTAGCTACTGGCAGAAGCTTCAAAGAACTTAAATTTTCAACAAGAATCTCCACGCAATCGTTGTCTTCTATCATTCTAGAGACATGCCGTGCTATATATAAGGTTTCAAAAGACGATTTCTTAAAGGTACACTTAAAGTAAATACTTATTATAAAACAAAGTGAGTTTGATGAACTTACAATTTATTTCACAGTTCCCAAGATCTCAAGAGGAGTGGGAAGAGATTGCTTTGCATTTTTGTTATAAATGGGACTTTCCTAATTGTTTGGGGGCTGTGGAGGCAAAGCACATTTCAATTGTGCATCCTGTAAAAAGCGGATCCTTTTTTTACAATTATAAAGGATATCACAGTATTGTTTTAATGGCTGTTGTAAATGCAAAATATGAATTCATATGCTGCCACGTTGGAACTAACGGGAGAGTTTCTGACGGAGGTGTAATAGAATTTATAGATTTTTATGAAGATCTAGTTAAAAATCAGCTTAATATGCCATCCCCGAAAGTGCCAAACAATTATGACTCCGCCCTTCCATACGTTTTAATTTTCGACGAAGCTTTTCGACTGAGGAAAGATGTGATCAAACCGTTTTCATGGCAAGATTTGAATGCAGGTCCTGAATATTTCAATCGAAAGCTTTCAGGCGCACGACAGGTGGTAGAAAACGCTTTTGGTATCCTGTCGTCCCGATTCCGAGTCTTCCATACAAATATTAATTTGTCCTTGGAAGCTATTGACCACGTCGTTTTAGCAAGCTGTGCCTTACACAACTACTTAAGAAAACGAAACGCAAACTACATTGATGGATATCCTACACAAGTTCCAAACGATAGCATAGATGAATTAAGTAGCACACACAACCGTCGCGTCGGGTCGGCTTGGAAGCAAAAACTGTTCGCGATCAATTTTTAAAATATTTTATTAGAACAAAAAATAACTACATATACTTATACTATACATATGTAACCAACTAACAAAAACAAAACATTTAACAAAAAATAAATATTCATTTCTAATCACTAAAACAAAAAACTAATAAAACAAATAAATATGAATTGCAGTCAAAATACCAAAAACTATTTTATTGATATTTGGAAATAAATTCCAATGAGAGCTCCTGCAATTCCTGGTGCTGGTGGAAGTGTTAATCGCCTTCTTCTTCCAACACGAGACGAATCTGCTTTAATCTTTCAATTTTCGCTTCAAAAATTGCATCGTTAATGACTTTATTACCGTTGGTAAGGACCTTAGCTCACAAGCAACATGTTTTCCATAAATGTCACAGTCGTCGTCCTTATTGATTGTGGCATTTAATTTTTCGTGCACTTGTTGCAGTACACTTTCAGCTTGTTCAACGCCAGGATTCTTAGCTCGTCTCTTGCGAGAAAACGGTACTCTTGGATCGGATTCCAACGGTAGCGGAGAAGTGTTGTTTAAATCAGCAAATACCTAAAAGTTTTTCGTTTTAAACATATGATTTTAATTTCAAATCTTTGTTCATGTATTGTGCTGATTTAACTTTCCACAAACATTCATTTTCACGATATATTTGAATAAATTCGCTTAAAAACGAAAATCGGACATATTTATGATAATATCGCACTACGCAAATGACACGAGCGAAAATGAAACCTGATGAAAACCAACTCAGATTCGATTTTTGTCAATGTTTCAATTATACTTCACAGTAAAATTGAAGAGCCTGCAAACGATCAATTTTACTTGAACAGAAGCTCCTTCAAGTAATATTGTCAAGTAACATTGATCGTCTGTAGGGCGCTTAAGAGGAAGAAAAAGGATGAAAATTAACCAAATTTACTTGATGGGAAAAGAATTTGGAGAATTTCATCATTTGTACTTCCAATTAAGGAAGGATTAATTAAAATTTTTTCAATACACGAGAAGTCAATCAAAACGTTCGATTATATTTTGGAAAAAATTGAGCCTCTTATTACTGGGAACTGGAGTAATTTTGTGAGAATTCTTATAACATGTAATAATGTAGTAATTTTGTGAGAATTCTTTTAACGTGTGAGAAGCTTGTAGTTACAATGGTAAACTTAAACATTTTCATTTCATAACAATTTTATTTAAACTTTGAGAATACATGCATAACTTATAAAAAACTTAAGAAGTTGATTAATTTCATGTTCCTTTTGATTATAATTTTCTTGGAAAAATATAACTGTTTCTCTTGTTGGTTGTATTGCGTTGTTATCCATAGCAAAAGCCGCTGGGGAAGTTGAGAGCTCGCTTACTGGAGAATGGCGTCGAATGGAATTGCTAGACTCTTGCGACCCAATCATCATAGAATTCAATGAATTCAATGACAAAAATGTTGATGAATATTTGTAAAGTTATTGTAAAGTAGTTCGCTTAAAGCTCTTTGAACTTCCATTCTAAAGTTGAGTTTTTGAAATGGGTGTAGCCTTCTCACATGAGGGAGTAAACTATATCAAAAAATGATTCGTTCTCATCCTTTCCCTTTTGCAGACATTATACGCTTCTGCTTCTGCTCAAGGCAGTTCTAGTTCGCTCATTTTTTTTAAGTTTTTAAATTAAAAAAAAAAAAAAACAAATAATAAGACTTCATTGAATTCATTATGTATGCCAAAAAAAAATTTATTTTTTAAAGATAATATATTATGCGCATTAATTTGAATATGAACTAGAATAGACCGCAACTTTAAGAGTGTGTAATCCAATTTTCTTTCTTGATTATTGCAAAAACTTGAACCTATTCGTTGTGTTGCCGTGTCAGTGTTCCTTAAACATCGATAGTCGGCGATACCACCGATATTTTTATTTAAAATAAAGCAATCATATCAACCACAAAAATTAGACTCGACGAAGTATCTACAAAGCATTAAAATTAGCCTTTATGTACGGCAAGAAGTTTTATGCAAATAATATACTCACCATTTTTTAGGGAAAGAAATAATAGAAACAAATATGTTCTAATATAAGCAATTTTTTTAATTTGAAAACAGTAGCAAAAAGTTAACCCTTTCAACCCGGAATGCTGTTATTAACCTAACATGAAATATTTTTTGTTTATCCGATTAAATGATTTACTCTTAGTATATTTCCGACAAAAAAGTTCCAAAAATATCCATAGGGGGCGCTGGGTGGGCTGGGACACATATATCCCACACGGATAAACACATATTCAGAAAAAATATTTTCTAAGTAATATATTTTATTAGTTCATTTGCCGGAAAAAAGGAAGAAAAAAATAAATATGAATGTAAAAGAAATTAAAAATAAGAAAATAAATATATGGTTCTTTTCACTTATGATAGCCGGCGAAGCAATCTTTGCAGAGTGGAATTTGGCACTCTTCGCATATAGTTTTAGTGCGTCTTTCCCGTTTGTTTTCACTGCAATTAGTGCAACGCCTCCTGGTAGGTCCCTCCACAGGAAGGTGGACTGCAGACATCCGTTTTCTCTTTCTGGATATGCATCCAGATCTGGATGAGCGATGAATCTTTGCTGTGAGCTTTCCTTCGGCTATAAGATCTTCTGCCAAATTGACAATGCATCCTATCAAAGGAGTTTTTGTTCGTGAAAGTTGTGAATGAATAATGTTTGAATTTACAACACTCATCATCAAAAGCCTATAAAAAACTTTTTTCCACCATTTTGTAGACTTCCTGTCTAATTCGTACAACCCTGCTAGTTGGTCGGTCCGATCAACGCCACCCATTATCTCTCTATAGAATTTAATAATTTCAGGACATGGTATGGTTATTTGTTCTCCGTTCTTTTGTTTTTTATTGACTTGGACGACATTAGCACCATGACAGTTACATTAGTCCTGTATTGCTGGCCTTGAAAGCTGATTCACCCTTTTTTAATTTTTGGTCAATAATTGGTAAGCCTTTGCGGTTAGTCATAATAGTACCAAGAGCAGCTTGTTTCAGGCTTTCAAGCAAATGCACACTTGTAAAAAACCGATCGAAACAGAGTGTAACGTCTTTCTCCTTTATTGTCTCTGCCAGAGTATTGACAACACGTTCCCCTAAGGTTCCCTCTAATACTCGTTCTTCACGACCTCTGTAAATGTTGAAGTCATACGTATAACCACTCAAAGCATCGTAACGTAGCCACATTTTTATTCCACGTTTAGTAGGCTTTAGTGGCATGTACTGCTTCAGCGATGAACGCCCTTTGAACTTGGTCATAGACTCGTCAACACTCTGGAAGGGGCTGTCTTGTCTTGCTCTCAAGAACCGATGCTTCAGATATTCTACTATATCATCTATGTAGTACGTTTTTCCTGCTCCATCAGGTTTTTCTGGCGGGGCGAAATACATTTTGGAAATAAGCATTACAAACCGATCCCGCGAAATGGCATTTTGTATTGCCTCATTTCTAAGCGAGACATTTTTAGACCAATAATCTTTGGTAGAAGGCACTCTGTTGTAGGACATAATCAGCATGCAGCCAATAACAATTTTTATTTCTTCCTCATCAGCTAGTTTTATTTTGGTTTTAGGTTTTTTCTTTTGCATAATCTGAATGCGCTCATTAGTGCATTGAGCAATGTAGTTGAAAAGGCTTTGAGGGAAGATTTTTTTTAAAAATTACCAGCGAAGTGTCAACACGATTGAAGTCGTCACCTACGATTGAATCGCGGTAAGAACTAACCTTCAATCGAGGCTCAAAAGAAGGTTCGGGATTCGACCATAATGTGTTTCCTTGAATAAGACTAGTATTGGGAACATTTTCGTCGTTTTCACTGGATTCTGAAGAAGTGTCATTAGTGTCTTCTGAATTAGAATCATCGTCTGATGGTTCAAAAACGCTGTCACTGCCACTGAAATCTCCATCATCCTCATCATCGGAAAACGTTATGTCAGACACAGCTTGATTTGACGCAGCTCTTCTGGCCATTTTATATGCTGTAAATCATTTTTTCAGAAAACACATTTGTTAGAAAATTAGCTACAAAATAACTAACGGGATATATGTGTCCCACATGTATATGGTGGAAAAATACGAGCGGGACATATATAACCCAGCTCACAATAACGATGAAAAAACTTGTAATATAGCACAAATCTATACAAACATAATTTTTAGTGTATTCACAACAAAACAAATTACCTTTTTTTTCACTTTTTCTTCACAAATAACACTTCAAAATGGTCAATATATTTTTTTTTCGCGAGAATTACCTGTAACACACAAACACTGTAACCACAAAAACGTGACTGCACTCGCAAACTTTTCCACAACTGCACTTCCAGTATGAAAAAACCCGTTAGAAATAGTAAATCTACGAACTGGGACTTATTTCACCCAAATTAGAAGTGTATTTTAAGTTTCAGAGCAGTTTGAACTTTCGCTGGGACATATGTATCCCAGCAGGGTCGAAAGGGTAGAACAAAATTACGTCGTAATTCAAGCAAAATTTAAACAGATCGTAATTTTTATGAGAAAAAACAAAAGACATGATATTCTTATAGGTACATATTCTTAGCAAAAAAAGAAAATCTCAATAACTAATTTTTAGTAACAATAAAAAAACTAATTATATTGTAATTTTAGAAAAAGTTAAGAAATCAGTCTATTCATTCTTAGAAATAAGAAACAAAAGATATAAATAAAACTAGTTCCTATTTTCTTAGGAAAAAAAAAATGATGATTACTCTAAAAATAGTTTTTAAAGAAATAAAAACGAAATACGAATGAGGATTTGGAATACTTAAAACAAAATAAGTATAAACAAATTATATACTAATTTTGATCAAATAAATAACAATTGTGTCTTAAAAAAAGCTTGCTATGAAGATTTTCTGCTTTCAGCCGATTTCTTCTCTCTGTCATTATTTGACATGCTTTAGAAAAAATTTGTTCACATGGAACCGATGTAGCTGGAATGCAGAGATATTTAAATGCTATCTCCCGAAGCATGTTGCTTGATTTTGACCAGTATGTTATTGAGCTGTCTGTTCTACTAACAGGTTTTTCTTAACATTGGCGGATGTCAATAATAGCATTACTTATGGGTGTGACTACTGTCTGTTGGGGAAATACAATCGTCATAAATAACAGCTCTTCTATTTTTGATTGACTCGACGTAGTCATTTCGGAGGCTGGGTGTTTAGACGTTGTATTTTGTTGCTGTTGTATACTTGCGTTGTGTGAGATGAAAGACACATACTCCCTTTGCAACAACTTGGCAGCAATGTTAGCAACAGGTATTCTTGCATTTTCATACTGTCTACATGCTTTAAATTCACAAAATAAATATTCCTTGGCTTTCCTTTTTTATCTGATATTTTACAACGCCAAAAAAACTTGTTGCTCAACAAAAGAACTTTGCCATGATTGCCAAGCTAAATTCGACCGAAAATATATATATTTCATTCGAAACTTTTCTCCGGTCTTAGGTCTCACCGACCGGTTACCATAATAAAGGCTGTTAATGAGAAGGCAAAACCTACCCACACCAGGGTCCAGATTTCGCAGGAGTGAATTTTTATTGTGTTCACATAAAATGGTGCACACTCTCTAATTTGGATTCCGTGTGTTCACTATCCTTCAAATTTACTTACACATGCTTATATATTGACATTCTATTCGATTAAAAAGTTAGTCGAATTCGAAAGAAGTCCATTTTGAAACTCGAACGATTCGAAATTTTACATGTTTAACATTCGAATCATTCGTGTCTCAAAATGCACTTCTTTCGAATTCGACTAACTTTCTATCGAATAGAATGTCAGAATTAGCATGAGTATCTCTCTTTTATTCTATACTTAAAAAAGTCTTATGTTCTTACTTTCAATCAAAATCTTTTGTTATACTTACTGGAGGTCAGTCCAATAACTTAAGCCACCAATATAAAATCTTTTCAGTACAAAAAAAAAAAAAAATGTTTATATAATAGCATTTTATTGACTAAATAAAGAGAAACTAGATTTTTTTTAATATTTACAAAAACAAAGTAAAAGGTATAATTCAATAATAGAGTGCAATTTTTAACATTTTTAAACAAAAAAATAAAAACAGTTTCTGTTACAATGTTGTATCAGTATAGAAAACAATCGAGTCGAAGTAATACACTAAAGTGAATTGTAGATTACTAGAGCTATCATACGTATAAGAGCTATCATAGGCATAAGAGTTTGCATAGATATCAGATATGAAATTTGTCTTCGTTGTCGGAATCGTCAGTCGATGTTTCTTCATCGACATATTTCTTAACATCTGCACAAGAACATACGATTGAAAAGAATTTTCGAATTCCTGTAATGATAATAAAAAAAATAATTTAGATTCTTTTTTCTATTTTAAAGTTTAAATACCGAAACAAATAAGAAAATTGTGTTTCATTTGAAACGAGTTTGGCAATAAATTAAAACAACAGTCTTAAAAAAAAAAATATATTTTTGCAATGTTAATTGTTTTTAGATTGATAAACGTATCTTAAAAATAATCACTCGATACAATGATACATTTACTCGCAGTATGCATTTTATCGAAAATTTCTAAAAGTATAAGAATTCCAAAACTTATGTTTTACACTATTTTTCTTTTATTGGAAAATATTGATCTCAATGGTTATGATGGTTAAGACTTTTCCATTTAAATTTTATAAAACAACCTGCCAGATCACACAACACTTTCAATTAATTCACTTTACACAGAGCTAAACATAAAAACTTAGGCCCCTATTGTGAGTGTCGTTTGGCTGTCGATACACGACGGTTGTCGACAGTCGAACATCGAAAATTAAATTTGGTATTGCGTATTCTTATTGTTCGAAACTTTCAATTTTGAATTCGGTCGTTGTCGTCCGTATTTTTGCGTTCGACTATCACTGAAACTAACTCAAATATCAATTTATATTTTATTTATTTATTATGATTTATTTTTTTCACAATGACTACTTTTATTATTCACAGTTAACAGAAATTCTTGTCGATAGAGATACGCAATACCAAAAGGAAAATTTATCGAAACTTTCGACCCTTGTCGCATGTCGCATCGAATGTTAGACGACACTGGCAATAAGGGCCTTATTTTGTACATATATTTTTTTTTATTATTTGTCAAACAAAAAATTATTCTGCTGTTTAAAAATTGTGTTGCTGAGAAATTGAAACATTCGAAAGACAATACGAAGAATATATGATGGGCGATGCTTTTCAAGAAGCCTCTCTTTGGGAAGATCTTTTACGAAGTTGTCAAGCAAAATAGCAACAAAAATAGAAAAAATTTGAAGAAAATATAAGAAAACAGTTTCGAATAGTGGTGCTCCTGTGTGGTTAAAAGGGTGCTCACTCCATACAAAAAGACCATTAACAATAAACAAATACCAACACTTTAAGAAATGTGTATGTATTTTAACAAAACTAAATCAATAAAAAATACCATTTATTTGAACAAAATTGAAACAACAACTATAAAATCATTTCTTTCTTTTTCTTCACACTTACTATTTATGGTTTTTCTGACGCAATTCATTTGATTTTCACCTAAAAAATTACACTTATTAACTCTTAAACCTTTAACTTTAAATTTCTCAAAAAAATTTACATTTTCTCTTCTTGAATATATTTTTATTTTATTTATTTCGCTCCCGTTTCAGGTATTCGTCTGCTTCTGAAATTTATTTTTCTATAATAAAATTTTAGTCTCAAATTTGGGGTCCTTACTCCTTATATAGTCGCAAACTGAGTCTGAACTACGCTGATTAAAAAAAATATGAAAACAGCAGTGAAAAAAAAGAAAAGTAGAAAAAACAGTAGAAAAGAGGTTTACAGGTCGTGGGAAGAGTTAAGGCCTCAACCCATAGAATCCGTTGCGTCCGTTCGCTCTCGGATTCACCTGACAGCTCGATTAAATACACACGATCTTATGAGAGGGGACCCATAAGCATCGGATGCAACGGACGCAATGCAAAAAGTAGCCCAACTTTTAACTTTTTGCGTCCCGCAGAAGACAGACATGCGCAGTAAGAACCAATTTGAAATTTTCTCTTCTGCCAACATGAGTGGTCTTGTTGAGTTGAGACACCGCAACGGATTCTATGGGTCACCCCAATCCGTTGTGTCCGGCAAAACTCACAGCTGTCAGGTGAATCCGGCAGCGAACGGACGCAACTGATTCTATGGGTCGGGGCCTTTAGTTGTGCAATGCGTGGTACATGGTGCATGATGCATGGTGCATGGTGCATAATGTATGATGCTTGGTGCATGGTGCTCAATTTGCAACAACTTGGCAGCAGCGTTAGCTTCCTGTGGAGTTCGGAAACCATTCTTTCTCTATTATTCCTCTAGTAAGAGGAATTACATGCGAGCTTGTGGGGTATGTTTCTACGGATATAGTCGTGGTTGCAATCTCAAATGGCTCAAGAAGGAGGAGTATTTTTTCCACTGCTTCCATGTCTTCAACTGTCAATGCTGGTGGAGCCCTGGCACGTTCGCCAATTGCTATTGCAAGCTTGCATCCAATCCCCCTTATTCTTTTCAGCAAGAAGTAGGAGCTATTTCACCGTGTGTCCACTTACTGAATGAAGTTTCAGCTCGCTTTACTATTCTGTTTTTAGATTTTCCACAAGGTATCGCTAGCCAATGTACCTACTGCTTCCGAAGAAAGTAGCGATTGCCTTGGCTTTATATAAAATTGGTGCAAAAGAAGCTAACTTATTGCAATCCTGGGGCTAGATTCCGCTAGAGTGAGTTTTTTGCCGTGTACACAATTTTTAAAACTCACATCCACGGGCAGTGTACACAGTCATTAATTCATACTCGTCCGCAACGTACTGTGAGTTTGAATGTGCTGAGTGAATTTTTTTTTTGTAAGCCCACTGAGCTGAATTGAATTTTGACATTTGACTTGAAGATAAAAAAAAGCACACACTTTAAGAACTGAAAATAAATTTAAAAAATGAGTTTTGTGTACCGAGACATTATAAGAAGACATGTGAGACGGCAAAATCGGTTTGTAGTATTATTCGCATTTGTATTTTTGTTTCATGTTACTTTTACAGGAGAAATTTGATCATTGTCAGGAAGCAACTATGAGATACTAAGGACCCTTTTAAAGAAACGACAGAGGAGCAGTTCTTGGATTTGTATCGTTTTCCAAAGCAACTTTGTTTAGAGTTCCTTAACAAAATCAAACACCGTTTCTTTATAAACGAGCGACAATCTGCGATAAGCATACCAACAAGGTTTTTGTGTGCTCTTCGGTATTTTGCCACAGGAAGCTATCAAAGGGCGGTTGGACAGGATTTTATGGCCTGTATGTCTCAAACTTCTGTACATCGTTGCATTCACGAAGTGGCAGACATACTGAACGAAATTGCACATGAGTACGTTTTTTCCAACGGAACAAGAAGAAATTCAGATTAAATCTGACTTCTACGCCATTGCATCTTTCCCAGGCATTGTGGGCCTCATAGATGGAACACACATCAAGATAAAAGCTCCAAGTCACAACGTTGAATATGCATATTATTGTAGGAAAGGAGGCCACTCAATTAATGTCGTTATAATCTGTGACTAAAAAAAAATACGTTATTCGCTACGCAAATGCCAGGTTTCCAGGAACATCCCATGATGCATACGTTTGGCGTCACTCTGCTGTACAAGAATTTTTAAAGACAAAATATTCTGAGGGAAAAAGAAACTTTTGGCTGCTTGGTGACAGTGGGTTTCCACAGCAGCCATGGCTAATGACTCCGTGTAGGACAACTTCCAGTAGAGCAATGGAAGACTACAATGTTGCTCATAAATGTACGAGGTGCATGGTGGAACGCTGTATAGGCATATTGAAAAGCCGTTTCCGTTGCCTTTCCCCACATAGAATACTCAATTTTGATCCCGTCAAGTCGGGAAAAATTATTAACGCTTGTATAGTTTTACATAACATTTTAACGAGAGCGAATGTTCCTATTGACATAGACGAACATAACCTACCAGGAGGAAACGAGAGTCTACCTGAAAGTAGTATTAGACCTACCTTTTTTGAAATGGACAACATATTGAGAGAAGGGCAGCGGGTACGAGAAAACATAATGCAAACATATTTTAATTAATTATTTGTAATTATATGTATTTTATTGTTAATTTTACAAAAGCCTTTTTTCATTCATTTCAATTTTTTTCCTTTCTAAGTCTAATAGATTTTGTTCGTAATTTTGCTTCCATGCAAACTCTTTTTCACGGAGTTCATAGTTTTTTTTTATATACTCCAACTTCTCCTCTTCTATCATTAATATTTTTTGCTCAAACGAAGTCATTTGAGCAGCTCGTCCCGAAGGAGCTTTTTTCCTTTTTCGGGTTGCTGTTCTCTGTTGGATGGGTGCTGCAGTTGGCGTTTGTTGCAGATTCTCAGGAGCCGATCCGAAAGAGAAGAGGTTGTGCTCTTCTTCATGCAAAATTTCAATTTCCATTTCCAGATTTTCTTGGTCTTGAACTCCAGTTTGTCCCTAAATAAAAAATATAAACGAAAGTGCTTGTCATATTTTTCATATCTCTTCTTAAAAATTCAAAATTCACTGCAAGCTTGAAAACAGCTCTGGAACATTATCAGCAACACTTACTGCTGCGGGAGCCAACAGCGCTAAGACCCGCTCTTCAAATGGAGTTAAAGTCTTCAATTTCTTTGCCCCATTGACACCACTTCTCCCAAAAGCAGCTCTTATCAAGGCTTCTTTCTCCTTGATGTGAAGTCTAGTTAATTTGAAATAAAACTAGATTTTTCTGAAAAAATATGCGTTTACAACTTACTTTTGGTCTCTCCAGAATTTTCGCCACTGGCTCATGTCCTTTATAGCTCCTCCAATTGAATTTAAACTCGATGTAAGGCTTTGCCATTTGCTCAGTTTGAAGTGTGCACCATCAGCTGATTCAAATCTGCTTCAAATAACAATACAAAAAATAGGGAAAATTAACTTTCAGTAATACCTCTCTTGGGCAAAATCCATATTTTCCTCCATGAAAGAAATCAAAAATTCTTTTTGCTCTTCACTTGCTTTTTTTGTTTTTTTGTTTCCATCCATTTTTAATTTTCAAATTCACAAGTTTTTGAAAACTCCCGCAGAAAATAAAGGTGAATAGATTTATACAGTTGTGTACACGGCTTCTGTCAAAAAAACTCACCTTCACCCTTGCGGAACCGAAATAAGAGAGTGTACACATTTTTTGGTGTACACATTAAAACTCACTCTTGCGGAATCTAGCCCCTGGACGAACAGGTTTAGGGTATGAGTAATAAGCAAGGCATATGTCTGATTTTCAAAATGTTTGCAGTTTTGATCATGCTCTGAGCGTTGTCCGTTACCATCGCGATGATCTTTTCGCGAATGCCGAATTCAGTAAAAATTTCATTAATTGACTAAAATGGATTGTAAAATATTTTTAATTTTGGTTTATTTTACTTGCTAAAATATAAAATGCAAAAACTTAGGGCTTAAATAAAAAAATTGTATGTCTTTAAAGCCTAAACGCTGAACTACATAGAAACACTAAGTGAGACAACGGGAAAATATTTTCGCAGTCCAGGCGTCCGTAGCAAACGAGGATCGAAGACTGATCCAAACGATAAACGAAGCTGAGTTCCGTGGTTGAATCCATATATGTGCGTACAAATCCAATGCATAACATGCATTTATATCTGGCTCATATACATTGATCTATCTAATTTGGTTGCTAAAAACCAATTAAATTTGATTTTAACATATTTACTAAACTTTATTTCTTATTAAACATGTTCCAATAGGAGAATAATAAACATGAATTGGAGGTCTTGTAAAAAAAAGCATCTAAGATTTTAAAAGAGTTACAAAACCTTTATACATCTTGCAGATATGACTGGAAGTCTTCTTCAAATTTTATTGTTTCGAATATTTTTCCAATATGCTCCCCAAGACGTTCTCTCTATCGCTCTGCTTTAAAGAAAATATACAAATATATTCTCGTCCTTGAGAAAAAATTTAAAGTCACTATCAGTAAAACTGTTTTTTATGAAATAAAAATAAAAAACAACAAACCTTACCGACATGATCAAATTTGAAAACGGAAAATCTGAGGAACAGCACTAAATTATAAAACGTAGGTGCGTAGTAATTCTAAGACTACGGAAAAAATTTCAACTTTATAAATAATAAATTTTTTTTTTTTTTTTATAATTAGCGCGCATATCTAGGGGTTATGACTACCCTTATAATGTTATAGAACACAGTGCGTGGAGCATTTAGGAAAGTAGGAGATGGTTTAATAGGAGACACCGATGCACGTTGCTTTTGAATCTTTGTGAATCATAATGCAGGGGAAACACAGAGCCAGGTAAAGCATTCCACATACGGGTGGTGCGACTAAAGTATGAATCTCTATACTTGACTGTACGTCCGAAGTTGGGTTCAAGGTAAAACTGATGAGCATTCCTAGCGAGGCGTGTGTTGCGGCTAAATTGTTTCAGGGGAGGAATGCAACTGGCTATTTCACTAGAGCACTGTTTATGAAAAAAGCGATAAAGAAGAGAGAGGCAGGTGACGTTTCGAGTATAATATAATTATAAAAAAATAAATAAACAAAAGTTTAGTGGAATTATTAGAACAGAATAAAGGATAGGCAAATGTAATCAAACGCAAGTACAGTACGAAGAGTAGTTATTATAATGTAACTATAATGTGTGCGTGATTTTAATGTTCTCAACACCTGAATGAAAACATGTCATTTCTACATTGATCAATGTAAAAAATGCCTTTCGCACTTAAAAAAAAAAGTGAAAATAAATCACTTCTATCACAGGGCCCGTCGCGTCGTAGCAATTTCGGACTACGAATGTCAAATAGAAAAGACATTCAATATTAACTCTTTAAGCTGATAATAAAGTTACAGGTTTTAGTGAATGGAAGTCCGCAAGAATACACAACTTAACTTGCTGAAGGCCAAAAGAAGAAGAAAAAGCAATGCAATGCGATGCGATGACGGCGAAGAAACTAAAAGCATGATGCCAACGTGAAACACAAAAAAATCTCATCGTTCAGGCACCACGAAAGTAATAGAGTTAAGGGCAGGTGATAAGTTTGTTAAAAAGTTTAGGATGATTTCTGAGTTGAACACCCGTATTATTGTTTTATTCAAACAAACAAACATTCTTCTTCTTTTCATTTCCTACGTTACAAGTAGTGATCTTGAAGCAATCACAACTCTCCCACTTTACTGCTTCACACTAGTGATCCGCCACCGCCTGTGGGGTACGCCGCGTTGACCTCAGAAAGCGTCGGCAAGCCTCCCGGTTTTAGATTGTTCCATGTCTGAGGCCAACCAAATGCTGCTGTTTTTGCATTTGCTTGCACCAGGAGTGTTTTGGCCTGCCTTTTCTTTTTCGTCGCGAATTTGTTGAAACGTTGAACGATATTGCCTTTTGGACGGGGTTCTGCGGATCTCTCCTTTGAACATGACAATACCAACTGAGCCGGTCGTGCTGAGTTTTGTCCAAGATGGTACTTTTGACATGAAGGCTTCCACGGATCTTAGTACTTCTTCAAACAAACCTAAAAATCTTTTCTTTTTTTTTAAACTTTACCCATTATGTATTTTTTCAAGATAGGGCCTTCCTTATTATTCAGAAAAAAAATCACGAAGTTAACTGCCAAAAAATGTTTTTAAGGAAACTTCAACCTTGAAGACAAAAACAAACAACAAATTTGAGAGAGCACCAGTAGATAACAAGCATATAGAATTACAACATACAAATGCAAAATAATACCAATTTTCCAATTTGGCGGTCCACCGAATAAAAAATGCTATTGCAATGATGAGACGTTAAGCTTTCCAATATTCCAGCATGTATGAAATTTTCGGTGGAATAGTTCTAACAATCAACAGTAGCGGTGCTTAAAAGCCATTTATACTAACAGTTACGGGTAAATGTTGGTACGCCGCGCCCGCCGCACAGTGGATTGACTCCATACAATTAGACGTGATAAAGTCAATGACTTAAATTGCAAGAAATTTTATTTCTTATCTATAACGGATAACTGTTAAGTCTAAAAAAACTTTTCTCTCTTGTTTGAACCAGTTAAGCGTAGAATAAATCAACTCGAATCTTGTAAGTGAAAAGTCTATTTTTGAGCTGGCTGATTTAAGTTCTTTAAAAAAATAATTGTTAAAACTTAAATTTCAAGTGAAATTGTAAAACAGAAAATGTGTGATGTTCGAGAAGGTATTTACTTTTATAAATACATATTGAAACTACCTTAGTGTTTGTTCGTCAAATAAAATAAAGTGTTATTGAAAGCAAAACAAAACGTTGTTTTTACTGTGTTTCTCTTGGAAAATCTAAATATGTGATCTAATGCTATGTCCGCACCTGAAGATAACCTGGGTTTCGTTCCAGGATGGTTTCATTTAACCTACTAGCGTCCGCACCTGACAAAAGTTTTGAGTTGACGTTTGACATTTGAGGTCTGTCACAAATTATAAATTTTTTTCTGTTTCTTTAGCCCAGTTCACACTGTACAATTAGTTTGACAAACCTAGGTTTGACAAACCAATGTTTCACAGTGTGAACTCTTCATACGACCGTTTGTCCAATTTGTTGGATGGTTTTCAAAAATTTTTGAAAATCTAGAAGAGATAAACCACCGGACTTAACACAGCATACATTTTTAACAACGTTTACTAAAGGTAAGAAAAATAACTTTTGACTGTAAAAAGATTCATTCGTTTTAAACAAAACAATTCTTTCTTTTTAGGATTTGATTTGTACTTTGGAGTCTGCAGTCTATTGAAGACAAATAAACCACCGGACTTCGTCCACTAAGTTTATACTTAAGTCTTCAGTCTATTTAGGAGAGATAAACCACCGGACTTAACACAGCATACATTTTTAACAACGTTTACTAAAGGTAAGAAAAATAACTTTTGACTGTAAAAAGATTCATTCGTTTTAAACAAAACAATTCTTTCTTTTTAGGATTTGATTTGTACTTTGGAGTCTGCAGTCTATTGAAGACGAATAAGCCACCGCACTTTAAAAATTTATAACAACGTTTGCTAAAGGTAAGCAAAATAGTTTGTGTCTGTAAAAAGTAACAACTCATTTTAAATAAAAGAATTCTTTCTTGAAAATTAAATTTTTGTGTTCATTGGTACTGTTTACTACTTCAGTACATATGTAAATATGCTAATAGAGTTTATTATTTTTCATTTTTATTAAAAAAAATGTTCTAGAGAATTCATCAACCGGATTCAATTCCGCTAACAAAATGATAAGCGAATTGAAAACGTACAAATTCGGAATTGAGAACCGCAAAAATTCTCAAACGGGAGGATATGGTATCCGAACGGAAATCAGAATAGGGGTCATAGTGTATTTCTTGTTTCACGTATCGTATTGGTCAGTGGGTATTCAATGACGCTCATTTGGGTGATGTAAATAAAGCGCAAATCTTCTCGCTGATTTGCTCTTTCTGTTATGAGGTTATCTAATAGTGTGCAGTGTTTGTTTTCTTTAAGACACCAAGTCTATTTACCAATTAAACCTTTTCTTTTTAATCTTTTAATTGCACGTTGCACATAGGGGTATTTGCCCCGAAAAACCGCTCATGAAATTTTTTTTCTCTGAGTGAAGTGATACTTAGCTAAAACAAATGCAAAAGGCTTCACAAGCTAGTTTCTAATGAATTAAGGTAGAACTTTTTTTTTTCTATTTTATTGAGCAAATAGATCTCAAGATAATCTAATTTGGCTTCAAAAACATTCTCTTCACACTCATTCATAACATCATATAGGTGTTTTTTTTTTTTTGTAAAAACACGCAATCCAGATGACCCTTCAAAGTAAGGTTTATTTTTGGATGATAAAAAGTTATTTATTTTCACAAAACTAGGTATACATAAGGGACGATAAAATTTCGAGGGGCAGTTATGAGCAGGGTTTTTTTTGTTTTTGCTTTGTGACATCTTCCTCTTTAAGCTGATATCAAACATATTGCTGGATAACACGGAATGATATAACAAAAGGTCCATTAAAAAAAATAAATAAAAAAAAACACTGTCTTTTTTCATACATTTCAATAAATTCATTTTCCATTAAATTAGAGCTCCGAACGTTATGAAAATAACGCAACTGAAACTTCCATAACAAAAATTGTAAGTGCTATAGCAAACAACAAAAAAAAAAAAATTTATTAGTGAAATAATTTTTCTCACAGTAAAACTGATCAACATTAAAAGCTTACGATCGATGACTTCCAACAGATGCTGTGCGGCAGTGGGTGCCTTAAAAAAAAAAGCAATTGCGGTGCATTTTTCTATGGGTATTAAACTACAGCTAAGAAAAAAATTACTTCTCAATTTTACATTTTTCGAAAAACTTATATGAGCGGTTTTTCGGGGCAAATACCCCTATGTGCGTTGGTTGTTATATACTGCAAATAAATGAGTAATAGTTCACAATCAGTAACTTAGCTAAGTAAATAGCTTAGAACACTTTTTGGACCTGCGAACAATCTCTCAAATGTGTGAACAAAAAACACTATTATAGAATTCAAACAAAAACACAAACTCACAAATTTTTGTACAACGCGCAAAAAGAAGTATAACTTGAAAAATACTTTTTTCGTTAAACAGAATGGCTGCCTCTGGACGCCACATGCAATTGTGGAAAGAATTTTTTGAAATATACAGAAGTTTCCCGGAGACGTGGAAAATAAAAAGTGAAATTTATAAAAACAAAATTTTGAAACAACAAGCATATGAAACAATGTTGATAAAATACAAGGAAATTGACCCAAACGCAAATGTTGATGAACTAAAAAGAAAAATTAACAATATACGAACTTCCTTCCGAAGGGAGTTGAAAAAAATTAAAAAGAGTGAAAGATCCGGCTGCGGTGCTGATAGTATATATATACCATCTCTATGGTATTTCAACGACCTGATCTTTTTGAAAGACCAGGAAGAAATGGTCGATGGCATTTCATCAATGGATGATGAAATTGAAATTATTGAAAGAATTCCCGGAGATGTAAGTAGAAAAAAGTCTTCATGTTCATATCAGTTCGTAATGGGTTCATTGTTGTTTATTGAAACGCTACGCCAAATACTTTTTGTTTATGATTTTTTATTTATAATTAATTAATTAAATCTATATACATATAATAGTTCTATATTTAATTCGGAAGTGCTCCGGTTGTACTAAAATAATTACAAAAATCAGTTCTAATACTTTTTGCGTTGTTTGAAGGATTATTATTCCTTCCTCGTTGTAAATTTAACATGGATGATTCATTGCTTGCATTTGCTGATGTTGAGTTTTCTATATCTGTACTGCGCAGATAGGAGGCAGAACTTCGTTTCCGCAAAAAGTTATGTAAATAACATATAGCTAAGACAATGTCTGTTGTTTTTTCAGGACTCAAATGAATTGTTGTTAAAAGTACTCTGAACCGTGAAGATATTATTCCAAAAGTATTTTCAACAATTCTTCTTGCGCGGGAAACTCTGTAGTTGTAATTATTTTCATCTTTTGTAAGTCCGGTATGGCTGAAAGGCTTCATAAAATTTTCATTAAGTGGGAATGCGTCATCTGCCACAAAAACATATGGCATGTCTTTATGAAAACTCGGAAGTTTTGTTGGTTTCGGCAATTTAAGCTGACCACTTTCGTATAATTCGCAAAATTTTGTGTTTGAATACACACCACCATCAGAAACTCTGCCATTAGTTCCTACTTCAACCATTGTAAACTCGTACCTTGCATTAACGAGTGCCATCAAAACAATGCTGTATGTTTTTTTTATAGTTGAAGTAAAACGCTCCCGAATCCTTTGGTTTGACGATGTTGATGTGTTTTCCATCAATTGCACCAATGCAATGTGGAAAGTTCCAATGATTGTCAAAGTCTCTTGCTACTCCTAACCACTGCTCTTCCGTTTTCGGTATCTAAAAATAAAAAAAAAACATTTTTTTCATTACAGAGGTCAAATGAAAATTCTGATAAACGGAGGAATAAGCAAAATAACAGAGATGAACTCTTACGCCAAGCAGTCGAGCATCTGAGGCCTAAAAAAGAAATGGACGAAGCTGACGCTCTTGCGATGGGTTGGGCTGTGAGGTTTAGAAAATTGGATCTAACACAACTTTTTGCGCAAAAAACCATAGAGGAAGTTCTTTACCGAGCGGCCCTGGGCTATTTAGACGTCAATTCATATAAATGCCTTGAAACTCAGAATGTCCCTGAGCCTCTTCGTTATGAACCTGAGCCCGACTACAATGTATCAACTATACCATCGTCATATTTATATACACCAGAAGAACCTACACAACTTTCGGATTCACCAGACGAAGCTTGGCGGGAAAATTCGATAGACCATGATTACTCAATACCAACTCGTACATCAACGCCGTTAAGTAGCTACAATTCTTCGGTCCCAACATCAACAGTAACGCACAATTTTTCCCCACCACAGAGCGAATACACATCACAACAAAATGCACCATTTACATACACCACAACACCAATCAAAAAAATAATACCACTACCCATCTTCAACCCATCAACAAACAAAATTAATTCACAGACACACGTAATAAAAAAGAACCCAAAAGCATACAGAGTAGCTGGATTGAAGAGACCTATTACTCATTTAACAAACATTAAAACCAACACTACACAAGTGCAAACAAAGATAGACATACATAACAAAGAAAATTTAAATCCACAACCACAAAGAAAAATTTCAAATTATAACTCTATAGACTTTTCCTAATTTTTATTTCTATTTAAACCATTGATTTAGCTATAGTTTAATTATAATATAATAGCAATATTTATAAAAGAAATGTAAGAGTTTAAGCTTACCACAATAAAATCTTTTAAAACTTTCCTTAAAATCTGACATGTTTCAATAATCATAGTGCTGAGAGTTGATTTTGCGATGCAAGTAGAAAATCTCATATCTGAGTAGCTGCGCCCTGTTGCTAGAAATCGCAATGTTGTAGAAAGACGTTCGTTGGGTGATATGCAATCTCTAAGGTGAGGATTTTGCCTTTGAATAAACGGTGTCACTTTGGCAAGCAATTCCTCATATGTTTCAGCGTTCATCCTCAACCCTTAACTAAAGTCGTGATTATTTCCTACGCTTCTTAAGTCGTGGGTCCAGTGGACCCAAGCCGTTTTAAATGTCAATAAAAAAAAAAGTATAATATATTTTATAAATTTTTTTTATCAAACTTCATACTTAAACAATAACAAACAAGTTTTTAAGAAACCAAACACAGGAACTTTCACTTGTACTTCAAATTTGCACTTTTGTCATGCAGTCTCAATTTATATAGTTTGAAAGTAGTGTGTTTAAAAAAATTTAAAATTAAATACTAAAAACAAAGTTAAAAATCCATCAATAGATTTTTTTGCAATTTTAAAACCAATTCTTCAAAACTGTAAATTCAAAAAATAAAAATCAGTTTCTGAAAAAATTTTGACAATGGTCAAAGTCAGACAATCTAACAACTTGAAAAACATACTTTTTTCGAACAGGCCATACAAATGGGCAGATTGCACTTAGCACACAAATGTACCGTCTTCGATTTTTTATTTGCCAGACACAAATAGCACCTTTTCTTTTGTTTCTTTCGTCATCTTGGCCATTGTCTGACTATTCAGAAGACAATTCTGAGTCTGAATTCTGATCATTTCAATACCAAATCGTCGTCACTGCCGGCAGAGAAATCGTTTTTCCGAATAATTGCTAGAATTTAGATCAATTTCCTTTTCTTCGTTGTTAAATTCCATAAACAGGTGTTGCTCCAACATGTTTTCGGAATATGCAGAAAAACTTCTTTGATTTGCAATTATAAATCAGCTGAAACATTACAATAAACTGAAATAATAAATAAAATAAATAGCCGAAAAAAAGTAACGTAAGTAAAGTTGTGGGTCCAGCGGACCCATGTACACGCCAAAACACACCTAAGGAGAAGCGAGCTAAATGCGTCCTTCTCACTACACATACATTGGATTACTGTAGGAAGGTACTGAGAAGTTGAGAGAGCTGCGGTGACTGTGCCGTTTTCTATACACATTTATAGATTGTGTGTGGGTCCACTGGACCACCGGAATACCGAAGCGTTGCCAATCTCTTTGGAGTTGGAAAATCAACAGTAGGTGACATCTTGCTGGAGTTTTGCGACGAAGTCTGGAAGGTACTGCGGCCACAATATTTGTCAGCCTACCCACTTACGACAGTAGAACGACAATAGTGTCTGAAAATGTCAAAGGATTCGAAAAGCTTGGTTTTCCTCAGTGTTTCGGGGCAATTGGTATGAATCCAACTATTTCAATTGCATTGTTTAGTTTACAAATCTTATCTTGTTTCCAGATGGCTGCCATATCGAAATCAAACCTCCCGCCGAAGATGCTGTTGACTATCACAATTATAAAGGCTGGTATTCTACAGTTTTGTTAGCTATTGTCGACTAAAGGTAAGCTCGTTTATATAAATATATACTATTTCACTTTTAAATGTTTTTTTTTACTTGTATATAGGTACCGATTCCTCTATATAAACGTTGGAAGTCCAGGGGTGCCAGCACGTAACTTGTAACAATCGAGGATTGTCGATGCAATCGAATGTCGACAGCACCTATTTTGAATCAATCGAGTTTTCTCGATTGTTTCGTCTTTTTGGCGGCACACAAACTTGGAAACTACGCTTGAAACAAAAGTTTTCACTCGACAGAAAATAGTTGTCGTCCGTCGACCTAGGCAGTGTTTTTTTTTATTAGAAATGGAAAAAACTAAAAATATGTCAATTAATAAAAAACAAACTGAAATATTAACCATATTTAACAAAGGGAATCCTCAAAAAAAGGTCTCAAAATAGGAATGTGAGTGCCATCAACACAGCCTTCTATTCCCAGCAACTTGAATTTACTATAATAATACTCCTTGCTTTCTTGAAATTTTGAACTACATATAAAATTTTATCAGTTGAGAACAAAATTTGTTTTCCAGAACAAGCAACGTATTTCGGAAGAACTTTGACTCTGTTGTTTGTACCGTCCCTAGTAACACATTTGCTCACTTGGTAACTTCCACTAGCTAGGAGCAAAGCCGGAGAACTGGTGGAACCGATGTGCTTCTAACGCTGTTTGGGAAATTTAAGCAGCCTAGTACCATTAGGAAACATTCTTTATTCAATCTGAACTGCAGTACAAAACTAAAAAAACAAATGGTTTGGTTTCGAGTCTAATTTTTTTTTTTGTACAAATATATGAACACTTACTCATTCTCACGCAATTCAAATGGATTACTTTTATCTCTGAGGCATCGTTTTTTGATTTTTGCGTTAAATACTACCTCATTGTCACTCTCTGAAGCAAAAAATATCATTTTTAAATGAGATTCAACTTATTTCGATCGAACTTTATTTTAAAGAAAACCAATTTGACATTTCACTTCGTAGTTCACAATGGTATTTTTAAGTCAAAAATAATTTGTTTCGAGTTGGCCGACGATCAACAATCCTCGATTGTAACAAGTTACGTGCTGGCACCCCAGGTCGATGCAACGACTCTCAAATTTTTGAGAATTCTTCGGTCAGGGAACATCACAGGAATCCTATATTCTGAAGGAAATGTCAAGAAATCTCTGTGGAGTAAGTGTTCTAGTTGTCCTGTTGGGAGATTCTGCATTCAGGTTTTCTGATGCTTTAATGAAACCATTCCCATACAGCACTGATCTCATGCCAGTGGAAAAAAATTTCAACTACTTTCTCTCAAAAAGTAGAAGAGTTGTTGAAAATTCTTTTGGCCATTTGAAAGCCCGTTTCAGAAGAATCGGAAAAGGCTTGGATAACCATATCCAAAATACGAATCGTATTATAAAAGCCTGTTGTGTACTTCACAACTTTTTAAATGTACATAACGATACCATTAGTAAGCAGTGGACTCAACGCTTGAATATTGAGCATCAAGTCAGAGAACAACCGGAATTTGAAGCAACCATTACGGATACCAATCCAACAGCAACAACCATACGAAATGCTATTGCAGATTACTTATGTAAGTATAATATAATAATAACAAAATAGCAACAACACAAGTACTTCGTCTTTTTTTTTTCCTCATACGTTACCCACTAATTTCTAAAACTTGGACTATATCCATCAGCAAAGAATAGTTGATGTTTTTCAGTTTTCTAAAACTTTAATAAAGAGTAAAAAGAAACAAAACAAAACAAGCATTCTCTTAAAAAAAAAAACATAACAACCAAAACATTTTTATAAAAAAAATAACAAAAACAAGACAAAACAAGACACTAATTCAATGCCATAAGAAACATAAACTTTTTTTACACAACAATCAATTTTCTTTCCCTAGCAACCTAAGAACTCCTTCTTGAAAATTGTCTGATGACACCAACAATTTTTCAATTAAATTGTTGCGCCTTTCTTCTACTGCAATAATTTTCTTCTAGGTTCGCCAGTCTGGTTTCAATCTTTTTGTCTACCTCCAATAACATTTCTTCCACACTGCAATTTTTTTTTTTTTTAAAGTCTTCTTCTTTTTGTAGCGGTGGAGGTCGACGGCTCATCAGCATCCGAAGCAGAGAACTCTACTGCTGACATGGAAAGGTCAGCATCGCTGACACCCAGAGGCGTTTCCCATTGACTGATTTCTAAAAAATAAATTGAAAATAACAACATAATGTTCACCTTGATTTTTTTTTATGATTTTACCTATACTGTCCACAATGCTATCTTCTACCAGTTCAGGTAGATTCTGAAGACATGTACCGTCTAGAATGCTGTGGATCCTAGCATATAGCGGCCAATCGGATGGAGAGCCTCCCGAAACCCCAACCAGTTTCTTTTCTCTTCTGTGAATAGAAAGAACTCATTTTACGAAATATTCAATTATCAAAACTCAAACTTACTTGTATTGATTTGTGAGATTGTGAATTTTGGTTTGTATCTCCCCAACTGTATATATATTGTCCATAACTTGGGCAATCTCATGAAAAACATGAGAGTTCGTCCTGTGGCCCCGCAGGTCTGTGAACTTGTCTGCCCACAGTTCCACAAGAAGAACCTCATCTTTTGTAGGCCACAGCGTCCTCTTCTTTTGCCTTTGGTTAGCCATCGAATCCATGCTAAGCTGAAACCGAATAAATATTTTATTATTATTGAAAACAAGTAAAAACATTATAAATACCTTTTCTAAAAATTCCCGGGAAAACATTCACATTCACAAAACAGATTGTTTACTTTGTAAATGCTAATGACAGAAAGCCGAGACGTATAAAGAAATACCACTGTTCCAGACAGAAGTATGTTGAACAGTCAGCAGAGGCGCTGCTGTTTCAGTGGAAAATTGGAAATAGTGCATTCAGCGCGCTTGGTTTCGAGTAGGTTATCACGAAACCCAGCGACTAAAAAGGCTTCATTTTGTATGGCAAACCACTAGGTTATCATGTTGGTTTGGGATTGTTTTGAGATAACCAAGTTTAACAGTTTAACTCTCAGGTGCGGACATAGCATAAAGTTGCTTCAAAACTTAGTTATGTTTTTTGGATAGCTGTGAACGTCTACTTTTTAGAAATATATGTGATAATCCTCGCAAAGCATTGCAAAACCCTTTTTAACCCACTTTTTAGGAAAAATATTTTGCGTATGAAGAAGGGAATTTTTTGAAGTTTGGTGTTCAAATTCCAAATCAACCCGGACAGAAAAACTTCTACAATATGTTTTCAACAAATCAGATTGACCACAAACAGGAAACTGTTTGAATACAGCTAAGTTAAAGAAAGTAACTAGTTCTAAATCAACCGATTTTGATTCAAAATGGAAGTCGGCTGTAATTTGCAAGGATCGGTTTACTTTAAAGTACAAAGATTGACTAGAGGAGTCCGAAATGTTTAAGAACTTGAACAATACAGTGCACACTGTAACTTACAACAATGAAGAAAGCTCCACCAGCGATTGTAGATCTGGAAGACCAAAAAAAAGTTTTGGGGCTTGTGAAGAGTACTCAAAGCGTTCCAAAGTGCGTCATTTAGTTGAAAATGAATATCCAATAGAACTGCATTATGCTGCTCAAACGGCCACTCGAAAGAGCGGTAACCGAATTTGCGCTGATGTAATAAAAGAGGTCAGCATTTGTAATAGAATCTCCAGAAAAAGCTTGGCAAATTCAGAAATCTTAGGAACATTTAAAGTTGTTAAGGTCACGAAGCTCTTACATTATATGTCGACAGCAAATTAATAAGAAACACATACAGATTTTGCGAAAGCAAGCAATTAAACGAGGTCACCACTTATACCCATCTATTTATAGCCTGGGTAAGGCGAAGAAAGAGTGTTTTCCTCCTGAAGAAGCAATATAAATGTGGATGAAATAAGTGCAACTATTGATGCGAAGGGTGTAATTAGCCACACAGCTCGACGCCTACTGCTACTAGACGTTCCAAAACTTAATATTTTTCGAAATTTTTCCGATGGAGCCATACTTAATCTTATCGTAAAAAGGGGGGCAGATGGAAGTTCAGGGCATAGCCAATATAAGCAAAATTTTCAACATCAGCACAGCACAGATGAATTTTTATTCGTCATTTCGTTTGTTCTCATACAACTTACGACATCCGTACATCCGATAAAGTTGATCAAACAATTTGGCAAAACCCATACTCCCTCACCCTTCTTCCACTCGCTTTTGCCGACCTTTCAAATTTATATTCGCTAAAGAAATCGAAGAAATGTTTGTAACACAAATTGAAAAAATCCGAAGAGAAATTAATAATCTGCAAGATCTTCAGATTAAAGTTGGATCAAAAACTAATCACTGTAAGATTCAAGCTTGTTTTAACAATTATCGATGGTAAAATGGCAAACTATTTAACATCAAATAGATCTAGCCAAACTTGCTACATCTGTGGAGCTAAGCCAAGAGATATGAACAAAAATGTTATTGACAAGAAAATAAAACCAGAACGTTATGAGTACGGTCTGTCCACTTTGCACGCATGGATAAAAGCCTTCGAATGTTTCTTGCACATATCTTACAGGCTGGATGTTAAAAAGTGGACTATAAAACAAAGCGAAAGAAAAAGTTTTAGAGGAAGCTCGTAAAAAAAATATTCAAGCGCCTTTTAAGTCAGGATTTGGCAGTACAAACGACGGAAATACCGCTAGACGTTTTTTCAAAAACCATCAAACAAGTGCTCGTATAATTGGTATTGATGAGGATCTTATGAATCTGTTTTACGTTATGTTGAGTTACATATCCTCGGGACATAAATAAAATAAATAAATAAATAGGGTGGCGCAACAGAGCGAGGAGCCCTTGGGCCTAGCGCATTTCTCACAACCATCCCTTGTGAGGCAATGGAGGGGACCTACAATTTTCTGCCGGTTCCGAACGGCTAATCGAGAAAGCGCTTTTCATGTCATTGAATACTAACGGAGGATTTGCCAATTCCTCGCGAAAGGCGATACCCGTTTTCGAACTCGAACCTCTGGATTAACAGGCGGACATGCTATCCATCACACCACGGGTACCTCGGGACATACCATCAATTATTCAGATTTTGAAAGTTTTCTTTTAGAAACTAAAACAATTTACCTTCAGTTATATAGTTGGTACTATATGCCTGTAAGTATTTATAAAATACTATGCCATTCCATGAAAGTAATGAAGAGATTCATTTTTCCAATTATCGGAAAAGGCCCAGGAAGCAGTTAATAAGGACTGCAGACGTTTTCGCCTATTAAACACAAGAAAAATACCAATAGTCAGCACAAACAGGGACCTACTTAACATGCTTCTTATAGCATCAGACCCTTTTATAAATTCTTTTCGAGAGGGACCACAAACAAAATTTAAGTCGTTATCTTCCGAAGTAACAAAGATTTTGATTGAGCTGAAACCAAACATATAGATGTGGGATATCGAACCTATCCCTAAGTCCGTCTTCTTCAACGGCATAAGATCCGCAGCAATTGATGGATATAAAAGCGCAACACAAAATGAGAAGAGAGAGACGAAGTTCGACCCGCTACGAGTAACGAGGAAACGCTACAATACTTAATCCAACCTAAGACTTTAATATTTTATTACAAGTGAATTATTGAACTGTTTTCCCCTTATTTGGTTTACCTGTTTTGTACCAATTAAATTTTTTAAATAGAATTAAATACTGTGAATTGAAACTAAAACTTGATCTCAGGCGTTTTCATTAGTGATCCCCTTTTTGCCTTCCCCACATAGATAGATAGATAGTTTTTACTATCGGTACTATCGATAGACTATCGATGTTAAAGAAACACTACTCTGTGAGAGTAAACAATTTTACCATGCTGCACATTGTTGCCCAAGAAATTTCTATGAGCAGAAATGTGTAAACATTTTTAACCTTCCAAACTTTCTGTGCAGATAAATATCGTGAAGTTAATTTTTTATGTGCATTGTGTAAGAAATTATCATATTAAGATATAAGGGGTCTCCAGGTCATAGATTTATATTTGGACAGTGGGCAGTGAATTTTTGTGGGCTTTATAGACAATTAGAACATAAACTCATTAACAACACTCCACTTGTGTAGGACTCGAAATATCTCAAAATCTCAATACTATTTCTATTTCTCAAACTGGTTATGGTTATATTAAGATCTTATTAATCAAATACAATATGGAAAAATCAAAACTTACGAAATTACCAATGCAGAAGAAAATGAAGCTTGAAAGGAATCCAACTATACCTGGAGAAAACCTTAAAATAGACAAAACCAAATACCAAGAACTCATTGGTTCACTTTTACATCTTTCTGTGTTTAGCCGACCGGACATTGCTTGCAGCGGAAACATGCTATCCCAATTTTGTCAAGATCCACGAAAACAACATTGGAATGTGGCTTGTCAGTTATTACGTTATTTAAACACAACTAAAGATGCTAAACTCATATTTAGAAAAACAAACAAATCACCTTTTTGTTTTTCAGACTCGAGCTGGGCAGAAGATTAGAATGATCGGAAATCACAATCTGGTTTTTGTTTTATTCTTGCAGGTGCAGCAGTAAGCTGGGAGTCCAAAAAGCAACGAGTAGTGGCTACCTCCAGCACTGAAGCCGAATATATTGCTTTAAATCAGCTCTGCAAAGTAAGGCGACACCTACTGGATGAGTTGGGATACTTGGTTCATAATCCAACTGTTATCTACTGTGATTCTCAAAGTGAAGGACATCTTGCAAAGGGAGGATCACATTATTCAAGAACCAAACACATACATTACAAATACCACTTTATAAGGGAATCTGTCGAGGAGAAAACAATAGAAATCAAATTCTTACAATCCGATCCGAGCCCGCTGATGCCCTTAATTGCCAGTCGCTAGTAAAAAAAATATTTATTGTTTTAGCAAATAAAGAATGCAGTTTCACTGATTCTAATGTTGAGGAGGACTATTGAAACTCATTAACAACACACGACTGGGATTGCAATAACTCTTTCTTAACCGTAGAACGAGATTCGGAAGTTTTACCAAAATGGAAAAGGTAAAAAGATCCTGCCAGGGTGGCAAACCTCGAACTCAAGCCTGTAAAGATCAGCAGGGAAACATAGTTGTAGAGTCACAGTCGCTACTCAGGATCAGGAAAGATCACTTTTGCAGACTGCTTAACGGTGATGAGGACACAAATTCCGCTGTCAGGCAGATTGCCGCATTCAGCTTGGACGATGATCAAGAATGCCGTCCTCCCGACCTAGAGGAAGTTAAGCTTGCCATATGCAAACTTAAATCAAATAAGACTGCAGGTGCAGATGGCCTTGATGCCGAACTTTTCAAGGCAGCTGGAGACCAGTTGGAAAGGAGCATGCACCAGCTGATCTGCATCATATGGTCGGAAGAAAGCATTCCCGATTAATTGAACCTCAGTATCGTATGCCCGATCCTAAAGAAGGGAGACCCTCACAATTGCGCCAATTATAGAGGGATAAGCCTCCTTAACGTCGCTTATAAGATCTTGTCTGCTGTAATATGTGAACGTCTGAAACCCCACGTCCACAACTTGATAGGTCCTTATCAATGTGGTTTTAGACCAGAGAAGTCCACAATAGACCAAATTTTCACATTACGGCAGATCTTGGAAAAAACCCGAGAACATAATATCGATATTCACCATCTCTTTATCGATTTCAAGGCCGCGTATGACAGTATTTACAGAGGCGAGCTGTACAGAGCCATGTCTAGTTTCGGCATCCCTGCAAAACTTGTACGACAATGCAGGATGACTTTGGAGAATTCACGCTGCTCCGTCAAGGTCGGTAAAGAACTCACCGAGACCTTTGATGTCAAAAAAGGTTTTAGGCAAGGCGACAAACTGTCATGCGATTTCTTCAACATCATACTTGAACAGATTGTAAGAAACTCAAACGTCACCACTAGAGAAACAATCTTTCAAAAGCCTGTACAATTACCTACTCGCCTACGCAGACGATATTGACGTAATGGAAAGAAAAAAACGTGATGTCATAGGTGCTTTTGCGAGTATTGAAACAGAAGCGGCAAAAATGGGTTTGATGGTTAATGAGGGCAAAACGAAGTATATGTTGTCATCAAACAGGGACATCGACGAATTGGACAAAACGTCACATTAGACAGACATAACTTCGAGGTTGTACAGGACTTCGTCTACCTAGGATCCGCTATAGACACGGAGAACAACATCAGTGCGGAGATCAAACGGAGAATAACTCTTGCCAACGGTTGCTTCTTTGGGTTAAGAAGGCAATTGAGAAACAAAACCCTCTCTAGAAAAACCAAGGAGACCTTGTATAAGACCTTAATCATCCCAGTCCTGCTTTACGGCGCGGAAACATTAACCTTATCGAAAGAGGATGAGGAAACCCTTGGTCGTTTCGAAAGAAAAATTCTCCGAATGATCTTTGGTCTCGTATGCGAAGACAATGTGTGGAGAAGAAGATACAACAACGAGCTGTATGAGCTGTACCGCGACATGGGCCATGTAGAGCGGATGGACCCAAACGCTTCGGCTCGTCGGGTTTTCGAAAGCACATTGCAGGGAAATCGCTTAAGGGGAAGACCTCGTCTTAGAAGGTGCAATCAAGTGGATGAAGACTTCAAAGCCATGTCCGTATTCTTAGGATTAACCATTGTAAACTCTTTTTTATGGAAAAAAAATAAAGAATAATATAATAATTTTATATATAAAAATGAATCGCAAAATGTGTTGGTAAGCGCATAACTCAACAACGCCTAGACCAATTCTTTTTTTGTTGTGTTTGTTATTGTCAGGAGAAGGTTCTTATGACATAAACAATTTAAAAATTGATATTCCCACAGGAACGGGTTTGGGAACGGAGACTTAGAAACTACAAGGCAGATTTCTAAAACGATTCCAGCATTAGGGGTGGTACATTATCCCTTTCCATCAGTAATTATATTTCATCCCTATAGTCCCACAAGAACAGAAACGGGAACGAGAACCGAAACCTTAAAGTTACTTGATCGATTTCCAAAATTCTTTCAACTCTAGGATGTTACATTATCCCTCAGTGACATGGACTTATAAGTGGTTCCGGTCAAGGTTTGTTCCCCTTATTCCCACAGGAACGGGGTTGGGAACTACTGAACAGATTTCTAAAATTCTTTTGGCATTAGGAGTGCTATATAATCCCCCTCCATGAGTAACCTAGAGTATATTTTATACCTATAATCCCAAGTGAACAGAAATGGGAACGACAACCGAAAGCTTAACGTTATTTGACCGATTTCAAAAATTCTTTCAACTCTAGGATGTTACATTATCCCTCAGTCACAATGACTTCCTGTCAAGGTTTGCTCCCCATATTCCCACAGGAACGGAATTTAAAAAATTGTGCGGATATTCCGACAGGAACGGGTTTGGAAAAGGAAACTTAGAAACTACTATACAGATTTCTATAACCCTTCCCCTTCCTGCACTAGGATTGCTACATTATCCCCCTCAATTAGTAATTTAGATTATATTTCATCCCTATAATCCCACTGGAACAGAAACGGGAACGAGAACGGGAACCATAAAGTTACTTGATCGATTTCGAAAATTCTTTCAATTCTATGATGTTACATTATCACTCAGTGACATAGACTTATATTTCACATATTTCCACGGTAACGGAAGATTCCCAAAGGAACGGGGCTGGGAACGGAAGCCTAGAAACTACTGGACAGATTTTAAAAATGCTTTCGTCATTGGAATGCCACATAATCCCAAAGTAAAAACAATTCTTTTTCATCCCCAAGTTCCCATTTAAGCGGAAAAACGAGAACGGGAACCTTAAAACTACAGACCCGAGCAACGCCGGGTGGCTCAGCTAGTAATATAATAAAATGAAGACCTCAACCGACTTAGAGCGCAAAACTGGAGAGAGCTCGTCGAAATCGAAGTCGTTACAGAAGGATGTTGGTTGAGGCCCAGGTTCGCCCCGAACTATAATGCCCACCTAAGTAAGTAAGTAAGTAACCGGTGATCTATGTTTGGGTCGTTTTCTACCCATTCGTTATGGTTTCTGGTTTTTTTATGACTTTGTTCCATGCACCCTTATGCAATGAATTTTAACTGTTTTACGATTTAAAACTTAGTTGGCTATGATTATTTTGAATTTGAGTTTTTTCTGTCAGATTGGGTCAATTTCAACCCGTAATATGAAAAATCATTTTGTATTGATAATTTGTTCGAGAATCGTTGTGTTTTCTTATTTCAATAAATAAAAACATATTGTTTTGATAAAATGTCAAGTTTTTCATAAAGTGACAATGATTTTTCCGCGGGCAGTGATGAAGAAGTTGATAGCACCGACTAATTTGATTCGGCTGAATCCGAGAATGAAGGACAAGAATCACCTGCCGTTTCGGCGGGTTGTGATTCTCAGTTTGTCTCTAAGAACAATATAATTTGGAGCCCGACCCCAACGAATTCATCAGGTAAGTTCAACATTGTCACTTCCATAAATGGCGCATTTTTACTGAAATTCAAACCAACAGTCGGACGAGTTCGTTCTCAAAACATATTTTCCCTAAGACCTGGTGTTACCCGATACGCAATTGCGCGGGTTGATGTTTTGTTGGACTCATTTTTGTTGTTTTTTTCCGATTCAAATAGAGAAAATTATTATCGACCACACAAATAATTATGGCATTTTTAAAAACTTAGAGACAAACACAAAAATATATACAAGAACACGTTACATGCTTATTTTGGTGTCTTGATTCTCGCAAGGGCTTACAAGTGATATTTTTTCTGTTTTTGGTACTCTTTGACATACATGTTTATATGTACATATATGTTGTTTTTCAGATCTAAAACAGAACGAATTGAAGGCGACCAATATTTCGTGCTATAATGTCCAAGGAATCATTCCAATATATTACAAAAGTCTTGCGATTCGACAATCCCATCAGTCGAAGACAAAACCAAGAAGTATTCAAGGACAAATTTGCTCCTATTCGAAACTTATGGGACAAATGGGTTGAATTGCTTCCGTTGTTTTACAACCACAACCCATCGTCCTGTGTTACAGTAGATGAGCAATTGCTAGGTTTTCATGGTCGATGTTCCTTCAGGCAATATATGCCAAATAAGCCTGAAAAGTACGGCTTGAAATTTTGATTGTGTACTTGCGCCGAAAGCTCCTACGTTTGGAATATACAGCCTTTTTTGGGAAAAGAAATCGGAGGAATTGCTGGACGTAACCAAGGTGAGCTTGTCGTCCTGGATCTAGTGCAGGGATTGAAGGAGTAAAACGCCACTATGGACAAATTTTTTTACTTTTGAGTTGGGCCAAGAACTGCTGCAAAAGAATGTAACAATGGTTGGCACCCTCAGAAAGAATAAGCGAAGTATACCCCCAAAACTTTTGTTAGAAAAAAAAACAACCGTTGTTTCAGTCTACATGTGCAAAAAGAAAAATGGGCACGACTGGGTCGCACGAACTTGCGATTGTGTTCTAAATACGATATCAAAATCTGAAGGCTGAGTTAAAGGTTTTGGTATTAGCTCTTCATAATATATTTTGTGGTACAGGGTTGCCAACTACACATTAATTATGGAAATTGAATTAAATCACGCAAAATAATGAAAAAATTAAATTAAATATTCCAAAGGTTTCAAGCAAAAATCTAAAAACGCCATTCTTTTGCAATCGCTAATACACATGAATGATGAAAATTTAATCAAAATCGTTGGAGCAGTTTTCCCAAAAAACGGTTTTTTATTTTTCACTTTTTTTTAAAAACTGTTTTTTAAAAGTCGAGTATGCAAAGTTCTAGATCTTAAAAGGAGTTATTTTGACAAAAAATTTAAAAAAAATCAAAGTTATGGTTTCGAAGTTACTTTCAAAAATCAAAATTTTTTAAAAAAATTTATAAAAATTTCCAAAACTAAGTTTTTTTAAACATTGATATGCAGTCTCTCTTTAACAGCTTACGAATTCTTAAATCCCAAATTTCGTCAAGATCGTGTCAGCCAATAACGAGAAAGTCGGTTTTAAAAAAAACGGTACTATGGGAGGTACCGTTTTTAGGCCTTTTCCAAACATTTTTTTTACATCATAAGAAAAACAATCCTAAATTAATCCTTCACACAAAATTTAATCGAAATCGTTGGAGCCGTTTTCGAGAAAAATAGGTATTATCATATCGGTTGTATGGCAGGTACCGTTATTTCAAGACCTAGAGACTCAATTCCAAAAACCCCTCTGTAGGCTACCCCACATACCCTAACTGCAAAATTTTAAGAAAATCGGTCCAGCGGTTCAGGCTGTAGAATCATATACATCCAGACAGACAGACACACAGACAGACAGACAGACAGACAGACAGACAGAATTGCAGGACCCACTTTTTTTGTATTCTCTATGATCGTAATGTCATGTTTAATTGTTATCTCAAAATTTTTTTCCGGCACGATTGCAAGACTTGCCTTATAGTACCTATAATCGCAAGTAATAAGTGTACAATAGTACAAAGTACCATGCATTCCACCCCTGAAGTTGGACCTGAACTAAAGAAGATGCCGGAGATAATCGAATTTTATAATAAAACTAAAGGTGGTGTTGATAATGCCGACAAAATGTTATCCGGGTTCAGCGCTGAACGCAAAACAAACCGTTGGCCAATGTGCGTCTTTGCCAATATGATAGACATTTCAGCATTGAACGCTTTTATCATTTATACTGAAATTGATCCAGGTTATCAGGCTTTGAGAGGTAAGCAGAGTCGAAAAAAATACTTACATATTATGTACATGATCTATGGGTATCGAATTGGCGAAAGACTATAAGTTGTATTTATAATCCCATTCCAAAGTATGTCTAACTTTGGACAGCTCTTAGAACAGTGTCCAACTCCAAACACTTTCATTGCTGTCTAAGGGTCTAACTTTAAACACCGAAGTTGGTTGTCTAATCTGTGGCTAAAGTGACATTTCATTAAACAAAAAACAATTTTGTTGAACATGTTATAAAACACTGTTGAGAGTGTTAAGATCGAAAAAACTAAAAAGTTTGAGGTGCAAAAATACTACTTTCAACAATTTAATTTATAAATTGCACAAATTTTAACATTTTATAAGACTTGGAAAAGCTGTAACACAAAGTCAAATCAGCTGTTTTTTTGGTCTAGTTCAAGTCCTACGCCACACTCTTTCAGAGCCTTTTAGTTGTTGTTTTGATTGATTGATATATAATTTATTTCTTAAAATATAAATACAAAAATGTATAAACGTTTGCGTAGGCAAATTTAAGAAATATAAGTGACAATGATATTTTTATAATAAAAATAGTGATATTGTCACTATTAGGTAAATAATTTCCATAATAATTTGAATGGGTGGGGTGACCCATAAATAAAAGAATAAAAACTAGAATTTGCTGAACAATCATTAATTTAAGAAAATGAGGATTACAAAAACTATTTTAAAGCTAACCATTTCATCAAAACATTAGAAATAATTAAAAACTAGTTATTCATCATTAGTTCAATGTTTACTAAATCAAATTCAAAAAGCCATATTTTTACATTTATTCCAAATAAAGGCTGAGATGTAAGAACTTTGATAGAATTTGGAAGTTTATTAAATATTCGGCATGAAACTATGTCATAAAATTTTCGAAATGCTGTTGTGCGAAAGGGTGGTACATTAACCAAATTTAAGAAATTTCCACGTACATTATAGTTGGAGATAATTCTGAAATTAAGATTTCCTGATCTTTTAAAAAATTCATTAAGAACCTTATAGCAGTACAAATGTCGAACTGGAAGAATTTTCAATTCATTGAATAGTGAAAAACTGGGGTAAAGACGAGGTTTACGGCAAATTTTCTTCAGAATCAACTTTTGCATTATCAAAAGAGGTTGAATGTTATTAAAATAAGTTCCCCACCAACATAAGATTCCATACTTTAATTTAGAATGAAAAATGCCATAAGAAAATTTTCATAAGAAGTTGATAGGAGCAAACTTTTCTGAGATAATAAATATATCGTAAAGTGCCTCGAAAGTACTGCCTCAAACTTTCTGTATGTTTGAAGAAACTTATTTTGAAGTCAATAATAAGACCCAAATATTTGAACTCATTGACGTTTTCTAACCGGAAGCATCTATCACTGCAACTTGAAGAATTAGAAAAGGTGCAAAAAGAGCAGTTGGAGACACAAAAAAATTTCAAGAGCTTAAATTTTTGGCAATCTGTAGCATGGAAAAAGAGATCAGTATCAACATTATTATTTTATAAAAAGTTAAAAAACATAACCTTGGTTTTAGGACTGATAACTAATTTGTGCTCAGCAAACCAAATTCTTAACAAGCTTAAATCCCAATTCATGTCAGCTATAAGATTAAGGTAGCTATTCGCACTTAAACTGAAACCAACATCATCAGCAAAAGCAGTCAATTTACCTTTGAAAGGAAGTCTAAATAGTGAATTGATATAAATTAGAAAGAGGATTGGCCCCAAAACTGAGCCTTTTGGAATTCCTTTTTTCATTAATACCATGTCGCTCATTACATCATCAATTTTCACTCGTTGTCTTCTGTTTTTTAAATATGATTCAAACCATTTGCATATAAAACCTCGGAAACCTGCTTTTTCCATTTTACTGATGAGTATAGTGTGATCCACCATATCAAAGGCTTTTGAAATATCGACAAATAAAGCAGCAGTATACATCTTACTATCGAGGCTAGTGAATATTGTATTATTGTATTATTGATTATTGTATTTGTATATCGAAACACAAACAATGGTGTACTGCACGCATACGTCATGAACGCCACCATTTAGTTTTTCTTTCCAAGTTGACAGTTTGAGGGGCTATTTAGACAACTGTTGGAATGCATTTATTAATACGAAATTGGTTAAGGCTTGTCCAACTCTTTAGACACCGTCTAGCTGGACAGTTGTCTAAGGATGTCCTAAGCAAATTTTATAAATACGACTGTATATGTCTAACCGATCAAGAGCACCTAGAGCATCATCCTCACTTACCCTTCAGGCGACACTAGTTGGCTCATCTTCCCCCACACTAACTTTTAATCAAAGAGATTTCAGTCCTGCAGCTAAGCGGCTGAAGATCAATTTACCACAGCCAAAAAAACGAGGCAGATGTGCTTTATGCACAGAACAAAAAACAAAATCCAAAGACAACAAAACAGAGTTGGTCTGCGTCTTCTGCGACAAAAATGTTTGCAAGAACATATATAACCGGAATATATGTGTAAAATGTATTGACCAAATTTAAATGTATGTATTTTTTTCTCTGTTGTTTCCAGGCAGTTGAATTAATAAATATAAAGAAAAACTATTAGTTTTTGTAAAAAATATTCAGTTTTGTTAATATTTTCCTAAGAAAAATATCAGGGTAGTAAACGACCCACCAACGTAAGATTAGTCGTTTTTTAAACGTAGGTCTACTAATGAGTTCATTGCACATCACTATTAAGCACCTGTATAACAATGTCTCAACCTTTCTATATGACATAATAAAGTGTTATTTCACTTCCGCATTGGCATGATTTGAGTTTGATTCTTTTAGCAGCGAAAACGCTTTTATTAAATCCTCAACCATCTTAACAGGTTATGGGCCCAGACCCAAGAAATTAATTTTAAAAGAAAATTTAAATTGTTTCAATTCGGAAAAATGACTACATTTACTAATTAACATGGAAGGCACAAATTGAAGCGCTCGCTGCTTCATAAGAATCGACTCTTAATAATAACATTAGGACAGGAACAGCAACCAACCAACGACCCAGTAAAATTGGAAGAATTCAATAACAGGGACATGGATGTAAAATGTGAGCTCAACATAGCAATGGAACCAGCGCCAGTGGCAATTGTGAAGAACATGAAAACCTCGAGTGAGATCTGGACATATTTGGAAACTACATACGATAGGAAAGCAACACGGCAAAAGGTAGTACTAGGTAGGTAGGTACTGTTTCATAAAATAATAAACTCCTTTTTTAATTGAATTTAATTGCTCAATTAATCTTCTACGAGAGATGGATGCAAAATTAGATGACGATTTGCTTGCTGTACTGCTGTTGGATAGTCTCCACGAAGAATATAAGGAAATTAAAGCTGCTTTTGACTCCGTCTGCGAATTCTCTTCATATGATGTAATATGCTCTCGCTTGTTGGAAGCTGGAAAAAGAAAAAGGAACAATATACTTTTGATAATGCTTTGAGAGCCTCCAGGTATTACTACAATCCGAGGAAGAAAAGCTTTCATAAATCAGGTACTTCAAGTTTTTAATTTAATTTTTCACAAATATGGAAAAAAGAGACACATGATGAAAGATTGTCGGGTTTATGATAAAAAGGAAAAATCATACCAGTCAAACTTAGTAGAGAAACCAGATGTAGGGTTTATTGCAATTGAAACACGTCAAAAACACGAGAATGCAAACAGTGCATACTCTCCTAAAAACCATAATAGTATTATGTAGTACCTGGTGCTTTGACATCCCACATGTGTTGCGATGCGACGAATTTTTCTTTGCCAACATTGAAAAGAAATTTGTAGGAACAGTTCTCCTTGCCGATGAAAAACCTGTTGACGTTATGGGAGTTGGGACAGTTACGTTAAAGATAAGGATTGGAAACGAACCCAAAACAATTTCTCTCTTTAATACTTTGTACTTTCTGAGTCTTAAGAGCAACTTAATATCTACAAGTAAGGCCACTGATAAAGATAATGGCTGTTCTGTTAGTTTTGAGAACGTTTATGCATGCATTTACCAAAGAGAATGAGATTATACTTGAAGGCTTCAAATACAATGGGTTATTTTTACTAAAGGCCCCAGTTATAGCGATAAGGAAAACGAATCAGGAAAAATTTGACATGATGATTGTAAATGACTCAAAGAATTTTTTGCACCCAAAAAACGTATAATTGAATAAATATTTTCTGTTGAAATTGCATTTTTCTAATTTTTTGATGCAATTTCATTTCAGCCAAAATGGAACAAATCGTTCCAATTATTTGGGTTCCAATTTCTATTTGGTCCACTGACAGCTACGAGGAAGAAAAAAAAAATGTGTATTTCAAACAGTAAAAATTGGCGGTTCGAGTTGTAAATTCTTGCGGCATTGTGAGTATAATAATAATTATTGTTTTTTAATGAGTTTTTTAGTTGAGATATTCCACGTGATTTTTAATCTAATAAATGAAAAGATTAGTAGGTATATATATTAGACCGGTTCAAAAAAAGTGACTTTTTTCTTTTTCTCGATGCACATCGATTTTTACCTTCGAGTAGGTGTAAAAACAAGCCTGTTAAAATTTGAGCTCGAAAAATTAATATTTAGAGGTCGCTCATCGCAGATTTCCATTTCCCATACAAATTGTATGGAAAAAAAAACATATAATTTTTGGAGTTTTATATTTCGGTCTAGAAGCAAAGTGCCGAGATGAGCGATACATATTCTTATAGAAAATTTGTTGTTCTACAAAAAAAGTTTCTTATCATTTTTCGACAAGTTCACTCCTTCAAAAGTTATTCAAGGTTAAAGTTTGAACAAAAATTTTTTTTTCTTGATTTCTGACAAAATGTTAAAATTTAACACTTAAAATCATAAAATCATTCGCTTATGACACATATTTTTATAGAACATTAATTGTTCTACAAAAAAGGTGTTTTATTATTTTTCGACAAATTCACTCCTTCAAAAGTTATTCAAGGTTAATTAAATAATTAATTAATTAATTAATTTTTTCAGAAACTTTAACCTTGAATAACTTTTGAAGGAGTGAATTTGTCGAAAAATGATAAAACACCTTTTTTGTAGAACAATTAATTTTCTATAAAATTATGTGTCATAAGCGAATAATTTTATGATTTTAAGTGATACATTCTAACATTTTGTGAGGTATAAAGAAAAAAAAATATTTTTCAAACTTTAACCCTGTATAACTTTTGAAGGAGTGAATTCGTTGAAAAATCATAAGAAACCTTTTTTGTAGAACAACAAATTTTCTATAAGAATATGTATCGTTCATCTCGGCACTTTGTTTCTAGACCGAAATATAAAACTCCAAAAATTATATGTTTTTTTTCCCATACAATTTGTATGGGAAATGGAAATCTGCGATGAGCGACCTCTAAATATTAATTTTTCGAGCTCAAATTTTAACAGGCTTGTTTTTACACCTACTCGAAGGTAAAAATCGATGTGCATCGAGAAAAAGAAAAAAGTCACTTTTTTTGAACCGGTCTAATATATATATCTGAGGAAATATAAAAAGTGTTTTAACTGTTAAAAACTTTACTAATCTTTTCATTTATTGTTTTTTAATCGAAAAGTAAACATTTCAGTTGTTTCAGTTTGAAACAAGAGGACAAAAGACTTAAGAAAGCCGAACTGAGAGAGTTCGAGACGAAGTTAATTATGGAGGTGAAGAGCCACATCTGCTTGTACGCCAAGGACCACCCGGCGTACAGCAACAAAAATCAAGGACAGGCTGCATGGGAGGACATTTCTTCCATTTTGCGCAAATCAGGCAAGTTTAAATAGAAAATAGTTATTATTTCACTAGTAACATTATTTATTTTTAAACACAGCCGAAGAATGCCAGAAAAAGTGGACTTCTTTGAGGGACTCCTTCCGTTCGTATTTTAGGATGGACACAAATGTTCCCAGCGGGTCTGCTGCAACTGCGTCAGGGAAGTAGATTCACTTCAAAAGTCTGACTTTTTTAATTTCTTACGTTATAGAGCAAGATCCAGTGAACCCCAGACCTTGTTGTCTTTTATAAAGTATAATAATAATATCTAATATCATCAATCTATTTTTTATACTTTATAATAACTTGTAATGCCATTAATATATTTTTAATTAAATTTTTGAGTATTATGTTATTAGCTTTTTTCTATAACCTATTATTGACAGAATAAAGTGAAATTTTTAACACTTTAAGGTAGTTGTAGCATCGAATGTCTTTTCTTAAGATGTTTTTAAACTTTACACAAATTATTATTAGTTACATATATGAATCTGTGCCTAAAAGTTTATTTGCATAAGTCATTCTAATCAAGAGTCTCCTTTTAAGATATACATGCTTGTCTGGCAAGGGGTTGGAAGTTGGAACTATCAAAAATGTCTTGCTAATGAGAAAACATCATCAGCCTATTACCCAAGTATTATATATAAAAATCAGCTTTTATACTATAACGAGAGTAGAATTTTAATTTGATAAACATTAAGGGTGTCTGGCAAGGGGTTGCCACTATGTCATAATGGCCCATCGACCCATCGTGTTTACCTATGCTGGGAGCATGCGCTGACAAACTTTCAGCTTTTATAAAATAACGAAGGTCTGGGGCTCACCGCTCACGGGCTCTTAGACTATAAAGGTTCCAGCAGAGTAAGTATTTTTTAAATCTTTTAATATTACGCAAGCTAAATGGTGTATTGTTTGCCTTTTTCTTCACTGAAGACTGTGGAAACTTTAACGTAGAGTTAGATCCAGTCATGGAAGTAAGTCCCTCGATGGACTTACGTCCTGAATGTGAGCATTGTTGAAGGAAGTCTTTCCCCGATTGCTTCTGGAAGCAAAAAAACAAAAACAAAAAGAAAATTAAATGACGAACCGTTCGAAAGGGTGCTCAACGCAATCGAGAACGTGCAAAATAAAAGGAGACCAATCGAAATATTTTTCGATAGTGTGGCTCAGCAGATTGACCATTTCGATATACAACGGCAAATCAACTTCCAAAGAAGGATTTTGGAGATTTCGTTTGAGAAACTCGGGGGTGATCTTTAGATTTAAGTTTTTTTTGCTAGTGTTAAGTTGTTTGTTCTAGTTTTAAAGTTTTTTTGTTATTGTAGTTTTTTAGTTTTTTTTTAAGTTAAGCACTTTTCTAAACAGCTATGAATTAAAATAGGCTTTTTTTTGTTAATTAATACTCGTACTTGTGATGTAGAGCTAACCTAAAGTTTCTTTTAAATAAATTAAAAACGAAATAGCTCAAAATCTCAATGTTTTCATATTTATTTATTTATTGCATTGAAACTCAAGGTTTCCTTCTTTGACAAACCAGTCAGCAAAGCTGTTTCGTATCAAAATGGCGTTAAATGCTGGCTTGTTAACTCTAGCATCTAGCTTAGTGGTCAACTAAATTGTTTGTTGAACTTTAGGTGGTATTTCTATTATCTATTGCTTGAGTTCTAATTTCCTTATTGGTACATCCGCTGGCACAAATAGCTTCTGCGGGTAATTCAACCAAGCTTCTCGAAAGTTGGAAGACGAAAAGACAGTTGGTTCTGCGTTTGAACCATGCGCTCCTATGCTGACCATAACAAACTTGTACTCTGCAACAGCCATTAGCACAGTTGAAAATTTTTTAAATATTTGAAATGGAAGCTGTTTTTCATAATTGAAATGGAAGCTGCCAGATTTTCGGGGGGGTGAACATGCAAACATGTCTCCCATCAACTGCTCCCAGACAATTGGGAAAATTCCATTGTTTGAGAAAAGAACTGCTAATCTTTTCCCAATCTTCCGTGCACTTGGGGGTTGGCATCACCAAGTTTTTGAGGTGTTTGTTGATTGCTTTCATTGTATCGATTATACACTTCCTCATAGTTGTTTTACCCATTAGGAATCGGAAGGATAAGTCCGCAAAACATGCTCCAGTAGCAAGAAATCTAACAGAAAAAACAAAATATAACCATATGCACCAAAACAATTTCAATTTCTTTATAAAATTAAATTTGGGTTTGAGATCTTCACATACAAGCTTTAAAATATAATCAAACTGATCCTTACTCATTCTAAAGTACTCAAAAAACTTTATTGGGTATTTTTAAAGTAAACTCATCAGCGAAAAGAATTCTCCTTGTTGTTTACGAATTCGATAAATAGGTTGAACTTGAAACTTTCGACGTTGTCGTAATCGTTTTTTCAACATAAATATTGTTGCAAGGTATAACAATTGCTTATTTTTTACGTTCATTTAAATTTTTTTAGTTTCCACTTTTTTTGCACCGAGCCGAAAGTAAAATAATAACCAATTTTTGTGAAATGACAACGACAAACGTCACCAGGCCAGTGTGTATGAAAATTGTAGTATTATCAATTACAGTAGCGGTGCTAGAAAGCCATCTGTGATTTTGTCGGTGTACTAAAAATTACAAGCGAATATTAGTTACTGCGGTAGAATTATACCGGTACTTACTGGAATTGAAAATACTATCGAAAACACATGCAACGCGGGATGGTTGTTGACAACCTGCCAACTGACGTTTATTTTCCTTATTGCTATAAACGTTCATCAGGAAAAAAACCAATTTTCAACTTTTCCTGATGGTTTTTCTTGATCGCTATAAGTGGGGCCAAAGTTAGATGAGCATTTTAATGAAACCTGCAATAAAACTAATAAGCATGAGATTAAGAAAGAAGAGTATGATAAAAGTAATCCACAATGAAATCCAAAAACGAGCCCTGGCATGCATTCAAAACGAAGGAGGGCACTTTGAGCACTTGTTATAATTGTATTTGTATAAAATACATAAAAAATCTACTAAAAGTGCCCATATTATTGTTTTATTCAAACAAACCTCAAAGCTAAAATTTTTTTTTTTTTTTTTTTTTCAAATTTTACCCGTTTGGTATTTTTTTAAGTATCATGAAATAGGTATATGGGTTTTTGAGTGCAATTATTACTAACCTTTTTTTTCATTATTGTTTTGTTTATCTGTAAAAAATAAAGAAACTCTATGTTTATCAGGTATTTTCTTAAAAAAAGTGACCTCAAAGTCAAAACTTTTTTTGGGGAAGAAAATTTAAACACCACTGAAAATTTGGCTACCCTAAGCTATAAGAGCTCAACTTAAATACAGCTTTAAAGATTATTATTTCTACAAAAAATTAAGTCTAAGATTAGGTCTCTATCATCAGTATTGACAGAGATATCGAATTTATCACAGGTCAGGGTACACCAAAGTTAGCCTTTTATAATTTGTCAAAAAGTGATGTCAAAGTTGAGAAACGGACTTTACTGTAGAACGATTTTTTTCTTAGAATATGACCAAAAATCACACCCCAAAGGATAGATAATACACGAATTACCGGACAACCTGTATTTACCACGCTTAACGCAAAATCAGGTTTTTTAGACGTTGCTTACTTACTTACTTACTTAGGTGGGCATTACAGTTCGGGGTGAACCTGGGCCTTAACCAACATCCTTCTATAACGATTTCGATCTCGGGCGAGCTCTCTCCAGTTTCGCACTCCAAGTCGGTTGAGGTCTTCATCCACTTGATTGCGCCACCTAAGACGAGGTCTTCCCCTTCCGCGATTTCCCTGCAATGTGCTTTCGAAAACCCGACGAGCCGGAGCGTTTGGGTCCATCCGCTCTACATGGCCCAACCATCGTAGCCTCGCAATGCGTACTCTTCTGGCTATGCCCATGTCGCGGTACAGCTCATACAGCTCGTTGTTGTATCTTCTTCTCCACACATTGTCTTCGCATACGGGACCAAAGATCATTCGGAGAATTTTTCTTTCGAAACGACCAAGAGTTTCCTCATCCGCTTTCGATAAGGTCCATGCTTCCGCGCCGTACAGCAGGACTGGGATGATTAAGGTCTTATACAAGGTCACCTTGGTTTTTCTAGAGAGGGTTTTGTTTCTCAATTGCCTTCTTAACCCAAAGAAGCAACGGTTGGCAAGAGTTATTCTCCGTTTGATATCCGCACTGATGTTGTTTTCCGTGTCTACAGCGGATCCTAGGTAGACGAAGTCCTGTACTACCTCGAAGTTATGTCTGTCTATTGTGACGTTTTGTCCAATTCGTCGATGTTCTGTGTCCTTGTTTGATGACAGCATATACTTCGTTTTGCCCTCATTTTTAGACGTTGCACTATGGAGTAAATGCTTGCAAAAATGAGTCATAAGTAAATTTTCTAGATAGTAAAATTTAGAAGTGAAGTTTTTATCAAACGGTTGTTAAGCTGTAAATTTTTTGCTTTCATTTCAAATTGTTTCAATGCAGCCCAAGTTCAAAGTCAGTGAAAGAAAGACTGCTCATTTTTTTGGATCAACAAAAGAAAAAGAACTAAATTTAAAAAAAAATTTTGCTTTGTAGAGTGCGTTATTAAAAACGGTTTTTGAAATTAATTCTTCTGTTGCAGGTATGTTCTTTTAAATTAATTAATTTTTTGTTTAAAAAATGTGTTACGGCACATATAAAATATTATTTAAAGTGTATTTTTCTGTTTTTTGTGCAATGTTCGTCAATCGTTTTGTTTATGTATTCGGTCAAATTGTGTGGTTTGTGTTAAATAGTAAAGTGATACAAAAAGCTTCGATCCAAAAAATTGGGTGCTGGTGTTTGCAGGTTTATGTGGAATTTGTGTTAGAAATATGTTTTTTTGTTTTATTTTCTTTAAAAATTGTTTATTTTAATGTACTTAAAGGATCTTCTTGTGTCCTGGTTCCAACCAATAAACGTTTATTTGAAGTGATGAAAATGACATAGCATTTGAGGTTAGATGACATTATTTAGAAAAATATTTGATTGATAAGGCTTATATTGAGGAGAATGAACTTAACAAATTTAAATTAAAAATACAGCGTATAAGGTTTGCATTTTACTTAAAATTATGGAAAGTGCTTTGATTTATTTTTTATTATTTTATAGAATTGAATTCAAAAGCAGATGCCTTCGCGCTACTAGAGTTGAAAAATATTTTCTTAAAAAAAATTAAACTTGGCTCAACAGAAGCTTCGGCATACCAAACAAAACCCGGCCTGATCGACCCGCTAAATCGTTTGAAAACCTTTACATTCGCAGTAAATGCAGACGAACAGAAAACATCCGGCGATCTCATCAAACAGAAGACCTACGTTTGCAGCACAAATAAAATTATGTGAAAGTGGAAACTCAGTATCAACGAAAGTTTTCAAAGAAATAGCAAATTCTCCAAGAAGGGCCAGTCTTTGTAAAAAAGCTTGAAACAATAACCCCATTTCAAAACGAGATAAAACGTCAACTTTAAAAGCGCTGTCAATTTTTGTTGAAGCTGGTTTGTCCCGCAAGCAATACGAAATTGCAACAACCAGCGATAACAAACTGTTCCCGAGTTAAAGTACACTTAAAAAGATAAAGTCGATTGCTATCCAAACTTAGAATCTTTCAAAGTAACAGAAACTCTGGCTGAGGTAAGCTTGCAGAGTTTGCTTGATCACATACCATTGGATGTATTTGGATATTCATCAAACTTTGACCGAGGAAGAAATGAAATCCCTGGAGCTTATGTATTTCAAAATGGAGCTGTGATGGATGGCAACAAACCCAATATAAACAGAAATATGATAATAGTTCAGATTCAGACGCAAATAAATTTCAGGGCTATTTTATGCCTTTCAGATTGTTTTTTGCTGAAACAAAACTGGACGGTTTTGAGCCCACAGAAGTCAAACATACTTACCTTGGTATTTACAATGATTGACGGCAAAGTCTGTAATGCTGCAATCGACACAAAATCAACCATGAAGTGCTACATATGTGGAGTATTTTCTAAAGACTTCAAAGTTTTGTCGAAATCAGAAGACATTGAAAAAAAGTATTGAAATTCGGGTTATCGATTTTACATGACCGAATTCGTCTTTTTGAGAGTATTTTGCATCTTGCATATAAGCTTCCTCTAAAGAAATGGCAACTTCGAAAACAGGAAGATAAAAATGTCGTCAAAAAAAGTAAGCGCACACTGCAAGAAAAATTTAAGAGCCGGCTGGGCATGTTAGTGGATGTACCAAAGCCAGGGTTTCGGTAACACGTATGATGGTAATACAAGCCGTAGATTTTTTAATGATCCACAAATTTGAGCCGAAATAACGGGTGTTGACATTCGGTTAATATATAGGCTGAAGATTATATTGGAGGTTTTGTACAGTGGATATAAAACTAATATTTCAAAGTTTGGTAAATATTCATTGGAAACAGCAGAGCTTTATGTTGATTTGTATTCTTGGCACCCGATGACACCAACAATGCACAAAATATAAATCCATGGAGCTACTGTCATTGAACATGGAATTTTACCAATCGGCCAACTATCTGAAGAAGCCGCACAGAAGCGAGAAATAAGCATTTCAGACTTTACCGCCTTAATTATTCAAGAAAGCATTCAAGGACAAATTGTAATCTTGATGGTCTTAACCGCTTGTTGTTGACCTCTGACACACTTTTAACAAGCCTGAGACCTTCTCCTGTTAAAAAAAAACTAAATGTTTTTCCAAAGAATCAATGGAAATGCTTTTATCGGAAGATCCAATTTCAAATAAAAATTTAGGTGCTGAAGGTTACAACTCAGAAGCTGAAAAGAGTGCCTATTCTGACTCAGAACGCGATAAAAAAAAGATCAAATGCAAATAAAATGTAAATATAGTTTTAATGAAAAAAAACATTTTTTTGCTCAAAACAGTGATCGGTAAAGATTTTTATATTCGAAAACATCTTTTCAGGTGGATATCTATTAAATACAAAAAATAATTTTGTCTTGTTTTTTCAAGCTTTTACTCCATAGTGTTGGTCAAGTTCAATCATTTCAGTATGTGTTGTAATTGGGAAAGTTTCTCCAATAAGATTTCTTGATAAGATTTCTTCTCTAATACCTAGTTCTGTTACTTTGTTCTATAACGCCACCACAGTAACCTGCCTCTAAATCTTCCACTTCTTGTGAAACGTTTCCGAAAATGTTAATTTTTACGATAAACAAAATGAAATTTTTTTATCATTAAAAGAATTGGACAACCAACAAAACTTTTTGCAATGTTAAAAAACGAACATTGTTAAATTGAAAACGCGGTATGCAATAGTAAATGAAATTACTGTTCACAAAGAAGAATAAGAATTAAACAAAAACCAGATTGTGATTTCCGATCATTCAAATCTTCTGCCCAACTCGAGTCTGAAAAACAAAAGGTGATTTGTTTGTTTTTCTAAATATGAGTTTAGCATCTTTAGTTGTGTTTAAATAACGTAATAACTGACAAGCCACATTCCAATGTTGTTTTCGTGGATCTTGACAAAATTGGGATAGCATGTTTACGCTGCATTCGTTGGATTCCTTTCAAGCTTCATTTTATTTTGCATAGGTAATTTCGTAGGTTTTGATTTTTCCATATTGTATTTGGTAAATAAGTTCTTGATATAACGAGTTTGAGAAATAAAAATTGTATTGAGATTTTGAGATATTTCGACTTTCGAGTCCTACACAAGTTGAGGCTTTCCCCAAATTTCTTAACTTAAAGACGACTTTTAAGTTTTCTATTGTCTTTCTGGTTGTTCGATGCAATAATAATATCGTCCACTTAAACTCCAATAATTGCAACTTCTTTTTCCTTTCTTTTATAATAAATTCATTTATCATAGTTCGATTCAGTGATTGATTGCTTCTGGAAGCAAAAAAACAAAAACAAAAAGAAAATTAAATGACGAACCGTTCGAAAGGGTGCTCAACGCAATCGAGAACGTGCAAAATAAAAGGAGACCAATCGAAATATTTTTCGATAGTGTGGCTCAGCAGATTGACCATTTCGATATACAACGGCAAATCAACTTCCAAAGAAGGATTTTGGAGATTTCGTTTGAGAAACTCGGGGGTGATCTTTAGATTTAAGTTTTTTTTGCTAGTGTTAAGTTGTTTGTTCTAGTTTTAAAGTTTTTTTGTTATTGTAGTTTTTTAGTTTTTTTTTAAGTTAAGCACTTTTCTAAACAGCTATGAATTAAAATAGGCTTTTTTTTGTTAATTAATACTCGTACTTGTGATGTAGAGCTAACCTAAAGTTTCTTTTAAATAAATTAAAAACGAAATAGCTCAAAATCTCAATGTTTTCATATTTATTTATTTATTGCATTGAAACTCAAGGTTTCCTTCTTTGACAAACCAGTCAGCAAAGCTGTTTCGTATCAAAATGGCGTTAAATGCTGGCTTGTTAACTCTAGCATCTAGCTTAGTGGTCAACTAAATTGTTTGTTGAACTTTAGGTGGTATTTCTATTATCTATTGCTTGAGTTCTAATTTCCTTATTGGTACATCCGCTGGCACAAATAGCTTCTGCGGGTAATTCAACCAAGCTTCTCGAAAGTTGGAAGACGAAAAGACAGTTGGGTCTGCGTTTGAACCATGCGCTCCTATGCTGACCATAACAAACTTGTACTCTGCAACAGCCATTAGCACAGTTGAAAATTTTTTAAATATTTGAAATGGAAGCTGTTTTTCATAATTGAAATGGAAGCTGCCAGATTTTCGGGGGGGTGAACATGCAAACATGTCTCCCATCAACTGCTCCCAGACAATTGGGAAAATTCCATTGTTTGAGAAAAGAACTGCTAATCTTTTCCCAATCTTCCGTGCACTTGGGGGTTGGCATCACCAAGTTTTTGAGGTGTTTGTTGATTGCTTTCATTGTATCGATTATACACTTCCTCATAGTTGTTTTACCCATTAGGAATCGGAAGGATAAGTCCGCAAAACATGCTCCAGTAGCAAGAAATCTAACAGAAAAAACAAAATATAACCATATGCACCAAAACAATTTCAATTTCTTTATAAAATTAAATTTGGGTTTGAGATCTTCACATACAAGCTTTAAAATATAATCAAACTGATCCTTACTCATTCTAAAGTACTCAAAAAACTTTATTGGGTATTTTTAAAGTAAACTCATCAGCGAAAAGAATTCTCCTTGTTGTTTACGAATTCGATAAATAGGTTGAACTTGAAACTTTCGACGTTGTCGTAATCGTTTTTTCAACATAAATATTGTTGCAAGGTATAACAATTGCTTATTTTTTACGTTCATTTAAATTTTTTTAGTTTCCACTTTTTTTGCACCGAGCCGAAAGTAAAATAATAACCAATTTTTGTGAAATGACAACGACAAACGTCACCAGGCCAGTGTGTATGAAAATTGTAGTATTATCAATTACAGTAGCGGTGCTAGAAAGCCATCTGTGATTTTGTCGGTGTACTAAAAATTACAAGCGAATATTAGTTACTGCGGTAGAATTATACCGGTACTTACTGGAATTGAAAATACTATCGAAAACACATGCAACGCGGGATGGTTGTTGACAACCTGCCAACTGACGTTTATTTTCCTTATTGCTATAAACGTTCATCAGGAAAAAAACCAATTTTCAACTTTTCCTGATGGTTTTTCTTGATCGCTATAAGTGGGGCCAAAGTTAGATGAGCATTTTAATGAAACCTGCAATAAAACTAATAAGCATGAGATTAAGAAAGAAGAGTATGATAAAAGTAATCCACAATGAAATCCAAAAACGAGCCCTGGCATGCATTCAAAACGAAGGAGGGCACTTTGAGCACTTGTTATAATTGTATTTGTATAAAATACATAAAAAATCTACTAAAAGTGCCCATATTATTGTTTTATTCAAACAAACCTCAAAGCTAAAAATTTTTTTTTTTTTTTTTTTTTTCAAATTTTACCCGTTTGGTATTTTTTTAAGTATCATGAAATAGGTATATGGGTTTTTGAGTGCAATTATTACTAACCTTTTTTTTCATTATTGTTTTGTTTATCTGTAAAAAATAAAGAAACTCTATGTTTATCAGGTATTTTCTTAAAAAAAGTGACCTCAAAGTCAAAACTTTTTTTGGGGAAGAAAATTTAAACACCACTGAAAATTTGGCTACCCTAAGCTATAAGAGCTCAACTTAAATACAGCTTTAAAGATTATTATTTCTACAAAAAATTAAGTCTAAGATTAGGTCTCTATCATCAGTATTGACAGAGATATCGAATTTATCACAGGTCAGGGTACACCAAAGTTAGCCTTTTATAATTTGTCAAAAAGTGATGTCAAAGTTGAGAAACGGACTTTACTATAAAACGATTTTTTTCTTAGAATATGACCAAAAATCACACCCCAAAGGATAGATAATACACGAATTACCGGACAACCTGTATTTACCACGCTTAACGCAAAATCAGGTTTTTTAGACGTTGCTTACTTACTTACTTACTTAGGTGGGCATTACAGTTCGGGGTGAACCTGGGCCTCAACCAACATCCTTCTATAACGATTTCGATCTCGGGCGAGCTCTCTCCAGTTTCGCACTCCAAGTCGGTTGAGGTCTTCATCCACTTGATTGCGCCACCTAAGACGAGGTCTTCCCCTTCCGCGATTTCCCTGCAATGTGCTTTCGAAAACCCGACGAGCCGGAGCGTTTGGGTCCATCCGCTCTACATGGCCCAACCATCGTAGCCTCGCAATGCGTACTCTTCTGGCTATGCCCATGTCGCGGTACAGCTCATACAGCTCGTTGTTGTATCTTCTTCTCCACACATTGTCTTCGCATACGGGACCAAAGATCATTCGGAGAATTTTTCTTTCGAAACGACCAAGAGTTTCCTCATCCGCTTTCGATAAGGTCCATGCTTCCGCGCCGTACAGCAGGACTGGGATGATTAAGGTCTTATACAAGGTCACCTTGGTTTTTCTAGAGAGGGTTTTGTTTCTCAATTGCCTTCTTAACCCAAAGAAGCAACGGTTGGCAAGAGTTATTCTCCGTTTGATCTCCGCACTGATGTTGTTTTCCGTGTCTACAGCGGATCCTAGGTAGACGAAGTCCTGTACTACCTCGAAGTTATGTCTGTCTATTGTGACGTTTTGTCCAATTCGTCGATGTTCTGTGTCCTTGTTTGATGACAGCATATACTTCGTTTTGCCCTCATTTTTAGACGTTGCACTATGGAGTAAATGCTTGCAAAAATGAGTCATAAGTAAATTTTCTAGATAGTAAAATTTAGAAGTGAAGTTTTTATCAAACGGTTGTTAAGCTGTAAATTTTTTGCTTTCATTTCAAATTGTTTCAATGCAGCCCAAGTTCAAAGTCAGTGAAAGAAAGACTGCTCATTTTTTTGGATCAACAAAAGAAAAAGAACTAAATTTAAAAAAAAATTTTGCTTTGTAGAGTGCGTTATTAAAAACGGTTTTTGAAATTAATTCTTCTGTTGCAGGTATGTTCTTTTAAATTAATTAATTTTTTGTTTAAAAAATGTGTTACGGCACATATAAAATATTATTTAAAGTGTATTTTTCTGTTTTTTGTGCAATGTTCGTCAATCGTTTTGTTTATGTATTCGGTCAAATTGTGTGGTTTGTGTTAAATAGTAAAGTGATACAAAAAGCTTCGATCCAAAAAATTGGGTGCTGGTGTTTGCAGGTTTATGTGGAATTTGTGTTAGAAATATGTTTTTTTGTTTTATTTTCTTTAAAAATTGTTTATTTTAATGTACTTAAAGGATCTTCTTGTGTCCTGGTTCCAACCAATAAACGTTTATTTGAAGTGATGAAAATGACATAGCATTTGAGGTTAGATGACATTATTTAGAAAAATATTTGATTGATAAGGCTTATATTGAGGAGAATGAACTTAACAAATTTAAATTAAAAATACAGCGTATAAGGTTTGCATTTTACTTAAAATTATGGAAAGTGCTTTGATTTATTTTTTATTATTTTATAGAATTGAATTCAAAAGCAGATGCCTTCGCGCTACTAGAGTTGAAAAATATTTTCTTAAAAAAAATTAAACTTGGCTCAACAGAAGCTTCGGCATACCAAACAAAACCCGGCCTGATCGACCCGCTAAATCGTTTGAAAACCTTTCCATTCGCAGTAAATGCAGACGAACAGAAAACATCCGGCGATCTCATCAAACAGAAGACCTACGTTTGCAGCACAAATAAAATTATGTGAAAGTGGAAACTCAGTATCAACGAAAGTTTTCAAAGAAATAGCAAATTCTCCAAGAAGGGCCAGTCTTTGTAAAAAAGCTTGAAACAATAACCCCATTTCAAAACGAGATAAAACGTCAACTTTAAAAGCGCTGTCAATTTTTGTTGAAGCTGGTTTGTCCCGCAAGCAATACGAAATTGCAACAACCAGCGATAACAAACTGTTCCCGAGTTAAAGTACACTTAAAAAGATAAAGTCGATTGCTATCCAAACTTAGAATCTTTCAAAGTAACAGAAACTCTGGCTGAGGTAAGCTTGCAGAGTTTGCTTGATCACATACCATTGGATGTATTTGGATATTCATCAAACTTTGACCGAGGAAGAAATGAAATCCCTGGAGCTTATGTATTTCAAAATGGAGCTGTGATGGATGGCAACAAACCCAATATAAACAGAAATATGATAATAGTTCAGATTCAGACGCAAATAAATTTCAGGGCTATTTTATGCCTTTCAGATTGTTTTTTGCTGAAACAAAACTGGACGGTTTTGAGCCCACAGAAGTCAAACATACTTACCTTGGTATTTACAATGATTGACGGCAAAGTCTGTAATGCTGCAATCGACACAAAATCAACCATGAAGTGCTACATATGTGGAGTATTTTCTAAAGACTTCAAAGTTTTGTCGAAATCAGAAGACATTGAAAAAAAGTATTGAAATTCGGGTTATCGATTTTACATGACCGAATTCGTCTTTTTGAGAGTATTTTGCATCTTGCATATAAGCTTCCTCTAAAGAAATGGCAACTTCGAAAACAGGAAGATAAAAATGTCGTCAAAAAAAGTAAGCGCACACTGCAAGAAAAATTTAAGAGCCGGCTGGGCATATTAGTGGATGTACCAAAGCCAGGGTTTCGGTAACACGTATGATGGTAATACAAGCCGTAGATTTTTTAATGATCCACAAATTTGAGCCGAAATAACGGGTGTTGACATTCGGTTAATATATAGGCTGAAGATTATATTGGAGGTTTTGTACAGTGGATATAAAACTAATATTTCAAAGTTTGGTAAATATTCATTGGAAACAGCAGAGCTTTATGTTGATTTGTATTCTTGGCACCCGATGACACCAACAATGCACAAAATATAAATCCATGGAGCTACTGTCATTGAACATGGAATTTTACCAATCGGCCAACTATCTGAAGAAGCCGCACAGAAGCGAGAAATAAGCATTTCAGACTTTACCGCCTTAATTATTCAAGAAAGCATTCAAGGACAAATTGTAATCTTGATGGTCTTAACCGCTTGTTGTTGACCTCTGACACACTTTTAACAAGCCTGAGACCTTCTCCTGTTAAAAAAAAACTAAATGTTTTTCCAAAGAATCAATGGAAATGCTTTTATCGGAAGATCCAATTTCAAATAAAAATTTAGGTGCTGAAGGTTACAACTCAGAAGCTGAAAAGAGTGCCTATTCTGACTCAGAACGCGATAAAAAAAAGATCAAATGCAAATAAAATGTAAATATAGTTTTAATGAAAAAAAACATTTTTTTGCTCAAAACAGTGATCGGTAAAGATTTTTATATTCGAAAACATCTTTTCAGGTGGATATCTATTAAATACAAAAAATAATTTTGTCTTGTTTTTTCAAGCTTTTACTCCATAGTGTTGGTCAAGTTCAATCATTTCAGTATGTGTTGTAATTGGGAAAGTTTCTCCAATAAGATTTCTTGATAAGATTTCTTCTCTAATACCTAGTTCTGTTACTTTGTTCTATAACGCCACCACAGTAACCTGCCTCTAAATCTTCCACTTCTTGTGAAACGTTTCCGAAAATGTTAATTTTTACGATAAACAAAATGAAATTTTTTTATCATTAAAAGAATTGGACAACCAACAAAACTTTTTGCAATGTTAAAAAACGAACATTGTTAAATTGAAAACGCGGTATGCAATAGTAAATGAAATTACTGTTCACAAAGAAGAATAAGAATTAAACAAAAACCAGATTGTGATTTCCGATCATTCAAATCTTCTGCCCAACTCGAGTCTGAAAAACAAAAGGTGATTTGTTTGTTTTTCTAAATATGAGTTTAGCATCTTTAGTTGTGTTTAAATAACGTAATAACTGACAAGCCACATTCCAATGTTGTTTTCGTGGATCTTGACAAAATTGGGATAGCATGTTTACGCTGCATTCGTTGGATTCCTTTCAAGCTTCATTTTATTTTGCATAGGTAATTTCGTAGGTTTTGATTTTTCCATATTGTATTTGGTAAATAAGTTCTTGATATAACGAGTTTGAGAAATAAAAATTGTATTGAGATTTTGAGATATTTCGACTTTCGAGTCCTACACAAGTTGAGGCTTTCCCCAAATTTCTTAACTTAAAGACGACTTTTAAGTTTTCTATTGTCTTTCTGGTTGTTCGATGCAATAATAATATCGTCCACTTAAACTCCAATAATTGCAACTTCTTTTTCCTTTCTTTTATAATAAATTCATTTATCATAGTTCGATTCAGTGATGTAAATTGACTTTTGTCGATTGTACTGAGAACTGAAAAAAAATAGTACTGAAAAAGACCAAATAGTACTGAACTTTTTTAAATTATAAAATAACGCAAACATTGAAAATAAATATTTTTTTTGAACAAAAATACTGTAAATTAAATATACCTTCATTTTGTTGACATAAGTTTAATCTAAAGTAAGTCTTATGGACGGATAGCAACTTTGGCAAAATTCATATACATGTTTTTTTTTACTCTAAAATTTCCTCCTCGGCAAGTGGTTTACTCGGTAAATGTCTATTCAATAGACTTTTTTGAATAATAAAGCTGTGAAAGCATTGATTTTTGATCAGGTTTTTGATTTCTTTTAGTGCAGAACACGTTTCCACCTGCATTCGGCTTCCTTGTTTTGTTTTAATAATATTTTGATAGGAAAAAGTTCTTTCGACGTTCGCGGAAAAATGAGGAATAGAAAAAGCACCCTGGACAATTGGGTATATATTTGAAAATGTGAACTCGTTGCATTCATTTTTCACAAGGCCAATTTCAGCCCAGAACACAGAAATAGAAGCATTTCCAGATTTTTTCAAGTTTTGGCAGTCAGCTAGAGCTCGATATTCTTCATTCAATGTTTTTTTGTTCGCCAGGAAAAAATCTTATAACAAATTGAACTATCGAATTTTCTTAAATTGAAGTTTGTGAAAAATGTTGTCACAAGTTCAAAAAAATGTCTTCAAAATTAAATCTATTTTTCACATCTTCGAGAAAAATTAAATAGAACATCCGTACATAACTTTTAAAGCTATAAAATTTGCTTTCAGTTTAATTTTTAGAAGTGTAAAAAATTTCACTTTCGGTCCCACAATAGATTTCTTCGACGGGAAGGTGGTTTTCTAGTAAGTTAATTGACAATATGGGTCTCTCATTAAAAGCTTCTTTACGCAAAAAATTTCTACGAAATTGTTTAAAAATAAATTCCATTTTTGGAACTAAAATATGAACCCGAACCTGTTCTGACTGCATCTCGACGTTAACATCGTTAATTATTGTAAGAGCATAAGAAACAATTAATGAAATATAATCTAAAGGGTCCGCCAAATAACTTCTTTTTTTTTTAAATGCTTGGTGGCTGTCCAAATCAGGGTTGCCACCTTTAGGGGAAAAAAAATCGGGACGATCGGGCATGCATCAGAGACCTTCAGAGTTTGGTCCAATCAACATATGACCCATGTTCCATGTGACATGTGAGACAGTCTAAGGAAAATGAAACTTTTTTTTTTTTAAACTTTATTGCACAAAATTTTGTACAATGAGAGAACTTCAGTTTGTGTTTTTATTTGTATTTATTTTATATAATTAATTTTTCCATACGTATTTCTTGTTGTTACGAGCCGCTTTTAATAATTCTACATCATTTTTGTATTTATTTATGAAGTCTGAACAAGACATTTGTATGTTCAAAGAAATTAGCAATTCTGCTCTTATCAAATTTATCGAGCAACGATTTCTGACATTAGACCATTTCATAGTCATTAGTGAAAATACGCGCTCAACATACTCATTTGAAGGAGGTATGCTCAAAGCACGAGATACGACATTAAATAATGCGTTCAACTTCTGCTCCTTTGCGACTTTAAATACTTGCACCCATTTTTTTATCAACGCTTTGTTTTGCTCGATCTGTGGTAGTATATTCTTCACCACACTGTAGTCTTCAAATAACTCGTTCGTAGAAAATCCTTCTTCGGAATCGAATCCCATAATTGAAGCAGGCTCACAAAGTTCTGTAAAATTTAAATTCCCATCAAGCGACAATGGTTCCAATTTTTTCAGGGGATTGGATTCATGGAAATCAAAGCGGGTTTGCATTTTATTCCTTGAAATCTGATGTACGTAGTTCATAAACTGTTTTCCTGCACGGTGTCCAAATGGATATAATGGGATCCATAAAAACTTTCATTCAATCTTGTCTTTAAGCTTTCTGCCACATCTGCCAAAATTTTGTATAGTTGGGTCGAACAAATTGACATATTTTGCAACACCAAACTTGACTTCTCAAACACTGTGCAAATATTGGCACAAAAACTTATGCCGATTTCCTTTCACCAATTTGCAGTCGACTGCAAATTCTATTCTTTTTTGGGTATTTAGGAGATTAAAAAAGTAGCGATTTTTTTTATGAATGTGTGTGTGTCCAACTGGCTAATGTAGAAAAACAAGCACCATGGAACAAAACAATTACATTCATATTGTCAAGCACACAATTTTTATATTTTTTTTTTCACCAAATGTTTTCCAAATTCACAACTAAATACAAAACAATTCTGCTTCCTTTAATTTTTTTCATATGCTGATGTTGTTGTTTGCCGTTTTCGATCTGTCAAAATTGTTGTGTGTGTGAAAATCTGTGTGCAAATCCGTCTCAAAAAAGAGATCGACGGCAAGTCGATTTTTTTTCCTCCTAAATGAATTCCTTTCAAAAAAAAATTGACTGCAGTCGATTTTTTTTTTGAAAGGAATTCGACATTAAATACATAAACGTCTTGTCGAAGGCGAAGACGAACGCGGTACATGAAGCGCGCGGTAGATAACACGGTGGCGCGTGACTGTGTTGGTTGAATGAATTGATTGAAGGTGAATGAATTGATTGAACCTATCGCATATTGTCAATAATCGGGACAAAATCTATAGGCTGTCGGGACGCGGGACAATGTCGTCGAAATCGGGACAGTCCCGGCTAAATCGGGACGGGTGGCAACGCTGGTCCAAATGGAAGCATTTGGGAACTATCTGTGATGAAGAAATCGTAATAAGTTTAGATAACTTAAATCTTGTAAAAAACCAGCCTTACAGAATAATACAAAAGTATGAAGATTCAGTACGTGATGATTTCTCATCAAGAGCTCGTAACTCTGAGAGTAGAATATTATGTATATTCACAGCTTAGCACCAATTTTCTAGAGATGAACTATTTTCGCGACGTGTACAGTTAGAGAAATATCCCTCATTTTCAAAATAAGATGTGAAATACTCTTTTTGAATGGAAGACCATACAATGGAAGTTTTAATCAATTCTGTTCAATATGCAATCTTAAAGCTAAAGAAGACTCTTTTCACTTATTAAGTATATGCCCAGATTTTTCTTCCCAACGCCTGATATACTTCGAAAAAAAGACACTTCCATGAAAGAGGAAATTATATACACAATGTTGAAACTAATAATCAAAAATCACAATCCAATAAAGATGTTGAAGATCCTTTAGCGCGTGTTCAAAAGCCAGCTGTAAAATATAATTATTCCATTCACAAGCTGAATATTGTGTTTGTCGACTTTGATTCAGTCGTTGTCGCCATTTTCCAGTTCAATATTAATTGCTTCGAATACGAAATATCGTACACATTTACGTAAGTGCATCTACCTGATTCCGAGCCAAGCAAAGAATACATAGATTCAAAATCTAATTATAATAGTGCTAAGAGTTTGTGAATAATTCAGTCTGATGATAATACGGTGGACAGGACAATGTACACATCTACCTAAATCTTCCGTGAACCACATATATCCCATAACTGAATTGCTAACTTTTTCATCAGTCTTGATGAAATTTGTCAATTATCTTTGTCAGAAAACTTGGACTTGAGACTCAGACGTGTACAGACACAAATTCTTGCATCGTTCTTTGAAAAACCCATAATAACAAATGGAAAATAAAATACAAGAGTTTGAATTCAACTCTCTTGTCTCTTGGATCTCACTGCAGCAATGACACGTTAAAGTTTTTGTTAATTCATTAAAAGATTCTTGGTCACCACGGCCTTAGTTTTGTATCCTGCAGGGAACACTCGTAAATGGAAATGGATATTCCCCATGCAAACACAAAAATAAAACTAAAACTTACTCTTACCTTCTACAATGTGTCCATGTTGCAATACTACGACAAGTAAGAAGTGGAAAGTACATCCATCCTGCAGCATGAAAATTAAGTTGTATACAACGTTCACGTCCTATAGTAAAGTTTCCACAAAGTTTTCTTGTTTCCAAGACCCAATGCAACTCTTTCTTTTGCATTGCCCTATTTTTCAGTTTTAAGTCACAATTCGTCAATGTTTTCATCACCCAAGCACTGCAATTTGAATTAAAAATCAGGACATTCAAGGGCTATGGCGGGCGTGCGCTTACATAAAAGATGGCCTGCTTCTACTCTACAACCTACAAGTATACTTCATCTTCCTGCTGTGGCAGCATTCCTTGTTGCTAGTAGGGCGCGAGTAATGACTCTTTTCGACGGGTTATGTCGAAGCGTGAGCAACAGCAACCATTAACGGGATTATTAGTGCAGTAAGTATGTTAAGCAGTAAGGTGATGGTAGTGCGGGTGGTTGAACTTTTTTACAACTTTGTACTTTATTAAAATATTTAACCACTTCACCGCACTACACTCTCGTTAAGTAAGGAAAGCTTTTAAATTTGAACGTTTTATGGCATATGCAAGGATGAGACTGGACTGGCCATAAAACTTTTTGAAAGCAACTGCAAAAGTAATAAACAAAGTTTAGATTTCATTGTGTGGGTGCTTTGCACATATTAAAACAATGTGTTTCACAAAAAAAAGGGAAAAGATAGGATGAACGATTTCAAATAAAGACATGTTGAGAAACTTTTTGTGTGTGTTTTTTTTTTTTTTTTTTTGAAGGGATCATGCATGGACATTGGTGGACCAATAACTTCCTATATACCAAATTTGTTTTTTAAAAAGAAAGAAAATAGCAAAACAAAATCAAAGGACTTTTTCTCATGTGTGCTCTTTGTCGAACAGTATAAGAGGGGTTTAGTTAAGACTTAGCACATTGCTCCAACCGGATGTTCTAAGTTATATGAATAGATTTGAGGAAAGTTTTTCTATGTCCAAACAAATAACTGTTTTCAGAGCTATTTTTATACTAATTTTTTGGATTGTGATTGTGAACTTGTGTCCTAATTAACATGTTCCAATCAGCTATTAGGAGGTGCCCGTGGGGTAATGGTTAGCATGTCTGGCTGTTACGTGGGAGTTTTGAATTAGATTTCCAACATTAAACAAGAAGTGTTTTTCCACAGGTATCACCTTTCGCAAGGAATTAGCAAGTCCTATTACAGTAAATTCATTGACATGAAAGCGCCTTCTCGGTTAGCCATTCGAAATCGGCTGAAAATTGTAGGTCTCTCCTATTCCCTCACAAGGCATGGTTGTGAGACATGCACTAGGCTCCGGTGCTTCCTGCTTTGTTACGCCACCTTTTTTTTTTTTTTTTTTTTTTTTTTTTATAATTTACGCGCACATCAAGGGGTTATGACTACCTTTATAATGTTAAAAACACAGTGCGAGCATTTAGGAAAATAGGAGAGGATTTGAAAGGAGGCACCGATGCACGTTGCTTTTGAACCTTTGTGAATCGTAATGCAGGGGAAATACAGAGCCAGGTAAAGATTCCACATTCGGGTGGTGCGACTGAAATACGAATCTCTATACTTGACTGTACGTCCGAAGTTGTGCTCAAGGTAAAACTGATGAGCATTCCTAGCGAGGCGAGTGTTGCGGCTAAATTGTTTCAGGGGAGGAATGCAGCTGGCAATTTCACTAGAGCACTGTTTGTAGAAAAAGCGATAAAAGAGAGTGAGACAGGTAACGTTTCGACGATGTTCAAGAGAATCAATCGATTCTACGATTGAACTATCACCTATCAATCTTAACGCTCTATTTTGCACCCTATCAAGTAGGCGCAAAGATTTTTGAGAAGCAACTGACCAGATATGGGAGTTATACTCCAGTTTTGGGCGGATGAAAGCCTTATAAATTGTAGCCAGATCAGAAGGGGTAAAGAACTTCCTGCATCGTCTTAAGAAACCTAAGCATTTAGCAGCATTTTTTGGCGACTTCAAATATGTGGTCGTTCCAACGAAGATCATCGTTTACACACATACCAAGTACTGACAGCTTTTCGGTTTCTTCGATGCAGGTACCATTCATGGATAATGGCAATGGGGGAATGTTAAGCTTCAACGACAAGAGACAGCATTGAGTTTTCGAAGCATTGAATTCTACTCGGTTCATAAGACCCCATGCAACAATGCTGTCAAGGTCAGAATTCAATGAGCTTATCATACGCAACCGTTCCAGTTCCACATCCGAAGAGCAGGGACGTGAATTTGGAAACGAATATGAAAAGCTGAGGGTCGAGTGGTCAGCAAAACAGTTAAGCGGATTAGAAGTTTCAGACAAGAGATCATTAATGAAAATGAGGAAGAGAGTCGGAGACAAAACGGAGCCCTCTGGCACACCAGCATGATGGCTTCAAGTCTGATACCCACTTAGTATCAGACTTGAATCCATCCAACACAACTTGTATTGAACGGTCGGAAAGGTAATTTCTAATCCAGCGAAGAAGAGACTCATCGATACCAAAAGCACGCATTTTCGATAAAAGAGCCTGATGCCAAACTCTATCAAATGCTTTAGAAATATCAAGCGCAATAATCTTACTTTCTCCAAAACAATGTAAAGATTGGTTCCACTTTTCGGTGAGATAAGCCATCAAATCACCAGTGGACCGTTTGCTACGAAAGCCGTACTGCCGGTCATTAAGTAGCTTTCGTTCTTCAAGATATTTCATAAGTTGAATTGAAGACGAGCGTTGGGACCGATAACGTGGTCGAGTTCTTAATGTTCTTCACAAAAGACCAAAAGTTTTTACTTCCTTTTGGACACAACAGTATTTTTTGCCTTACTTTTTGGTCATGTAAAAACTTGGCCCTTTTTATTTGAGCATTACAGAAATTTCTGGCCCGTTTGAACAAATTTCAGTTTTCTACAGTAGGGTTATCTTTAAATTTTCGAAAACTACTTTCTCGATCCCTAATCGCCTCTTTACAGCCTTAAATCGAACCACGAATTCTCTTTGGGGATGATACTTTTTGTTCTGTGAGGAACAAAATTTCTCATGCCGTTGAGAATTACGTTAGATATCATATCAGCTGATGCATCAACGTTTCCGTCGAGAAAGCACAATGACCAATTAAAATTTCGAAAGAAATTATTCAGTCCGTCCCAATTGGCTTTCTCGTATTGCCACACAGTTCTTTTGGGGACTTTATCTTTTTTTACCGTGACGGAAGACGAAAAATCTACCGATATGACACAATGATCCGATGTGCCTTAAGCTAGTCCTAAACGACAAACATGCTCGCCGAGCATGCTCGTGCTCTCCGCATTTTCATCGTCTAGGGGTTGGTTGGCGAGCAGTTGGCGAGCCGCTCGCTGTTGGCGAAAATTTTCGATTTTCTTATGTTCGTTGGCTTCTATGTTTGCCATGTAGGGCCATGCTCGCGAGCAAACCGGGTTTTTATTATGAAGCAAACTCATTTCTGCTGTGGACGTCGTCGTGTGCATATCGCGGATAAAGTAAAAAGGCAACAGACAGCCACAATTTAATAGAAGAATACACACGTTTACGCTGTGGGGAATCAACATGAAAGGAATGCTCGTCAAATGCGTTCGTCGTCTATGGGATAATGCAAACGAGCATGCTCGGCGAGCATGTTCGTCGTTTAGGACTAGCTTAGGAGATGCATACACCCTGTGTGTATGCATATGTATGTAGTCAGCTCTTAGTAAGCCCATTAACTCATTAACTGTAAACTGCGGACTTTACGTCAGCCATACAAAAACAGAACTTGTCTTGGCAAAATATTTTGGAGTTGCTGTCAATCGTGTACATCCCAACCTTATAACAGTGTTAAATTTTCATACCAAAAATTGGTAGGAGAGTCTATTCACTCGCCAGGAGATTTATACTGTATTTCAACTGGCACTTAAACTAGGTAAACGCGAAACTACCCCAAACCTTCATGAAAAGCATGCAGTTTGCCAAGCCAAATAAAACCTTTTCAGTTGCTGAGTTTCAATGAAACCTACTCGAAACCTAGTGACATGTATCGTGCTGAATGCACTATTATCAATATTCCAGTAAGTTAGACTTTTGATAGCAGTGCCCCTACAGGCCTGCTGTCTATATCGATGGCATTCCTTTACATGTCTCTTTCCTGTTTATAGACATAATCAAGCAAAACAAAGAAAAGCAAGCCGGCGGCGGCGGGCGTTCAGATGAAAACACTTCTAGGGCAACACAAACCGTTCTGAAAAGAAACCTAATTCAACGTCAGGTGGAAATTTAGTATTTGATCCATCACCTCCTTTTTACTTAAAACACTGGAAAGAACGGTTGAAATTCTCATTCGTAGAACATCACACCAAATATACTTTTGTCTCAGATTAATTATTAAATGCTTAAATGCTTAAATGATTAAAATTAAATGCTCACCAAAACGTCAGATCTTATGATATGCTCTTGAAAAAAAAAAAAAATTGCGGTGGGAAATCAACAGTTTTTAAGATTGAAGCGATGCTAGTGAACATAACAGCGATCCGGAGTGTGAACAAAATGTTACAACAGGAGTTAATAAGACCTGCCCAAATGGTGGCGTTCTATTTCCTCTTCTGTGATGCATGCTGATCGACTCTCTACTTGAAATGCTCAATGGATCCAACGTTCACATATACATATGCGATGTCGCCGTGCTCTCGGTTGGTTCCCCAGCCTCCAAGCTGTCTGAACCAAACCGCATGCTGCACTGAATCTAATTGACACCTGGTGTGTCAGGAGCGGTCTCTCCGTCAATCCTCTTAAAACTGAGGTTGTCCTCTTCACGAGACATTGAAAATTGACTCGTCTGACCCAACTTACACTTAAAGGCGTCAACACTCCCTTTATAAACAAAGTTAAACGTTTTAGAGCAATCCGAGATAACAAGCTTCTTTGGTCTACACATGTCGAGAAGTATTTTCGTCTGCAGCAACAGCCAAGCTGTGCTTTTGGCTCAACTCAAACGTGCAACTACTTCGGAAGACTAGACTCTTTGAGCCGTTTTCGAGTTCAAGGCCACCGTGGCAAAACGAGATTTCCGATGAATTTGCAAGGTAAGGATCACGAACAGCTTTCTCAGGACCTGAACCGGTACGGCGGCGGCGCCGGCGGCGCCGCGCCGGCCGGATCTCAAAGGATCCACAGTTAGGGCTTCGATCAACGATTGGATTTTATCAGAGCATAATCGTTGGTGGTGTGCCACCGTTGGATGCAGAGAGACTAAACGTATGCTCCCCAATTTAATAACAAATCTGCCACATTTTTGCTGTCCCAGAGTACCACAGGAGAGAAGACTGTAGAAAGCTTGTTGATATTGCAAAAAGGCACTGTTCTTTTTCCATGCATTTTTAATTGTTAGACTTAAGTGTACGACCGTGTTTGAATCCTGTGGAGAATATGACAAAATCGTGGAACACATTCTCGAGCATCTAAACAACTGTACCAAAAGAGAGTTGCTATCTGGTAGTATCTAAAGGGTGTTTTTTCTTAGACTAGTGGCATTCAATCTAGCTATACTTTTTCAGAGTTATTCTCTTTGGCAGCTGTCACATGAATTATGCAGAGTTTTTTTTTGACATTTCATTGTGAAAGAATTGAAGCCACACGATCAAAAATACTTTTAAAACATAATATCAAACCTTTATTTATTAGTTTAATTCTTGTCCGTTGCATTAAATATTATGAGTTTTAGTTCATTTTGAAAGCTACGCGTTGTTAATTTTATACATATTTAGATTCCAGTCTAGGTTTTCGTCAGATTAACCAGTATCTTATTGAAGAAAAACCAGAAACTTCAGTCATGAAGATCTTCTAAACCAATATAAGAACTGTTTGTCCAATCGGAAACAAAAACTTTTAAAAGGCATATTCATAAGTTAGCGTACTCATAAGTTAGGTTTTTAGTAGCTCTATCCGGTCGTTTATAACTTATGGCCTAATTTCTTGCTGTTGGTAACATATATAAGTAGTAGTAGTAGTATAGTATAAGTATATATAACGTAACCTGAAACAAATAAAGAAGTGCTATATTTGATCATTGATCGCCAGGATTTCGGCTTGGAACACGCTACAATGGTTAGGGAGTCTATAGGATAGACTAATATTTAGTTCTTTTGAGTACATACCGCCTCCTACTCCGTCCTCAGTTTTCGAGCCGTCGCGTCTGTGTAAAAATGAATTGAATCATTTTGTAGGAAATCCGTATCGTTCGAATGTTTTTGCTTGTAAAACTGATTAAAACTATTTTCTATGAAAAAATTAATATTTAAAATGTTATTTTTGAGTAATCTGGGGTTGTGCTGATCCGGTTGTCTTTATGTTGAGGGGGGGTATGAGTGGATTTTAGCTGCGGGGGTAAGCAGAGGCTGCTTCCTCGTAAAAGGGTATTGCGGCTCGGAATGTCTCTCTTCACTTGTCATGCTTCTTACCAGTGGATTCGGGTGGTTGCTCCAGTTGATTGCTTGTTTGCTAGTTTCCTGGCAGCGTTCAAAACAAATCTGTCGAGGAAAAAGATTTCTGAAGCTTCGTAGATTTTTGCTGCTGAAGTACTTCTATAGCTGACGGTCAAAGTTGAGTCCTGTTCAGATCCTCAGAATTTTCGTCTAAAATCCTACGAGCCTTATCGTGGTCAAACTAAACCAAGCGGAGAAGTAATAAGTGATGATTGGTCTCCAGAACCTGTTTGACATGACCTTCATTTAATTTCGGGTACCTTTATCATTATTAGGGAAGGACTTGCATATAAGATATACCCGGCGAGCAAACAATGAACTAATATTTATGTCTTAGTGCTCCAATTAGTATTTTAAGAACCTTCAAGACTTTCTGTCCTCTGTAACATATGTTACAAACACTATTGTAAAAACTTTTAAGAGAAAAAGAGTTACGTAGATGAATGACTACAAAATTTAAGACCCGTTTAGTAGAAGCAGACAAATATAAAGTTTTCGTATTTCCTTAATTGAAAATCAGCAAAGAATATTCGATTTAAGCAAATTATTCAGCGTTCCCATAATTGCTGCGAAAAGAACCTTATTGATATGATGGATTTGATGAACTGTTTAACTATTTTTATTGAACAGGTACGAATATAAATATAAAAACGCTCCCTCGTATATACACAATTGGTGCTTAATTCTGAGATTTCATTACATTAAGATATATGTATATTTATTTTGTTGGCACAGAAGGGGTATAACTTTAAATAATGTTTTGTTTGCTAAAATAATTATAGTTATTGCCTATGAGAAGAGAAAAAAAAATATTTATGAGTTTGATTAAAAAAATCTCGGGTTGTTCAGATCCGGTTGTATTTATGTTGAAGAGGGTTTGTATGGTCTCTAGCCATTAAGGTAAGCTGAGGCTGCTACCTCTTAAAATGGTATTGCCTCTTCGTCATTGATTGCAATTATTTCTTCGTCCAGTAGTGCCATTATGTCTAAGTATCGCGGATCGGGATGTCTCTCCTCGCTTGTCAAGCTTCTCACCAGTGGATTTGGATGGTTGTTCTGTTGTTCAAATCGTTTGTATTTTCCTTGCAGCGTTCAAAAGGAACCTGTCGAGGGGAAAGACTCCTTAAGCTTCGTAGAGCTTTTTGTTGCTGAAGTACCTCTGTCGTTGACGGTCAAAGTGGAGTCCTGTGCAAGTCCTCAGAATTTGCCTCTCAAATGCTCCGAGCTTTTTCATGCTGGTTTTGATTTGGGATTTGACTTTGATGCCCCATTTGGTGTAGTATTCCCAGAGACGTCTAACGTGATCCTCGACTCTTCGGGCTGCAATTGCTGGCGACATCGAGGTTGCATAAGTGAGGGAATCGCCTGCATACAGCAAGTTCTTGACATTGTTTGGCTGAGGCAGATCTGAGGTAAAGATGTTGTAGAGATAAGGCCCGAACTTTGATCATTGAGCTACTCCTGCACTGATACATTTGTGTGCTGATTGGCTATTTCCAATTTGGACGAAGAATGACCAGCAATTGAGAATTATTTTATTCATATTATTCATTTTGATTAATGTACCTGGAAAATTATGAAGAGTTAGTTTGTGAATTAGCCCTTTGATCCAGATGCTATCAAATGCTTTCTCGATATCAAGGAAGCATCCCACAGCAACCTGGTAGGTGTAGTAAGTAGTAAGTAGTAAGTAGTAAGTAGTAAGTAGTAAGTAGTAAGTAAGTAAGTATTTATTATTTCTTAAAATTCATTACAAAAAATTTTTGTCCATGAAAATGGTATTAAGAATAAATATTTAATTAACAAAATTATTTTTATATAATAAAAATGGAGTTATTGTCACTACTAGGCAAACAAAGTTTAACATATATAATTAAAAATGGGTAGGGTGACCCAAGAAAAAACTAAAATGTTCGTATTCAAAAATATACATAATTTAATAAAGTGTAAGATGTAAAAAGAAAAATTGATTTGAAACCTACTTTTTCATCAAAACATCAGGGGTTACTAATTATTCAGCAAACACTTGGATACAAACGCGGCTTACGGCAAATTGTTTTCAGAGCAGACTTTTGCAATACCAACAGGGGTTGAATTTTGTTGAAATAAAATCCTCCCCAACATAAAATTCCATATTGTAATTTCGAGTGAAAGATGCCCTAATAAATTTTCATAAGGAGCTGCTGGAACGAACAAACATTTCTAAGATAGTAAAAATATCTTAAGGTTCCACGAAAATACTTTCTCAGACTTTCACTGTGCTTATAAAAGCTCATATTTGAATCAATTATCAAACCTAAGTATTTGAATTTACTGACATTCTCAATCCGGAAACACCCGTCGGTGCATCCACCATAACTAGAGAAAGTGATAGGAGTGAAATTTGAGCCACAACAACAATTCAAAAGCTTGAACTTTTGGCAATCTGTAGTATGAAAATAGATATCAGTATCATTTTTCTGACTCCCTGATAGATTAAAAAACATAACCTTAGTTTTTGAACTGATAACTAGTCTATGCACAGCAAACCAAATCCTTAGTAAATTAAGATCCCAATTCAAATCAGCTGTGAGATTGAGAGAACTGTTTACACCATAAGCCCGTCACCGTCTACAAAAGCCGTCAAAGTGCCTTGAAAATGTAATCGAAATAACGAATTTATGTATATTAGAAACAGCACTGGTCCTGAAACAGATCCCTGTGTAACTCCCAAATTAATTGACTTGACATCACTCTCAATGCCTCTTAATTTCACTATTTGCTTTCTGTTTTCCAATTATGATCTGAACCATTGACAAATAAAGCCTCTGAACCCAAACCCAGCATTTTCAATTCTACCTAGCAGTATATTGTGATCTACCGTGTCAAATGCTTTGAAATGTTCACGAATAAAGCAGCTGTACTCTTTCTCAGTTCAAGATTAGCAGGCAGAAGCGTAGCAAGGCATCTTCTGTAATTTGTGACTTTGGAAGCCAAACTGAACGTCGCTGAAAAAATTTGTTTTATCTAAAAAACTGACCATTCTATTTTTCACCGTCTTTTCAAATACCTTACTTATAGATAGTAATAGGGAGATTGGCCTATAATTCGATAGTTCGTTTGTCGCTCCTTTTTAGAAAAGGGGTAAGATATTAGCACATTTGAGAGCCTCAGGAAATCTACCACAAAAAATACTTTTATTCACATATATTCATTGAATGCATCAGCAATTCCAACTTTATCATTAGAGTCAAGAGTCCTTCCGACCGACGTCCTTTTGAAACCTCAAGATCGGGTGAAGGGTGAAGTGGTTCTCCCGGAACCCGAACTGTATACTTGGGATGATGTTGTTGTGGGTGCAGAATGCCTTTAGTCTCCGGAGAATTATTCCCTCCAGGATTTTGCTGGTGTTGTTCAAAAGTGAGATTGGACGATATCCAGAGACAGTACTTCTATCACCTTTCTTGGGGATTGGCACGATTTTTGCTGTCTTCCGTCTCTTTGAGCAATAGCAATTGTTGATGTAGTTGTTGAATATGATTGCCAGAAAAGCATCAGAACTTGGGGAAACCGTGTTATGATATAGTCGGATATCATGTCAGGCACAGATGATTTTTTAGGTCGTCCGCCGTGGATCATTTCAGCTACTTCTTCTGAATTTATGAAGCTTTCTGCAGGTACCAGGTCACTTGCAAGGTTATCATAGCTGAATTACCTGACTTGAGTGTCCGTTTGCTGCAGTTGTCGTAGAGTTGCCTGAACTTCTTCGATAAACCCAGGATCGTTGGGTGGTTTTGGTACAAAGTTTTCCTTGAAAAAATTGGCAAACGCATCGGCTTTGTCTTGGGTTGTCTAGACTTCCCCTTGTCCGGTGCTTATTTTTTTCTGACATCTTTGGTTTTTTCCCGATGACGTTGTTGATGGCTTTGAGTGCGTCAGGTCCAGGCTTGATGTTCTGCAGCCTTTTTTGGAACTGTCTGTTTTTGTGATCTTGAAGAGCGTTCTTCAGTATGATTTGGGTGCATTGGAGCTCACTCTTTACCATTTGGTATGTGTTGCTCACGCCTCACGGTATTCCAATCTCTTTGCTGAATCCTTTGCAGTTTTTTCCTCAGCCTTTGGCGGTGTTCGTTTAGCCGCACAATCCCTTCTGGGAAGTGCTGGGATCTGTTTCTGAATGTTCTCGGTCTCTCCTGTTCATCTAGGGCATTTATTATTGTGCCCGCCATTGATTAAATAGCCTCATCGATCTCGTCGTTGGAGAGGTTCCTGTTTCCTTCCGGCAAAGTGATTGTTTCCTCGATCTGTCTTTGGAAATATATTAAAACGACTGCAGTTGATGTACTCCTCACCAGTCGTCGGACTATTCGAAATGATCGACCTGTTAAGGTTGATTCGAAGTTCTAGCCCTTTGTGGTCTGCATCCGATGTCAATGCTCTGCAGGTGAAGTTCTGTAGTTCAGGAACTATGTCTATTAGGTAACCTAAGGAAGTCCAGCCAGAATGGTGTTCTGGGGAATGTTGGCTTCGGATGGGATACCACCGTGAATGAGTGATTTCCGGTATCTTCATCGAGCCATTTGACCAAGGTGTTTCCAGCATCAGTTGAGGTTATGTCGAACCATCGTGGGTGTCGGGCATTGAAATCTCCTCCTTTGAGTCCATACTCATGTGTTGAGCGGTGATGATGCTGAAAATAGAGAAGAAGATCAACCCGAATTTTGTAAATTTATCTTGAATTGAATTAAGGAACTAAGATGCTTGTTGGAAAAACTAGCCAAAGTATTTTAGCTCAAGATCTTTGACAATGTCTATTCATTAAAAATTAAAGAGGCAAATTTTCTAAAGACATGTTTTGTACCTCATTAAAAAAAAAAATACAAACAATATTTTTTCTAAAGAACGTTCAAAAAAAGTTTATAAAATTTTACCCTGTTTCCTAGATTTGAAAATTTTTTAGGATACTAATTTAAAATATTTTTTGGCTCTCCTGAAAATGATGAATATGGCCTTAAGGTAATTCATTCACCACATTCAGTGAGGCTCAATCAATCTTTCTATTTATTTTTAGTAGCCCTACCCGCTATTCATTAGACTGCCCATTTTATTGCGATTCCTTGGGCATGTTAATAAATAGTTTCCCATAATGCATTGATATTGCGGTAGGAAACACCCTATATGTTGAATATAAAGATTTAAACTTTCATCAATTTCAAACGAAGAGGCTTCTTATTTTACTTGACGAAAGAAAAAATCTCTAAGGACGTGTTAGAACTTAGAACCATTAAAACACCGCTTTTCTATTCAATGCTATTAAAACTTCACACCGGCAACTCCTTGTGAGTTATGAGCCACCCCATTTTGCTTTCTTTAGGCTGAAACTTTCACCTTACGTTAACTCTTTCCTGTATAGACTGTAGGTATAATTTATTTAAGAACGTCGTTAGTCCTAAATTCGAATGAGTTTCGTGCAAGTATATACTCGTATTTAACAAAACTTTTCAAATTTAATGTGAAAAGGGGAGGGTGAAGCAAGTATAGGACTCGTGAAGATATGCCATACCCAGGAGGAGATTCTAAGTTCCTCAACTTCACTTATTAACTTTACAGTCCTTGTTGCCAATATTGGGTCATGAATAAAATGAAATGTATGTGCCAATGCCAACACATGTCTTTACTTATGGGTGAATTGTTAAATATTTTTTTAAGATCATACATTGTAACAATACTCAGGTATAAATATTTAGAGTATATTTATATAAAAACGAAAAAGGTATAGGAAAACTTTTCTTTCTCTGTGGCTTCTTGGGTCTTTGGTTGGCTTTGTTTGCGGAGTAAGTGTAACACGTTGCTGAGCTTACAGAAAATAAAACAAACAATTGGATTAAAAAGAATTGTGGAAAAATCCATGCGAAGGAAAAACTTCTGCGATAGAATTCTGTTCTTTCCTAAGAATTCTATTGGATACCAGTACAGGATAATAGAATTTATTGCTCTATCGATTACTGCAGGTGAGAATGGTATCAGAGTTTTAAAATCTTTTGAATTGATTTCATTTTCTTAATTTTGTGCTTTTCATGTGGTTTTTTTTTTTTTTTTGAATGGTTATCTGAATGTGGTCTTTTCAAAACAGATAGATTTTAATCTTCTTGTATGATAAAAGAAAATAGTTTTCAACAAGCTGTTTCTTTCGTTTTGAAATGCAAAGGTTGAATTTGGCAGATTAGAAGCGAATTGAAAGTTGAATGCTTAAACTCACTCAAGATGAAAATCAGTTTATATATCAAGGACATCAAAGACTTTTTTTTCTTCTGTTGGAGGTTTTTGAAATACCAGCTGGAGGACTCAGACCTAAAAACTAGTCCATTGTACTACCAGATAGCAACCTTCTTTTTGTTATAGCTTTCCAGATGTGCGTATTGAAAAGACAAAAGACGCTGCCGTGATAAGGAGCCTTAGTTAGCAGCTCTCACCATGTCTGCGCCGAGTATCTGTAACCTCATGAGAAAAAAACAGGACATTCACAGAGGAAGTGCTCCGCGGTGTCCTCATCTTCTCTACAACAGAGAGAGTGTATTATTACTTAAGTCTAACACGTTTAAGTATTTGGCAAAAGAAAAGTGCCCGGTGCAATGTCAGTAACCTTTCTACATTTTTTTCTGCTACGGAATAGCAAACATGTTGCAGCCGTTTTATTAACGTTGGGGGACAAACATTTGGTCTGACTGCATCCAATGGAGGCATGCCGCCATCTACGGCTGTGCTTCTGACAGATCCAATCGTTGATTATAACCCCCACTTAGGACCCTGACACATCAAACGATGCGACGGTTCAGGTCCTATTGTCTGAGATCCTTACCTCGCAGGATCATTGGCGATCTCATTTCCAGTTACGCCGTGATGGCTTGGAGCCCAAATGATACTCAAGGAATTTAGTCTTCCGACCGCATTCAGAGAGCTCTTGCATTCCTGAATCACTTTCGAAGTAGTTGGGAATTGTGCCAGAGATCATCTCTTTAAACGAGAAACGAGGGTCTCAAGAGTACACCCTATGATCTAGGTATTTCCTTCCCGACGATCAGTCACCTTGTCGCGAGGCTCAACTTTTGTTGGTCAAACCCAGACACTAGTGAATGAAACCGCTTGCAATTTGGGTCCACGGACACTGGTCGGACGAGATAAAATCATAGCAGTCAAAACGGACGGAGGTCTAACCGGAAAATTGGTGAATGAAACCGGATCTGCTATTCAGTTTGGTCCACGGACACTGACCGGGAGGGAAAAAACCTACGAAAGTTTTTTTTACAAATCAACCTAAAGCACTCTAAGGCTGCTACTGCCCTCTTATGCGCAGACTTTCAGTGCAGAGTACAAAATCACACATCGTAGCCATTTAGGAACCATGGGCCTGGAAAGGTCAAGTTTTTGGTCTTGGATGTCTACGTAGTTATAACATACTCTATGACGAACGGTCTGACTTACCCCGGACGTGTCTCATCATATTGTGAGGATGCTCTTTGTCAAAGGCTGAGGTATGCTCAGCGGATCCAGAGTCTTCTAAAGAAGCAGCAATACTTTAGATTATTGAAGCTAGTTTATTTCTGATATTATAAATAGTTTGATTTATACAGATCATACAATGTTTTATAATTTGAGTTCAAGTTTCTATCTCTGTGACTCTATTGATATTGGTAGATTCCCCGCCTCCTCGGGTGAAGCTTCACTTGGGGTTCGGCTGGGATGTGGTCTAGTCTGGGGTTCACGACCAGGTGTTTGTATGGATCTTCGTGGCCAATCGGGTGAAGGTCTCCTGTCCTGGATTGTGTGTGAATTGGTCTTCGGGACACTCGGATTAAGATGTCCTGTCCTGGGCTTCCAGTTCTTGGGCTTGGATTAAGGTTCAAAGTCCTGTGCTACGGGCTTCCAATTCTTGGGGGCGTCGGGTTTGGATTAACGCTGGGTCCTTGTTATCTCTCCCTTGATAAAGTATAGTCTGTAAGGATACTAGAAAGAGGGGTTAATGGTTGCTCTGAGGTAGCAGGAGCCACTAAATTCACAACGAGGTAGCGTTGGACACTAAATTCACAACGAGGTAGCGTTGGACACTAAATTCACAACGAGGTAGCGTTGGACACTAAATTCACAACGAGGTAGCGTTGGACACTAAATTCACAAAGAGTTTGCGTTGGACACTATTTACTTACCCAGTTTTGGTCTCTGGACTCTGCTTCTGCGCTGCCGGTACCGGAGTCCTACTCTTGCTTGAGTACTAGGATGATGAGTTCCTAATTTGTCCACTTGCCGGGACCAGAACTGATTTTCATGTATTTCACTGGTTCCCTTATACACATTTTGGTAGTAAGTGAATGTGAGCTGTATCAGTCAACGCAATGCTACTCCACGTGGAGTCAATGGCAAGCTGCTGGTGGTGTTGTTGCTATATGTTTTGGTCACTATTATCATTGTCTGTGTTGGTAAATGCCAAATTCCACTGGCATCGGTGTTGTTGGTGGTTTACTTTGCTGTTGTTTTGTTTTGTAGGAGCGAATATGTAATGGGTCATTACAATTTCGAGATCTTTTGCAGCAACTAAAATTTATCATTTTTGTGGTCAAGACCTGGTTGCGGCGATGGCAAACTACGAAACGAGCGGTGGTTTGCAATTTTTCGTCGTTGCGTCAGTTTACTTTCCCTCTAGACAGGTTGTGGATTTGGTGGAATTCTGTGAAAGCCGGAAGTTGGAGCTTATCATGTGCTGTGATGATAACGCCCAAAACATAGTTAGGGGCAGCACCAAATGCAACATGAATGGCTTCTTCATAGTTACGTTCTGTCTTCTGACTTAGGCATTAACAATGTTGGCAATAGGCCAACTTTTGTTACGGCTATACGACAGGACGTCGTATCAGGTAGTGTCATTGACTTGACACTACCTGATAGATATGTCAAGGAAATTACCAACTGGAAATTTTTGCTGGACGTGTCACTCTCAGTCCACAGATACATTGAATTCCATGAAGCAAATGTGGTTCCCACCAGAGATCAAAATGAGTATATTCAAATCTGTTCAAACACATCAAAAATTTCTCAACGATCGCTCAGACTTGATCATTTTCCACCCCTATTCACAAGCAAATAGCTTGCAAGCATATTTACTCACAAGCAAAAATTCTTCTGAACAAACTAAATCAGTAAGGATGCTCACAAGTAATTTTTTCTGTATTGCACTCACAAGCAAATGACTTGCAAGCAGATTGACTTGTTTGAACTTACTTGAATATATTCAAATACTCATGAGCACGCAAAATGTTCACAAGCAGGTAGTGTGTTCACAAGCAGGCAGGGTGTTCACAAGCAGGTAGCGTGCTTACAAGCAAACAGTGTGTTTATAAGCAGGCAGTGTGTCCATCGGAAAGCAATGCACTGAACATTTATACCTAACTATAATTCTATTGAAAAACAAAGAAAGGCATACAAATGGTTGGCTTTGGATATAAGAAAGAACGGATTGGTTGCATTGCTGGATGATAAAATATTTTAATTTCTGATTCCAAAATTTCCCTTTTTAATATAATAATAAATTTTACAGTATAATAAATTTATATGCCTTTATTGCGGAAATGGATTTTGCTTATCATTTTTTTATGACAAGTGATTGCTTATTATCCTTTCGTTTTATGGCATGCAAATGTTTGGGTTTAAGCTTAGGTAGGTACAAAAATTAAAGGTCATCAATGAATTAGGAAGAGTTATAAACATGTAGGTATAAATACCTATTTTATAGTTGCATATTTTTTTTAATGTTTTGCTTTTTTTAACTTCTAGTTGAGTTTTCTGTTTACTTGAAATTTTTTGTTTCTATATACTTACAAACCTGTACTATCTACTTCAATGAATACAATAAATTGTTTCCATATCTACTGTATAATAACCGTTTTCTTCATATAAAAGAAAAGAAGAAAAAACCAAGCTATTAAGTAAACGTACTTCTCGCCTACGTATACCTAGATTTTTATTTTACTTAAAACGATCACGCCATCAAACTACCCTTTTTGGTATGATCACATTGCTTGCTTTATGAACACACTGCTTATTCACAAACACACTGCTTATTCACAAGCACACTGCTTGCTCATGAACTTATTGCTTGCTTACGATCAAATTACTTGTGATCACTTTTATTCACAAGCACTTTGCTCACAAGCAGTTTAACTCAATGTTATTCAAACTCATTTTGACTTGCAAGCAAGTCTACTTGTTTGGTTCGTTTGAAAATAGGGGTTGTTCAGAGTTGCTTGGTTCACAAATAAGATTGTTCAAATTTACTTGCTTGTGGGTTGACTCAGTTTGTTCAAACTCGTTTTTTTTCAAGTAAATACTCATAGTTCACAAGCAGACTTAGTTCATTTTAATCTCTGGTTCCCACTCCCTTAGTTACAAGGAATCCCAAAAAAAAAACAAATAGAACACTTTTCAGCGATGAGCTTTGTAGTTACGTCAAAACTCTACCTAAGCTCTCAACATCACAAAAAGTGGAAGATGCAGTTCTTGAAGTAAATTGTGCCCTTACAAGCAGCTTCGAGCTGGCATGTCCAGCTAGACAATTGCCTAGTAGATCTATGGCTCCGTGGTGGAACAATGAACTACAGAAACATCGCAGGGAAACCAGAAGTATTCTGAATAGGCCCCTCAAGACCAAATCAGAGGTCGACTGGAACCTATAACGATCTAAACAGAAGGACTTTAAAAGGTTAGTTCGAAGATCAAAGAAAGCCTCTTATAAAGAATTCTGGGAAAGTATAGAAACACTGAGTGAGACTAGTCGACTTGCCAGAGCCCTTAAAAGGAGCAAGTTAAATAAACTAGAAACACTCAGGAAATAAGACGGTTCCTATACCGAGTCTAAAGCAGAGACACCCAGTTTTATGCTAGAAATTGTATAAGTAAGTATAAAGTATAAATCTTTTGCTACCTACTGTGAAAAATATTTTCAGTGGTAGTTTAGCTCTTGCTTATATACCAGATCCATGGCAAAGTATTAGAGTCGCTTCCATACCAAAAATTGGTAAACAAGACTACTCACTCTCCAAGAGCCTTAGACCCTTAAGCACAGCTTGGCTGTCGCTTCAAACACAGATACTTCTCTCCGTCCATCCATTGTTCGTAACGTTTCTTAAGTCCATTAGGATGGCATATGCCTATACGCTTGGAAAACGGATGCGTATAATCCTAATGAAGTGTGCAGTCTTATGTCGTCGTTCTCCACAAAGGCACCAGCGTCAGAACTCTCGTCGGTTTTGGAGCCACCTGTGAAGATTGGATACCAGTTCTTTCCAGCTTCAGGTCCTGGAGCGAACCTGTCCTGATCCGAAGGAAAGTTGACTGAGTAATTTTGACGCAGTCTGAGCCTTGGGATCATCGTGTCAGACGGCATATCCATTAGACGTGAGTCAAAAGATATGCTGCTTGCGAGTTCCTCAAAGCTCCAGTGCGAATTGTGCCAGAGATCACATCTCTTCAAACGAGGAATGGTCTTGAGAGTACACCCCATGATGTAGGTATCAAAAAGGGGAAGATTTAACAGTGTGTCGAGAGCAGCACCCGCAGTGCTGGGGAAGGCCCCAGTACAGCCAAGACAACATCGTCTTTGAAGATCGCCAAAGGCTATATCGAAGACTTGGGAATACGTAAAAGTAGGTAAGTGTACTCAATAGGGGCAGCGGTTGTTTCGGTTAAGAGACAGTGCCTGCCAATGTGTTCCTTTTAGACTCACATAAACAGAATTGATAATTGCTTCAGGACAAGATGGGAAGTACCGCTGATCTACGACATTTGCCGTAAGTCTGTGAAGCATCCGCGCCATTATAACCGCAATGACAGCGTAGTTTGTGTAGTGAGTGAAAAGCTCATCTGATTGGATACTCACAAATGTTTAAAAGCAATGGGCATCAGTGTCTTCTATATTAATCCTCTCCTATTTCCTTAAATATTCGCATTATGTGCTTTCTAACATTATAAAGGTAGTCATAACCCCTTGATGTGCGCGTTATTTATAAAAAAAAGTTGATTTATTTCACCTTTGTAGGAAAAGAAAGAAGGTACCGCAATCTCCGCTTCGAAAAAATTAACTATTTCAGTTTGAACTTGAAATTCAGGTTAAACAATGATTCGTTTAAAAAATTGAAACAATAATTTGACATAATATGCTCCCAGAAAAAGGACCATATCTTGCAAATAGCAAGTGCACTGAAAGGAAACATTTTAAATTCAGGTGCCCCTTAAACATGTTTGCGGGTACAAAACATAACGTTAAGATAAATAGGTGATAGACAGTGAACTAGTAAAATAGCCAGTTGCATTCCTCCTCTGAAATTTAGCCGCAATACCCGCTTTGCTAGCAATGCTCATCAGCTTCATCTTGATCCCAGCTGCAAAGAAGAATGGAGACTCGCACTCTATGATGTGCGAGTTATTATAAAAAACAAGGAAGAAAAATTTACTATTCGAACCAATACAACCACAGCGTGGTTAAATACTGCCTGAGTGTAAAAGTCTTCAGTCAATAAAAATCGACGTGTAGACAATGACTATGACTCATGCCAACTTACGACGCAGATCTTTATTTAGACGCCTATAGTAAACGACTTTTCTAACAAAATAACGAAACAAAATTTGCACAACCACCAAAGTAACAAGCTAGCCTAGCCTATACCTAGCTTCACACAGCTTTCTGCCTTAAATCTTTCACTAACTTTTTCACCCTTATTCCTTATTTTATGCTACTTTTGTGAGATAATCAAAAGGTGTAATAATCAAACTCAGCAATAATCCATAAAAGCATTTATCCCAAGCATTGTAAGCTTTTCGAAAACATTTTAAGTAAAGAACGCCCCTTATCCAAATTCTATTGTACTTACAGCATTAACACAAAATGGAAACTATACACAAAAAAAAACGTTATAAAAAGTTTAACCCTCACAGTTTGTCAACAAGCAACGGTAATTCTTGACTCCACAATAACAAAGCAGAAGAGGATGCAAACGAAATGGGACAAAGGACTTCATTACATAAACTCAAATTCCATGACAAAAAAGGAACATTCCTTTTTCAACAGAAACGGAAGGTAGAGCTTTTATTGTAGGCTTGAGTTCTGGAATTTCTTCAATTGTGAATTGTGATTCCTCTAAGCCAAATGACGTCTATTTTGGTGCGCTAAGATTTCCGTGCCACAGCTTTGTCCATTGTAATTTAGCTTCACAATTTTGCTTGTTTGCTTTGAATGTCTGACGGTAAAGATTTTAAATAAAAGCATTGCAAACAAAGAACGAGGAGTTAGACTGAAAATACGGAATACCTATATTTGGTTGTTGTTGCTGTTGTACGTAGGTATAACGTCTCCCATAACTCTAAGAATAGTTCCAAGTGCAATGTTCGTAATGGGTGTTAACCTGGATTGTTTGATATTTAAACGACCCAACGCATAAGGGTGACAAACTGAAAACACGCTCCAACAAACAGTCATCTCTTGCATATTTTGCTTAAAGACGCAAAACTTCCTTCTTATTCTTTAAACTTTATTTGGTTTCACACACACTGGGGGCGTTCATAGCAATTCAGATTTTAAGATTAAGTGAAAAACTTAATCAGTTTTGCGTTGGATGTTTATCTAACAAGATATGTATGTCAGGTGCGACAGTTTTGATTTGCATATGTAAAAAAAATTCATTAACTTGTTGACTTTACTGCGATAAACATTTCATAACCGTAAAAAACAAACAGTAATGGAGTTAGAATTAATTAATTGTATTTTTTCAATAAAAATCACGCACAACAAAATCACCATCACTTGGCAAGTATAATTTTTTGATGTCACATCTGACAGCTTAATAAACTGAATCTAGATTTTCAGCCTTCTTTTCCTGACTGAAAAACTGAATTTGAAAAAACTAGCAGCTGATGAATTGTCAACTGAAAAACTTAACGTCTGGCCAATCAGAGGCCAAGAAAAGTTAGTTAATTAGAAAATCTAACTTTTGATGAACGAGCCCACTGCTTCCAAAAGTGGTTTGGGAAGAGCATTCTATTTTATTGTGGATTTAGGTGCCTGTGGATTAAGGAAATTTTCTTAAAAGCAACATCAAATACTTACATAGGTACCTACTGCATAAAAGGGAATATTTATGGGTGGAAACACATTGCTGGAAAATGAAAATGCAAAAACAGATGGCAGACGACAACATTGGGGGCATTCAGGAATCTAATCACTACGTATACGTAGTGGAAAGTCGACTAGCTTTTGTGAATGCAAAATGTGCTAAAAATGTAGTCAACCCTGAACTGTCAAAATAATAACAGATGCAAGCATACACGCAACAACAAACATTTGTGTTTTGGATAGTTTAGACAATTCTTGCTTTTTAAATTAAATAACTTAAAATAAAAAGTGATTTTAATATGATTGATGCGGAAGAAGATGAAGCCATAGGTATACAAACTAATTAAATTGTGGTCAAGTTAAAACATTTCATTTATTTTCTATGTAGCTAGAGCCGTGATTATAGTAAACGACCTCCTCGCAGTGGGTCCTTTATCTTTATTTGAACATCAAGGAAATTTAAAAGAAGATCGCATGAGGAATAAAAGCTACTATGAAGTGATAATTCCACAATACAATTTGGAATTCCGGTGCCACTTTTGAATGAGTCGAAGTTGCTTTTCGGTAATTTTTGTTTCCTTTTTTTAAAAAATTATGTTCTAATCAATTCTTTATAGGATCTTATGACGAAGATTGGAAACCTGAGGAGCGTCCAGCAATTAGAAAAAAAAACTTCTGTTTACTATTTGGACAATAAGTAAACAAGAGAGTTTTTTGTCCTCTGTTGACCGTTTTAACTTCGCAACAAGTTCAGCACACATATTTTTTTGTGAGATTTTGGATTTGTTGTGTTCCCTATTAGCCGAATACATTAAGTGGCCATCAATAAGCTAATATAATGAAATATCCCGGGCATGTGTAGTACAGTTTTTTTTACAAATTCAATTCAACTACAAAAGCTCTTAAGAAGGTCTTTCGAGAAAAATCTGGAGGTTATATTCCCGGAATCGTTGGAGCGATAGATGGTTGCCACATCCAAATCAAACAGTAGGAAAAATACACATTCAATTATTTTACAAGGTATATTTAGTTTATATTTCTACATTTAATTCAATTGATTTACATACTGATTTCTTTACATTGCAGGAGTTTGTGACCATCGAGCTGTTTTGATTGACATTTATGTAGGTGCTCCTGATCGACTACATGATGCTAGAGTTTTCAGAAATATAGTCCTCTTTCTGATCAATTAACTCAATTGTTACCTGCTGACTATCATCTTGTAGGAGATGCTGCCTACTTTCTAGGTCAGAATTTAATCACACCCTTCCGTGACAATTTACACCTTCTCGAGAAGCAAATTAACTTCAACACACGTCCTAGCAGTGCCAAGATAACCATATAGCGAACTTTTGGTTTCATCAAAGGCCGATTTCGGCGTTTGAAGCAGACTGCCAGGTGTTCGGTATTTTACCGAACTGTTCGGTATTCTAGCTCTGTGTTCGGTGTTCGGTACAACAAAAATACCGAAGTATGGAAGGTTCGGTTTTTTTTCTGATAAAATTTTCTACGCAATTGGCTTTTGATGTTGCCGCTCTACGCACTTCGTTAATTGAAGCATTTGTTTTCAACTTTCAAAAATTAAAATTAAAAGAATATTTTTTGGAACTATGTCCAATGAAATGCAAAAATTAACTGAAGTGGACCGTAATAAATTCAGAAGCGAAGCTTTAGTTGCGTATGAAAGAGCAGAATATTATTTGAAAAAGTGGTTTGCCACGAAAACTCCCCCATTTAAAGCATTTAAAAACGTCAACGTAGATAAGATAGCTCCAACATATCAATATTTGGTAGAAGCATCAATAGCTGTTGGTGTTGAAAACGAAATTGATAAAGATGCTTTATACGAGAGATTCAAATTCTCAACAAAACCTAAAAAAAAAAAAAATGGAAAAATTTCTAAGAAATAAGCTCTAACTTAAAAATAATAATTAAAACTATAATGGCAATACCATGTAGTAATGCTCATGTAGAAAGAGTATTCAGCAGTATGAACCATTTGTGGGTAGGTAGCCGTAATAAATTTAGTGTGGACATGGTAAAGGCTGAATCATGCATACGCTGCAATTTCAGTCTTTCATGTAGCCAAATGCACGAGGCCGTCAAATCAAATACAGGCACACCTCGAGTTACGACGCATCAACTTATGTCATTTCGACTTGCGACGTCAGAAAAATCTAGGAACGTTACCTCGACTTACGTCATTTATAATTCGAGTTGAGACACCGGATGCATTAGTAAGCCGTGAGATTTTTAAATTTTAAATTTGACAATTAGTCGGTGAAACCCGAAAAGTATATGAATGAACGGAAAATGGGAAATGGGAATGAAAATAGAATGAAAACTAAGCGTGTTAAGGGGACTCCCAGTTTAAGGTGGGATAGATAGATAGCTTTAAACACTTTTCGGGTTACACCGACGAGTTAAAGTTTTTTCAGAGGAAACTTTTCTCACATTACTGTTTGTTTGCTCTGGTACTGTTCACTGTTTTTCTGCTTAGACCTAAGTCGATTTCGACTTACGACACCTTTTCCCGGAACGAATTAGCGACATAAGTCGAGGTATTCCTGTAGGTAAGGCATTGCTAGAAGCTTGCAACAGTTGCAAATTGCAACAGCAATAAAAAATATAATTAGATTAAGCGTTGCTTTTGTATTCTTTATTATAAGTTTAATCAAAGTACCTTCATAGTTGATTCAAAATACCTGTGTGTGTTGGTTTGTAATTTTTTTTTTTTACCGAATGTTCGGTTTTTTTTTTCAAAAAGATCTGGCAACCCTGGTTTGAAGTATCTGGATGTTGCAAATCGTGACAGCTAGTTGCATTTTGCACAATCACATCCATTTATTTAATGAAAGTGAAGATTTTTCCGAAATCCAGTTTCAAGATGATAACGACCATGTCAGTGATTCTACTGCACATGAGAACATTGATATCCAAGAGAATCGAAATATGTAGCTGTGCAAGGAAAAGAAACTTCCTGTTAAATAATTTTTAAAAATTAAATAGATACCATTTTCTGAGATCAATCATGTTTTCATTTACACAACAAAAGATAAGAAAAATTTTTCTTTACGAAAAAAAAAACAAAAATAAGTTAATTCATTGCACATTCCTACTTACTAAACTAATCTTAGCAACTTATAGCTAGTTCTTAAAAATAAATAAAATAATAAGATAAAACTTATTCCTAAACAAAAAAAAAAACCAATTCATTTCAAAACATCACATGCATCGCATAGAGTACATAATCACATTTGTGTAAGCACTTTGTGCTTGAAAACAAAACAACAAAAAAAAAATTCACAAAAAAATTAATACACAAAAATGGCAGCGCTTAAACAGCTTCAGTTATCTATAAGAAACTGTGGTCTCTGACTACCACGAGCACTATGTACACTTGTTTATTTAATAAACACTAACACCAACTTATTAACAATAAATAGATAAATAAACTAACTAACTGATAAACTATATTTACACGAATAAGTTAGAATATACAGTCAAACCTGGATAAGTGAGAACTGGATAAGTGAGAAAACTCTATAAGTAAGAGTAATAGCCAGGACCCGACATTTTAAGCTCCCAAAACCTCTATTAGCGAGAAACAGAAACCTCTGTAAGAGATGGTCGTTTTTCCCTTATTGACCTCCGTAAGTGAGACTGCTACTTAACTATACCTCTCTAAGCGACAGTCGACTTGTTATTGCTGCGTACCTCTATAAGTGAGAAACACTACCCATGTACCTTAATTAGCGAGAAACTCGGGTTAGTGAAAAACCTCTATAAGCGAGAATGAGATTGTGCTCCCTTGAACTCTCGCTTATCCAGGTTTGACTGTATATACAATGTTGTGAATTTGGGAATTGCTGTTTCCTGTTTGATGAAGGTGTTGCTGCTACTACTGATGGGAACAAACTGTAAAGCGTCCAATTTGAATTCTAACGAAATTATCGTCTAGTGCGTAGTTGAACAGAACAACGGATGGCGTCCTCTTGGCGCAGTTTGAGGAGGTTCGCCACAAAACAATGATAGATAGATAGATAGATAGATAGTTGTTTTTTATTTGATAACATTTATAATTCTTGATTACATAGTTTACAAAAAACAAAAAGCATGGCTTTTCTGCCGTCTGCCTCGTTGACAAAACATAATAAATTTAACGTTGAATTAAGATTATTCATAACAAATTCAATAATAGTTACTATAACCGTTGGACAAATTAAATTTTAAATTGAAAACCATAATTAGCGTTCGTTTAAATTACTTAAAAAGTCTCATTAATAATTTGATTTCTATAAAGTAGAGCTAGTTTGCAGTATTGGTATAATTTTTTTACATCCATAGTATTAAGCAGTGTTATCATTTCTTTTTCTGTTAAAATATTCCGAAAACTTGTCTTCTAATTTCTGTTAAAATCGGACACTTTCCCATGAAGTGCAAAAAATCTTCTCGTTCGTTCAAGTTGCACAAAGAGCATATGATCGGTAGGTCCTCTCTATGTGGTTCGAAGTTTAACTGAAGAAGTTCGCCCCGCAACTTAATCATCATCGATATTTCGTCTACGCTATTGACATCTTTAAAATAGTTTTTCTCTAACAGGTTGTGGCCCAACTGACAGTAAAATTGTCTGTAAAGAGATCCTATCCGCTGCTGATATTAGCTGGTAAAGGGACCTCTTCCAATCATCGTAGTCCGGACTATTAAGATTTAGGACTATCTCACAGTCTCTAGCAAGGTCCATCCAATCTGCATACCAACTTGATCTGGTTCGTATATCTTGTGGAGCTGCTATCTTTGGTAGCCGGTGATTATCCATTTTCATTACCTTCAGAACATAATCCACTTGCATTTTTAAAGTTCAAATGAAAAGGGGTGATAAGCCTGTTTCCAATGCTATCATATAATTTGGCATATTGGGAGGCAGTCTAAAAATTCGCTTGATGTAGTAGCGCAATAGTTTCTCCACTGTTTCATACCTTTTTGTCCCCCAAGTTTGCGCTGCTTAGAGCAAAATAGATTCCGATATAGCTTCGAATATCTTGAACTTACTGCTATGGGCAATATTTTTGTTGTAGAAGCATCTATGTATTCCACGATGCGCTGATTGCGCCTTTTGCTTTTGTGAGCTTTTCCTTTAAATGCCTCTCCATACTTAAATTTCTCGTGAAGTAAACTCCCAAGTATTTAAAACCCTTGACAATTTCAATGCTCTCTCCATTATATTGCCATTTTTCGTTCATGCAATATCGTCCTCCTCCTTCTCTGAAGATCATAATTTTGGATTTATCCAAATTCACAACCAGACTCCAAAGCATACAGTATTGTGATAGCCGGTTTATCATTAGCTGCAACGATTCAGGTGATGGTGCCAAAAGTACGATATCATCCGCGAAAAGTAATGCCTTAACTCTATTGCCTGCGTATTCAATCCCACAGGGTAGAAAGTCTACTAGGTCTTCAATAAATAAAGCAAACAGGCTTGGACTCATTGTACAACCTTGTCTGACTCCTGATTTTGTTTCAAACCACCCTGACAACTCTTCACCATTCCATACTTTGGCCAGTGTGTTTTCATAAAGGTTTTGGATAACTCTTCCAAACTTCATTGACATTCCTATGCTATAAAGTTTGTACATGAGGGCTTGTCTATCAACTGTATCAAAAGCCGCCTTAAATTCAACAAAAAACGTGTACAGTTTCTTTCCTTTGGTAAGAAATGAATTCGCAATACTTTTAAGCACGAAGATGTGGTCAACTGTTGAATAACCTGCCCTAAAGCCAGCCTGGAATTCTTTCAAAAGCTTGGCATCATCGATCCATTTACTAAGCCGTCTTTGCAAAATTAAAGTGAAGATTTTATACGATGCAAAACAATGATAAAAGCATAATTTAATTAACAAATTACATCTACTTACGGGTTCGATTTTCTTTCTTTTTTTTATCATTGTATTTTTGCATTTCAAAATCCAGCCTTTTTTGTTTTAATATTCTGAGTTCCCGTAGCTCGTTCAAATACTCCCGCGCTATGGAGACTTTTTCCTCCTCCAGCGCAACCAATTTTGCCCGATGATTTGGAGCACTGGATTTTTAGGTGGAGGGTGTTGAGCATAAGGGAGCACTCAGCGATGAAGTGTCCAGAGAGCTCACTGTCGGCGCATCACTGACGCTGACCTCGTCTTCATAAATAAGACCCACTTGGTCAAAATAAGGCCAACACATGCGCCCTCGGCCTATGGAAGTTTTTTAGTTGTTGTCCACTATTGCATTGTACCGAGTCTTAAAGTTCGCCAGTTTTTTTCCAGTGAGCTCTCCTTGAAACAGTGGCCCTTCTCCTTCATCGCCTCCCTGATCTTCAGAAACACCGTCCTGAGCCGTATTTTTGGGTTCCGCAGCTCAGTTTTGTGCTTCCTGCACTCCTCCAAAAACAGCAAAACGGTGCGGTGCTCCCAAGAAGATTCTTAAAATAAAACCAATATAAATAGAGTATTTTTATTTGAAATTGAATAATTTAATTTTACCTTTCTCTGTATTACTTGGTCTTTCCTCTGTTGGTATTGGTACATTTTGTTGACATGTTGCTGCAGAAGACACTGGATCTGTAATAGAAATGTTTAAATTATATTCTTTGCTAACTATTGCATTCTTAAATACAATTCATGTTATGAAATAAAACAAAAAATTTGGATTTACCTTCCTCCGCATTGTTGGTAGTTTGTGCCGCCAAAAGTTGTTGCATGTATGACTCGGCATACACTGGATCTGTAATAAAATTCTTAAATGAATCGTGTTGCTTATTGCTCTCAAAAAAATATTACCTGAAACGATTTGATTGCAAATCTCTTCACTTGCTTCAATTTGATAAAAATTGTTCAAATATTGCAAAACAACTTTCATTTTGCACTTCGTAATTTTTCGTGTGCTTACCCAAACAGCTGTTTCTCAAATGTCAGACTAACTTTGTAGCTGAAAATTTTCAACTACGTTGAAGGGGAAATTTCCACTCGTTTTGTAGTCGATTTCAACCAATCAGAAGAGTTCACGACGTAGTGACTAGATCTCTGAATGCCACCATTTGCTTCGATTTTGATGATGTGAAATTGGAATAGTCAAACAAATTTTTGAATTAAGTCAAATACCTTATACGAATTTTCCAAAATCAAATAGTGTGCCTATGCTCTATTAGCCAAGGAAGGTTCATTAACAGAAATGACCACTAAAATCAGTAAATTTACAAAAGCCACCTATGGAGACAATCTTAATCTTCGTGAGCTTATACAAGCTTGACAAAAAAACTCTTGAAAAAAACATTCGCAATACGTCAAGACGAAAAAGCGACATCAGAGTTAAATAAGTGCTTGGATGTTTTAAGTGACGAATGTCTTAACCATCGTAAGGTCTTTTAAGTTATTAACGTAAGAGGGCTTCGGGTCAAATTAGATTATGTAGATACAGTACCTCACACTCAAAGTGGGACACCTAAGAAATAAATTATTCAATAAACTTCTTTACGAAAAAAAATGCAGAGTTGCTCACTTTTTTAAATAATTTTTATTTTTATTGCTTAATATTGACCTCAAATTATTATAAAATAAAAAAAAAATTCAAAAAACAACCCCGATTTGTTTAAAAAAAAAAGATTAAAATGATCTGTCTAGTATTTTTTTTTAATGCAGGTCACACTCAAAGTGGGACACCTGCTGTTTTCTAAGAAAACTAACTGTAATTGCCACGTTTTCTATAATATTTAGTTGCAGTTTTTGTAGAGCTTTCATTGTGATAGCATTAAAAAAAAAAAATCGAAATGTCAAGGCAAACAACCTTTGAAGAAAGGCAAATTGTGATTTTCAATTACCAAAGAGGAAAATCCGTTCGCAAAATAAGTAAAGTTGTTAAAAAAGTAAATCTATGGTGTTTAGTGTAGTAAAACGGTTTCGGGAAGGTCGAATAGAAAATAAACCAAAAAGTGTTGAAAGCAAAACAAAAATTTGCGATAGAAATGTGCGATTTCTTTTAAGAAAAATAAGAAGTTATTCTTTGCTGTCCGCAATTGGCCTTTAAAAAATGTTAAAGGACACTTAAAATGTTGACTTAAGGGCAGAAAGAGTTCGGCGGTTTGTTAGGAGAAACGAATTGAGTGGCTGAGTTGCGCACAAAAAGCCGTTAATATCAGAAAAGAATAGTCGTTTAAGAATGCAATTCGCCAAAGAGCATGTGACATCAGAATCAAAAAGATTAGTTTTGGTTTCGTCCGTAAAATGGACTTTTAATGAATTGACCGAATTATGATTGAAGTTGGAGAACAAAATGCGACTTACCTTTGACCAGAAATTCATATCCTTTGTCACATTTTCTTCGGCGAATTGCATTCTTAAACGACTATTCTTTTCTGATATTTCTTTGGCCAATTGCATTCTTAAACGACGATTCTTTTCTTATACTAACGGTTTTTTGGACGCAACTCAGCCGCTCAATTCGTTTCTCCTAACAAACCGCCGAACTCTTTCTGCCCTTAAGTCAACATTTTAAGTGTCCTTTAACATTTTTTAAAGGCCAATTGCGGACAGTAAAGAATAACTTCTTATTTTTCTTAAAAGAAACCGCACATTTCTATCGCAAATTTTTTTTTTGCTTTCAACACTTTCTGGTTTATTTTCTATTCGACCTTCCCGAAACCGTTTTATTACACTAAACACCATAGATTTACTTTTTTAACAACTTTACTTATTTTGCGAACGGATTTTCCTTTTTGGTAATTGAAAATCACAATTTGCATTTCTTAAAAGGTTGTTTGCCTTGACATTTCGATTTTTTTTTTAATGCTATCACAATGAAAGCTCTACAAAAACTGCAACTAAATAATATAGATAACGTGGCAATTGCAGTTAGTTTTCTTAGAAAACAGCAGGTGTCCCACTTTGAGTGTGACCTGCATTAAAAAAAAAAATACTAGACAGATCATTTTCATCTTTTTTTTTAACAAATCGGGGTTGTTTTTTGAATTTTTTTTTTTATTTTATAATAATTTGAGGTCAATATTAAGCAATAAAAATAAAAATTATTTAAAAAAGTGAGCAACTCTGCATTTTTTTTCGTAAAGAAGTTTATTGAATATTTTATTTCTTAGGTGTCCCACTTTGAGTGTGAGGTACTGTATATGGATTGATTATTACTACTTTGGTTTATAATTAAAATAGTATACATAGATTTTTTTAATACATCAATAAGGGATTTTATTGCAGCTTTAAACATTTCTATGTTATTAAAGCCCTTACAAATCTTTTTTGGATGATAAAAGGGGGTTAAAATTATTATCAGTCTTTTCAATTTGTACACAAAGTAATGGTTTTAGAATGCTGCTTACATATAAGTTTGTTCCAACTAGTGTGATCTGTTTCTCTAGTAATTTTTGTCCCAGTTATGATAAGATGTGAAAAAGTTATCAGTCGTTACATTATGCCTACCTTGATTTCTATCTGGTGTACGTCCGATTTCTTTACCAGTGTAAGATTGAATATTCCAAGCATAGCTCGTTGCAGAATCACAAAGCACCCAAAATTTGATTCCATACTTCGCTGGCTTTGATGGAATGTACCATCGGAAAGGACATCTTCCTCCAAATGCTAACAGCTGTTCATCTATTGTCACATTTTCGGATGGGTTGTAAAGCTTGGGTAAAATCTCAACCCATTGGTTCCACAATTCACGTATAGAAGCAAATTTGTCTAATAGATGCCGTTCACTTCGAGTTTCTCTTTTATCAAACCTGATAACTATAGATATTTTCTTGAAAGTCTTCAGTGACATTTGTTACACTTTATTTTACGCGATAAACTAAATTTATGATGAAACGATAACTAATTAAACTAAACGCGATTGAATTTTTCTGAATCCAATTTATCAATTAAAATGAAATAAACGAAATTTAACGCGAGCAAAAGAATAAGCACAACCGGTGTGCCGCGAAGTAAACAAACGAACTGTCAATCGCGCTGATAAGCAAATGTGCAACTTTCAGCTGGGCTGGGTTTGTAAATGATAAAAGGGAAGCGTAGCGCGGTAAAAAGACGATCGCGAATAAAAAGGTCGATTAATTTAATGATGAAAAGAATGATAAAAGTATTTTCTAATTAAGAACCGTTTAAAAAGGTAAAGAAATGAAACAACCGAAAAAATTAAACGTTAATATTGTTCTTTCCCGAAAAGAACAATTAAAATGAAATTAAAAATGGTCGCGTGTCTCACAATTATCGAGAGTTTTATCGATGGCAAAGATCAACCGAAAAACCTTTTAAAAGGACACTCTGCTTATCTTTTTGTGGTTGATCTTGCAACTTTGTCTTTTCTCGACCCTCAAGTTCACACACACATTCATACAATCAGTCAGTCGTGTCTCGAGGTTTTCTGTCACAGCTTTCTAGCACATGCAGCTACCCAGTTACCCAGTTACTCTACTATGTATACGAGTATATTCTACTGAGTCAGGGGAAGGATAAAATTCTCTATGTTAAAACTTTTCGAAAATTGAAGAAGGGAGGAAAAGTTACCAAAAACCAAAATGAACTACTTTACCTCGGTGGATCTTTGCGCAGATTTGGGGAAAAGGGAAAACTATTAACGTTTCATTCTTATGACTCGGTTTTACAAAAGTGAAAGATAAATTTAGGATGTTTACACTTGCAGCACTGCGCTGCACAGTGTGTCTCATAACGAAGTATGGCGTTTACACATGCCATTTCTGCTCCTCTACTCTGTGATATGTGTATTTACTTATACAATGTTGTGTGTGTTATATCAGGCTTTGTGTGGTGCGTGTAATGAGGTGTGTGAATGATGATTAGTAAGGATGATGTGTATCATGAATTATGATAATGGGTTAATGATGGCATATATATGAATGTAAGTACATGTGTAAATGATGATAATGATGTGAATGTTTATATTTGTGAATGATGATGTATGAGAGTGATGATGTTTCTTAATGATCAAGAATAACATTCAGTGTAAGGAAATGGTGCGCGAGTCTCCAGAGGCTTCTGGCTTGACACACCAAACGCCGACATCAGTTCCGCTCGTCCGCTGATTACGACACGCACCTATTTTTGTCATTTGCTCAAAGCTATGTTTCGATCATCACATTGCTAAGAGCAAACAACGGAGAAATGATGGGACGAAGAAATGATAGGTAAAGGTTTGAGGAAAAGAGAGGGATATCGAAATCAAAATAACTAAATGTAAGAAAAGTTTTTGTTGCGGGAAAATTTACCGTAACATATTGTTGCTGAAAATATTGGCCTACCTTTTTGAGAGTCCCATAAACTTTCAGAACTTTCATTATTGGATCGAAAAACTCCAGCCAATAAAAGATTTCCAATGAATCCAAGTGTAGTTCAGTGCTATCAATGTCAGTCCGCGTCAAATATGCGTTTACCCTCAATGTTTGTGTAGGACAATTTTGTACGTACCAAAGGGGATGAAAAAAAATAATTCGAAGCTGGAGATTTCTTATGCTGTGATTCTTGAGCACGAATAACGTCTCAGACCTGGCATCAAGTTTATAATGTTTTCCCTCAAAGCTCTTCCGGCACTATTTTCAAGCGGTTTTTTCGAAAAAGTTATCAGTCCGTTTTTCGACATCATTATTTCGGCAGGAATAGATTCATTCTCACATTCACTAGAACTGCTATCCGATGAATGAGCTTCTTCCACATGATCTTCGAACTCAGAACACGATTCCTCATCATCCGTCATCCGAAAATCGCAAAGAAAAATCACTTTCAATATCACTCATTTTCAAATAGGAAATAATTATTCCAACTTGCAAACAAATGTATGTTCTAGACATTAAATGTCAATACTTTTTATAAAAGCACCGTAAGTAAAAGAATACAGTTGCACAAACACTACTGAGCAATCTGTATACACAAACAAAAATACAATTGACTTTCCGTTAACGGTATGGTCAAAAATGACCCGAGGTCCACAGAGGTAAAATAATGTGTACGTAGTAAAATAAAACATCTTTTTATAATTTTTATACTGAATATATTTAGTGCAAAACTTTAATAAAAGTCGTGAAACCTTAAGTTCCTAAAGCATTTAGTTTTCGAGAAAACCTAACTTCTTCCCAATTTACCCTATAAAGGTTAAAGAATTATTCATTTTATTCTCTTGAGTTTAAAATTGTTTTTCTATGAAGTTTCTAAAAATTAGTTTGGAATCCTGACAGGATTCTGAAGAAGTGCTTTCGCAAACACTGCTCGAAGACTCTTAACAAAAAAAAAGCGAAAGCAAATTGAATCTGTTACCAATGTGTTGATGAATAAATAAATAAATATAAATGCATGGTATCGTATAATGCCCACTTTCAATTAGTCCATTTTCCAGTTTTCTCACCTATTTTGTTGCTGTCACTGTTTCGCATATTTTCCTCCAGAAAGCACTCTGCATGGATCTCCCATTTTTTCAGCCAAAATGCGGTATAAAAAAAATAAAAAAATTAAAAAACCTTGTTGCGAACTATATTGAGAAAAAACATATTTCTCGAACGGACATGACAACTAATCCCGTCCTGTCTTGTTGTTGTAAAGTTTGGTTTTCTTATATCGCCGTTCTAGGCTTTGGTATTTGCCCTGAATCTGGGCAACACTGAAGTTATACCCTTCCTTCACAAGCTCGTGCGCAATCAGGTTCCACATTTTTTTTCTTATTCCTTAAATGGAATGCTTTACTACTTTAGGAAGCAGCTTGGTGCTTCAATTCAATTGTCTTTCGCACCTTCGTGTTTTTAGAATTAACGCGCTCATCAAAGAGTTATGACTAACCTTATAATGCAAAAAACAAAGTGCGAGCATTTAGGCAAATAGAAGAGGATTAAGTAGGAGACACCGATTACACTGCTTTTAAACTTATGTGAGTCGTTATTTATGGGAAAAACAGAGTCTTGTATAGCATTCCACATGCGGTTAGTGTGACTAAAAATTAATCTCTATACTTAATAGTACGACCGAAGTCGGGCTCAAAAAAGAACTGATGAGAATTCCTTGCAGGCGGGTTTTGCGGCTAAGCTGTTTCAGGGGAGGAATGCAAATGGCTACTCCCTGGAGCACTGTTTGTGAAAAAAGCGACAAAAAAGAGTGAGACAGGTATAGTATCGACGATGTTCAAGGGAATCGATCTACTATTAAACTATCACCTAGTATTAACGCTCTAATTTATACCTTATCAATTAGGCGCAAAGATTTTTGAGAAGCACCAGACCAGGAATGGGAGTTATACTTTAGTTTTGGACGGATGTAGGCTTTATAAATTGTTGACAGAAAGGATGAAAAATTTCCTGCATCTAAGCACTTTGCAGCATTTTTGTCGATTCCACAAATCATCAAATGGATGGGTTTTTGAATGCGCTTACTACTTAGTTTTTTCTTATTCCTGTTTTGTGCATCAGAAAAAAATTTAAGAAACTTTATATTTATCAGGCATTTTATAAAAAAGTGACCTCAAATTCAAAATTTTGCTCCAGAAAGAAAATTTGAACGCCATTTAACAATGAAAGTCTGGCAACCCTACAACCATATGATCCCAAATTAAATACAGTTTCAAAGATTAGTATTTTTACTAAAAACAAAGTCCAAAACAAGGTCTGTACCATGAGTATTGACAGAAAAAACGATTATAACATAGATCAGGGTCAAGCCAAGTTAGTAAGTTTTAGTTGGTCGAAAAGTGATGTCAAAGTTGAGAAGTGGACTTTACTATAAAACAATTTTATTCTTAAAATATTTTTAAAAATCTCATCCCCAAGTGTGTAACACGGATAACGAGACACCTTGCATAAAAAAAATTTAAATTTTTGAAATAACTAAAATTTTTGGAAAATCTGCTTTCAAAACCTAGGTCAATATTTAAGACTTTAAAGCAAACTTGAAAGTCTCTGAGGGAGTTTGGCTTTAAATTTTGGATTAAAATTATTTAACACTTTCTTACAACTCCTAGCAATTTTTATTCGTGTTCATTTTCAAGCTAAACCGAAAGTGATTTGATGACCATTCATGTATGTAGGTAATGTTTATTAAATAGGCAATATTATCAAGGCCAAACTAAAGTTGTAAGAAGCAGTAGCTGACCAAAATATGGTCAGCATGAAACTTCATTTTTAAAATGGTTTTTTCTCAACAGCTCTAAACTAACGAAATGGTCTTTTCTCTTTTCTAAGTTCATTTTTCATTCTATACTCCGCCAACACCACTATGTTTCCAAAAGATCTTCATTTAGATCTGTTTGCACAGTGGTCTCGGTGAAATCTTTACCAACTTCTTTACAGGCCTCGAAATGGAAGTTATCCTGCAGAGTCATATACAGATTATGCAGGGACGCTAGAATTAGACATGACAGCTCGTTTCTGTAAACACTGTCATAAGCGGTCTTCAAATCGATAGTTGTAAATCGTAATTATGCTCCCGGGTTTTTTCCAATATCTGCCGTAATATGAAAATTGGGTCGATTGTGGATTTTTTTGATGATCTAATCCCGCATTGGTATATTGATAAGATATTTCACTGATTGTTTTTATAGGCTTGAGTTCGAAGTTTACCACCCTTGCCTTACATGTTTTTTCTACCTCTCGGTAAGACTTTATATGAAAAAAAAACATGATTGACGCCATTGAGCATATGGAGCCTCAGGGCCTACCGAAATTCTAACAACCATGCCTTGTGATGGAATGAAGGTGACCTATAATTTTCTGCGTATTCCGAACATCAAATAGAAAAATCGCATTCCCGGCAGTGAATTTTAGTATCGGAGGATCTGCCAATGCCTTGCAAAAAGTGGTAACCGTGGAAAAACATTTTAGGTTTCTGTTGCGGGAGCCTCCCACATAATAGGCAATCATGCCTACCATCACATTACAGACTTTAACATTTCATTTCTTAAACGAAAGTTTCTTATGTTGATTTTTTTTGTGAATTCGCTTTTCTTCCATTCTTTTCTCAATTCCAAGTAAATCTCGTTGTACTGGTTAAAGGCCGCCCTTGTTCTCTTTTGCATTAGCAAGCCGGATATGAGCTGATAACCATATTCCAGAGTCTACTTGGAATCCAAATCCGCTAGTTCTCCGTATGCACCTAATCATTTGAGAGATCTCACAATTCGTGTGCAGATCTGGAGGTCTTTGTCTTTGTCAGCGATGAAATCACTATTGTTATCCGAGGTAGTTGGATGTTTCGGACCCATGAAATGTTTACGCCCAACGCACAACCCCTAACCTGGAGGGCCAGATCCTTTTCGGACCCCCTGCAGAGGCTTGAGAGCTGTCGTTGGCTCGCCGAAAGCTCATCCGCCACCGTCTATAATTCAATACTCTGTCCTAGAATTGAAAGACGCTGAAATGCCATTAAACGAAATATGTCCGTGTAACTCATTCAGGGTTTTCTCCCATAAGCTTTTTTAGACAACTGATATTTGGGCAGCCAGTCATTAATAGCAGAGCATTATAGTGTTGCTCTATTGTTATCCGTCCGTATAGCATCACTCAATCAAAACTTTCCCAACCACCTTCAACTGTTACACGAAATGACTAAATACCTATATCAAAACAAGAAACCCCAAACTTCAATGACCGAAAACTACTCCTACAAAATAAGAAGATTTTAACGAAAACGTTCGACAAAAATACAAACTTCGAATAATATAAGACCGTTACATAGCTTCCTTCATAAATATACCTTCGTCAATAAAAAAAAAAGATTCCAGGTATTCAAGCCACGAGCGTTGACCCCAATTATACGTGGTTAATTTGCGCCTTATAGTTATAGTCGAATGAACATAATAAAAACCCTGCATCATATTACCACTCAGCACTTCAGGTAAGAGCACGCGACTTCATTAACTGCGACACTATTCTCCGTTCTACACTACACTAGAACACCCAATTTGCTCTAACAAAACATGCGAGTCAACCAGTCAACATCACATACGTATGCAACTCAACAACAATGTAAGCTATTCTATAAGTGTAAGCCATCCTGGGAATACAAAACAAGAGAAAGTTAAACTAAAATCCTGGAAATGTGACAAAACCGGGCAAGGAAGTTGCCCCTTAAATTTTGTCGTTCGCCAAGTAGGGTAGCATATAAAGCTTCCGGGAAATTCAGAGAACACTCTCATCGCATCCGATACCCCATGAAGTCCATCGTCCGGTACGTGACCAGCCTTCTAAATATTTAATCAGAAAGTGCCTCCAAGGGAATGCTCTCCACGACCGGTACAAAAGAACGGGACCAAAATAACAGCTAGGTATGCACACAACCTGGTTGTTCTTTTGTTGGTCGAAATAACTTGAAGTTGGAAAATGGATACAAGACTTTTGTCCCATGTCCACGTTGTGGGAAAGTTAGCTGGCTAGCATAGTGGTGATTTAAGCAGTGGCGGCACCCATGTGCATGTGTGGTTGATATCATGTTAACTGTGTATAGGTATATGCCAAGAGCGAACTAACTTTACACATGAAATGTTAACGACGATTATTAAAGTTTGCTTACCGTATTTGTGTTGTTGGCAACAAACTGATGTTTTAACTTAAAACATTTCCCTCATTGCTATGGCAAGGGAAACTTTTTGTTTAAGTGCAAGCTTCGAAGTGAAAGCAGATAAAAATATATTTCCTTTGATGACGATAAACATTTTTGAATTAAATTTTTCTGATGCGGATATTTTTAATGTCAATATAAATAATATTAAACTAGTCGGTATACGATGATGGTCGAGATTTGATTGTAAGTGAAATAGAGGACTTTCAGACAGGGATAATCAACGACCTGCGACCAGTCCTTTACTCGGATCTCGGAAATGGTGCCTTGCGATGAGATCAGAGGCCTTTTATTTTGCTTAAATCAAAACAAATTTGGCACGAGAATCAATTACTGTCATACTATTGCGTTAGTTTGTAACATTTGTAAATGAAAAAAAAAAAAATAATAATAAGGTGGTGCAACAGAGCGAGGAGCCCCTTGGCCTAGCGCATTTCTCACAACCATGCCTTGTGAGAGAATGGAGCCAGAGCCTACAATTGTCTGCTGATTTCGAACGGGTATTTGAGAAAGTCTAAACGGAGGACTTGCCAATTCCTTGCTAAAGGCGATACCCTTGTACAAACGTTTTTGCCTATGTTGGGACTGGAACCACGAACCTTTTGGTTAACAGGCGGACATGCTAACCACCACGCCACGGGTACCACAAACATTTGTAAAAACTAAATTGAAATAGTCACTTATAATCTGGACATGCAACGAATGATATAATCATAATCAGGCGCAAGTTATTGCAAACAGATATATGATATATGATTTTTAATTGGATTTCATGCAATATTCACCTTAAAAGTCGCATTTATATTGAGCTACTGCATCATTCAAAAGCTTATTACCGTCTTGCTAATGCAAAAGAGAATAAGAGCTGCCTTTAACCAGTACAACGAGATTTACTTGGAGTGGAGAAAAGAAGGGAAGAAAAGCGAACTCACAAGAAAAAAGCCAGCATAAGAAGCTTTCGTTTAAGAAATGAAATGTTAAAGTTTTGTCTGTAGTGTGATGGTAGGCATGATTGCCTATTATGTGGGAGGCTCCCGCAACAGAAACCTAAAATGTTTTTCCACGGTTACCACTTTTTGCAAGGCATTGGCAGATCCTCCGATTGTAAAATTCACTGCCGTGAATGCGATTTTTCTATTTGATGTTCGGAATCCGCAGAAAATTATAGGTCACCTTCATTCCATCACAAGGCATAGTTGTTAGAATTACGCTAGGCCCTGAGGCTCCATATGCTCTGTGGCGTCACCCATGTTTTTTTTTCACATAAAGTCTTCAATCAATATGATGAATCAAAAATTATTCAAATGATTTGAAATTGATTATCTCTTATCTTTATTTTATTTTAAGATACAACCTACTTCATTTGTTTATGTTTTGTTTTTTGTATTGTTTAAACAAAGGGAAAAAACACTATAGATCTACTTAAAATCATTAAATGGTATTATATAAGGGATGCTTTAAAAGGTTTCTCAATTGGGGAACAAATATAATTTTTGAAAAAACCATAGAAAATGGAGAGCGGAGATAGGTGTTCTACCGGTCTACTAATATCCATCTTGTTCACACTCGACAGAATCCCAGGCCGGAGACTCACCAAGATCATCCAGAAGTCCGTCTTTTTCTCCACAGCCTCTTGATCATATATACGTAAGTTTGTCTACCATTCTTGAACCAAAAAAATAGAGGAAAACAATTAATTGAAGCATACAAAAAGAATAAAATATTCGATTACCAACAACGAAATTTGCTTGTGGAGCTGGTATCCGATTATTTTGGAAATGAAAACATCCCTCTTTCATTGGCTACAAGTCAAAGAATAGAGCAAGAAATTGTTGAACTGTTTCCAAATGAAAAAGTAGAATACTACAGAATTGGAAAAAGGGGTAAAATTCATATTAAATATTTTAATCAAAAACGAAAAACGAAGACACTGAACTCACTGAAAAGGAAATTATTGTCTCCTGAAAAAAAAAAAAAAAAAAAAACAATACGAAAACCTTTGGTAAGTTCACAATTAAATGTGCAATCTTAAGCGTTTCTACCATCTATTTGAATCATGTGGAGAGAATGAGGAACATTTCCCCTGTAACTGTTCAGCATTCTCTCGAAAATGGTGGCTAAAAAAACAAAAAGTTCACAATTCATTAAGTATTTTGCAATTTTTTAGATTCAGAAGAAGAAACGGAAACATCTTTACATTGCTTCAAATTTGAAAACCTATCGTTTGAAAAATTTGATAGCCTCTGGCAATCATGCAGCCAGTATCGGATGAACGACTTAATGAACGCTACCACTCAAAGCGCTATCTTTGAAAAATGGCCTTTCTATAAAAAACCAGGCGGGTTAAGACTGGTGAGCGTGGTGGTTTTTTTTATAAAATAAGTACTTCATTATCTCAGAAGATCGGTTAAGTGTTGATTGGTCATTCGGCGGAAACTTTTTTCTACAACAGAATACCGCTCCAATTTCATTCTAATAATAGAAGGTGCATTGGTGGGGGTGTGCTTAGACCACCATTATTAAAATACAGGGTGTCCCGTAATTCGTTTTACATACTTTGGGATATGATTCTTGGTCATATTCTAAGAAAAAAATTGTTCTACAGTAAAGTCCGTTTCTCAAGTTTGACATCACTTTTTGACAATTTAAAAAAAGGCTAACTTTGGTGTACCCTGACCTGTGTTAAATTCGATATCTCTGTCAATACTGATGATAGAGACCTAATCTTAGACTCAATTTTTTGTAGAAATAACAACCTTTAAGACTGTATTTAAATTAGGCTTCCATAGGTTTAGGGTTGCCATATTTTCAAATTTTCTTCCCAAAACAAAGTTTTGACTTTGAGGTCATTTTTTTGGAGAAAAGCCCTGATAAACATAGAGTTTCTTTATTTTTTACAGATGAACAAAACAATAATAAAGAAAAAACTCATCATTAAGTTAGCGCAAAAACCCATACATTTTATGATACTTGGAAAAATACAAAATGGGAAAAATTTAAAAAAAAAAAAAAAAAAGTTTTTGCTTTGAGGTTTGTTTGAATAAAACAATAATATGATCACTTTTAGTAGTTTTTTTATGTATTTAATACAAATACAATTATAACCAGTGCTCAAAGCGCCCTCCTTCGTTTTGAATCCATGCCAGAGCCCGTTTTTGGATTTCATTGTGGATGTTTGTTTTAAATTTGGGGTATGAATGTTCAATAGGTAAATAAGTCGTATAAAAGAATAAGAAAACAAATTTGTTCATTAGTTTGTCAAATTAAGTCACGATTGCAGTTTGATCAGAGAGTTTTTTGAAATGCTTTCATTTACGAGAGAAGAATACGCAGACATTTTTTTTCTTATATGAGTTTTTAAATGGAATTTGAAGAAAAACACAACAAAGGATACCAGGAACCTTATACTAACTGAAAATCTGGCAACCCTTAGCCTATAGGAGTAAAATTTAAATACAGTTTCAAAGATTACAAGACTACAAGTAACACAAGAGTTATCGACAGCAAACACCCACAATGAAATCCAAAAACAGGCTCTGGCATGGATTCAAAACGAAGGATGGGGCTTTGAGCACTTGTTATAATTGTATTTGTATTAAATACATAAAAAATCTACTAAAAGTGATCATATTATTGTTTTATTCAAACAAACCTCAAAGCAAAAACTTTTTTTTATTTTTTTTTAAATTTTTCCCATTTTGTATTTTTCCAAGTATCGGAATAATCGTATTGAAAACTGCGATCATCCTATTGATAACCACAATAATCATATTGACAACTACAATCAACCTATTGACAATAATCATATTGACAATCTCGGTAGTCAATATGATGACCACAGGGTAGCAGCAGTAGTCAATACGATGAACGCGGTTGTCAATGTGATGACAGCGGTTTTCCAAATCATCATTGTTCCTTCGATTCTATTATTTTAATCAAATCAAATAAAGCAAAGCAATTAGCAATGTAAACATTCAGCACATATCAAATCGCTAGAATTTAGTATTGGATGGTGTCACACTAAACGTCAAAATTAACCATGCGTTTTTATTCATCATAGATTTCCTGTAAGGTTAACTTCTTAACCTATATCCTTTCTCTTTTCTTGTACCTCGTAGAGTAAAGATCAATTTAAACTTACTGAGCATAATCTTTGCATTTTTATTACAGTCAATTGTTCACTATATTCCAAAAGATTGTTCCTTAGTCTAAACCTAACAATATTCAAAAAGGCTTGATTATTAAAAATACATGGTGACCCCGACGTGATTCGTTGTCAAATTTCACTATTACCGAATCACAAAACTTACTTAAAACCATAAGATGCCTGCTGGTGGGAAAGAAGCTGAAATCGCTAAGGATGCTGCTGCTACTACTGCTGCTGCAGCTGCTGTTCTGACCGCTGCGGCCACGCTAGCCACGAAAGAGGAAAAGAAACTGGAAGCAATCAAAATGCGGAGAAGCGTTGCGACAAAGCAAATTGATAGAATCAACGAATTTAATAAAAACGTACCCGAACACACGATGCTGTCGGAATTTGAGGTACGCTTAGAGGCCTTGGAAACCAGCTTCAAAGCCTTCCAAGCACTTCAGGTTAAGATCGAAGAAGCAGACCCTAAAGAATCATTGAATCCTGTTGATCTTCGTGGAATCTATGAGGAAATGTACTACATACACACTTCGTTCGTCATTCGTGCATCAGATGCAAGCTCGCAAGCACACGCAACTCTCAGCTGATACTGTTACATCATCACAAGCTAAGCAAACTAATCGAATAAAACTCCCAGAGCTTAAAGTTCCTATCTTTACAGGTGAAGTTACAGAGTGGTTGTCTTTCAATGAAACCTTCAATTCCCTTATTCATAACAACCCTAACCTAAACAATGTTTCCAAGTTTCACTACCTTCTTTCGTCGCTATCTGGCCAAGCCGCTAAAACGATTCAGTCGCTGGAGATAACTGAGGCAAACTACGAAGTCGCAATTAATCTTCTTATCGAAAATTACGACAATAAGAAACTCATAGCAACTGAGCACATCAAGAAAATAATGCTGTACTCTTCCTTACGCAAGCCGTCTTCGAGTAGCATTCGTCATTTACTGCAAGAAATAAATAGCCATCTACGTGCACTCTCCACCTTGGGATGCCCTGTTGCTCATTGGGACGACCTATTAATTCAGATAATCCTACCTAAGCTACTGAAACACTCAGCAAATGGAGGGATGAAGAACCCGCAGACTGAATGGCCAGCTCCCAAGAATTATCGAAGTCGAATTTACCGACGACAGTTTACCACAAGCAAGTTACGCTCTCAAAACCAATTAAAAATTCTCGACCGAAAAGTTTTGCCGTAGTACGTGAGACCTCAACAACAGAATGGTTAAGCTGCACGTACTGCAAAAAGAACGGCCATTTTTTACATAGGTGTTATCAATTTATTAGCTTGCCAATAAATCAGAAAGAACTATTTGTAACTTCTAATAATCTATGCCGAAACTGCCTTAAGGTCAATAGTACAACGCATAACTGTCAAACTACTAAATGCAAAAGGTGCAACAGCCTTCATCACACACTACTCGACTACTCCATGACAGTAATCAAAATAGCTCCTTGCCACCTGCCTCTTCTGCTTTCACAAATCCAGCTGATATCACTGGTCACAGTCAAAATTCACATAACTACCACGTTCATAGCCTAACCTTAAACTCTCGCGATGATGCATTTGTTTCAACAAATACCATTTTAGCCACTGTAATAGTTCACGTCATGGATAAGCATAATGTTCCAGTGCCCTGCCGCGCATTATTCGACTCTGGGTCCCACGTGTGTCTTCTTACAGAGCGGTGTGCAAATTTAATTGGCATGCGTCGAAAGAATGTAATGACTTCTGTTTACGGCATTGGTACAACCCCATTAAACTGCCGACATCAAGTCAGTCTTGTTGTAAAATCATGCTTCAATGGACATGCTGACAATAGATAGATAGATAGATGTTTGTTTATTTCTTAATAATCCTTATTTAACAAAACAAAATATTTTATACATTTTATAATTAATAAAGAAATATTATGTGACAAAGATATTTTTGTAAAAAATAGTGTTATTGTCACATTTGACTAAATATTAAATGTTATACAATTAAAAAATATTGATAAATGGGTGGGGTGCCCCTCGATAGTAAACAAATGAAAAATTGAAAAAAAGAAAAAATACAAAATTTAAGTGAAATTTTTTTTTTTATTTGTTACATATATTTCTAATAAAAACAAGAAATTTCACCAAATAATCAGGAGGAATAATTTAACAATACTTCAATATTTACTAAATCGACAGAAAAAAGCCATGTTCTTAAAAGTCTTAAAAACTTAAAACAAGATGTTTGAGCTCTGATAGAGGGTGGAAGTTTATTGAATAAACGACATGAAGAAACACTGTAGAACTCGGTTCAAATTTCAAAATTTACCCGTAAGCTATGGCTAGCAATTTGTCTAAAATTAAGATTTCCCGATCTAGCAAAGAAAACCATTAAAACTTTATAGCAGTACAGATGTCGAACTGGAAGAATGTTCAAATCCTTAAATAGAGGAAAACTAGGAGAGAGACGAGGCTTTCTACAAATTTTTTTAAGTACGTGTTTTTGTAATATTAAGAGAGGATAGATTTTATTTTTATAGGATCCTCCCCAACAAGCAATTCCATATTGCCGTTTTGAATCAAAGACACCGTAGTAAATTTTCATAAGCAAATTAATGGAGCAAACTTTGCTAAGATAATAAAAATTCCTGAGTGTGGAGCGAAGATACTTTCTTAAATTATCAGTGTGTTTAAGAAAACTCGAACTGGAATCAATGGTTAGTCCTAGATATTAAAACTCATGTACATTTTCTATCTGAAAACATTTATCGCTGCAGTTGATAGAGTTAAAGAAATAGCCGAATGAATTGCATGTGCAATGAAAAAGTCTAAACTTTTGACAATCTGAGGCATGAAAAATGAGATCTGCATCTGGACGGTTCTGTCTAGACAAATTGAAAAACATTGCCTTAGTTTTCGAACTTATTATAAGTTTATGCTCAGCAAACCAAACTCTTAACAAGCTAAGATCCCAATTCATATCTGATACAAGATTCAAATAACTATCAGTGCCATAAGTAAAACCAATATCGTCAGCAAATGCTAACAGGAGGCCCTTAAAAGGTAAGCTGAACAATGAGTTGATATATATCAAGAAAAGAATAGGCCCCAAAACAGACCCCTGAGGAACCCCAAGTTTTATAGACCTAATATCACTACTAACATCAAGTAAGTTCACCCTTTGTGTTCTATGATTCAAATAAGAACTAAACCAATCAATCATGAAGCCTCGGAACCCAGCATTTTCAATCTTTGTTAGCAACAAATCATGGTTAACCATGTCGAAAGCTTTTGAAATATCAACAAATAGTCCTGACGTATTTTTTCTTTTATCGAGATTAGAAAATACCTGCGAACAAAAATTTAACTAGGCATCTTCGGTTGATTTGCCACTTCGAAACCCAAATTGAATATCGCTAAAGAAGCCCGTGGAATTCAGAAAGCTTACTATTCTATTTTTAATGGCTTTTTCAAATACTTTACTTAGTGATGGTAAAAGCGAGATTGGCCTTTAGTTACATAATTCACTAGTATTACCTTTTTTGAAAAGCGGAAGAATATTAGCACATAAGTGCATCAGGGTATACTCCAGACAAAAAACTGTTGTTAAAAATATGAGACAGAACATCTATAATAAAGAACGCTATATTTTTGACACAAATGTTAGAAATATTATCAACTAGCTGTGCCCGCGACTTCGCCCGCGTGTAATAGTGACTTTCGGCAGCATTTTTAATTTTTTAGGCTACTTATTTTGCAAATAAGACACATTCATGCGTTTTAGTAAACTATTGTTATATTTTATTTGAGTACATTTTTGCACACGACGTTCTTACTTTTTCCATCTTTTGTCAAATAAAAAGGTTTTGCGAGTTTGAAAGGGAATTAAAGAAATACGGGGAATCAATAGATTTCTAATTTCGCTGTTAAAGTCATTATTAAAATTTTTATAACGCCGCATCTCAAATGTGTAATTTGTAGCTGTGTACAATTCTAGATTACTCATTATTGGCACTGGAACACCAACTTGCAGCCACTCCTGATAATTCTAAGGAATTGAGAAACTCTATAGGGTATGATGTGACTTGCTTCTGATAGATATTCGACAATATCCCCCAATACTTCTTACATAATTTATTAGTTTATATGGTTAACTATCTCATTAGTCGGCGCCAAAATCGACTTTTCACACAATCATTACCTATTGTCAATATTTATTTGAAGATCAATATAGAAATTTCTTCTCAAGTCAACTGTGTAATCGACAATTTGACAGAAATCACCTCACGGGGAAAGAACTTTTGAAATCGATCCAGTAGGTTCAAGGTACGTTGCCGTTCCCGTAGGAATATTGGGATAAAAAATACAGCCCATGTCATTTTTCAGGCTCAAGACTATCTCTGCACCAAAATTCATACAAATATGTTCAATAGTTTGGGCGGTAGATGGTAACAAAGAAAAACAGACAGACGGAGTTGATAATTTTTATAATTTATAATTTTAGTAAGTACTTCCGTTCCCATGGGAATATGGGGATAAATTAAAGTTAATGTTACTTTGAAATAGTGTAACATTCTAACGGGGAAATAATTCATGAAATCAGTTCAGTATCTAGGTTCCCGTTTACGTTTGCGTTCTTGTGGGAATACACGCATAATATATATAGCCTATATGTCCATCCTCAGGCTCAAGACTATATCTCTGTACCAAAATTCATATAAATAGGTTTAAAAATAGACAGACAGAATTATGATATAAGTAAAGACTCCCATTCCCGTGGGAATATGGGGACCGTTCCCGTAGGAATAATGGGATAACTTACAGTTTATGCTACTCATGGATAATGTATCATTCTAACGGTGGAAGAATTTTTGAAATCAGTGCAATAGTGTCAAAGTTCCCGTGTGCGTTCCCGCTCCCGTGGGAATTTAGGGATAAAATATATAGCCTATGTCCTTCCTCAGGCTCGAGACTATCTCTGTACAAAATTTCATTTCAATCAGTTTAGTAGTTTGAGCGGGAGATGGTAACATAGAAAGGCGAACAGACAGAGATACTTTTGTATTTATAATATTAGTGAAGACTGGTTCCCGTGGGAATATTCGAATGAAATGTAGCCTATGTCCTTCTTCAGGTTCTAAATCATCTCTGTATAAAATTTCATTTAAATCGGTTCTGTAGCTTGGGCGACAGATGGTAACATAGAAAGACGAACAGACAGAGCTTCTTTCGCACTTATTATATTAGTAAGGACTCCGGTTCCCGTAGGAATATGGGGATGAATTAATGTTTATGTTACTCGGAGATAATGTAGCATTCTAATGGTGGAAGAATTTTCGAAATCGGTGCTGTAACTTCTAAGTTCCCGTATACGTTACCGTTCCCGTGGGAATTTAGGGATAAAATATATAGCCTATGTCTTTCCTCTGGCTCGAGACTGTCTCTGTACAAAATTTCATATCAATCAGTTTAGTAGTTTGTACGGGAGACGGTAACATAGAAAGTCGGACAGACAGAGTGACTTTCACATTTATAATATTAGTAAGGATTCCAGAGGAATTTGTTTATTTTTAATGTTCCAATAATTCTAAGCAGTTCGAGACCGTTGATCAAATAAAAAGCTACGGGATGAAGAGTGTAGTCCTGAAGCAAAAACAGGAGTACAATGTGAACAATTCAAACCGGATGGTGCATGTGCATCATATGATATGGTTGAGAAATACTCATTAAATGAATTAGCGATATCAATTTTTTGTGAAACCACACGAACTCGGATTGCAGACACCTGATTTCCACTTTCTGTTTTATTGAGAATACTGTTTACAATTTGCCATTCACTTCTTATATTTCCTTTAGCTTGATTGAATTTGCTTTTATAATAGTTATCGCGACAACAACGTATTTCTTTCTTTAGCTCATGACATATTTTTTTATATTTTTCTTTAAAGAACTGATTTGGTAGGGTGTTTTGCACATTTAACTCTTATTTTGTTTTTATATCTAATTTTGTTCAGTAATATACTAGACATCCATGGTTTGAGACGTTTGTCATGTTTTTTCGGTACAACTGAAAAGGAACATTCAGATATGTGTCTAGCTAAAGTAACATAAAACACATCATATGACTTAGACGGATCATTTTCAGCGAAAACATCTTCCCACAACTCAAAGAATAGATTCTGTTTAAGCCTGGCAAAATCTATTTTTGTTATTGTATTAGCAGATTCGGACTCTACTCGAATGCTTTGCTGTCCTATATTAACAATAATACCTGTCATCGAATGGTCGGTTATCTTGAAATCAAATACGCACTTCTCGCAGTCTCTGAGAGATGAAGAAGAAGCAAGACGACCATAAACATGATCGAGACATTTACCAGAAATAGGTCTTGTGACTTCGTTGACAAATGAATAAAGTCCATGAGTGGCTAACGTATCAAGATATGTTGCCACAAATTCATTATTCTCCAGAATGTCGATATTAAAATCCCCCAAAATCATAACATTTTCTGATTTTTCACTACTCAAAAAATTTGAAAATTCTTCCAAAAAAACTGTACTGCTAAACATATGAAGCTTATAAACACATAAAATGACAAACACTTTATGGTTGACTTTCAAACTTATTTTTAATACATCCGCGCTTTCAAAATTGAGTTTAATTACTTCAATCACTTCATGTACTTTTTTCACAAAACATCCTACGCCTCCAGCAGGGTAATTCTCATTAGAATTAAGGTGAAAACTAAAATCAGGCAGCTCATAATTTTTTCTCTCTGAATCATAAATCCAAATTTCAGAGACCAGAATGATATCTGGAATGCACATAAAGGACTCTATATGAAGTTTGCTTTCCAGTGTATGAACTCTAGTCTTCAGTTCATCGTTTTCTTTGCGTAAGTCTCCAATTGTATTAAGCATGTTACTCATCATTTGCTCCAAATTTGTAAATTTTTGCCAACCACTCTTAGAGAGAACTCTTCACTGCTTACTGGGTTTTGCGGAAAAACAGTTGAGACACTCTCTGCATTGTTGTTATTTTTGTTGGCTGTTCTTTTATTTGAAACAGGAATGTTGTTGTTAGAATTAGCTTGGTCATGTAAATGCATTGACGAACGCCTATTAATTCGACATTTATCGCAACGAAAGGGAATACCACTAAACACTTGATTTGAAATATTCAATGTCTTGTTGCAGTACTTTAACGCAAGCTGCATGAAAGAAGCACAAACAATCGCCACATGATATTTTAGATGTTGAATTTCTATCAATTTTTTCCGCACAAACTTCACAATTCATTTTGCATGTATTTCTACTTTCTTCTATTTGGTTTGTATACTTTGCAAAAGCTTAGGTGAGATGCGCACCCCACGACAATCAACACCACACCGTCAAAGCTTTGGTCATAAACCGAATATCCGACTTTCTTCCCGAAGTTCCCATAAACACATCAAATTGGCCCATTCCTGCTAACATCAATCTGGCTGATCCTATGTTCGCCACACCAGGTTCCATTGATTTGTTGATTGGAGCGGAACACTTCTTCAACTATCTATCAGTTGGTCAAATAAAACTTGGAAATCATCTTCCTACATTGCAAAATACCACTCTTGGGTGGATCGTATCCGGTAGCTTTGACCAAAAGCATGCAAACACTAAAGTAACAAGCAATACGTTATTTCGAGATACAAAACAAATTGAAAGCCTTGATCACATATTCAAATTATTTTGGGAAGTTGAGGATCATGAGACCAAACATCATGCTTTGACAAAAATGGAGCAAACTTGTGAAGATCACTTTTCTAAAAGCGTCCGTCGATTAGCTAACGGTCGCGTTGAAGTGAGACTACCGTTTAAAACCGACCCGAAGTGTCTAGGCAAGTCATATGAACTAACTCTCCGACGATTTTTTAGCTTAGAAAGAAAACTACATAAAGATCGATCAGTACATAGCCTTCATGAGAGAATACTTGTCACTAAAACACATGGAGCTTGTGCCAAAACCTGATTTCAACTGCCCACATTATTTCATACCTCACCATTGCATCACCAAACCAGGGAGCTCTTCCACCAAATTAAGAATTGTCTTTGATGCCAGTGCAAAGAGTACTAACGGTGTCAGCCTTAACGAAATTTTGCATGTTGGACCAGTGAGCAGTGATACAGGCAGACTTGTTCTCACTGCTCGTCAAGTTCAGATCACACCAATACGTGTTTACTGCTGATGTGACAAAAATGTACAGGCAATTTCAACTGAATGAGAGTGACCGACAATTCCACTATATTTTGTGGAGAGAAAACCCAATGGATGAGCTTAAAGTCTATTAATCAAGACGGAGGTGAAATCAATTCTAGGCAAGGCTGGTTTAGAATTAGAATTAAGGAAATGGTGTTCCAATTCCCCAGAGATTGCATGACATTTCTCTTGAAGATCGAGAACCTCTTTGTCAGGTTAAAGAGCATGATGTAGTGAAAACGCTCGGTTTACTATGGGACCCCAAAGAGGATGAGTTTTTATATACAGTCAATAACGAAGAAAACAACAAGGTCACCAAAAGAACTGTGTTGTCAGACATTGCAAAATTATATGACCCATTAGGTTTGATCAACCCAGTCATTGTATCTGCCAAAATATTCATGCAGACTTTATGGAAAGAAGACTTTAATTGGGATGAAGCACTTCCACAGTCACATTATCAAAGATGGATCACGTTTCGAAAACAACTAGCGGACTTAAGCAATTTAAAAATTGAAAGACACGTTGTTGTGGGTGATATTCACAAAGCTCAATTACATGCATTTGCTGATAGCTCGGAACGCGCTTATGGTGCTTGCATTTATCTGAGATCTATTCAACAAGATGGCTCAATTATTGTGCGATTGTTATGTGCTAAGTCGAAGGTTGCACCGGTGAAAAAGATGACTCTACCTCGGCTTGAGCTTTGTGCTGTACACTTGGTCCATCTCGTAAAGCGTATCAGAGACATTTTCAATGATGAATTTGAGAGTGTACATTATTGGACGGATTCAACTATTGTCATAGCGTGGTTATCCTCGGAGTCTCACCATTATCAAACATTTGTGGCAAATCGGGTGGCAGCTATTCTTAAACTTTCCTCAATTGAGAACTGGCAGCACGTTGGCACGAACGACAATCCTGCAGACATTGTTTCTAGAGGGGCCAGCCCATATGAGCTAAGTACTAGAGCACTCTGGTTTTTTGGTCCTAATTTTCTGATCTTGTCACGAGAAAACTGGCCCAACGCAAAACCAGTCTTTACAATGGATGAAAGTTTACTTGAAAGAAAGTCAATCAAGCACACATACTCCATTAAACAGAAAAATGATTTTATTTCCACACTTAAACACAATTTCAATTTTTTAAGCGTTGTGAGAACAACCTGTTCTATTATTTTAATCAAATCAAATAAAGCAAAGCAATTAGCAATGTAAACATTCAGCACATATCAAATCGCTAGAATTTAGTATTGGATGGTGTCACACTAAACGTCAAAATTAACCATGCGTTTTTATTCATCATAGATTTCCTGTAAGGTTAACTTCTTAACCTATATCCTTTCTCTTTTCTTGTACCTCGTAGAGTAAAGATCAATTAAAACTTACTGAGCATAATCTTTGCATTTTTATTATAGTCAATTGTTCACTATAGTCCAAAGATAGTTATTTAGTCTAAACCTAACAATATTCAAAAAGGCTTGAATATAAAAATACAATCATATTGATAATCGCAGGTCGTTGGCTGAAAAATAACAACTTTTTTCATCAATATGATGAACAAATTCATCAATATGATAACCATTTTTGGTTCATTGCGAGAGGTAGAAAGAACATGTGAGGGTGGTAAACTTCGAACTAAAGCCTGTAAAAACAATCAGTAAAATATCTTATCAATATACCAATGAGGGATTAGATCATCAAAAAAATCCACAATCGACCCAATTTTCATATTACGGCAGATATAGGAAAAAACCCGGGAGCATATACAACTCTCGATTTGAAGACCGCGTATGCCAATGTTTACAGAAGCGAGCTATACAAAAATCCATGTCTAATTTTAGCGTCCCTGCATAATCTGTATATTTCCGTGGAGGACGACTTCCATTTCGAGGTCTGTAAAGAAGTTGGTAAAGAAGTCACCGAGACCACTGTGGAAACAGATCTAACTGAAAACCCTTTGGTGGTGTTGGCGGAGTATAGAACAAAAAATTAACTTAGAAAGAAGAGACGACCATTTTAAAACTGTTGCGTAAAAACTATTTAAAAATGAAGTCTCATGCTGACCATATTTTGTGCAGCTATTGCTTCTTACATCTCTAGTTTGGCCTTGATAATATTGCCTATTTAATAAACAGTACATGATTTTTGCAAAATTGATAGCAATAGATATTTTAAGTTTCCGAATTGTGTGCTGCATGCAGAAACAGCAGGTCTCATTATAAGTTTTCTTATGTGGCGGAGTAGAAGTTGTACCTAGGTACTTACTTCTTTCAGAATTGAATTTTCTATGACTCCTGCCAAAGTGCTAGGTACTTTATGTTTGAAGGGGTTTTTTAGAATACATATGTGTAGGTGCTAGAGATGAAAGCGTATTAAATGCGAAATTTTTCTTAACACGTAAAGGAACAACTTTTGAACAAAGCGGAGTAAGCCCTTATCGCACACACCACAATTCCAAGCATTTAACAATTTAATGTTTATCTTAACGACCTACCTTCATATGAAACATAAGTAGACAGTAATACTTTATTTCAAATAAGAACAGCGTGCCCATTTTTCTTAAAACCCTCTTACGCTTACGCCCTTCTTTGTATACGGCGTCGACGACGGCGACGTGTTGTGTGAAAAATAATGGCGATTGTTTTCCCTTTTCACACTTCCATCTTCGCAAAGTCCTTATAATAATTACGACCTATTTTGACTGTTCACTTTTTCACTCTCCTTTGTTCTTACGAAGACTTAAAAAGGCGATAAAACACATCCATCCTACCCAAGGCGATTTAATGCCTTACCCTTGCCAATTTTTTTTTTTTGTTTTTTTTTTCTTAAACAAATTCCCAGAATTCAAAAGGATAACGAAAAGAGGTGAAGGAAAGTTTATTTTTCGTGTTTTAAATGATAAAAGAAGTTGGAATCGTGACTCCACCGCCTTAAGTCACTTCCACACTTCTTTTTGTATGATGACAAAAGATGCTCTCACTCTCAGATTTAAACTTTTTAAAATGAATACGACAAAAAAGCATCATACATTCATACACACATAGATAAGAGAAACCTACATAAACATAGCCAAATATTATACGTGAAGAATATTTTTTGTGTAAACAATTTCAAAAAGTCGTTCCGGTAGCATCTTTCTTGGGCCATAGTTTGGCACTCATTACCCCACTTCTTTTGGAAAACTTGAAACTGACACAAATCTCAAGAAACCAAAAATGCTTGGGAAAATAAAAACACACAGACAAAGTCATAGAATGCGAAAAATCTTTGAAGGTCCATGGATGTGGAACAAGATAGAACTGAGGAGGCAAAACTCTTCAACTTTAAATTTGGTGCACTTGAGGTGAAGCCAAGCCATTACTTGATTGAAATTGTGTTGAGGAAATTTCGTTCCACTGGTGCTGGTTGAGACTTGAGATACTGAAACTGAAAGAAGAAACTTTTGAAGGTGTTCCTTAAAGTTTTATTTCTTTTCCATTTCTCTGTGTTTTACATTTTCTCTTGTTCTTATTTCTATTCTACGTATATCTTCTTCTTTCCCTTTTTTGCTTTTTCAGCTTGTTCAGATGGAGAGGTTTCAGTTGAATATCTCTGTAAGTTGGGATGGATATGGAGAAGAGAACTGAAATTGATTGCAAGTGTTTCGTCGATTTTCAGTTTCAAGTTGTGGTCTCCATGGTCTAAGGTGGGTATTGATTTTCCAACCTCACACTCTACAATTTATTTAAACATTCTGAGAAATAAGAAGAGAAGGTCACTCAGGCGATTCAATGACCAGGTGCTATAAACTTGTAGGTAATGGATCAATAGTTGAGCATCAAATTTGAAGCAGGTGACGTTCTTTGAAAGAAAGTAGAGTTTGTTGCAAAAGAGGGTTTAAAGGGAGCGTAAAGTAAGGGTGTCTATGCGAACAGATTTCGAGATGGAGTCATCGAATAAAAAGTTTTATTTGACTTGATAGAACGACTGAGCATAGAAGCCGTATGTAACAAAATTAGATGTGCCAGTTAGGGCTTTTATGCTGTCATTTTGTGGTCAATGAATTTCAGAATAAGTTGGTTCTTGGTAAACGTATGTATGTGTATATTTTTTAGTTTTTACTTTTCTCATGAATTAAAGGAAAACGACTTTTCCTAATGTTATCAATAAAAGGAAGAAAATGAAAATGGTACCACTCCAAGAAAGAAAAGTGTTTTGAGTGTTGTTGATATTTATTTATTTATCAAAATGAAATGTTCGAAAGTGACGCAGATTTAAAAATATTTTATATCAGCGTATATCTAAAAAAAAGGACGCAAATAATGAGAAGTGATGATGAATGATTTAAGAGGCTTTTTCAGACAATCGAAAGATGCTTGCTCTAACGCAAGAGGTATTAAATTGTTAGACTTTTGTGATACGTTTGGTCTGCGCATAATAAATGGAACCAGTACCGGTGACTCAGCTGGACACTTTACGTTTGTTGGAGGACAAGGAACATCATTGATCGATTACGCTATCATAGGGGAAGACTGGGAACCCTTCTATCTACTATCTCTTCATTTGCAACTCCAATCACAACAAGACTTTTCTAAGTTGGAACAGATTGTAAAGGCTTCTTTCCCACAAGAAGAAATCAACCAAAACAAAAGAATAATAAGAAAAGAACTTTGGTTCAGTGGCGTAGCAAAGGGGTGGGCGTGGGGGCGAATCGCTCATTTGACTCACTCACTCATTTGAGGGTGACACAAAAAAGCTACCAAGGAGTATATATACTATGGCGTTATTGATCGTAGAAGATGCAATTAACCTTGGTATAAAAACATCGGAGAAATACGAGATTCCAACAGAAAGAAAAATTCGTCGTAGAAAGCGAATGGCTGTTGAGTTGGCAACTGATACAGGACTTTCTCTGAGCGCTGAACTACGGAAAGACATGTTCGAGTGCCTTGATCGATTCATTTTGAAGTTGTACAGGCGATTACTTTACTTTTAGCAAACATTAATGATTTGAAAATCGGCCCTATTCAGGTAACCGGCGGAGCGAAATTCTCTCGTGGTAGTTCTCTGATCGTCCGATCCAACGTCCTCCGATAAGTTTTTGCTCCGGAAAAATTTAGTTTTGGAAATGCAACGCATTGCCGCATTTGTGAAAAATTTCTTACGATGACAACTATGCGTTGCGGCCGAAAAAATGTTTCTGATTAAAAAGCTAGGCAAAAAAAGTTTTATTAATGTTTTCTGTTTTTTTTTTTAACAATAGCCCCGTTCACACTGTACAATTAGTTGGACAGGCTTGGGCTTGAACGACAAATGCTTGATAGTGTGACCCCTTCAGACGACCGCTTGTCCAACTTGTTGGATGATTTTCAAATATTTTTTAAAATTTAGAAGTTGGACATAGTGGAAGAGTATGTGACATAAAGTTGGGCGACAAGCTTGATAAGTTTGAACGCAAACTACATCAGACCATCCAACTTCCATCAAACGAAGTCTTTCCAACTAATTGTACAGTGTGAACAGGGCTAATGTGAAAATGCAGATACATTAATTTTTGTTCTCCTTTTTTTAAATTTTTTATTTGAATTTTAATAAAGAAATCGCATTATACATATATGGATTAGCGAAATTTCATTTACAGTCAAACCTGGATAAGTGAGAAAACTCTATAAGTGAGAGTAATAGCCAGGACCCGACATTTTAAGCTCCCAAACCTCTATTAGCGAGAAACAGAAACCTCTGTAAGAGAGAGTCGTTTTTCCCTCATTGACCATTCTTCCATTGTTTTTGTATTGTTTTCTCGTCAATATTGTACCCATTCTATTTTGTGGAACTAAAAAATTTTTTTTATTTTATCGCATTCTTTTCGAATGGACACGTGTCCCTGTGTACCGTCCTCTTTGTCGGACCTACTCAGTTTATAACTATCAATTGCGAAGGAAAGTTCAGTTCTGCATCATGTCAAAAAGGAAAATTCTTTATTTTTCCTCTATAAGTGAGAAACGCTACCCATGTACCTGCACTAGCGAGAAAATCGGGTTATTGAGAAACCTCTATAAGCGAGAATGAGATTGTGCTCCCTTGAAATCTCGCTTATCCAGGTTGGACTGTGTTTTACTGTTTTACATTCTAGGGGTGACACCATAATTGCCGCCCCAGGTGCCAGGTAGCTAGACGCTACTGCCTTGGTTTGATGATGAATGTGAAAAGGCTCGAAAAACATCTTTTGTGTGGTTGAGAATTTTCCGCAACTACACCCAAGGATTATTTAAGGGTTTCTATTTAGAAGCCAATAAGAAATTCAAAGAGCTTTGTAAAACCAAAAAAAAAGTATACGCTATTATGCAAGCAACAAAATTGGCTTCCTGTAAAAACTCGGGTGAGTTGGAAACTGGCAAGGGAACTCAATGGAAAACCATCCACACAAAACTCTCGACAAATATACTGCTTTCCCATTTCAAGACTCTTTTGAACCCTGAAATAATGCCAACTATGTGGCACATTGCAGAACCGGGATTTATAGTTGACTCTTTGGACGCTGCATTCACGGTTAGAGAGTGGGTAGAAACTATTGTTACCCTTAAATATGGGAAAGCAGCCGGCTCAAATGGTATTCCAGTGGAATTTTTTAAATATGGAACTGCCTTGCTTAAAGAACATCTTTTATCACTATTTAACGCAGTTTTGGAGGGAGATCTTTCCCCTAATGAATTTCGTGATGCCATAATATTCCAAATCCACAAGAAAGGATCACTATTGGATGCAGCAAACTACAGAGCAATTTCCTTTTTAAATGCATCTTACAAGATACTAACAACGAAGTTGCATAAGCGTCTCGTTAATTGGATTGAGACCGGTAACTTGCTGTGGGAGTTCCAGGCTGGTTTTAGACCAGGATATTCAGCTATCGACAACATTTTTATTTTCAAGAGCTTGTCAGAGCACTTTTTGAAACAGAAGAAAAAACTTTATGTTTTTTTCATCGACTTTAAAGCGGCTTTTGATACAATCGATAGAGGTGCACTGTTTTATAAGCTTGCATAGTTTTGGAGTTTCATTGAAGTTTGGACGTGTTTTAGAAAACTTATATAGAGGAACCAGGTCGGCAGTATGGACAGGTGAAGAGCTATCGGAGTGGTTTGAAACCGCATCGGGAGTGCGACAAGGTTGTACATTAAGCTCTACCCTGTTTGCACTCTTCATAGACGACCTTCTTGACTACTTGCCTGGTGGAGCAAATTTTGCTGGGATAAAAGTTATCATGTTTGCGTATTCTTCGGAAACCCTGCAGCTCATGATTAATAAAGTTTATCTGTATTGCCAGCGATGGAGTTTACAAGTCAACATCGATAAATCGAAGGTTGTGATCATTAAGAGTGGTGTTGGGCGTAGCGTTACCGTTGAATATTTTGGAAAAGTAGCAAAAAAAGTGGCACTCGAGAAAAAAAGGTGGCACTTGAAATTAAAAACGAAACAACACCATATAAATGGAAAAATTTCACACATCTCAACGAATTCATAGGAGTTGAAGAAAACACATAACCTTAGCAATCATTTTAAGGTTTATTGCAACGTTAAATAAAAACTAAAAACTTAACAGCTCATTTTTTGTTGATAACCCAACTCAAATAAATAAATAAAAGTTTGAATAAATAATGAAAAGAGATAAATAATAATTTATTTAAATGAATTCGTATTACACATTACTTTCTTGTGATGGTTGTTTCCCTATATTTTTTTATAAGAAGCTCATCAGGACTCCATTCAGCTATGTCACATTTGCTTACTAAATTTAAGGAATAAAACATATTTTCGCAAGTTTCAGTTTTCAATCTGTTGGTGAGTTTACTTTTCATCAAAGTTATCTTGGAAAAAACATTCTCAGCGCATGCACTGCTATGAGGCAAGGTTCATATTTTTGCAACAAATTCATATAAGTCGGAAAATAGGTATTCATTCACACTATTTTTAATGTTACCCATTTCAAACCAAAAAATTTATATTGTTCGATTATCTTTTCGGGAATTATGGTAGAATTATTAAGAACGGAAACTAGTTTAAAATAAGTGAACTCTTATTTCGACTTGATTACTTTGGGGTCTTAATGCCTCCAAATAGAAAGTTTTTAATTTTTGATGTCAAATCGATTAAATATTTCATCCCAAAGTATTTTATAATAGCTTAGAATATTTTTCTTAATTTCAACAAGTTCACTTTCCGTTTATCTTTGACTTACAACACAATTTTCGGCTTCAGAACCAAAGTATATATACGAGGTCTTCCCCTTCCGCGATTTACCTGCAATAATCCTTCGAAAACTCATCGAGCCGGAGCGTTTGGTTCCATCCGCTATACATGGGCCAACCATCGTAGCCTCACGATGCGTACTCTTCTGGCTAAGCCCATGTCGCGGTACAACTCATACAGCTCGTTGTTGTATCTTCTTCTCCACACATTGTCTTCGCATACGGGACCAAAGATCATTCGCAGAATTTTTCTTTGGAAACAACCAAAGGTTTACGGCTTTACGGCGCGGAAGCATGGACTTTATCCCGCTTTCGATAAGGTCCATGCTTCTGCGCAGTAAAGCAGGATTGGGATGATTAAGGTCTTAAGGACTATTCACATAAGCACGACTAACGAACGACGAATAAATAAAGAAATGTGATTTTAAGTACCTTACAAGCATAAATTCCTCACGAATTTTTTGGAAACTATGGAAATATAGTTCATACTTATTTTTAGGTGGATAAACTTTTATTTTTGTGCCTAAAATTAAAAAAATTAAAAAAAAAAATTTATTTGTTACGAATAAACGTCTAAGTTATTTGATCTCCGCACAGATATTGTTTTCCGTGTCTATAGCGGATCCTAGGTAGACGAAGTCCTGTACCTCGAAGTTATGTCTGTCTATTGTGACGATTTGTCCAATTCGTCGATGTTCTGTGTCCCTGTTTGATGACAGCATATACTTCGTTTTGCCCTCATTAACCATCAAACCCATTTTTGCCGCTTCTGTTTCAATACTCGCAAAAGCACCTATGACATCACGCTGCTTTTTCACATTACGTCAATATCGTCTGCGTCTAGGCGAGTAATTGTACAGACTTTTGAAAGATTGTTCCTCTGGTGTTGACGTTTGAGTTTCTTACAATCTGTTTAAGTATGATGTTGAAGAAATCGCATGAAAGTTTGTCGCCTTGCCTAAAATCTTCAGAAACACTTCGACGAAATTCCTCTATATTTCGCGGCAAAACCTCGGCCGCTGATTCGTTGAGTTAAGGTAAGGAGTGACTTACACAGCCTATGTGCCAAATATTCGGGATTCGTTTTTAAATGAGTTTTGTTCAATGTGTGTGTTATGTTGAACTTTAAAACTTTGAGTACTTTGAGTAACTTTTGCACGCATGAAAGATATGAAAAGGTATGGTAAAATGACATGGTGAATTGCTAACTTTAGTTTTACTTGTGGGGAATGCTAAAAAAGTGGCACAGACTGAAAGGTGGTGGCTCGGTGGCACAGCCTAAAAAAAGTGTCAATCTGACACTAAAGTGGAACAGCGGCAACGCTGGTTTGGCGCAATGCATCAAATGAAAAATCGAATTTTAATCGCGAAAATATTGAATGTGTACGCGACTACAAATACCTTGGCATTACTGTAACAAATAATTTTAATATGGAGAAACACTTAAAGGAGAAATTGGTTAAGGCGAAAACAGCTCTTAATATGGCATGGAAACAACGCTTTATATATTTATAGCGCACAGTAGCAAATTTAATGTTTTTGAAGCAGTATAGCTAAGAACATACTTTTATATGGAACACAGGTATGGGGATGCTGGATGCAAGAAGTACAACTCGGTTGAAAAACTCCTCACGCATTTTATAAAAAGAATATTTCATTTACCGCAGAATAGACCGAAAATTACGTCATCATGTTCGCCTCTCACCTTTGTTTATAAAAACATTGAAGTTACAAGCTGACTTCTCATTTAAAATTCTTAAAATGAATGATTCACGTGTCGTGAAAAGAGTGGCCATAAAAGCGATACAAGATCAAAATAGTTGGTACCGTGAGTGGCAAGATCTAGCTGAAGGATTTATCAGCCACCAAAAATATCCTGTATGAAGTCATTTCAAAGGCAGATGAGAAATGTAGAGCTGATTATATTGCAGAAGCTTCTAATTCCTTGTACAGAACAACTTATAGCAGGCTAAATCATAACCTCGCATAGAAAAATTACTTTCATGATTCGAATAATGTACACGTGATCTCTATGATGGTCAGACTACGTAGTGAACCTGTACCTCGAAGTTATGTCTGTCTATTGTGACGATTTGTCCAATTCGTCGATGTTCTGTGTCCCTGTTTGATGACAGCATATACTTCGTTTTGCCCTCATTAACCATCAAACCCATTTTTGCCGCTTCTGTTTCAATACTCGCAAAAGCACCTATGACATCACGCTGCTTTTTCACATTACGTCAATATCGTCTGCGTCTAGGCGAGTAATTGTACAGACTTTTGAAAGATTGTTCCTCTGGTGTTGACGTTTGAGTTTCTTACAATCTGTTTAAGTATGATGTTGAAGAAATCGCATGAAAGTTTGTCGCCTTGCCTAAAACCTTCAGAAACACTTCGACGAAATTCCTCTATATTTCGCGGCAAAACCTCGGCCGCTGATTCGTTGAGTTAAGCTAAGGAGTGACTTACACAGCCTATGTGCCAAATATTCGGGATTCGTTTTTAAATGAGTTTTGTTCAATGTGTGTGTTATGTTGAACTTTAAAACTTTGAGTGCTTTGAGTAACTTTTGCACGCATGAAAGATATGAAAAGGTATGGTAAAATGACATGGTGAATTGCTAACTTTAGTTTTACTTGTGGGGAATGCTAAAAAAGTGGCACAGACTGAAAGGTGGTGGCTCGGTGGCACAGCCTAAAAAAAGTGTCAATCTGACACTAAAGTGGAACAGCGGCAACGCTGGTTTGGCGCAATGCATCAAATGAAAAATCGAATTTTAATCGCGAAAATATTGAATGTGTACGCGACTACAAATACCTTGGCATTACTGTAACAAATAATTTTAATATGGAGAAACACTTAAAGGAGAAATTGGTTAAGGCGAAAACAGCTCTTAATATGGCATGGAAACAACGCTTTATATATTTATAGCGCACAGTAGCAAATTTAATGTTTTTGAAGCAGTAGCTAAGAACATACTTTTATATGGAACACAGGTATGGGGATGCTGGATGCAAGAAGGACAACTCGGTTGAAAAACTCCTCACGCATTTTATAAAAAGAATATTTCATTTACCGCAGAATAGACCGAAAATTACGTCATCATGTTCGCCTCTCACCTTTGTTTATAAAAACATTGAAGTTACAAGCTGACTTCTCATTTAAAATTCTTAAAATGAATGATTCACGTGTCGTGAAAAGAGTGGCCATAAAAGCGATACAAGATCAAAATAGTTGGTACCGTGAGTGGCAAGATCTAGCTGAAGGATTTATCAGCCACCAAAAATATCCTGTATGAAGTCATTTCAAAGGCAGATGAGAAATGTAGAGCTGATTATATTGCAGAAGCTTCTAATTCCTTGTACAGAACAACTTATAGCAGGCTAAATCATAACCTCGCATAGAAAAATTACTTTCATGATTCGAATAATGTACACGTGATCTCTATGATGGTCAGACTACGTAGTGAACTACTCGATTTAAATTTCATTCCACACAGGGATGATTTACCTCTGGAGTGTAATGTGTAACTTGGTTCAAAGAGAGGATATTGTGCACTCGTTGGAAAATGTCCAATTCTCAGAGAAATCAGAAGGAATATATTTAGAAAAGACTTTTTATCGGAAGATCAAGTTATATAAGTTTATTGAATGAAATGAATGTTGTCAAACTGTACGAATTTTGCACTTGCAAAATTGCGCTCGGATATAGAGTTGCAATAATGAATGAAGGCCTCTGATTGTGTTTCTGTTCAATTCTTTTAAAATGATTTACTATTGTTTATTTATTTATTTTGTTAAAAAATTGTTAATGGCTTTTTACTACAAATATAATGAAATGTACCTACATATGTACATATAATTAGAGCTTGTTACGTTTTTTTGTGTTTTATTGTATTGCGTAGACGGCAAATAATGCCATGCTATAATGATTTTTGTTACAAATGAAAAGGAAAAACTATGTGACATAGGTAATGTAAATTTTACTGTTATTTAAAAAAATCTGTATCTATCTATCTATCTATCTAATGAGAAGTGCAATTTCACATTGGGATTAGAATGTTTGGCTTCGAAATATGACAAATTTAAATGCAGATGTTGCTCCTACAAAGTGTGAAATCAGAGTGGAAATGTATACAATAATCGATTGCTGGCGTTAAGGCACCTTCTCTCAATCGTATACCGATACGTTTAGTTTTGTATGTAAGCTCAAGAAAGCCTGGCAAAAATCCTCGATCGAACCCTCCAAGTGGGTGCCGGGCGGGCAATGTTCACTACATATACTTATCAGTGTCTGTACGATGTCAGACGGTGACAGCCAAGGTTAGGTTGGATCGCTGGGTGGTTGTGACTTCTCAATAGCACAATCCTTAGAAATCCAATCTCACCATAGATACGAGGTTCCTAGTTTCAGTGGTGGTGTGAGCATTCATAATCCGTGCCGAAGAATTAAAGGTTGGGGGATAAACTAATCAATAACGAGCTCTTCTGGATGCTTGGCAGGGTCCAGAATAGACTTGCCTTACCCCGGTACACGGCTCTGCCGGGGCTGACCTTTTCCTTCCGTAGTTACTCGTGGGACTTTCTATGGAATTTTTAAAAACTAACAAACAAACAAACAAACAAACAGACAAAAAAACGAACAAAAAGACAAAAAAGAAAACTGGGGGGAGGCAACGAAAGTTGTACACATTCTCCGATTTGGCTGAAAAGTCGAAGCAGGAATGTGAGCCAACGGGCATACCTTCCACCAGTGGGATACAAGGTTCACACACAGGCTCTGAACCAGCTGCGAAGCCAGTTCAGGTCTGTGCAGTGGGAACCAAGAATCCCGACTCTGGCGAGCAGCACAGCCCGCTGGAAACTGGTCAAGAGCATGCTGCAAAGCTAGTTCTAGCCAGTGAATCGGAGGGCAAACGGACCGCCACTGCTAATAGAGGGGATGAAGTCCCCAATATTAGCTTTGAAAACAATTCGCCTGCTTTGGTGCTATCATCAAGACAGGACGAGATGAAACTTACAAAGAGGGGAAATGGAGGGGTGATCAACGACTCCGTCTCCACCTTGAATGCCCTTAAAATAAAGGACACGGGGAGGGCCGTTCAGACTGGCAAGGTTGGGGAGGCGATTAGCAACCCTAACTCTGCGGGTCGGTGCGTACCCTCGTCGAGTACAATGAATCCTCCAATTGGTGGAGCGGGAGAGGTGATTAACAACTCCAGCTCGGCCAAGGGGGGGACTCAGATCAAAAAAACGCCCGCTCAGATACGTCGCCAAGCCAGAAGGGTAATTGAAACGGTGGGTGGTAAACCCGCAGTGGAGAGAACCCCGGGTGAGGTTGATAAATTGAAGTGGGCAAGTAAAATTGCAGAAGAGACCAGCCAAGACTCAACGTCGAAGCGAAACAGGTCGTTTGAGGTTGAAAAACCTCAACCAAAAAAGCCAAGAGTCGGGGTTAGCGTTCCATCGACACTGGTGCCGGGGCAATCCTTTGGTGACGTGGTAAAGGGACAGATTGTTGTCGCGTACATCGACGGGAGCAATATGGATGGAAACATCTCTGCCGACAGGTGGGCGGACGTCAAGGCTCACCTCGCTTTCAGGTTTATACCTAATATCGAGGCGAATCCGGGACCCCTCCCAAGAATTAGCGACGCTGACTGGCATCAAAACCGCGTCAAGCTGATCGCCTGCCAAGACCAGAGATCGCTTCACCTATATAAACTTGCTGTCAGCGGTTTAGGTGAGATCTGGCCAGGTGCTAAGCTAGAGGTTGTGGCAAGGGAGGATATCCCAAGCAGACCGAGAGCTCGTGCCTTGGTACCGGCCCTACATGAATCGCGGGAGATGGTTCTCCAGTTGATTAAATACAGCAACCCGGATCTGCCCACTCACGATTGGACGGTTCCGGTGATTGAAAAAGAGTCGGTGGGTCGTTATCGGTCGGCTCTTGTCATCCTGAATAAGGAGTCATTAGAACCTCTGGCGGCACGCGGGGGTGTTATTCAGTACGGCTTTGACAGCCTAGTGCTGAAAATATACAAAAAAGATGAGGACGCTGCAAAGCTTCCAAAGCAAGCGGCTGAATCCGAAGCCAAGGAGTCCACTGCGAGCGTCGAATCTTCCATCATGGAGACAGACGCGGCAAGTTGCTCTGATTCTTTGGAACAGCTGTCTTGCTCGAAACTGGTCGAAAAGACTACAATAATAGTGTCTGATCAAGACGCAACTGAAATCAAATCGTCCGATAAGGACGACAACAACAAAGGTGGAGTCTTAGACTCCGACGATGAAATGCTTGGGGTTCTCCTTTCTGAGGATGAGTTGCTAGACTCCGCCTCAGATATGGAGGACCTTAATGTTACAGTGTTGGAGATTAAGCTGGATGATTGTAGCAATGCTGCAGATACTCCAGATTAATCTCCAACACTCCATCAAAGCCTCGGCCGGACTCCTTCTCCGACTAAGCAAGTCCGGCGAGGATATATTCCTGATCCAGGAACCATGGATTAATAAATCCGTGGTAAAAGGACTCAGGACGAAAGATTATTCTCTGCTGTATGTGACGGACAAAGGTGAACCAAGATCCTGCATACTGGCAAAGAAAATACTTAACGTATTTCTACTACCTAATTACAGCAATTGCGACACCACAACAGTAAAACTGCAGACCAACAGTGGGACTTACTGGCTCACGTCCGCCTATCTAGGCCATGACCAATCGGGGCCGCTACCAGGAGAGACGCTCGAGCGCGTAATAATAAGCGCAACAAAGCTCAAAGCGGATCTTATAATAGGAAGTGACGTCAACGCACATCACGCAGTATGGGGGAGTACGGACGTAAATGAAAGGGGTGAGTCTCTTTTTAATTTTATACTGAGTACTAACCTTCTTATCTGCAATATCGGTAACGAACCAACCTTTGTCACAAAAAACAGACAAGAGGTTTTAGATGTTACCTTTGTATCTCAATCAATCTATAACAAGATTGAAAATTGGGCTGTATCTAAGGATCACTCCTTCTCTGATCACAGATACATACATCCAATTTAGTCTAACAGATGACACACCAAAACCCATAGGCTTCCGTAATTATAGGAAAACTGACTGGGTAAAATTCAGGGAAATCTTCAAACATTGTTACAACTACAATGACAATAGCTTCCCTTCAAACCCCAAGGATCTTGACAGCAAAGTCGACGATCTAACTAGTGCTCTTAACCATGCCTTGTGTAACTCCTGTCCTCTTACCATAGTAAGAGGGAAGAAGAAACCACACTGGTGGACCAAAGAGCTAGAACCGCTCAAGAAAAGTTGTGCGAAGCTTTTCAATCGAGCCAAATCTTCCAGAAATCCCATAGACTGGGATCTATATAAGGAATCCCTTAGGATTTACAAAAAGAGAATACGAATAAGCAAAAGATCCTCTTGGAAAGAATTCTGCAATAAAATTGAAGACTCCTCAGAGGCATCTAGACTTAGGAAAATCCTATCAACGAGTCCAAACATGCCAAGTTCTATAAAAGATGAAAACGGCAACTGGACCAGCTCATATGGAGAAACATTAAACTTGCTACTGGATACTCATTTCCCTGGTAGCTCGTTGACAATAACAGATGAGGAGCACTTGCCTCGACTTGCGAACCAATCAGGTAAAGGTCTTATCTCTAGAGATATACTGTTATGGGCAATAAACAGCTTTGACCCTTATAAATCACCAGGGCCTGACGGAATCATCCCTGCGGAGCTGCAGCAGGTTTCAGACATCATCATCTATAACTTAGAGATGATCATGAAAGGATGCATCAGCTATGCCTATATTCCCAAGGCCTGGAGAGAAGCTAGGGTCGTCTTTATACCTAAAGCCGGCAAAAGCTCCCATGTAAATCCAAAAGATTTAAGACCTATTAGTCTATCATCCTTCCTCCTTAAAACACTGGAAATAATGATTGACATACATTTAAGACAAGAAATTAAACCTAGTCTGATCTCAACGGCGCAACATGCCTATACAAAAGGTAAATCAGTGGAAACTGCACTCCACTTTCTGGTTTGCACCATTGAAAAATCCCTGCACTACAAAGAATACTCTCTCGTCGCATTCCTAGACATAGAGTGTGCATTTAACAATGTTAACAATTCAGCAATCACTAATGCTCTTGATGGGCTGCTCATAGAGGAACACATCAAAAACATGATAACAACAATGCTCAGCAGCAGAATCATTAGTTCCGAAATGGGGAACTACAAAACAAGCAGAATGGCCAATAGAGGAACCCCGCAGGGAGGAGTTTTATCTCCCCTACTGTGGAACCTGGTCGTTAACAAATTGTTAATCGACTTAGAGGACGAAGGTTTCAAAACTATAGCCTATGCCGATGATGTAGCAATTGCCGTTTCAGGCAAGCACCCACAAACCCTATCTGAGCTGCTACAAACAGCACTTAACAAGCTTAACAATTGGGCTGCAGAATCAATCCACACAAACACAGACTTCAGACCCCCAACTATTAAAGGGGTAACTCTCACACTGTCAAATCAGGCTAAATATCTAGGTCTCATTTTTGACAAAAAACTGACCTGGAAAACCAATATTGAGGAAAGAGTAAATAAAGCCAACGTTGCACTCTTCTCCTGTAAAAAAGCCATTGGCGGGAAATGGGGTTTCTCGCCCCAAATCACCCATTGGCTGTTTACCTCGGTAATTAGACCGATACTCACATACGGGGTGATAGTCTGGTGGACAGCACTAGACAAGATGATCAACTTCAACAAGCTGGCCAAAGTTCAAAGAACGGCTAGTCTGTGTATTAGTGGCGCACTGAGGACAACCCCATCGGACGCCCTCAATGTACTACTAGATCTCACACCCCTAGATATCTTCAGCAAACAAGTCGCAGCTAGCTCAGCTACTCGACTCAGAGCTACATCACAGTGGACCAATAATCAAATCGGCCACACTACCATTCTAGATAACTTTAGATTCTTACCGAATCGATCCGACTACACCACCCCCAAGTTGGTGTTTGACAATAATTTCCAAGTAACCATACCTTCAAGAGAAGCTTGGGAAAATGGCGCTCTTTTGGAAAATGAAGCAATACACTTCTACACCGATGGTTCAAAAACCAGCGAAGGTGTGGGAAGTGGAATCTACTCAGAAAAACTGAATCTCAGTCTTTTCTTCCGCCTACCCGATCATTGTAGTGTGTTCCAAGCGGAAATTCTGGCGATTAAAGAGGTGCTGTCTTGGCTCAAAGAAAACGTCATATCCTCCACGGATATTAGGATCTTCTCAGACAGCCAAGCTGCCCTTAAATCTCTTGCCTCTGTCTCTACAAAATCCATCACGGTCCAAAATTGTCAGATGTCTCTGAGGGAGATGTCAAATCAGTTTAACATTCGCCTTTCATGGGTGCCAGGGCACAGGGACATACCAGGCAACTGTATGGCAGACGAACTAGCCAAAAAGGGCACGACCACTCCCCTACGCTCAGAATGGAACAACATAGGTGTACCTATCGCTACATGTAAACTCCTACTTAGACAAGACGCTTCAAGGATAACAAACACTAGATGGACTGAGAGTAACAACTGCCTTGCAACCAAAAAAGTTTGGCCGTGTGTTGACTCAAAACGCTCGAAGAGTTTGTTGGCCCTGAACCGTCTGTATCTAGGTTCTACCATAGGTGTTCTTACGGGACACTGTCTAATAGGGAGACACGCCAAAAGACTTGGTGTGTTTTCCAATGATTTCTGCAGAAGCTGCATGGACGAGGAGGAGGAAGAAACCGTTCAACACCTTCTTTGCTCATGCCCTGCACTACTTCATAGGAGGAAAACTCATCTCGGTGAATTCTTCTTCGATGATACTAGCGACCTAGCTTACATAGACCCTAAAAGTCTTTCGAAATACATTAAAAGTTCCACGTGGTTCGACTAGCAGGTGATTAACCGGCTAGTCCCGTAATGGAAGAGTAATAAGTGATCAACTCGTTAATCTTACATCGGGTTTCTGAGATCAGTAGGTGATTAACTTGCTGATCTCTGTGGTATCACAATGGGCCCTTGCGGCCTAAGTGTGTCAGGCAGTGTACTCATTGACTGACAGCCACTTCCACCTAACCTAAGCTCAAGAAATGTACAGGATCCAACGCTCTTTTAAAGATATCGGCTTGAATGGGCCGGGCATAAATAAGTTGAAAAACTCCGACTTCTTCTATGACGACTGCTAGATACAGACAACTGAGAACAGAAGCAAAAACGCAAGAAACTCTTCCAGTGTTATCGATGTCCGAACTTTCCGAAGGGCAACTTTCACTCTCATCACTCATGAGGATATCCAGTTCACAACTCGTGCGAAACAATACTGTGAATAGATATTAAGTCGGAAAGCTCAATCGCAAGAGATTGCCAGTGCTCTCTCCAATCGAGTGCCCTTCCAACTATCCTTGAATCTTATGTGGCAGCAATTCCAAGAAGCCATCAGAACTGCTGCCTCTGAGGTTCTGGGTTTCACTCGGCCACCAAACGAAACCCATGGTTCGATGAAGACTGCAGCCAGGCAAATGCAGCCAAACAAAAAGCACGACAAATGCTGATGCAAAAACGAACAAGGGCTGCTCACGATCAGTATAACGAAATTTACAAGGAGAAAAGAGGGAAAGAACACCGAATTCTCAAAAAGGAAAAAAAGCGGCATGAGAAGCGCTCGTTTGAGGAAATTGAGAGGTGCCATGACAGGAACGAGATTTGAAAGTTTTACGAAAAGGTAAAAAGATCCTGCCAGGGTGGCAAACCCCGAATTCAAACCTGTGAAGATCAGCAGGGAAACATAGTAGTAGAGTCACAGTCGCTACTGAGGATCTGGAAAGATCAATTCTGCAGACTGCTAAACGGCGATGAGGACACAAATTCCGCTGTCAGGCAGATTGCCCCATTCAGCTTGGACGATGATCAAGAATGCCGTCCTCCCAACCTAGAAGAAGTTAAGCTTTCCATATGCAAACTTAAATCAAATAAGACTGCAGGTTGGAGACCAGTTGCAAAGGAGCATGTACCAGCTGATCTGCATGATATGGTCGGAAGAAAGCATGCCCGATGAATAGAACCTCAGTATCGTATGCCCGATCCTAAAGAAGGGAGACCCTCACAATTGCGCCAATTATAGAGGGATAAGCCTCCTTAACGTCGCTTATAAGATCCTGTCTGCTGTAATATGTGAACGTCTGAAACCCCACGTCAACAACTTGATAGGTCCTTATCAATGTGGATTTAGACCAGAGAAGTCCACAATAGACCAAATTTTCACATTACGGCAGATCTTGGAAAAACCCGAGAACATAATATCGATATTCACCACCTCTTTATCGATTTCAAGGCCGCGTATGACAGTATTTACAGAGACGAGCTGTACAGAGCCATGTCTAGTTTCGGCATCCCTGCAAAACTTGTACGAATATGCAGGATGACTTTGGAGAATTCACGCTGCTCCGTCAAGGTCGGTAAAGAACTCACCGAGACATTTGATGTCGAAAAAGGTTTTAGGCAAGGGGACAAACTGTCATGCGATTTCTTCAACATCATACTTGAACAGATTGTAAGAAACTCAAACGTCAACACCAGAGGAACAATCTTTCAAAAGTCTGTACAATTACCCGCCTATGCAGACGATATTGACGTAATGGGAAGAAAAAAGCGTGATGTCATAGGTGCTTTTGCGAGTATTGAAACAGAAGTGGCAAAAATGGATTTGATGGTTAATGAGGGCAAAACGAAGTATATGCTGTCATCTAACAAGGACACAGAACATCGACGAATTGGACAAAACGTCACAATAGACAGACATAACTTCGAGGTAGTACAGGACTTCGTTTACCTAGGATCCGCTGTAGACACGGACAACAACATCAGTGCGGAGATCAAACGGAGAATAACTCTTGCCAACGGTTGCTTCTTTGGGTTAAGAAGGCAATTGAGAAACAAAACCCTCTCTAGAAAAACCAAGGTGACCTTGTATAAGACCTTAATCATCCCAGTCCTGCTGTACGGCGCGAAAGCATGGACCTTATCGAAAGCGGATGAGGAAACTCTTGGTCGTTTCGAAAGAAAAATTCTCCGAATGATCTTTGGTCCCGTATGCGAAGACAATGTGTGGAGAAGAAGATACAACAACGAGCTGTATGAGCTGTACCGCGACATGGGCATAGCCAGAAGAGTACGCATCGCGAGGCTACGATGGTTGGGCCATGTAGAGCGGATGGACCCAAACGCTCCGGCTCGTGATCAAAAAACACTTACTTTGACGTTTAGGACGAGTTGATGTTTTCCCGAAAAACTCTTTGTGGCAACCACAGACAAACCCAGGGCTTCAACGAACAAAACCTCATATTATCATTTGGCGAAAGGCAATGTACTTTAAACATACACATTTTTTTTCTTCTAAATTTAGTTTATTTTACGATTTCAGTCTTGTACCGCCGCCCGTGGATAAGTAAAAACCAAAGCAATTACTTGTAATTATGATACAAATATAATCCGATCTATGCATAAATATAACGATTTTGAAAAAGTGAATTTGTGTCAACCTACTTGAGCCTTCATCGCACATCAACAATTAATCGTTCACTGACCCTCAAATCCCTTTCATTCCCTTATCATACACACTATCTAATCTAATTAATTAACAACGCGCGCGTGGAAGAGGACGACAAAGCGATAATCTCTAAGTGCTTGTCCAGACGGGTTATTTCAATAACGTTATGCTGTTAACGCTAGGTGTCTACACGTTGTTATACTTCCTCGCACAAGTTCTCCATTTTGTGTTGAAAAGTGTATTGAAAAATGCATAAAGTTATGAGCATAACCCGTCTGGACACCCCAAGTGTACTGCTTAGGCAGATAAATCTGATTTCGTTTTGCGCATCCAGCCTCTTTCTTCCTCACCCCTTTTGCCCAGAAACGACCGATATAACGTTATTGGAATAACACGTGTGGACAGGGACTAAGACAGTAATGTGTTCTTTGTACGTGACTATCTTTCAATTAGTGTACCAACGAGTATACCGGGAATAATTCTATAGCCAGAAGGCCTGTGCCATTTACATCCAAACTAAAGCATAACAACTGTACATACTCAACTAGCTCATGACAAAAGGATGTGGAAAGGGTTTACATATTTTGTTTCACAGTTTTAGAAAATTATGAACATATAGCTGAAAAGATGTCCTCCAGCAAATAACCTAAGAGCAGCATAACACTTAAAATGAGATTTTGAAATAATATTATTCACACGCTTTCTTTACTAAAGGGAGTTTAGCTTGAATCAGTTTTTAGTGTTGTTTTCATTCCTTAAATCTACAAATAAAGTGTTTGGACTTGGATCTTGTCAAACGGCTAATGGCATAAGAGTATCTACTTTACTATAAGCAAAAAAAATACACTTTTTCTTAGCCAACATTCTACATATTTATCATAAGGCTACAGCAGGTATAATAAAAAACTCCAAGGGACAGAAGAGATTTGTTCCTTATATCCGGTTTTTCGCTTTTTCCACTTTCGTCAGTGGACGACCATGTCAACGAAAACGTGCTATAAAGACGACAACTACATGGAGCTTAGTTTTAGGGACGTTAAAAGTGTTGAGTGATTTTTTTGAATAAATTTTATTCTTCCCTAATAATCTGGCTTTTGATAGTTTCCTTATTTTTTTTTTTTTAGTTTTGTTAGTTTTTATGAAGAAAAATGAAACAATAACCTACTTCTTTTTTTACACGTTTTATTCTTCATATATTTTAAGACAACTGCGATCTATCATTTATCTTCACGTAGCACTTCAACCTTCCGTAAAGAAATTATTCATTTCAGTATCGACTATGTTGCCGTTCGACCAAAGGGGCATGTACAGATTCCTTGAATCTTCTTTTTGAATTCGGTAGATGGCTTCACTTGGACTTCTATAACCATGCATAGGCTTTCTTCATCTCGCTACAGTTTGGGGCTCTTTGGCCCATATAAGATTGTATAGTCATACTTTGTCGCTTGTAACCAAACAAGTTCTCCGAGATGATAGGTCGTTGCGATCTTTAATTCTTCCGCTGCCAGATTTCAGTTGGTTCCTATTGAATTTGCAGATGCTCGCTAGCCGCTGATACCCGTGGCGTGATGGTTAGCATCTCTGCCTGCTATTTTTTATTTTTTTTTTCTAGCCGCTTTTGTAAGCTTAAGAAAAAAGAAGAACTTGAAAAGGGTGCCCTGAATCGCGCTTTGACGTGTTCAATAAAATATCCAACTACCTGATACAACCCATAGATTTTGTTAAACTCTTAACCTTACAACAGACGCAATGGGAGCTCTACTTTCACAAGACTTAGTTGGTTCAGATAAACCGTATTCTTACGCAAGTCGGAGTGTTTAGCGATAGTTTGAGCTACTAAATATTTTCAACCGTACCTTTATGGTAGAAAATTTCAATTCGTAACAGACCATAAGCCATTCATTTGGCTCTTCTCTGTGAAAGAACCAAATTCAAAATTGGTGCGGTGGAGACAGCTCGATAAATTTGATTATTCCATTGTGATCAATTCAATTGATTCCAAGGTGATCAAAATCCGAATTCTGATGCATTATCTCGAATTAAAATAAAGATAAATGAAAGCTGTGACAATTAAAATGATATTTTCATTCAAAACAATATTGACGACACAGATAGCATTCACACACACTGTTCATTCAGGCTTCGAAAACATAAACGATGGAATTCCAGAAAAACAAGGATTTGAGCTCTTAGTACTGAACCAAAGTAGAGGCAGTATTTCGACCACGAGGTACGGCCATCAAACTCTCCTGTAACTATCGCCTCTATAAAAGCAGGCGATAAACGGTTGAAAATGGAACGAGATCCTACCAAATTCATAGAATTTCGTTCCATTTTCCACCGTTTATCGCCGATTCGATAGTTACAGAACAGACGCACAGGCTGACAATAATGAATTTGAATTGTATGTTTTCCATTGGGCAAATGTGCTGATCAACGGAACAGTTGTCGATGCGACGTTTTAGTGACATTGGGCATGGGCACTTCTCTTCTCGGTTGGGGTGTTGTCGACGCGACGTTTGTAAATGCGGTAGATCGTCGTGAAGCGACAAGATGCACGCGGTTGGGCTAATGTTGTTGGGTCTAGGCATTGGTGAGAAACTCTACACGTTAAAAACTGACGGGCATCTGGTATTGAACAATTTTCAAGAATTGGAATTCGCAATGAATTTAGTTCGTCTGTCAAATTTTCCACCATCATATCCAACTTTTCGAACCAACTGTTTTACATGATCAATTGTTTTTTGTAGAAAGAAAAATAAAAAATTTTCAGTCTTTTACATCTGACACCAACGTTAGTTTTTATTAAGCGAAGGGAAACAATCACGTGTGACTTCAATTGTATCTCAATTTAATCTCTTCTATTTTTTTCTACAGTTTTTGATCTTCATATACGACATCTGTCATTTATCTACACTCTAGAAGAATACATTATTCGTTGGTTACATTAGTCGAAGAGTGCGTTCACGGTTCACGCAACAGTACCATAATTGCAAGTGATCGCGTTGTTGTTGTGACTAAAGAGAGTAAGTATTGTCTGAAAACATACCTAAATTCGAGCTTCGGTTAGGTAGGATCTCAAGAATTAAGAAGTTGAGTTATTAAATCCGAGAAGCTTTTTTTAAGATTACCGCGCACAACAAGGGGCTATGAATAGCCTCATACACCGATGCACACTGCTTTTGAATTTTCGTGAAATGTAATACATACAGAGTCTGGCAAAGCATTCCAAATTTGGGGTGTGCGATTAAAATATGAATCTCTATAGCTTACTAAGCAAAGGAAGTTGGGCTCAAGGTAAAATTAATGGGTATTCCTAGCGAGGCTAGTGTTGCGGCTAAATTGTTTCAGGGGAGGAATGCAACTGGCTATTTCACTAGAGAACTGGTCGTGAAGAAAGCGATAAAAGAGAGTGAGACAAGTAACGTTTCGACGATTTTTAAGAGAATAATATAATATGAAAAGCTGAGGGTCGAGTCGTCGGCAAAACAGTTAAGGGCATTAGAAGTTTCAGACAAGAGATCATTTATGAAAATGAGGAAGACAGTCGGAGACAAAACGGAGCCCTGGGGCACACCAGCATTTATGAAGTGGGTATCAGACTTGATGCCAAATTCTATCAAATGCTTTAGAAATATCAAGCGCAATAATCTTCATTTCTCCAAAACAGTGTAAAGATTAGTTCCGCTTTTCGATGAGATATGCCATCAAATCACAAGTAGACCTTTTGCTATACGAAAGCCGTATTGTCGGTCATTAAGAAGCTTTCGTTTTTCAAGATATTTCATAAGTTGACGATTTATCAACGTTTTCATGACCTTGGAAAGAAGGGATGTTAGTGCAATTGGGCGATAATTGAAAGGAAAGGAAGATTCGCCTTGTTTAGGGACGGACTGGACAAATGCAGTTTTCCATCTGCTCGGAAATAGCCCAGAAAAATAGGAAAGATGGAAAAGTTAACGCAGTAGCTTTGCCAGCGTAGAAGAACACCTCTTCAGAATAACGGCGGGGATACCATCTGGACTAGTGGAATTATGTTTATTGAGATCTTTTTTTTTGCATCTCAGAGACATAAGTCGCACTGGGCTTAGAGCAAGCCTATTTGTACGTACTTATTTACGCTCTTCATCATAAAAAATGCAAGTGTTAGAAGTTAGTAAAACGCCTACACCAGCACAAAGAGAGCGTATAAGGCAAATAAAAACAAAGAAAATTTATAGCTACATAACATAAACAAATTAAACAAGACTAGACTAGATAATATAAAAATTAATACGGATTACAAATGAGATAAATAATAGAAAAAAAAAAATCAAGTATGTGAAGCACTGGTTTTAGGCTTTTGTTTCAAACTATTTTTGCTACTGTTAAAATCAATAAGTAAATGATTTGAATTAAATAATCTACTCATGCGCGATATCGGCTCATGCATGCCATAATTGGTTCTGTGATGGGGGCAGTGAATTAACTCTTAATTACGTAAGTGGTGAGATCGTCCGCGGTAGTTAAAACCTAGAGCAAGTAGGGAGCATCAATATAACCAGCAATGAGCTGATGGATAAATATTAGATCATTGTTGATACGTCTTTGGGAAAGGGTTTGCAAGCTTAAAAGCTGAATACGGTGCTCATACGGAGGCAGATTAAAAGGATCCTCCCAAGGAAGACCTTTCAGAGCAAATCGTATAAATTTATGTTGAACTGCCTCAATACGAGACTTATGAATTTCATAAAGTGGAGACCAGACTTGAGATGCATACTCCAGATGAGGGCGAACATAACAGTTATACAAAGATAGTGTTACATAAGGATCATTAAATTCTTTTGCCCATCTTTTTATTTTTAACTATTGCTATTATTTAGGACTATTGCTTCCGAGCGAGTTCGAAAAAATATCTGCTTTACTGCAGAATTTACTGTCTCTAGCTCAGGTCATTAGGAAGTGTCGAGTCGGCAGCAAATTAAGCTGGTCGGAAATTGGCTTTGTTGATGGAGTTGACAAATGCGGAGTCATTGAAGACGAGGGTTGGGACCGATGACGTGGTCGAGCTCATAATGTTCTTAGCAAAAAACCAAAAGCTGAAAGAAGCTGGATGAAAAGAGGACTATCATTTCATTGCCATTTGTTTTTCTTTTAAAGATTAAGTTTTTGTTTGGTTCTAGTGCATTATTGTAGACTAGATAATAGCTTTTTTTTTATAGTCAATATCAATCCGAATACCTTAAACTCCCTTCAATTTTCTTTAATTTGCGGGCAATTAAAAAAAAAATTCAATAGATGGAAAGTTTAAAAGTATGTCAAAACAAAAAGGGAGTTGCATATCGTGGCCACGGATTTTCCAGATTGGGAGGGCAATGGCACACTGTAAGGCACCTGCAGTGTCCTTGAAGTGGTAACCGTCCGTCCACTATCTAAATTCTAAAACAGCCCTTACCAAAAAGGAACGTAAACTTTTCTGTTTAGGCGTTTCTATATTGCCTAATTTGTGCTTTATTTCAGATGAGGTTGGGATTTGGAGCAAGATCTCTTCCCCATCCGACGAGCTATCTACCGAGCGTCGCTAACAGGCCACGTCCTAGGACTCTAAGCACTCACATTTCCTTTCGATCATAGTCGTCTTCTATCCTTCCTGACCTAATCTTCTATCCTTTCTACTCCTTTCGTTTCAGATCAGCTGCTCTATCAACAGGCTGCCAAAATAACCCGGCGGATTGGACGAAGATTAATAGTTGCGAGCTAGAACTTTGTTGTTATGACAGGAGGTGGTGGAATAGGGGAAACAGGAACCGTTTTCGTATGCAATGGCAAAAGCCTACAAGATGTTCTACTATGGAACGGATAAAAATAAAAAAGTAATCGATATTATCCTTCCAGAAGAACTACGCTTAACAATTTCGAAGTTTAGTCATCGCGGTCGGGTGTCCGGTGAATTCAACTTTATCTCGTGTGGTGATAATGTGCTATCATCAAACCATGTTTAAAGTGAAAAGTCTGCGTTAGGCCCTAAATCATATTTTCGGCATATGCATCTGAATACAAAATTTGCTTAATTAAGTAGCATGAGCTCTCAGCTCACAAGCTTCTAGATCAAGGAGAGCTTCTTCATAAATATTCAATATTCTTTCGTCAATCCAATGTCGCTAATCAAATTCAATAAAAAGAGCAGCTTGGTTACGTTGACTAGGGCACAATATTGCAATTCAAATCCATCCTCTTATAAGTCTTATTCATCACAGGGCTAATCTACACCAATAAAATATTCATGCACACGTTGCTGAAGACTGAAGTGCATTTTTACTGCGAACAAAATAAAAAAATCATATCAGTGCTTGCTGTGCAGTGTGCCTGTGCACCCTCTTTGCTAACACAAACACAAACAAACTTCAACCCCTTACCCCTTGCCTATAGAATTCTCCATATAAGAGTGGCAGTCCTCGAGAGTTAACCTTAATACAATGGGGCAAACAATTGAAATTTGTATATAAACTGATTTTCGTTAACACAGCCTCATGGAATCTTCAAGGAGCCAACAATCGAGGAACTAATTGGATAATAACGATATAAATCGTATGCACAATTATCAACGGTCGTCCTGCAGAACTCACCCACAACTCACATAACTTTTTACCTACATGCCTGAGTGTCAGCAACACTTGATAGAACTTCTCATTCAGGACAAACCAGCCTTTTCATTCCTTCACCGTTGGAATAATAATTGTTTGATTTCAATTATCATCGCCGCCGCCACTGTGTCGTCACATAAAGCAGGCAAACGAGAATTCATAGTACAGATTCCGTGTTGGCAGCAATTCATCATTGTAAAAGAGGCTTTCGGATTGGTGCGCAGCATTCTCAGACAAATACTAACCATATCCTCGACCCATCACCCATCACCCACCACAACGCTTCTCACAATTGACATCCGTGTGGGATATACAAAATAAATTAAAACTACTGTGGCATTTTACAGGATGCATACAACTCCAGAGGGCCCCACTTTTTGCAGTTGTAGGTATTTTTTGCCATTGCCAGCCATTATCCTTGTATTCGTGGTAGCCAGGTTTTTACATGGGTAAGTGAGTGCTCTTGATATGCCGAGGTTTTGGTAGAGAGTATAGTCATAGTCAAGAACATCACATTCACAATGTAAATGTGCAAGGTGCGATCTAGAATTGTGCAAACGATTTTTAGCTTCCATTGGCGCCCATTGTTCGTATCATTGAGAGAAATATTTGTGGGCGAAAATGGAAACTAATAGTGGTATGCAGCACAGCGATGGTAAGTCGTAAGTGTCTTCATCTAACGACATTTCCATTTGATATTCATCGTCAGTTCCGGAGCCTACTATGTGTACATAGCAATTAAAGTGAATACGCGATGGTGTCCAGATCTCGTTTAGATTCCACTCCGTACGAGGATTGCAGATACAATCCATGCCAGCTCTCCAAGGATTAAAATCATTGCTTGACCAGTAGCGCCAGGCGATCATATTCCCTTTAGTACAGGAAAAAAAACAAAAAAAAAAAAAAAAATCATGAAAAGGATAGTTGAAAACTTTAGACGCGAGCTTAGATAGTAGGATACGTATTCTGGCATGTCCTATGACCTCGCCATTCTGCCACCATAATGTATGGGTATTTATGTGGGTAAAAATAGAATTTATGTGGCTTTTGGGAAATTTACAGGAATAACTGTGGAAGATTTTAATGTCTGTAAAATTGGTAGAGTAAACAGGGCGGTCGCTCGTAAATCGTGGTCTTGGCCAAATGCAAAAAGGGCACTATTGAAAACCGTAACTGTAGAAAAAAAAAGAAGAAAGAAATAGAAACAGGGAAGAGAAGCAATATAAATTATGGCGGTTTTTTCTATTTTAATACAGGATGGGCAAAGGATTGCCTATGCCTACACAGAAATAAGACAGTGACAGTGTGTAGTGTAGTTGGGAAAGGTTTATCGATTTGATTGTGGAATCACTCCGGCATTTATTATTTCAATAATTTGGGTGTGTGCGTATTTGTTTATTCAGGTCACAAATTGTGATTGATGCTAAATCTTACCCGGAGGCTATTTTTCAATCTAATCGAATAGTAAAATATGCAAGTCCCAAAAGCATCACTTTATAAGTCTTCGGTTAAAATTTGCGTACTTCTACTTATGCTTTCAACTTTATTAAATTTTCTGCAAGATAACCTCAAAACATCAGTAATAATAGAGTAAATCGATGCCGTTCATTTTTATTGGAAAGCATAGAATTAACAAAATTTGGGCTAACGAAAGGGCGAGTAATTCATTGATTCCCAATAAATGCAAAGTTATCTATGAAGCACAATTCACACAGTTCAAAATGCAAGAAGCATAGAACAATCCTTTTTCAAAATGGGGTCACCATATTCGAAACAGCAGTTCAAAAAGGGAAAATGCTAAGAAAATGCCGAAGTTCATTAACTGTGGTGATGGCAAAATAATACACATGTGGCGAGAGTATTGTAATGGTCTTTTAAATGAACAGTTTTGTCGAAAGCACTTACGAGAAGTTGAACCTTATTTAACAGAAATACCGGACATCACATTTGAAGAAGTCAGTTAAGTAGTAAGGAATTGAGATTGGACCAAAATAAGAAGCTGTATACGTGCTTCATTGATTTTAAAGCGGCCTTTGATAAATTAAATCGAAACGCATTGTTCTACAAGCTCTATAACAAAGGAATATCAGCAAAGTTCGTGCGAGCATTAGAAAAATTGTACCAACCAACTACAGCAATAATATTAAATGGCAAGGATAAATCGGAGAAATTGGAAATAAATAGCGGAGTTAAACAGGGCTGTAATTTAAGTCCACTTGTGTTCGCACTGTTTCTGGACGATCTTGTTGATTGGCTTCCGTGTGGAGTAGAAATCAGCAGTTTGAAAATGAGTAATAGTAATTATGTTTGCAGATGACATCGTGTTACTTGCTGAATCACCTAGTTCACTCCAAATGATGATTAACAAGCTTTGAGAGTACTGCACAACGTGGTGCTTGGAAGTCAACGTTGACAAATCGAAAATCATGGTATTTCAAAAAGGATCTGGAAGATTAGCAAGAAACGAAATATGGAAATATGGCGAACGCGTTTTGGAAGTGGTAAAAATATACACTTACTTGGGAATGGAGCTGACGTTCAACTTAAAAATGGAAAAACATTTGAAAACCAAATTGGGTAAAGGCAAGACAGAAATCTGCTCGAACTGGAACAAGATTTTCAGCAACACATAGCTGTAAGCTCAAAAATGAGTGTTTTTAATGCTACTGCGCAGTCTATTCTTTTCTATGGTGCACAGGTTTGGGGAAGTCACAGATTTGAAATCATTGAGTACTTGCTTCGTTTCTTTCTGCGTAAAATTTTCTACTTACCCATTAATACACCCAAGTACATGTATTACTTAGAAACCGGCCTTCCTACTATGTTTATCACAACCCTTAAACTAAATGCTGATTGTCTCGTAAGAGTTACAAAAATGAACGATTACAGACTGCCCAAGATAATTCTCCAGCACGCAATGTTAAAAAAAAATCTTTTTATAAAAGATTGGTTTAGATTAGCAGCGGATTGTGGAATTACAATACACCTAAACGAAATAAATACGAACCAATGGAAAAGATGTTTCTATGAAGTTATACAGCTAACAGATGAAAATGAAAGATACAGCTTTATTGAAAGAGCTCGAGAGTCAACAGAGCGACAATACTACTCGAAGGCAAATTACAACCTTACTCATAACACCTATTTTAAAAGCAGCTATTCGTGTCTTATGATTGGAACAATTTTTAAAATTAGAGGAGAAATGTTAAGACTGAACTCTACACCATATCGTAACGAAGGATCTGGCAATTGTACTATCTGCAATTTACAGGAAAAGGAAGAAGTACATCATTTCATTGGCGTTTGTCCTATACTGAGAGAGCTAAGGCGTTTCTACTTTGGAAAAAGTGTTCTTGATTTGGATGAAGTAAAAAGCTTTCTAAATGGCAAAAATTGGAAACAACTTTATGACTACTTCATCACAGCCAACTCTTATAGAACGAGAATAGTTACTGAAAATTTCTAACAAATGAATATTATTCTCATATTTGATCAAACTTATTTTTTGTTTTGACTAAACTAAAAGTTTTTTTATTTTTAATAATCATGTTCAGTTTTAGCTAAACTAAAAGCCTATCTCACTTTGTTTTAACAAAACTCAAGCCACAGTATTCAAAAAATAAACATACATTCAGCTCAAATTAAGCATCAGACTTTTCTATCAAAATAATTTCTATCAATATAATTTCATGTATCTAATAAAAACAAATTGTTAAAATTTTTGAAAAATTGCTACTCAGGCAGACGACTTTTCTATTATTCAATGTTTCTCAATGATGTAAAACTGTAACTTGTTATCTTGAATAAAATCTAATCTAAAATCTAAATCTAGTAAGGAATTCAAAAATGATGCTGGGCCAGACAAGATACCAATAGAGTTTTGGAAAAAAGGGAGATATCGGGCTAGATGGCTCACTACTTTAATCTCTAACGGCTCGCGTACATTGAATCCGAATTATCGGCCGATATCGGATAGGAGCTGTTCGGACGACAATTTCGGACCTTCGTCTGCATACACTGTTGCCCTTCTCTGACGACAACTGACATGTTATCGAAATTATTTCTTTCATTTCAATTGAAACTTCTTTCCATTGATATTTAGTGACATCTCTATTAATATACGCATTAGAAAACTTATTCCACGGTGGTGTCCTACTAAAAACGAAATTTACTAACTTTTCACTATCCATTACTTGTATTCTTGTGTAATTCTACCGGCAAACTGACGTACGACGTACGATAAATCCACACAAGTTCGGATTTGTCGGTTGATCGGTTGTAGTCGTCATCTGACGTTGTCGGTTGGAGTGGTGTAGGTGCTCTCTTTGTTCAACACATGTTTGGTTCGAGCCAGAGTTCGGCCGACAACGGCCGATTATAATTCAGACGATGTCTGATTTAGTGTACGCGAGCCGTAAGTCTAAAATCTGGTCATAGTCTGCTTAAGTAATGTAGAGGAAGTTACCTTCTACCTATACAAAGGGAAGGGAGATATACAAAGCTGCGATTACTACCATTCGATCATGCTGTTGTCCCAAGGAGCGTTGATATCCAACTATTCTACATGTCCCAGTCATTGTAATCTAGCGATGCGTACTCTTCTAGTAGTGTCCATGTCGCGGTACAGCTCATACAGCTCGTTGTTAGATCTTCTTCCACACATTTTCAAAAAGCGCACGCTTTTTAACATTTTCCAAAAAAAATCATCAGAATTTTTTTTTTAATAGCCAGAATTTTGAAAAGCAGAATATCGGAAAGCCGAATTTTGTCAACCAGAATGACAAAAAGCAGAATTTTGAAAAGCAGTATTTTGAAGCCAGAATTTTGACCCGCTCCCTTCCTAAAGAAAAAATGACATTTAACCAATAGTAAGATAATAATAATAATAACAATAATAAGAAACTGAAGAAAGAAAATAACGTTTGTCAAAACATTTGCTTAAAGTTCAAGCATTGATCTCTGGGCCAGATTAACCCTCAACGGGGCCCTAGGCAAGAATCAATTTGAGTTTGCGATTAAAATAAAAACTTAAAGCTTTCATAAAAATTTTATTGTCTAAACGTAATAATATCAATAAGGTGCGAATCTGACCGTCGCGTCGCCGTGCGTCGGTCGTGACGAACAGTACAGAAATTCAGTGCTGTACTTTAACCGACACGGCTTTTGCCGCCCATTTAAATTTTCCTTGAGACAGTGACTAAACAGAAATCTATTTTCCGCGTGCCTTTCGTCCGTTTCATTTATAAAATCGAATGGGTTACTTTTTCGCCTGTTGATTGTTAGTATATATATATACCATCAAACAGATGACAGCATTTAACTAGTGATTTTGACAACTTAAATGCTCTTATCAACAATTATGATGCGGCTGTAGTAGGAGGTGAATTTAACCCCCGACACACCTCTTGGGGAGATAACATTTAGAACAATAACGGAAATATTCTGAATAATTGGTTCAATAGCGGTCCATATTTAACTCTTGATTTGATCCCATCGAACAATCTTACTTATCCAAGATCGAACTCTTACTTGGATTTTTTCATAATGTCTTCATACCTCAACCCAACGAATTCAATAAGCCTTTCGACCAGTAAAACGTTTACAACGATTTCTGATCATCGAGGAATAACCTATGATGTTACTCTCGAAGATTATTGCCCTATTTTCACAACTCTACCTTCTTACAGAAGTTACAAAGACACTGACTGGAGAGCTTTTCAGCTAAATCTTCATAACTCTTTGTCTTCTATCGACTGGCCAAACACAAAAAATTTAACAAACCTAGCAATCGATGCTCTTCTAAATCGTATAGTAGACTCAATTAGTTCCAATGTTGAGCTTCATTCAAAAGTTCATAATGTTGTAGATCGCAAATACAAATGTATATATCAGATTTGACCAAGAAGTTGATTGAGTTACGGAAAGTATGGTTAAAACAACTTAAAAGGCTCTATAATCGATATCTAAACAGAGTTAACCCTGAATATGATGAGCTTCGTGCAAAAATAGATAGATTGCATTATAAAACAAAATGTTGATTTAGACCTAAAAAATTTCTTTTGAATTAAACTAAAACAAATTAAACCTTCCCCCCAAGCTTTCAACGAAATCGATAAAGTAACAGGCCAAAAATTTGTTGGTACAGATATTTCGAAAGACACTCTTTTTTATAATGGACAAGAGCTTATAGATGTTCAATCAAAATTAAATGCTTTTAAAAGCTTTTATTCGACATCTCCATCTGAAATAGGAACAGATTATCAAACTTTCGAAAATGAAGTTATTTCGACAGTAAACCGTTTCAAAGAGTGTCACATTATCGAAAAACTTTTAAACTTTTCTCCAGATTGTTGTGCGTTTGACCCTAGAAGTGCACGGTTTACTTCACCTAACTGTGTTAATTGTTAATATTTCGAGAACCTCGCTTAATAATAAAAAAAATCCTCTGGGATAGATCAAATCTCAAATTTTGTTCTCAAGCAAGCAATGTCCGTTATCTTTGGATTGCGTTTTATCACTGATATTTAACCAATGTGTTAATAATGGGTATTTCCCAAATGCTTGGAAAAAGATAAGATTTTACCATTAGCAAAGAAAAAAGCTGCAAGAGAAGTTAGTAACTTTCGTCCAATCTCACTTCTTTCAAATATTGGCAAATTATTCGAAAGGATTTTAATAAATCCTTTAATCACTTTTTGTGATGATGAAGAGAAAATCCCAAGAAATCAATTTGGGTTCAAAAAAGGGAACATGCATTGCTCTTGTTTCAAGATAATGTAATGCAAAACCTAAGAAACAAAAAATGCACAGTGAGCTTGGACATTGATCTTGAAAAAGCATTTGATTTGATTTCTTCCTCTCGTCGAAAATTATTTCAAAAAGTGGATATTGAAAATTGATACAAGAAAATGTGGACTAACTTGTTTTAGAAACGCGAGTGGCAAAGGACATTACCTTGTGGTAAAAGAAAGCAAGTCTTTATCTTTAAAAGTGAATGATATTCAAATTCCATTACTAACCGAAATAAAATAGCTGGGAATAAACTTCCATAACCGATTCTTGTTCAACAAACATGCTAGAACTGTGCTTAATAAGGCAAAGATGGTTGTAGGATCGCTTAAACTTCTACTTGTTTCAAAGAGCTTGTCAGGGAAAACAAAAATTCTTATGTACAAGACGCTTATAAGACCGATTTTGACGTATGGTTTTTGTACGTGGCTTACGATATCCTAGTGTTGCAAAAGAAATGGAGTTGTTTGAGAGACAAATTTTGAGATTTTGTTGCGGTCTGTTTAGAAGAGCAGATAAAAAGTGGTATTCCAACAAAATTTTATATGAAGCAATTCAGGTAACTCCCATAATGAAACTTTTGATCAAAAAGATGGAGCGTATAAGATATCATGAAAACCCACTTGTAAGATCCTTGATGGGCTCTAATATTAATAACTGCCTATTTGATAACTATTATTTATCACCATTCAATTTTCTCAATGAGGGGTTTGTTTCTCTTTTAGGACAAAATACAAACGAAAACGAAAGTGCCGTTCTTTGAAAAGGCATCTCCCTTTAACTATAGGGGATGATAATTGTTAATTGTTATGCTAACAAAAAATAAAAAAATAAAAAATAGATAAACATTTTAGACATGTTTTGGTAGGCGTTGCTTAAAAGCCAGTGTTCAATGCAGATTGTTGAGCTGTCCTTGTAATTTTGTTTTTATAAATTAATAGGGATCTCTTGATATCTGCACTAATTTATCATACCGATATAAATTAAGATATCCTCCTCAAAACTGTGGATTTTTAGTTTTTAAGTTTTTTTAGTTTTAGTCCTAGTCATTAAGTTAAGAATGCCATTAAATGAATGAATGAATTTCTATTTATTTATACAAGTATTACAAATTACAATTATTACAAATATATAGCATGGCTGTTTGCCGTCTGCCTGATTGACAACTTTTTAATCTATAAACAAATGTATATGTCTTTTACAATCTTTAAAAATTTTCATTAATAATTCTGTTTCTGTATTCTAATGCAATTTTACAATATTTATACAACAGGGGAGCATCTACTTCATTTAGATGGTGAGTGATCAGCTCTTCTGATAAAACATCGGTTCCAAAGACATGTCTTCTTATTTCTCGTAGCACTGGACATCTACCCATGAAATGAAAAATGTTTTCTCTTTCACCCATATTGCATAATTCGCACATCAAAGGTAACTCTTCTCTATGGGGAATAAAATTTAGGTTGAGCAGTTCTCCTCTAAGTCTAAATATCATAGATATTTGATCCGTTGTTAGGTCATCTCTGAAGTAATTCTTTTGATTAAGATTGTAGTTCAGCTTACTGTACGACATTCTATAGATGGATTCTTTTGCTTCGGATGTGCACCTCAGTCTATATCGATCGTCTACTGCAGCAATCAATTGGTACATAAGAGGTCTCCACGTAAGATAGTCTTCAGGTGCCAGATATATACCTTCTTCTTCAGCTAGCTCTAGCCACTCTCTGAACCAACCTGATTTTCTCTGTATCATCTGGAGTGCTGTTATTTTCGGGAGACGCTCATCTGACATCTGCAGGACCTTACATATGTAGTCAACATTCAACTTCAGTGTTTTAATAAACAATGGAGATATTCCCGTTTCCAGTATTAACATGTAGTTCGGTGCGTTCGGAGGTAATCGAAATATCCTTTTTATATAAAATCTAAGCAATTTTTCAACGGTTTCATATTTTTGGCTACCCCACACCTGCGCTGCATACATTAATGTTGACTCCGCTATCGATTCAAATACTTTGTATTTACTGCTGTGAGCTATATTCTTATTACTGAAGATGTTTCTCCATGCGATATTAATTGTAGTTTTCGCTTTTTGCAATTTATCTGCGAGATGTTTCTCAATGCTGTTTTTATTGGTTATATTGATGCCAAGATATTTATATTCTTTAACCACCTCTATTCTTTCATTATTGTAAGTCCACCGTTCAAGATTACTTACTCTTCCTCCACCTTTTCGAAAAACCATTACTTTCGACTTCTCAAGACTAACCACTAATCTCCAGGTTTTACAATAGATACCTAGTTTATTAATCATGAGTTGTAACAATTCTGGTGAGTACGCAAACAACACTAAGTCATCCGCAAAAAGGAGAGCCTTGATGAGCATACCAGCATATTCTACTCCTCCTGGAAGACAATCCCTTATATCGTCAATAAAGAGTGCAAATAAGCTTGGACTCAGCATACAACCTTGCCTTACTCCTGTCTTCGTTTCAAACCATGTCGAAATGTTTTCTCCATCCCATACTGCAGCCTTGGTTTCCAGATATTGGAAGATTGGATGTCATTCCCAATCCAAACAACTTGTACATCAATGCATTGCGGTCGATCGTATCGAAAGCTGCCTTAAAATCGACAAAGAAAACATACAGCTTTTTGTTTCTATCCAAATAGAGGTCAGCGATACTTCGTAGTACAAAGATGTTATCAATGGTGGAATATCCTTGTCTGAAGCCAGCTTGAAATTCTTTCAATAACTTGTGTTCGTCTATCCACATTCTAAGTCTACTTTGCAAAATTGATGTAAATATTTTGTAGGATGTATTTAAGAAAGAAATTCCTCTATAGTTTGCCGGGTCCATTGTATCACCTTTTTTGTGGATGGGAAAAATAAGTGCTTCTTTAAACTCCTGCGGTATAAGGCCTGTATCCATGATGTTATTGAAGATTGCCGTTAATTTGTTTACCATATTCTCTGTTCCATATTTATAAAATTCTGAAGGTATTCTATCTGATCCAGCCGCCTTGCCATCCTTGAGTCCATTAAGAGCTGCATATATTTCCTCCTTCTGTATTATTCCTTCTAAGATCTCATCACTAAAAGCTGGTTGCGCAAATTGCATCATATCATTGGTGGTAGGTAAATGATTTAAAAGTTCGGTAAAATGTACTCTTAATGCCTCACAATTCAGATTATTATTAATATACATATACGTAATCTAGTAAACTCATTGTTGTCTCTTCTATAGCTATTTAGACAAGTATATGTTAATTTTCTTGCTGACATGCACTCTGAATCAAACCAAGGTTGTTTAAATATTTTTCTTCCATCGTATTCCTTTAGTATTGGAGCCGCTTTCTTAATGCAATCTTCTATGTTTCTCAAATTACAATTTTCTTCAGTCATCAAATTTAAATCCAAACGGTTCCTATATGTAATTACATTTGAATGATTCCAATGCAGTTTGGGCATCAATTTTAGGTTCCTGTTTTGCTCATTATCCGTTCCTCCGATGCTAAAATGAATGACTATTGGCATATGATCTGAAAAAGGTACTTGTTCCACTTCGAAATCAGTAATCACTGAATTCCATTTCTCTCCAGCAAGGCCATAATCAATGACAGAACTTCCCTGTTTTCCAACAAACGTATGTTCACCAAATTCATCACCATCACTCGTACCATTCAGAATTCGGAATCCAAAAGAGTTGCAGAGATCAAGCAATTGGTTCCCCTTATTATTCTTCACCATATCTTTAGATTGTCTACTTAGACCTCTTCTCTCGTTCTCTTCACCATCTGTTGTACCCACTCTTGCATTCAGATCTCCTACTATTAGCAAATTTGAACCTGATCCACACATAATCGCTTCTTTCATCTTGTTGAAATCTACATCCCAATTGTTGCAGTTGATATAGCAGGGTATAATACGAAAAAGTTCGCCATCAATTTTTAAATCTAAAACTATTATATCATAAACAGCTGTAAAAGCGTAACTGCAGCTTCTTAGATCCTTCTTTATTCCGAATATGCAACCTCCACTCGCTCTCCCTCTTGCATGCTGTCTTATAGCAGGAACTAACTTCAGATCGTACTTTTGAAATTTGTTTTCATAGTTGATAAAACTTGTTTCGCTCATGAATGTTTCATATAAAAATATAAGGTCAAAATTATTTATAAATTCAAAAAAGTTTGTATATAAATTCTTATTGCTAAGTCCCGAAATATTGTAAGACAAAATTTTACATTTACTTGAATTATTTGTATCACTAACAATTTTAACATTTAAACTTTTAGGATATTTTACTTTTTTATAACTTAAATGGCAGACGGCATTAACATTAAAACAATTTCCTTTGATCTGCAATAGTTTGAGAGCCACTGGCACCACTGGCACCACTGGCAGTTGTACCCAAAATGTTACTTTCGCCTTGAATGCGCCCATTGCAGCTGACATCTATGATTTGACATAACAACGATTTTCCGCATTTTCCCTCACACAATAAATTGTTTTGATTGTCAAAATAGAAACTTTTATTTTCTACAATCAATGTTTGTCCGCGAAATTGTGTTTTAATGAATTTGTTTTTTTGCAGAATTTCATTTTTTAAATCATTAAGTTTTTTTCTTCTTGCACGAACCGAAGCTGGAAGATCTCGGTGCAAATGAATACCAGAGTTTCGTAATTTTGTTGAAGCTTTCAGGAGTCGTCCTACATCTTCAATATTATTCAATTTGACGATGACGTTTGCCTTGTTGCTATTGCTGGACCGCAAAACTTTCGTTGTTGCTACTACGTTTTCGTTAGCTTGCAACGTTTACGCAACAATCTTTTGCCCGTTCACCAGCATTTTCTCCATTTTGTATGGGGAGGTGAACAAAAACATTTTTTTCATTGGCCTTGGTTTGTAAGATTTCGACCTGGCGCTCCAATGCTACACAGCGTGCATCAAAATGTTCAACTTGAACCTGCAGCTCATCATTCTTTTTTTTCAAATTCCTCAATTCAGTGCTGATGACATGGAAATCTGCTTTGGTTGGCATGTCTTTTAACTTCACATCCAGCATTTTTGATAACGATTCCTCGATTACCAGTTTGAGATCAGATATCGCCATTGTCCCCACTGCGGCTTCTTTACAAATTCCCAGACCATTGTTGAGAGGAGAATCTGGAACTATTTCCTTATGTGGTCTTTTCTGTGATTGCGACACATGACAAGATCTTTGCGACGATGGTGGTGTACGGTTCATTTTGAAGGTTGCGTTTAAGTCGATGCTTTTTGTTATTTAAAAACTAGTGAAATCAATTGGACTCACCAAATTTTCAATGTTTTATGCAAGTATAAGTACTGACGTAAATAAATCACACAATATTGTTGATTATAAACCAATTAAACAGTATTATTTTATATAAATTATAAGAGCGACCGTAAGCTAAACTTTTCTTTAACACAGCAGAGTTGCCAATTCAAGTTAAGAATGCCATTAAAGAGCAAAGCAGAGTATTGATCACCGCTAGCAAATAATCAATTCAATATATTAATCGACTAGATATTTTTATTTTATTATTTTTTTGAAATATTTTGAATTTATGTTACAGTCAGACATATCATGAAGTCGACCAAATATAAAAGGCATACCTAGTTTTTTTTTAAATATAAATACAGATTTTATACATAAGTACAGATTTTATATGCCTCAATAAAGTTAACTTGTAACTTGTAATAATATCAATAAAATTAACATCTACATTTTAAACATGTCGTTTTCTACATTCGTTTTCGGCAAATTTATTAATCAATTACATCATCAATATCAATTTTCTTCAATTAAATCTGACTCAATGCAAAGTAAACCTAATATGTCTCGTCTCTCTTGTTGCGTTGTAACTCTTTTAGCATCTTTGATTTTTTTAATTGCGAGGAGGATCGTTTGGCAGAACAATTTGTGATCATCAATGTTAAAAAAATCCGAAGAGCTATTTCTGTGTTAGGAAATACATACATCGGCTAATTGATTTTCTATTAGAATCTTATACAAATGACTGAGTTTTTTGTGCATCAGTGTATCTGGAGTTCACGTAACTTTGTAATTGTTTCATTTGAATGAAAAATTTTTCCAAATCTCTAGAATAAAAACGAACTAAGTTATTTATAGCTTCGTGGAGTCCTCCATCACTTAGAGAAAATTTAATGAGAAATGCAAATCCCTCTGAAACTTCCATATACACTTTCGCACGTCGTTTGATTTCACTGTGAAGATTGTCGATGGTTTCGAGGAAACCTTTTGTCCTAAAATCATCGCGAGGCGAAAATTCTACTTCTGTTTGTGATCGTTTTTCTTTGGCAACCTTTCTCTTTTGCGCACCACTTAAATATGATCAAAACATTTTTTTTTTTTATAATAAAAACTTAAGACGCTAACGATAGTTTGAGTATTTACTAATGTATTGCACTTAAACTGTCACTCCCGAAAAATGATGGTCTCACTGAAAGAAAAAAACGAGGACTTTTACGTGATAATAACAAGGATATTTTGTTCACTTTTATTCACTTCACTTTTTACTACATATGTAATTGTTTACGGTGAGTATTCTCAGACTTGACTTTCCCCGTACAGCAAATTCCCCGTCTTATATACAAATTCAAATGTTCCTGAATATTATCGAAAATTCCAGTCATTTATTGTTCTCGAATATTCTCGACCTCTTCATTAACTTCTATTCTCGAACATTCACGAAAAAGTATTTGTTAAATGAAAAAAATGATACATTAATCTATTTGCCATCCATCATTAATCGTTCACTCATTCATCATTCTAGTTGAAATTTCTGCTTGAAGGCTTTCACACCCTTTGTTCCAAAAATAACCGAAATTTTTCAAAATAAAAACAACCACTATATATTCTGAGATAATTCTTTTTTATTATTCAATATACTCTGACTCTCCTTTCACTTCGATACACTTCTTTGCACGCTCATACAATTCATACAATCAAATGTGTCGGAAATGTCCTTTATAGGAACCTTGTCTAGTTCGTCAGTCGTCGCCTTTTGAATGCGATCAATTGAGTTTTATTTATTTGAGCAAAATTTATTTTCAGTTCTGATTATATCTTTCTTTCACTCTCTAGAATTTTATGCTTGTAAGAACATTTTAGAAGTCTTTTTCATTTTTCGGAGCCCCTAAAATCGAGGGCCCAGGCAACTGCCTATTCTGCCTACTTGTTAATACAGCCCTGATTGATCTCAAATAAAAAAGTATGTTTGGCCTAAGAACTGCTGTCGGCGAATCACCAATATGTAAATTCGTCAGATACTTGGTTCATATTCATATATCTCATATGCTTTTGCATTTGCAGTTCTTCTGAAAGTGAACTGCAATGGACATGAAAACTCTACCAATGCTAAACTTTTTGGTAGCGACCCGCTAAATCGCATATGGTTACGCCACTGATACTTGCCAACATCAACATCATCCTTCGGCAGTGTGTCCTGCTTAGACTTTTAATTAAATTCTGCATTGATGGCCCCAGTATGTGACTCAACAATCAACAAACATAGCTTCAGATTGGGACAAATTAAGAAGAAAGAAAATAATAATCTCAGTAAAGTAAAACTGGAGAAAAATAAAAAATAATCTTAACGTTCAGAAGCGAAACTGGGCGACGCGACGCAGAAAATTGAACACAGAAATAAGAACAGGAATAAAAATAGAGGGGAAAGCGCAGAGTCCATGGGAACTTTTGTGCAAAAACGTGGAGTTGACTGAAAACTAGTGCGACGCACATAAATCGTTGTTCTACTTGCTTCGTAATTTAGCTCCACAGCACAAGTATTTTCGTCCTTTTTGTTAGTTTCGTTCATTTCGCTCGTTGCGATCGCCCGTAAGCAATAGCAACAACGACATCCAACAGCATTTTCAGTAGTACAGTGCTGTTTCTATTCCAGTAGTTATCGCATCCTGTCCCCTGTATCCCCCGGAAACTAAAGGCGCACAGGAATTAAACAAAAAAGAATGAGTAGATTCAAACGGCATGCACTGAGTAAAATGAAAAACAAAGCAAAAAAAAAAGAAAAAAATTAAACCTCCGAAGCTTCATACCATGTGATCCTTTGAAAAGGATTTCCCCATTCTGTTTTTCTCCCTGTTCCTTTCTCAGTCACCGACCGTTGCCGTCGTCATCGTCGTCGTCGTCGCCGGCTCCTTCAGTTTCCTCGTTCGCCCACATCGAAGAGTGCTGTTCATTCGTAAAGGACGCAATTGCATTCATTTCCTCCCTCAGAGTCCTTTCCATTATGTATTCAGATGGCATATTAGGAGTCAGCAGCGTTGATATGGAAGACGGAACTGGCTGGCAAGGTTGGGGGCTCAGGATGTTACATAGACTCCTTGCTGCTATGTTTCGTTCATATAGGGGGACGCAAATTGAATGCAATTCGAGTTTATACACTTTAATTCCTGGATTGTAGAATCACTCGAAGAAAAAGCAGATATGCATTCCCACAGACAGAAATACTACGGAATTCATGTCGTTTGACTGTGCAAGTTCTATGGATGAAAATTAAGACGACTGTTACACACCAACAAGGCAGCCGAGCATTTTTCTTCTTCCTACCCATTCAAGAAATATGCATTGTTACATTGGCAATGGAGGAAATCATTTACGTGATTACGATACAAGTCCACAGATAGCAACTGTAAACAAAACAGTTTTAAATGGTTTGCAATTACGTATGTGACGTCTCGATTGTACTGTGTCGGTGTGTTTTAGAGAAAACAGAATTTGTGTTCATCTTTTATCATGATTTCGTAATGAGTGTGTTGGGGTTTAATTTAGGGTTTTGCTAATGGAGTCTTCTCAAGGGCACGTTTTCTTTTAATCAGTCCTTGTTCTAATTCAACATTTTAAATGGCTGTCCTTTCATTATGCAATTGGATGCTAGCTTCTGACTGTTGGCTGCTGGATGCTCCCAAATTCCCAACTCCCAAATCTAGTAAGGAAATGAATTCAAATACGACGGGATGTTGTATTATTGTGTATATTGGTATACTACCTATTCTAAAAAGGATATGAAACGGATGTATTTCTTCTTCTTCTTCATTGCTGGAGATACGAGTAACTTTGGAAGAAATCACAACTCTTGCACTTGTCTGTTTCACTAGAATGAATCAAGAGGTCAAGGACCAACTAAATGCCTTTGCACGTGCCAGAAGTTGAAGCTACTATGTCTATTGCTATTATTTTCTTTTTGCGATTAAATAAGTATAATTTGACGGTATTTGAAGGATCTTATCTTTGATCATGACAAATCTACCTTTTGTCTGCAAGATGGTAATTTTAATGACAAGCTTTTATTTTTAAGTCTTGTTTTTTCGCTGTTAATGGAATTTATTTCATTAGGTTTTCTTGACAATCCCCATACTTTGAAAAAATGCAAGAAATATGAATATTGCAGTTCAATGGCCCATCTTTCGTTTATTTTCAAAATCTATGAGAGATTTTTGTATGAAATTTTTAGTTTTCAATGTAAATTTTAAATTTTCTCTGCAACATAATGGCTTTGTGAATACCTTCGACTATCATTGACTTAGTTGTTGTGAGGGGCCCTTTAAGGTTATGGTGTAGAAATTTGAACATATTTTTACATATCTTCGTAGTTTAGAACCTCAAAAATATTCCTACAAAATGATCTTTCAAACTTCGTATTATTTTCGGAGATATGAACATGAACACTCGCGATACTATAGTCATTTACCTTCACGATTAAAATACTTAGCGGTTTCTAATTTATTTTAGTGGTACACTTAGGTTTTATACATACAATGTAGGGCTTATCTACATCATCACTTTCTTCGTGATTCAAAAGAGCAGATTTTGTGACCCGGCATCTTTAAAAGAAGGTACTCTATAGTGCAGTCAATGAAGCGAAAAATAGGTTCTTACCTCCGAATTTTTTTACTGTGAACCGATTTGCATGAAATTTTGGAATTAGGCTCATCTTACCCTTAACTTCAAAAGTGAAAATGATTTGAACACCGCCCGAAAAAAACACTAGATGCTCTCCTTATTTGCTCATTTTAAAGCTTATTTAAAGCACTATAAAACATCCTTTGGTATTAGAATGCATAAAATGCATCTGCTCGCCGCTAAATGGCATTGACCACAACTATTAAATTTCAGACAAAATAAAAAATGGTTTTGATCTTTTATATCTAGCTTAATATTGTTCTTAGAATACTTTATAAAAAACCAAATTGTTCATTGTTTTACCTGCTACAATTTTGTTCTTTATAAAATTTTCGATAAAACGTATAGTTTTGGAGATATTTGCAATAAATAGATGAAAAACTTTATATTTAATTTTTTGCTTAAAATACGGCCTTTTATCGATATCCGAGGTTATTTTGACAAAAAAAATTCGCCATCGAAAAGGTGTGGCAACCACCCCCAGGGTGGTGGCGGTGTTCAAATCATTTTCACTTTTGAAGTTAAGGGTAAGATGAGCCTAATTCCAAAATTTCATGCAAATCGGTTCACAGTAAAAAAATTCGGACCTAAAATGCTTCATTGACTGCACTACTAGTCTAGTGAATGTTTTGGAGTTCTTAGGATTTATTTTCAGCTATTTTTTTTTTCAAAAACATTGAAAAATAACGAAGTTATGTGCTGTCTTCGGAGATGCAAAAATAGTGCTCTAACTGCTGACATGATTTTGGTCAAACGAGTAACTGAAAAAAAAAATTCAAAAAAGTATTAAAGTTAAAAATATTTCCTTCTGAAAAGATATGTCATTTGGGGTAAGAAATGATAGTTTTTTTTTAATGCAAACTGACGATTGTCAACCAGTCAAAAAGATTATTATATGGAAAATATATTCAAAAACACTCATTTTCGTCGATCGGTCGATTTCTCTTTGAGTTATGAAAAAATTAAGGTTGAAATTGTCAATTTTGAAAAATGTCGTTTCGAGAAAAACGCGTTTAAATTTTGAACTATCGTGGTTTTTACCAACGAGTGTTCGCTCTTTAGAACGATGCCAATCAAAATCAGTTCAAGACACAAACTTGCCACTTTCACAGAATGTTTTTGAGGGTGTACACTATCGAATAAGCCAGCAAAAAAAGATTTTTGAAAGTATCAGACTGGCATATCACCTCAAAGTTGTAACGCATTTTACTCGAAACCACTATTTTTCAGGTGGTTCACACATGCATCTCAGGTTCTACTAAACCGATTCCTTTCAAATTGGGAAGAGATCTTCCTGATACATTTATCTATAGCACCTGCCTTGGCTTTTAAAAATAAGATTTAATGTTAATTATTCTTAAGAAACTCGAAAATGTAAGGAAGGAGACAAAAAAAAGAATATTTTTCTTTATGACGAAGCCATTTTGTGAATTTCAGTTTTTTTCTGCAAAGGTCAGTACCTACGATGTCGCTATCTTTGCTGATGAAGAATTTTTTAGTTTGTCTTTTTCGGATCACTACAAGGGTTGGAATCATGAAGAACCATTTTTTTAGCCCCCACTTCACCGGCCTGAAATTCGACGGCTTTTTTATTATTTTTTTAAATATTTTTTTTTATTGTCTTTAAACAATAATGAAAGCCATATAAAAAATTGATAGTAAAAATTATTTTTCATTATTTTTTTATCATAATATGAAAAATTCCTTAAATATATGTTTCTAGACCAAGGGCCTTTTTCACAGATCATACAAAACTACATTTCATACAGTAAACAACAATTTTAAAGGCATACATCACCTACAATTTTCTGTTTCAAAGATTTCATTAGAAAGATTTTATGATGCATATTTTTGCTGTTGATTTGACAGCAAAAATTATTGAAAAAAGAAAAATTCCATTTTGGAAAAAGTCAAATTTTATAAAATTAATCAAAGAGTAAATTTATTCGATTATATTCATGCGTATACTTCTTATATCTAGCAGAAGTTACTTTCTCTGTGAATAAAAAATCGGTCTACAATAGACTGTTAGTAGCCTTAGCTTATAAAAATTCAAGAAGGGAATGCCAATAAGAAGAAGTTGAAATTGTCTAGAGACATTGAAATTATTGGTACAGTTGAAATGGGTTTATAATCAATCCGAAGGATGAATTGAATGTCTTCCATGGAATACTTGGAGAGGTGCAAAATAAAAGAAGCATATTATATGCATATTCTTTAAATAAAATAACAGTTAAACCCTTACTAAAGCTCTTATTTCATGTTCTTAGTTTACACGCGAAATAATACCTTCGTTTAGAGCTTCAGAAATCTTGCATTTCAACAAATCCGTACATTCTTTGCTGCGTTCCTTCAAATCCTTGATCACAGAACTCATCATTTCGTGCAACTTTTTGTGATTCTCATTTAGTATTCAAAAGCTTTTGGAAATTGGGCTTTTCGCTTTGGAGCCACTTTTTGGATCAATATATGTTTTTATCTGTCCTTAGGCAAGCGACCGTTCGTCAAGTTTGAGTTGAGACAGGAAAAATATGCGATTAAAGAGGACTGTCATTCTTCACAGACGTCTAACGATTCTTATTGGCATCAAATTCCATGTACATATGTTGTACAAAGCAAAAAAAAAAAGAAAAAAAGCTTTTTCTGTAAACCGATAGTTTCAAAACTTTTCTGATTAATAAATGCTATTTGTTCCTTGGGCAATATCAGAATTTTTTCAAACGCTTTCAAAAGTCTTGTCATTGCACTGGGGTAATCTGGCCTCGAAGATGCCGTAAATAAGTACATAAGAAATTTAATTGCCAATTTTGTTTCCATCTTGATCATTCAATCTTCTTCTCATATTATTCTGAGTCTCATAAATCTCGCTTTCAATTCGGAAGTTCAGTTAAGCTTCCAAAATAGCAAGTGCCTTCAAGAAAAAAGCGATTGGTACATCACTATTTTTTGCTGTATCAAATGTGAAAAAATTTATCATATATTGTAGATGTATAATGTATGATAAAAATTCTATGAAACAGAGTATATACTGGACATATTCCAGTGGAATTTATCAATCAATGACAGCAGTCACACAACTTTTCTGTGAAACAGGATTTTTTTTTAAATAAATTTTAAAATCATAAATTGTATGTGATGTACGATCTGTAAAATAGGCTACAGAACACCCCTTAAGTAGTTTATTTGAACCAGACGATGCCGAGCGGTATTCATAGGGCATGACGCAACCAAAAATCAATTGACAAAAGCATGGAAGATAACTCAAAGAAATTGTATTTTCCAGCTGATAATCATCAAAGTGATAGTTAACCCGTATTTAGAAGCACGGTTTCGAGAGGCCACATTTTAACAAACTAGCACCTCTTTATCTCTTGATCAGGATGACAGAATGATACTATAGATATAGAGTACCGTTGAAGAAGTAAATCTTGTTCCAATGGTGGCGATTTCTGGTGGACAGTTCTCCAAGCGCCAGCAAAGGAAAGGTGAAAGGAGGACGGCCAGCTCAGGCTCAGTGCAAAGAGGACACTCTAGCTATACCAAATGCATTGAGTCTAACTGCATCCCTTTGATACAGTCAGCGAAAAGGAACTCGTTGGAAGAGATCTTACTTTTGTCGATGTGGCTATACATACAAAATTCCATTCAAACTCCGTTATGCACCCTCCACTAAACAGGCTGCGGAGCTGCTGGAAGTTCTGTGAAAGGTGGAAGTTGAAGTTAAGAATGTGCTGCAATGCTGACGCTCAAAACTTGGTTTGGGACAGCACCAAATGCAACATGCGTGGCAACCATCTTCTAAGCTTCATCCTGTTCTCTGATTTGAACATTAACAATGTTGACAAACAGATACGCCAAATAAATTACTTAAGTGGGAAGATCTGCCTGACGTGTCTCTTTTGATCCACACATACATTTATTTCATGACTAAATAAGAAGTTGACAGGAACATTTACAGATCTAAATAAAAGGAACTGCAAAAGATTAATTTTAAGTTCTCAGACTTCCTCTTGCAAAGAATTCTATAAAAGCATCGTAACACCTCAGTTAAACTAGCTGTTCCTTTACTACGTCAAAAGCAGAGTAGTATTGTTAGAGTATCAGGAAACCAGATATCATTCGTCTCACAACAATTTATTGCTCCCAGATTACGTGAACCCGATAGTTCTACTCTATGGAGCTAGTATATAAATTACGATGAAGTTCCTACTGACGAGCCTATTAAATATGCTGTGACATCTTTCGACTGCTGTGCCCCTGTTCTGTAACTATCGCCTCGGCGATAAACGGTGGAAAATGGAACGAAATTCTATGAATTTAGTAGGATTTTGTTCCATTTTCCACCGTTTATCGCCTGCTTTTATCGAGGCGATAGTTACAGAACAGGGGCACTGGCATCAGAGAGCATTTGTATGAACAATATGTTACAACAGGAGTGAACAGCTGCTATCCAAAAGGTGGCATTCTATACATTATTCTATATTCCGTGCTGATCGATTCTCTTCGTTTGGACCCAGCCTCCAAGCTATATGTTCCAGAGCACAGGCTACGCCAAATATGATTGACACTTGCCGTATTAGAAAAGGTCTTTCCGTCAATCGACTTAAGACCATTTTTGTTTTTTCACGAGACGAAGAGAGTTCACTGGTCTGACCCGATTTACACTTAAACCAGCCAACATTACTTTCTCAAAAGGAGTCGAAAATCTTGAAGTAATCCTTGATAGCAGGATTCTTTAGTCTAAGCAAATAAAAATAAAATTAAAAAAAAACAGATTGGCGCAACAGGCGCATTTCTCACAACTATTGCCATTGTGAGGGAATGGAGAGGACCTACAATTTTCTACTGATTCCAAATGGCTAACCAAGAAAGCGCTTTTCATGGCAATGAATTTACAATCTATTTACTATTTATTTAATTTAATATTTATTTACCCATGGAAAAACATTTTTCATTTACCCATGGAAAAACATTTTTGGCCTCTCTTGGGATTCGCACCAATAACCTCCCGGTTAACATGCAGACATGCTATCCACAATGCTACATGGTCTAAACAAGTCAAGTCGAAAACTGCTTAGTAACTGTCAGTCTTTTGGCAATCTAAAGTGGGCTTTGGCAATACATGGGGTCTGTCACTGAAAAAGGTCCTTTGGATGTGGGGTTTTGATGAGTTCAAACATCTCCTATGCGTTCGTTGCTTGGTGGAACGAGTTCTCACGTAAGCACGTTATTTCCTCGTTCACCAAATTTAAAAGAACAATGTGTTTTAGCTGTACTGGCCTTTTCCACACACTGCTGAGTCGTTTCCTCTTGATACTTACATCATGGGATATACCTACTCTCAGAAACAGTTAAGGAGATGTGGTCTCTGGCATAATTCACACTGCTACTCTGAAGATCCCACAAGCAGCGAGATGTTTGACTCAACGTCACGCCTACAGCCAAGCTGTACTCAACTCTCTATATACTTTGAAAGTTATCCAGGAAAGCAAGACCTCTGAGTGCGGTTTGAAGACAAAATACCATGAATCTGTTTAGGGTTCTAGCTCCAGGCCATCACGGTATAACTGGAAACGAGAACGCCGATGTACTTGTGGGGCAAGATCTTTCTCAGGACCTTCACCTAACTGGTAGTACAATGGACCAGTATTTAGATCTGACTGCTCCAGATAGTATTTCAAAAGCCTTCCATTGAAAAAAAAAATGGATTTCTCAAAGGCAGGTGCACATCTACTTATCTCGTAGTATTTATTTGATTCATCATTTCTGCCTTGGAAAAAGAAGTCGATGTTATTTGAATAAAGATTAGTAAAGTCTTTTTAGTAAAAGATTATATTTTTCATAGATTCTTTCACATTAATAAGTTTAAATCCACCATCTACCCTCATCAGCTCTTTGAATCTCCTCCCCGATGCTATTCTCTTCAAAGTCAAACCATTTCACCAGTTGAAGCGATTCGTTTGGGATCATTTGTGAGAGACTTTGACATTTTTATTCATCGACGATTTTTTTTTAGAACCCCTTACAGACTTTTCTTCCTTATCACCAGTCTTCGCAAAAAACATCTGCGTCTATTTTATACTAATTGCAAAAGAAAAAAATTGCTTAACCACCGCACCGCCACCAGCCTGAGGTAAAACCACTTGAGTAAAATTTCGTTAAGTTCTTTTTTCGTAATCTTGTATTTTATTAAAATTATTTTTGGTCCCTCTTCTTATGAAAGATTTAGAGATACCTTTGCACAAACAGAAGCTCTCTTAAAGCTAATCATCTGAAATTTTTCTTCCTCTTGCTTGAACATCCATCCTAAAATTTGATTAAAAAAAAAAAAATGTTCATCATCATCACATACTGTTTATCACGACATAAGTTCATGGACCTGAACCGAGTCAAATAAGCTTGTTAATTACAAAACACATCATCGTCCCTGGCTGTAGAGTACTCTTAACGCACTAGTTTCATCCTGGATCCTGCCCATACATAGAAACAACCATCTTTCTCGAAAATATTATGTATAATTGCAAAAATTCTAGCACCTTATCCGTATCCGATGCATACGTTTATAGTAAACTTACACAAAATAAGGATGCCAGCAAGGTTGCTTCACCTCTTCAAAATGTGAGGGGTAAAATTAATCAAATAAATGATGGTATAATAAGTTTAAGGTTGAGGGCTTTGTTTGAATAGTTAATGGCTATGCTGGTAAAGAAAAATACTAATTAGTCTCTAAATTGCACGCGCAAGAGGAAACTACCAGGATATCCTTTGTACGAAGTAATAAATTTTCCTAAAGGAAAATACAAAAGTAGAGTAACACTAGTAGGTGCAGAGAAGTTCCCCATCTCTAAAGCTATGCCACTGTGGTGCCCAACAATATGGCACACATCTTTGGGGCATAGCAAATACTGATGAGGTCTTTTATATTATGTACGAGTAGGTAGGTATGTAACTGCTATGAAAACAGGTAGGTAAACTAGGAAGAAGAAAGGAATTCATTTACGGGTGGGGGATGCTCTTAACATCTAATGACAAGAAAACTAAGGATGGAGCATAAATCAGCACAAAACTTCGATGCATTATATTTGCTACCTTTGTGCAGATTCAGCAAGGGAAAACAGTTCAGAGAAGCCCTTGTGTATGAAAACACACATAATCACTTTGCGGGAAGTGCGACGAGTTATTTTGAATAACGTATGTACTTTAAAGCACCATCTACATCTAGACAATAGTAAGACGTCTATAGAATTGTAAAAGGAATGCAATTAGCTTGCAATGAGTTTGCTAAATCAGCGTTCAGTCAATTAAACATCCTTGAATAGTTCATACCTTACTTTTAGTCTCGCGTTAAAATTAAGCTTAGAAGATAATCAATCTCTTCAAGATTTTATTTTCAGGCTGTGCTCATCATTTTTCATATAAACTACTTTTCTTACAAAGTGTGAACAGATCCTAAGCCTTGAAACTTGTATGCCCTTAAATCACAAGGCTTGGTGTGTTTATGGTAGCAGTTTGTGGTTTTGAATGAATTCCTTTGAATTTCACAGAATTTAGCTCACTGAAAGTTCGTGGAAAAGGATGTGCATGGAACTAAAACCAGACGCTTTGATTTATGACGGAATAATAATTGAAAGTTCAGTTATTTTTATAATTTAATTTATGGCATTAAAACATTTTTTGTTTTATGATTAGCGTAAGCCTAAGCATAGTAAAAAAAATAGGTATAGATACGCTACCGATTTTGCAATTCTTTTTAGTGCTGATCTGTCATTTGCTTAATTTTTGCAAGAAAAAAAAATACTGAGAAACAGGTAGACCTGCTAACCATTACGCCACGGGCATCAATATAGTAGCCGTATTTTATTATTGATCTGTCCGGATCAGATCATTTGTTTATAAGCGTTACAACAACAAAGCGAGATCCTGCTTTTTGGTTAGATCTATTTTTGTTATCTAAATGGGAGATTTTCCATTGGAAACGTTGGTATCATTTCCACTATTTCCAATAACATCAGTATTGAATCATAAACGTTTTTATCTGTGTGAAATGAAATATATTTTATATAGATAGCGAGAAGCTTCACATTTATTCATTTTTGTATAATTCATGAAATAATGAAAAAGTTTTACAAAACAAAACATATATTCGTGAAATTAGTAAGAATAAGTGCAAAAAATTGTATATTTGACAAAATGCATGAGTATCATTTTTCCCTAAAAAAAAGAAAAAAAAATTAACTTAATTATAATTAAAAAAAAAGCTCGTAGGGCAACTCTGCAACTCTTTTGAAATGTCATTAGAAAGAACGAATTTCACACAACTTCCAAATGGAAATAAAAAAAAATATGATAATCGAAAGCTGTTTTATTATCAAGATCCGATCCGGATTGGATCATTGTGATAATAAAACGCGGCTAGTAATCCAATAAACGAGAATATACAAGGCGATTTGCCAGATCCTACTCATCCTCTTTTTGCAAAACTCGCTTGAGAACTTTTTTTTAAAAAAAAACGCATAAAATTTGCAAAATCTCATCGGTTCTTTATTTGAAACGTTAGATTGGTCCATGACATTTACTTTTTGAAGATAATTTCATTTAAATGTTGACCGCGGCTGCGTCTTAGGTGGTCCATTCGGAAAGTCCAATTTTGGGCAACTTTTTCGAGCATTTCGGCCGGAATAGCCCGAATTTCTTCGGAAATGTTGTCTTCCAAAGCTGGAATAGTTGCTGGCTTATTTCTGTATACTTAAGACTTGACGTAGCCCCACAAAAAATAGCAATTCAACCAGAAATGAGCCTCATCGCTGAACAAAATTTGTCGATAAAAAAGCGGATTTTCTGCCAACTTTTCTAGGGCCCATTCACTGAAAATTCGACGTTGTGGCAGATCGTTCGGCTTCAGTTCTTGCACGAGCTGTATTTTATACGGTTTTACACCAAGATCTTTGCGTAAAATCTTCCATGTGGTCGAATAACACAAACCCAATTGCTGCGAACGGCGACGAATCGACATTTCACGGTCTTCAGCAACACTCTCAGAAACAGACGCAATATTCTCTTCTGTACGCACTGTACGCATTCGTGTGGTTGGTTTAATGTCCAATAAAGTAAACTGAGTGCGAAACTTGGTCACAATCGCATTAATTGTTTGCTCATTTGGTCGATTATGTAGACCATAAATCGGACGTAAAGCGCGAAACACATTTCGAACCGAACACTGATTTTGGTAATAAAATTCAATGATTTGCAAGCGTTGCTCGTTAGTAAGTCTATTCATGATGAAATGTCAAAGCATACTGAGCATCTTTCTCTTTGACACCATGTCTGAAATCCCGCGTGATCTGTCAAATACTACTAATGCATGAAAATCCTAACCTCAAAAAAATCACCCGTTATTTTAAAGCTGTGAGAAACTCGCTCTTTCAACTGACATTTCAAAAGAGTTGCAGAGTTGCCTTACGAACTTTTTTTTCAATGGTTAATTTTTTGTTCTTTTTTTTAGGGAAAAATGATACTCATGCACTTTGTCAAATATAAATTTTTTTGCACTAATTCTTATCAATTTCACGAATATATGTTTTGTTTTGTAAAACTTTTTCATTATGTCATGTATTATACAGAAATGAATAAATGTGAAGTTTCTCGCTATCTATCTAAAATATATTTCATTTCACACAGATAAAATTGTTCATGTGGCAATACTGTTGTTATTGGAAATAGTGGAAATGATACCAACGTTTTCAATGGAAAGTCTCCTCTTGTGTGAAATAGAATAACTAATTTTTAGATCACAAAAATATATCCAACTAAAAAGCAGGATTTCATTTTGTTGTTGTTAGGCTAATAAACCCATGATCTGATCCGGATCAGATCAATAATAAAACACGGCTATTTATGTGGTTGGACAGATGTAATGTTTTTATTGCAAACGGATTTTGCAAGATCATCTATCAATACATAAGTTAAATATATTACTTTATTAGTTCTGCAAGTCACTTTTTAAAGTGAGGGCCGGTTTTTTCAGGCTTGATTATTGTCTTTAATCAATGATTATTCCAGGTGATAATCATGCATTCGGTTTGTTCTCGAAATGTTTAATCAAGGAATCTCTGATCAGAGAACTGCATCTTAGATATTAGCCCTAGAAAGATAAACTTATTTTTTAGTACCGAAAAGTCTGTGAAGTGGTTTTTTTTTTACAAAATTAATTAAAAATATTTTTTTTTACTTTAAAAATCTTCGGTAATTATTATATCAATTAGTCAAAAATACAAAAGTAATTAATATTACACTATTACACCAAACATTTAATACTAATTTTCTGTTCGAAAACACCAGCGGCAACACTATAATGTACATATAATAGAAGGCGTTGCTTGTGAGTCAGTGTGTGTGTGTGTGTGTGTAGAAATATACCAAGAGGGGAAATGCTTTACAGCAAATTACTGGAAGGCTCTCCATGTTGGAAATTACTGGAAACCTCTAGATGTAATATGATATTCTATATAAAGAGGCCGCTGATGCAACCAGGGAGTAAGTTTTGATTATAATGTGATAGTGAAAAGATTGAGCTAATGTGATTATTAGTCGAGTTGTTTTTTTGAAAAGTAGAAATCGAATAAAAGTATTAGAATTAAAGTGAAAGGAAAAGTTTTATTATTCGAACTAAGCGTTACGATAGTTATACAATAGTTATAGTGAGTTTATGCAAACATCATGTTTATGTTCACCACACACTGTCTTTCTACGTTTCATACATGTCATCTTATAAACTCTTTTCCTTTTCATTGTACATTAACGCTGAACCTTAGCTGGAGGTCCCCCATCAGGTACTTCAGAAACCTCTGGACTTGTTTGTGTCAAGATATTAGATATCAATATTTTCCTTCAAACGTCTCGTCAAAGTAGGGACTCCCAATCTGGATCTCATCCACGTAGTTGATAAGTCACAACTTAGTTTCTTCATATATTCTCTACGGTTCAATAGTTTTTCTCCGTTTAGCAAAACGTTATGCACGTAAATTATATACGAATTGATAATTGCTAAGTTTAAAATGCCATATAAAATTGTCATCTAGAAATCGTCTTTCTAGAACAAGGCATAGAAGAGCACATCTTATCAAACGTGTCGACACCGCCTTTAGTTTGGTTGTAGAACATAATCATCTCAGGTTTGGCAGTTAGGAGGATAACAAGTACACCATCTTCGACGGCTTCGGCTTGTAAGACACTAGGGTTAAATATCCATCAAAGCAAAACATAGACGTAGACGTTTCCACTTGACGAGAACGGGTGTTTTTCAACTCTTCAGGAACTTCTCGTTTATTTGAACTTACCGTGCCCACAATTGTCAATTTATAGGATGCAACTTGCAAGCAACAATGATTTTGCGACGGGGATAGACGTGAACCAATTGTCACACGTTATGTTTCGGTTTGTGCCGTGAACTGGTCGCGATAGCTCCTTCAAATAGTATTTTCCTTGCAGCAAACCATTTGTATTTGTTGCTCTTCCAATGGTTGGCATAGCATTTAGCATATAACAGGTTCCACTATCGCACATCATAGGGATTTTTATTCCATACTTACTTGGCTTGTTGGGTATGTACATGTACATCTTGAATGGGCATCTACCTCGGAAGCCAAGCAATTGTTCATCGATACTGACATTACTTCCAGGAATGTAATTATGTATACATTTATAGATCCCAAACTTTTCTAACTGGAATACATGGGTCACTGACGAAGAGCAGGGCGTAGAGCCTTGTTGTCCATTCTTAGACACTTTATAATGAAATCACACGTTATGTTCTATCTATCTCTACTCATTACACTTACATATCTCGTGCCGCTTAAATGAACAATCAAACACTTCTACGGTTAATAAATGGTTATTTTTCATTGCAGCACTTAGAGTGAGTATTCCAATAAAGGCTTTTCAATACTATTTCAATACTATTCGTATATCTAAATTTCGAAGAAGTCACCGGTAAGTTTCTTGAATTATTTTTCCCATAGCTTGAGCTAATATTCTAGAACTAAATTTAAGATCGCTGTAGTCATTCCACGTAGCTAAATATCGCAATGTTACAATTAAACGCTCTACAGCTGATTGGTGACTTCATTAAATTGTCTTCGCTATCTTGCTTGGTTATGTGAGGCTTCACCAACTCCAAAAGATGTTGAAAATGCTCATCCTTCATACGTAAATAGCATTTATAATCATCGGGTGCAGTCAGTTTCAATTTTTTTACAAGGAAAATATCTGAATGCAATGGTCTTTCTAAAAGCCACTCCTTGGCCCACTTTCTTTTTCTTTTACTTTTAATGTTTTCAATATCTCCACTTAATAATACACCTGCACAAATTAAAATCCATTTTTTTTCTAATATTCGATTTCACGCATGATTTATTATTTAACAAAAAAAGTAAAAGATACGAGCTCAAACGCATGGAAACAAATGAAATTAATGGAAAAAAAATGAATAGCTACCTAGTAGGTAACTACCTACATTTTGACACTTCTACTTTTGTGTAATCGTAAGTAAATCGGATGGTATGTGTGCTATCTTGCGATATCGATAACAATATCGGTACGACTCAAGTCTGCACGATAATTGCATCGTGTATTTCATGCTTCACAGAACAGAGGCACTGAAAAGAAAATACGGGAAAACTCGATACAATTGTCGTACCGATTATCGATAGATTGCGATGATTGTATCGTGTGTTTACATGAAATGATCCGCTGTACCGATGTCGCATGATCGAATGCTGTAGAAATAGAATAGGTATAGACTAAAAACCAGCTGTCGTTAGCGACTGCTTCGATGTGTAATTGTGTATTGTACATTGTATTGTTGATTCGCGTTGTGACGATAATCGTACCGACTTTATTCAGTCAAAAAGAAAATACAGAAATGGTTTCAATCGCAGATAAAGAATTTTGGTTTGAATTTATTGAAAAATATCGCGGTTTTCCGATTGCAGTAACAAACAGTTTAGAGAAGAAGCATTGCAGCAATTAACTGAAAAATATAATGAAATGAACTCAAATGCTACTTTGTCAGAAAAAAATTGCTAACTTGAGAACTGCCTTTGGCCGAAAATTAAAAAAAAAATTTTAATTAAAGGGCACTGACCGTGGGCAGATGATTTGTATGTATGTACCCATTTTGTGGTACTACAATGAACTTCTGCTTTTAAAGGACAGCGAAAAAGCGAGAGAAGAGAATGCTGTGAACTGGAAATTGCTTCAGATGTAAATATTTTTGCTTCTACCTATACTTTACCCATTCTTTTAATAAATATCCTACTCTTCAGGATTGTTCTACTCCGACAGTGCTACAAGAATTTGCTGAACATTTCATAAATATGGAGCTTCATCAAAGCCTTTTGCCTTTGCAGAAAAAATTGTTTCGGATGTACTCAATAACGACAGGTTAGGCCAGTTGACAATGAACTCTACATTTATCCTATATCCAGATTAACCAGAAATACAAGAACCAGAACAAACCTTTGTTATCGATGGAAAAACTTTTGTGCCACAAATGCATTATATACTCACCAGCACCATCCAATAATGCAGAACAAAACCAGTATTTGTTTTCCAGTCATGCAAATAAAAAATAAAGGATCGCTTTTAAGTACATTTATAAATACAAATATACAGATATAATTAATATAAAAATAATTAATAAAAATTATTAGTTGTCAAAAAAGACATTTTTAAAGACATTTTTATTTAAACACATATCATTGAAAGGTTTATAAAATATTCAATTACTGAATAGATAATGACGAAAAGGAAAAAAAAGCAACTATTCTTTGAACCAAAGCAGAACTGCACCGGCTGCTGCGAAGGAGCCCAGAACAACCATGCCTAACAAAAAGTTCATGGAACAACGCCAATTGCCTGCTGATTGACGTCGGCGTCGTCTAAGCCCAAATGTTCCAAATTATCGTCGTCATCTCGGTCTTGAAATATAGCTCCTCCTTGGTTATTGAGAAAGTCGAGTCGATGACTCATTTCAAATTCTTCTACTAGAGTCTGAGTAGACGTAGAGCGTGCCTCAGTGTTCACTGGAGTACAACGGACGGAGTTTTGTTTGGAATCCATAGCTCTCTTTTGAATATTTAAATATAGGGGAAGGAATTGACTTGTTGACGGTTTTGGCTTCTGGCAGTGAAAATACCACACATTTTATTTTCTTCATTGTTATATGTATGTAGTAGCCCTTTAGTTTGTTCCTAGTGTCCTTTGCTGAATCAGATGCTCTTCCGGGATTATACAACAATTGCTCATCTTGACGCCAACTTAAAGGAGATACGGTGCCACTTTGGATTTCTTCTCGATCAACACATTTTTGTGTTATTGTTATATAATCTGAAAATATATAACATAATATATTAAAAATAATGGTGAGCGCATCAAGCTGAAATAGCTGCATCTGCGTTTTTAAGTTTGATTTTTAAAGGCTTTTAAATTATTTTACAACTTTTAAATTATTTTATTCCGAAAAAGTTTTCAACGATTCGATGAGCACGGCTCAGTCTAGAGTTAAAAATTCGTTCTTCCTTTGAAATTCCACTTTGAGTAAGAGGTTTCCATTTATGTTTTCACACAGAGAGAACACTTCGTCACAAATAAATCCATATGGGCACGATCAACTTCTTTGTTTTCCCGGTTGAGGTATATTAATGTCGATTTCCAGTGGTACACTCGAAATATGTTACATTGAGGCACTAGATCACTTTTTTTTTTGCCCCGAAAAAGCACTTTTACGAATCTCGATTCAGAGGCAAGATTTACACGCACTTTCACGCACACCAACACAGAACATTTGACGTTTACCAGTTTGCAGTCTGATTATTTTGCATTTTTGGTTAAAGGACTGTGAAAGAGAGATAATAAAAATAAACAATAAACTATTTTGTGAAAATGGATCGCTCAATTTTAGCTGCAATTTATCAAAATATATATAATCAGTCGTCGTCTAGTTCCGATTCTGACGAAGAAGTGTTTGATGTTCTAAAATTGCTTGGACAAAACGAAAGGCATTCTGTGAATAATTTTGTTGAAAGTGTTGTGTATAATTATTCGGATGAGGAGGTTTCTTCCTAGTGCATTTATTAATAAAGTTTCGAAAACATTCTTTCTATATAAATTGCAGAGCAAAACAAGCGGGAAGAGTTGGCTGTCAAAAATAGCACACATACAATGATAAAAAAAGAATTTTGTCTTTTCGTTTCCAGTGAGCACGAAAAAAAGCACTTTTTTAGAGTGCTTCTGTTTTTGCAAAGGAAATCGACATAAGCTCATGTTTCTCCAGTTTATTAAAAAAATCAGATCTACTAAGTATTCCTCCGTCAGAGATTTTTCCCTTTGTGTCTTTATGAACATAGATGAATCCATATTTTCCATTGATTTATAGGAAACAAAACGACGCTATGGGTTCCGTTTGAGTTAAAATAGTATGAACCGCTATTTGGGGGCTCAGTGATAAGAACGTGCTTCCCATCCATAGCACCCAGACAATTTTCGAGATTCCACTGTGTTCTAAATCCTTCAGCAATAACCTTGCAGCCATTTTCAGATGATGGAAACTGAAATACAAATTATAGATTGTGTCTTACTTCAACAAAAAATTATCAGGAAATAAACTTGTTTTTAAATATTTTCTCTGTAATGTTTTGTAAATTGCAAACTAGTCTCTGGAATTATTTTTTGAAAAGCTTGAGTTGATATCCTTGAACTAAATTTAAGATCGCTGTAGTCACTCCCCGTAGCTAAATAGCGCAATGTTGCAATTAAACGCTGTTCAGCTGAAATTAGTGACCTCATTAATGTGTCTAGCTTGATACTAAATTCAAAAGATGTTGAGAATGCTCATCCTTCATACGTAAATATGGTTTATAACTGTCGGGTGCAGTCAGTTTCAATTTATTCACAAGTAAAATATCTAAATACTTGATCCACTTTCTTTTTCTTCTATTTTTAAAATTTTCAATGTCACCACTTAACAATACACCTGCGCAAATTAAAATGCACTTTTTTCTTATATTGGTTTCTTTCATGTTTTATTAGTTAATAAAAAAGTGCAAGACACGAGGACATGAAAACATTAAGTGAGTAGGTTAATGCATTAAGACACTTCTGCTTTGGTGTAATCGAAAGTAAATCGAATTACTGCGTGAACACAATGCATACGCATACACATACGGAGCCGGAGCCGCAAGAACTGTCAAAATATTGAAAAGTAGCAATTTGATTGATGTGAACACAATGCATACGCAACGCACAACGCGCCGCAAGCCGCAGCCCGAAGAGTTGGCTAACTTTTAACTTTTACGTGCGTACTCAATAAAGATGTTTTGGTTTTAAAGGCGGTAGAAAATGGACGAGTCGGAAAAAATTATTGAAGCAGTGAGAAGCCGAGACATTTTATGGAATTTGCGTAATAGGAATTATAAAAATGTAAAAATGAAAGCCAAGGAGTGGAAAAATATATCTGAGGAATTGGATTTGCCCTGTAAGTACATAGTACATGTTTGCCGGTATTATAGGTTATGTTTTGACAAAACATATATTTTTCTTTTCAGTTGAACATGTCAAAAAAAGTGGAGGTGTCTTCGAGACACTTATAAGAAATATTAACATATCGAAAGTGTCAGGACAAGCTGCCGACGATGTAGAGCCCGTTGGAAGGTATTCCATACAAATGGAGTTCTTGAAAGACCATGTAAAGCCAAGAACGTAAGTATTTAGATGCTTTGGAATTAAAAAGAATGATTTCGATGTGTTTGTTTTTTTTTTTATACCTAGAACAATGGGAAACTATGTCGAAGAAAGCCAACAAACATTGACAGCACCAACACCAACAGCAATGACACCAGTGGTCCTAGTGGATCCAGGCAGCCCAGTCTTCGATGACCTGGAGGAAGAAGAAACAATCCCGTCGCTGGCATCGACGAGTGCTTCAGCTTCAGCTTCAGCGCCTAAACGAAGGAGAGCAGGGCCGTCGATGTCTGCAGTAGAGCAGACATTTATAAGTACCTTGAGCTGCATGAAGGAATATAATGCGAGGCCAAAAGTAGATACACCAGTAGTGCAGTCATCGGAAGACGAATTGTTTTGTCGATCGATAATCCATAAAATCTCAAAATTTCCTTTGGAAGTGCGGAATAGCACGAAGCTGGAGCTACTCCGCTTCGTAAATCAGGTGGAGATGGATCTAGTCAATGAGGGAGCCCTTGTTTAACTTTGTTTTGAATTCAGTATATATATGTGATTTTTGAAGTGTCTTATTTTTTTTTTAATAAATACAGTCAAACCTGGATAAGTGAAGGCCCCGACCCATAGAATCAGTTGCGTCCGTTCGCTGCCGGATTCACCTGACAGCTGTGAGTTTTGCCGGACACAACGGATTGGGATGACCCATAGAATCCGTTGCGGTGTCTCAACTCAACAAGACCACTCATGTTAGCAGAAGAGAAAATTTCAAATTGGTTCTTACTGCGCATGTCATGAGAGAGAAAATTTCAAATTGGTTCTTACTGCGCATGTCTGTCTTCTGCCGGACGCAAAAAGTTAAAAGTTGGGCTACTTTTTGCGTTGCGTCCGTTGCATCCGATGCTTATGGGTCACCTCTCATAAGATCGTGTGTATTTAATCGAGCTGTCAGGTTAATCCGAGAGCGAACGGACGCAACGGATTCTATGGGTTGAGGCCTTGAGAACTGGATAAGTGAGAAAACTCTATAAGTGAGAGTAATAGCCAGGACCCGACATTTTAAGCTCCCAAAACCTCAATTAGCGAGAAACAGAAACCTCTGTAAGAGAGAGTCGTTTTTCCCTCATTGACCTCCGTAAGTGAGACTGCTACTTAACTATACCTCTCTAAGCGACAGTCGACTTTCGTGGAACTTTCTACCTTTTTTTACTTGCGATTATAGGTACTATAAGGCAAGTCTTGCATTCGTGCAGAAAAAAAATTTTGAGATAACAATTAAACATGACATTACGATGATAGAGAATACGAAAAAAGTGGGTCCTGCAATTCTGTCTGTCTGTCTGTCTGTCTGTGTGTCTGTCTGTCTGTCTGTCTGTCTGTCTGTCTGTCTGTCTGTCTGTCTGTATATGGATCTACAGCCTGAACCAATGGACCGATTTTCTTCAAAATTTGCATTTAGGGTCTGTGGAGCATCCTACAGAGGAGTTTTTGGAATTGGGTCTCTAGGTCTTGAAATAACGGTACCTGCCATACAACTGATATGATAATACTTATTTTTCTCGAAAACGGCTCCAACGATTTCGATAAAATTTTGTGTTAAGAATTAATTTATGATTGTTTTTCTTATGATGTAAAAAAAAATTTTGGAAAAGGCCTAAAAACATATCTAAATTTTTAAAAAAACTTAGTTTTGGAAATTTTTATAAATTTTTTTAAAAAATTTTGATTTTTGAAAGTAACTTCGAAATTATAACTTTGATTTTTTTCAAATTTTTTGTCAAAATAACTGCTGTTAAGATCTAGAACTTTGCATACTCAACTTTAAAAAAACAGTTTAAAAAAAAAAGTGAAAAATAAAAAACCGTTTTTTGGAAAAACCGCTCCAACGATTTTGATTAAATTTTCATCACTCATTTGTATTAGCGATTGCAAAAGAATGGCGTTTTTAGATTTTTGCTGGAAACATTTGGAATATTTAATTTAATTTTTTCATTATTTTGCGTGATTTAATTCAATTTCCATAATTAATGTTAAGTTGGCAACCCTGTACCACAAAATATATTATGAAGAGCCAATACCGAAACCTTTAACTCAGCCTCTAGATTTTGATATCGTATTTAGAACACAATCGCAAGTTCGTGCGACCCAGTCGTGCCCATTTTTTTTGTATTGTTTTCTCGTCAATATTGTACCCATTCTATTTCGTGGAACTAAAAAATTTTTGTTATTTTGTCGCATTCTTTTCGAATGGACACGTGTCCCTGTGTACCGTTCTGTCGACAGTCGAGCTTTATTTACAAATTTAACATCTGCTATTTTATGACTCGTTCTTAACTTTCGTGGAACTTTCTACCATTGTTTTTGTATTGTTTTCTCGTCAAAATGTATTGTATCATTTCTATTTCGTGGAACTAAAATGCACATAATTTTATCATTATTACATATTAATACATTCGTTCTTGCTGTCACTTGTTATTGCTGCGTAACTCTATAAGTGAGAAACGCTACCCATGTACCTTAATTAGCGAGAAACTCGGGTTAGTTAGAAACCTATATAAGCGAGAATGAGATTGTGCTCCCTTGAAGTCTCGCTTATCCAGGTTTGACTGTACTTGCTTTGTGTTATAATAGTTCCTTTAATTTTAAGAACAATTAATATTACTGTTTTTGTTGAAATTGTTTTTTTTTTATTATAAAAGGCATAAAGCTTAAAAGGTTTCCTACGTCCTAAGGTTAAAAAACAATTTTTCCTTCATTTTGGAAATGATGAGTCAACTTTTTTCACATTTCAGCTGCTCCTTCCGCTCGGTTGTTTGTTCCACACCTGCGAATGGTTAACAAAGTGTTAGACTCCTGACGCCAAGCTCCGTTGGTGCGCTCTCCCAATTCATTGTAGGTGTCAAGATAGGACTCTGGGCAATATGTAATGGTGTCTGTACTTTTTAAAAAGTTGTGAAGAATTGTACAAGCAAGCACAATTTTGTCGGCATTTTGAGGATGAAACTCGATTGCCTTTCCCAGGATTCGCCAGCGGGCTGCTAGGATCCCGAAAGTGTTTTCAATTACTCTTCGGGCTCGTGATTGCCTAAAGTTGAAGATTTCTTCAGGTTCATTCAAAAGGGTGCCAGGATATGGCCTCATCAAATTCATCCTAAGCGGAAAAACCAACCACCAACAAAATAGTACGGAACTTTTTTGTCGGAATTGGGGAGTTTTTTCGGAGGCGGTAGGTTTAAATTGTCACCAAGTATTTTTTTGCCGATGGTGCAGTGGCGAAAAATTCCAGCATCGCTCTGGCTACCGTATGCTCCAACATCAACAGCAGTAAATGTATAGTCGGCGCGGCGTCACAAATTGCCAGCAATACGATGCTGAAATACCCCTCATAATTTATATATTTAGAACATGTATTAAGAAAATACAAATCAGTTAAAAATAACCTTAATAGCTTGGCATACTTTTAACCTGTATTCGGTGGACATTTAATTGCAACATGTTTGCCGTCAATGCTTCCAACGCAGTTAGGCATGTTCCAGCGTTCGTTGAAGCCTTCGCCCACACGTTCCCAATCACATGTTTTAAGTTCTGGCACATAAGCTGGTGACAAAACGTCCCAAAAAACTTTACAGGTTTCTACAATTATTTTGCGAACCGTTGATGCTCCCATTCTGAACGACCATGCCAGATAGTTTGGTGATACTTCTTCATAAAGAGGGAAAACTAAGACTCAATAAATTATATTTTACATTAGCTTACGTTAGTGTCAGAACCAATCTGCATTCTGGACCTATTGGCTTCCGAATAGACGTTTTGGTCAGGTTGTTTTAAACCAACGTCAAAAGCAAGTAAACTGCTTTTTGCTCATGCGAATAGACTTGAAAAACAGGTCAGGATTATGTTCCTTGTTAAATTTGAAGCTTGTTTCAAAATATCCTCCAGTTTCTCTACTTTGGTACAATGGTTGTACCCACCATCATCGCTTTTTCTCTTTGAAATATTGTAAAGCAAAATAACAAATCTGGATTACACCCATCAGAAAAACCATCTCTTTATTCTCACTATCCATTCTAGCTTTTATTTTTTAACACACTCAAATCCTTACTAATATTATAAATGTGAAAGTCACTCTGTCTGTCCGACTTTCTATGTTACCGTCTCCCGCCCAAACTACTAAACTGATTGATATGAAATTTTGTACAGAGACAGTCTCGAGCCTGAGGAAGGACATAGGCTATATATTTTATCCCTAAATTCCCACGGGAACGGGAACGTATACGGGAACTTAGAAGTTACAGCACCGATTTCGAAAATTCTTCCACCATTAGAATGCTACATTATCCCCGAGTAACTTAAAAATTAATTCATCCCCATATTCCTACGGGAACGGGAGTCCTTACTAATATAATAAGTGCGAAAGAAGCTCTGTCTGTTTTTCTTTCTGTGTTACTATCTATCGCCCAAGCTACAGAACCGATTTAAATGACATTTTATACAGAGATGATCTTGAACTTGAAGAAGGACATAGGTTACATTTCATTCGAATATTCCCACGGGAACCAGTATTCACTAATATTATAAATGCAAAAGTAGCTCTGTCTGTTCGCCTTTCTATGTTACCATTTCCCGCCCAAACTAATGAACAGATTTAAATGATATTTTGTACAGAAATAGTCTAGAAACTGGGAAAGGATATAGGCTGTATTTGTTATCCCTATATTACCACGGGAACGAGAACGCACAAGGGAACTTTGACACTATTGCACCGATTTAAAAAATTCTTCCACCGCAAGAATGATACACTATCCCTGAGTAACATAAACTGTAAGTTATCCCCATATTCCTACGGGAACGGTCACCATATTCCCACGGGAATGGGAGTCTTTACTTATATCATAATTCTGTCTGTCTATTTTTAAACCTATTTATATGAATTTTGATACAGAGATATAGTCTTGAGCCTGAAGATGGACATAGGCTATATATTATGTTATCACTGTATTCCCACAAGAACGCAAACGTAAACGGGAACCTAGAAAATACTGAACTGATTTCGTGAATTATTTCCCCGTTAGAATGCTACACTATCTCAAAGTAACAATAACTTTAATTTATTCCCATATTCCCATGGGAACGGAAGTACGTACTAACATTATAGATCCGAAATCAACTCAGTCTGTCTGTTTTTCTTTGTTACCATCTACCGCCCAAACTATTGAACCTATTTATATGAATTTTGGTGCAGAGATAGTCTTGAGCCTGAAAAAGGACATGGGATGTATTTTTTATAACAATATTCCTACGGGAACGCCTACGTACCTTGAAACTACTGGATCGATTTCAAAAGTTTTTTCACCGTGAGGTGATTTCTGTCAAATGATCGATTACACAGTTGACCTTAGAATAAATGTCTATCTTGATCATCAAATAAATATTGGCAATCGGTAATGACTGTGTGAAAAGCCGACTAATGAGATAGTTAACCATATAAACTAATAAATTATGTTTGACGTATTGGGGGATTTTGTCCAATTTCTATAAGTAGACAATGTTATGGACACTGAGCAAGTCACATCAAACCCTATAGAGTTTCTCAATTAATTAGAACTATCAGGAGTGGCTGCAAGTTGGTGTTCCAGTGCCAATAATGAGTAATCTAGAATTGCACACAGCTACAAATTACAGATCTGGGATGCGGCATTATAAAAGTTCTAATAATGACTGGAACAGCGAAATTAGAAATCTTTTGATTCTCCGTATTTCTTTAATTCCCACTGATTAGTCCTTTTAGTTTAAACGAGTGTATCAAACTCGCAAAACTTTTTTATTTGACAAAAGATGGAAAAAGTAAGAACGTCGTGTGCAAAAATGTACTGAAATAAAATAATATAACAATAGTTTACGAAAACGCATGAATGTGTATTAGTTGCAAAATAAGTAGGTAACCTAAAAAAATAAGAATGCTGCCAAAAGTCACTATTCCACGCGGACGAAGTCTCGGGCACAGCTAGTTTGATATAAGTTAGATTTCATGCAGTCAGCTGACATCAATACAGACTTTATGTCAAAAACACGACCGGCTGCATTGTGAGCAGTTTTTTAAAAAACACGTACGACACACTTTGACAGCTCTTTCAGCACCGGCTGCGTATTGCGTCTGCGGCTCTCATTGCGTTTTGCGTGTTCACGCAGTTATGTGTGTGCTACCTTGCGATATCGATAGCGATATCTGTACGTCTCAAGTCAGTACGATGATTGCAACGTTTATTTCCCGCTGGAATTTCTCACTCGAATGTTGTAAAAAGTGTGTTCAGCACGAAATTTGTCGCTAGGTTTCGAGTAGGTTTCATTGAAATGGTTTAATTTTATATGGCAAACCGCGTAATTTTCATGTAGGTTTGGAGTAGTTTCGCTGTTACCTAGTTTAAGTACCAGGTGAAAATACAGTATAAACTTATTTTGTGCATAGTTATTTAGTTAAAGATTTGATTTCAGCGAAATAATCATGATGAGTTGTCTTTGAAGAAGGCATGCTCGTCAGCCTAGAGTATTTTTTTTTTAAATCATGTAATATAGCCGTGTTTTATTGGGAATTTTATAGTTTCTTCACTATTGACGCACCCGGTTGCTTCTGGCACTTCTCGTCAAAAATTTGACAAATATTATATCTTTTAAGGCAAACATTTTTGCACTCATCGTTTATTGAATTTACTAATTTAAGTTTTCCAAACAATTCTCTTGGTTCCCGTGGCAATGAGTCTTAGCATTTTTGGGAATTTGGCACAAGGAGTCATTTGCAAAATCTATTACGACACTAGCTCGACACTCTTTCTTATATGTTTCATTTAATACTTTAAGCTTCCCGAAACTTTATTAAGTTTATATATTTGGCAGGTTTCGGGCACATAAATGAGCTAGCTGTTTTTACGCATTCCAATTTCCAACAATTATTTCGTTACTTATTACAACACTAGAAATTATATAAAAAAAATAACAAAGTCTTTTTTTCTTGTGCTATACACTTCTTATCACTTGAGATCAAGCTTTACAAAGACTCGCTTGCAAACTGCCAACAAAAATCATATAAAAGAAGCAAGTGGCAAACAAAATTTTTGAGCGCACCGTTAAGCTGGTCGCACAAAATCCAGTACCATCTGCTTGCATGCGGCGCTATAGCACAATTTCGGCATTATTACCATTTGAGCAAAAAAAAATATCTCTATTTTGTTTCCCTTTGCTTCTATGTAATTACCACGCTCAATTTGCGAACTAAACAACAAATTCTTGTCGCTTTTATTGCCAATTGATACCTTCGGCATAGTTTCCAATTTCTTACAATATAATGTCGAAAACATGAAATCGGTCTTATTTCCATTTACTAGAATAGAAATAAAGCCAAATTAGGCTGATTCGACCTTAACCTATTAAAGGCCAAGCATATTAAAATGTAAATAAATGAAAATCCTTTTTATAACTGCTTGATACGTGTTATATTTGTTCAAAAATACAATTCATGAAAAAAAAGTTTGGTAAGGTTATACAAGAGTGTACTCAAACGAGTACACTGGGCAGATAATGTATTGTATATGTACCTACATTCTAGGCTTTGTTGTGATAATTTTTACATTCCTTTTCGATGCAAAGTGCAGTTTGGTATCTCTCTCAAGTCCATCGAACTCTGCTGTGACACATTTTGCATCGTAACTGGCTTTTAATTTTTTTTTTTTGGGAAATGCCCTCCTTCACTTTTGAACCACAGCAATTGGTAAATTTGGCTTATTTGGTACTTTGTTTGAGGGTGGTGAGCGTAAAAACTTTCGTGCTACAGTTCTGACAAATGAAAGAAGATTGCAGTTCTTACCCGTTCTTAAACAATGCAGCCGCCAAGCATTGAACATCAGTGAATTGATCATATGTGTAAAAATGGACCACCACCATTTTTTACCCTTTATTTTTATTCGGTAATTGTTCACAAATTGGTCATTTTGGTCGACCCTACCCATGCCTTTATTATATGACACCAAAGGTTTTGGCTGAGGAATAACTACTTTTCCATTCGCTGTAGCTGACCATCTTTCAACCTTCCCTAACGGTTCCAAGGTATCGTTATTTGTGGCAACAGTTACGACTGCGTTATCTTTCCATCGGGCAACAAGATGTTGTTGTTCTTGTCAAATCTGTGACACATATACCCTCATTTTGCTTTCATAACCGTCTTCAGGGACTTGAGTGGACATTTTTTGTTCTATTGTCCCGAACTGTACCTGTTGCTCTGAAGCCTTTCCTCTTCAAAATATACAATAAGTCATGGCTGGTGAAAGTCACTTGGCGTCTTTATGACTTCAAGTAAATCGAGTACAACACGAGATCCAAGTGGCAAGCTTTTGTTCTATTGACTTACTTTCTTGGCACCACAGTATACATCAAAATTGTAGCAATAACCATCGTGGCTGCAGAGCATCCACTCCTTATAACCAAAACGAACCGGTTTTCCTCGTATGAATTGTTTTGCAGAATGATGGCCACAGTATTTTTTCATGGCTTCGTCTATTGACAAGTTGTCATGAAAAAAACCCCATTTTTGATAGTTGACTATATTCATTAACGGCCGAACTATTGCCATTTTATCGCTTTTGTCAATTATGGCATTGTTTTCCAAATGAATAAACCGTTTGTTACGTCTTGTGTCTTCGTCGAGACCGTGGTGCAGTGGTAGAGTGTTCAGTAGATAAGCCGGATTCGTTGGTTTGAATCATGCTCTGGGCATCTACTTTTCTTTCAGCCTCACAGTTTCATATGGACGCCGCCCTTGAAGTTATTTCCAACTATACTGCAACACAATAAAAGGGAAGGCTGCTACCCTGCTAGTACAATGGACCAGAAATTAGGTCTGAGTTCCTCCAGATTAGCATACGCATAAGCCTCCTCTTTTTATTAAGAAAAAAAGTCTTAGTCGAGACACCAATACAAAAATTCTTGGGGTACGGAATGTTATCCCGAAAATGGCAGAGTTCCAGTAAACTTCCTTAGATCGTCTTTCGTAAAAATAAATGAGTGGAAGTTATGTTCAAGAGCATATTTCTTGGTGTGCTCAATAATCAGATCCATAGCAGTATCATCAAAAAAGTGTTCAAAAATTTGAACTTCGTCATTCAAAACCAACTGCTTACTTATTTTCTTTAAATTTTCAACGTATGCAAAGGTTTTCGGTATTTTCGTAGAATAAAAACGCGGTTTGACCACTTAGGAGAGCGATCATGAGGTTCTTCTTTTTTTGGCCCAGCTTTCATCACTGTCAAACCCGTCGCATACCTCGACTTCTACTGCCCCTGGGATGTCAACAGGAATGTTTGGATCGAGCAAATCTTCACATAAGTCTTCTTCATCTGTTTGTACATCAATATCCGGTGGGATTATTACTATTTCCCGTTCGTTACCATCGTCTGGGATATCATCAACAGTTAAAATAGATTTGGATACCGCCACCGCCTTCCATAAAAACTTTTGCAATTTATGGTTCGTGATGCCATTTTACTGAAGTCCAATTATAAAATAAAATATGTATGGTCTTGGCCTGTGTTAGTGACGCCAGACTTTGGAAGCATCTTTTCCCACAGTGTTGGGTGAAAATTCCCTTTTTTCCCACACTGTTTGTATAAATATCCCGAAATTATCCCTCGATATAATAAATTATTATTTTTAACTTATTAGTAGTTATAGCATTTATAATTTAAGCAAAATTAAACAGAATTTCATATTCGAATTTTCAGATATAAATGTATTTATCACATTTTATTTAGTTAATTTAAATGAGGAAGCCTAGGTGCAGTCTTAAAAGAAAATTAGAGTCAGAAAACATAGTTTCAAAGGTTTTGGATGTGCTGAATTCAAATCCAGTCAGGGAATCGCGCTACAACGCCAGGTTGCCAAAGAATAAGGCATTAATTTCTTGTACTTATTCTGGCTATAATCTCAGGAACCTAATGAGATAGAGCAATTCTGTGAATGAATTTGAATTCAGCACATCCACATGAAAATATGTTTTCTGACTCTAATTTCCTTTCGAAACTGCACCTATACTTCAAACTAATACATGACCGAGTATTTCGACTTTTGAAGCCAAATATCTCAAAACTTTGATGTAACAGAGCTATTTTGAGGCCAGATATGGATTCAGCGGGTAGCAAATAATCGGAAAAGCAATGATTGGTTTTTGGGTTAATATATTTTTCATGTTAAAACAGATTCTGAAAGATAACAAAAACTGGATTTTTTGATCTTGAACGCTTAATATCTCAAAAACGTGAGCTGTTAAGTAGATTCTTAGCTCATATTTAGATTCAGCGAAGCAGAATATAGTTTGCTTCTGGAAACAATCAAAAAGTTCAATTTTGTAGACCAGTGAATCAATGAAAATACGTTAAGGGTAAACCACAATGCAGTAGATATTTTCCAAACATTAAGGAAAAGCTTACACTTAACTACTTTTGTATATGAATAACTCCAAATACACTCAGAATTGTTATATGTTTGTGAAAGAACTAGTCAGACCTTTTTATTTCAATAAACGACCAGTACAAAATTTAATTTATGAAGTTAATAAAAAATACAACTGTTGCGTAGCCAGTCCAAAATGAGAATGAGAAAGAAAAATTGAATTCAAAAAGACTATAGAAAAAATAGAGTAAAACAACATCATTCGGCATAGAGCGAGACGACATCATTCGGTAGGACTGTGATTCGGTAGGTCTGTTAACGTTGGTTAACTTTTGGTGTGTCTAGGGTTCCCGAACATCCTCCCCGGCTGGACCGGCACGTTCAGGATCCTCCAGTATCTTGCGCAGTTTCTGAATCGGTCTGAGGCATTCGCCCTTCTGATGCTTAATTGTGACGACTCTCGTAAGGCCATCCTTACCTGGGTGAAGTTTGAGAAACCGACCCAGTGGCCATTGTGTAGCTGGTAAATTTTCATTTTTTATGATGACGATGTCCCCGACATGGATGTCTTCCGTTGCTGTATGCCATTTAGGACGGTGTTGCAATGTTTGCAAATACTCGTCCTGCCATCGCCTCCAGAAATGTTGTTGCATTTGCCTGAGCTGTCGCCAGTAGCTAAGACGATTAGCTGGTATCTCGGAAACAGGTTTATCCGGTACTGCAATGAGAGATCTGCCAATTAGAAAGTCTGCTGGAGTAAGAGCCAAACGGTCATCGATGTCATCATGTAGAACCACAAGCGGGCGTGAGTTTAAGCAGGCCTCGGTGTGCACAAGTAGGGTGTGCAACTGGTCATAGTATATGGACTGAGTTCCAATAATTCTCCGCAAGTGTTTCTTAGCAGACTTGACTGCCGCCTCCCAAAGTCGGCCTTGGTGGGGTGCACTAGGCGTTATGAAATGCCACTGGGTGCCACGGTTAGCCAATTGTTGTAGTGCATTGTAAGACTTAGGGTATAGGGGGTAGACATAGTGGCAACCAAAAAAATTATAAAAACAAAAAAAAAAAAAATAAAAAATTGTAAAAAATTAAAATCAAAAAAAATGTAAAAACACTGTGCGTCCCAAAATCCAAAAAAAAAGAAAAAATACAAAATCCCAAAAAAAAAATTATAAAACACAAAAAACAAAAAAAAAAAAAAAATACATATAAAAAGCTACTATGGCTGCTCTAGTTTTAAGTAGTTTTAATTTGTTTTAAGTAGTTTTAATTAGTTGTAAGTAATTTTAAGAAAAACATAAAAAATGAAATGATCCATGAAACTAAGTTTTTTTTAAATTTTCTTAGTTATTAATTAGTTCTAGTGTGAAATAGATATATGGTATCTTTAGGCCGAAAGGCATTAGAAATAAGTTATTGTATAATTTAGAGTACCCGCCTAGGGTCAGTAAGTTAATTTAGTTATTAAATAAGCTAGTTTAAACATTTTTGTTAGCAAATAAGTAGTTTTAAGAAAGAATTAATAAAAAATGAATTTAAAACTGAAACTGTTGTAGTGCATAAGTACCTTGCCATTCCTTCAAATCCTCTCGCAAAAGTCTGTCTGTGCCAACAAATGCAGTCCCATTGTCGCTAAAGAGATGATGACATGGTCCACGGCGATTCACAAAGCGAGTGAAGACGTTGATGAATGCCTCAGCAGACAGGTCCTCTGCCAACTCAATGTGCACAGCCTTGGAGGCTAGCAAACGAAAACAGCAGCGTATGTTTTCTTCACCGTTCGAACGCTCCTCGAACCTATGCGTATATTGTATGGGCCAAAATAATCTACACCAGCACTTGAAAATGGTGGCGAAGGGAGTACGCGAGAAGAAGGTAACGGTGCCATGCGTTGACTAGCCATTGTGTGTCGATGTCTTCTGCAAATAGAACAAGAATATATTACATGTTTGACAAGAGTACGTACGTTGAGAATCCAATATCTCTCTCGGATCGTCTTCAGCATTAATTGTATGCCACCATGTAGAGTTTCTTTGTGTATTTTTTCAACAATACGCAGGGATAATGTGCTTTCCTTAGGAAGGACAATTGGGTGTTGCTGGTTATCGCTCAGTCTTGTATTTTCTAATCTGCCAGATGCGCAGATGATCATGTAGCTCCTGGTGTTATCAAGATATGGATTTAGTGCAGCCAATTTGCTTGATCCAGCAATACTGTTGCCTTTTTGAAGCTGAACAAGCTCAGTTTGAAAGAATTTGTATTGTACTGCCTTTATTTGCCAATACAGTGCCTTCTCCAATTCCTCTGCAGTAACGAAAGAATGTTCTCGATACTTCCAATGTGTTCTCTTCCAACGCAGAACTAAAGCTGTTATACGAAGCACCTTATTTAGATCGCTATAGCGTTCGATCAAAGAAAGGCGAGTAGTATCCGTACGATTTTTATGTTCGGTTTCAATTACAAGATCCCGTGTTGAACGTGCTATGTTTGCCTTGATTGGTTTCATTTCTGTTTCCATTGCCAATATTTCCTTTTCTTGAAGTGTTAGATCGTGGTTAGAAGTCAATTCGTTTTCCAGTGATGGGTCATGCCACCAAAGCGGATGGGACAAAAGCGTGCTGACGTCTATGCCTCTACTTGCACAATCTGCTGGATTAACGTTTGTGCGGATGTGATTCCAATTTCTAGGTTCAGTATTCTCTTGGATGTAGCTGATGCGATTTGCCACATATGGTTTCATCTGTGTGGGTGATTTTCGAAGCCAGCTGAGGACGATGGTGGAATCGGTCCACATGGTATACGGAACAGTATTTAATTCCAAAGCTTGTCTGATAGTCATCATTGTTGAGGTAAGAAGTTGAGCGGCACACAGCTCCAACCTAGGAATTGTTACTGCCTTACTAGGTGCCACCTTCGTCTTGGCCGTAACGAGTTCTGATTTTCGATATCCTTCCTTGTCGACTGTGCTCAAATAAATCACAGCCGCATATGCCTTCAAACTAGCATCACAGTAGCCATGGAGACATAGAGTTGTGTTAGCTTGCATGCCCAGCCATCGAGGTATTCGAATCTTCTCCAACAATGGTAAATCGGCATGAAAAGCATGCCATTCTGCAAGTAAATCCGATGGGAGTGGTGTATCCCAAGCCAAACCAGCCTGCCAAAGCCGTTGAATAAACATTTTAGCCACGATGATAACAGGTGCCATAGTGCCAATTGGGTCGTACAGTCTTGCAATGTCGCTTAAAACTTGGCGCTTTGTGGCATGTGCTGGAGAAAGTGGCAATTTTACTTTATAGAATAGCTCGTCTGCTATGGGATCCCAATTCAGCCCAAGAACAGTTGTCTCCGTTGGGTGCAGCTCAATAGCGTCCGTTAATGATGTATTTGTAAGCTGAGCCAGTACGCCAAAATCGTTAGATCGCCATTTGCGTAAGGAAAAGTGCCCTTGTTTCAGAACATAATCAACATCTTTTGCCAATTCCACTGCCATTTGGTTAGATCTAGCACTAGAGAGATAGTCATCAATATAGAAGTCACGTAATATACTTGCCCGAGCAGCCTCTGCCCTATCCTTTGTTTGTAATGTTGAAGAATTATCCACGCCACACTGTTGCATTGCACGAACTGCCAAATATGGTCCGCTTGCAGTGCCATAAGTCACGGTCCTCAACTCAAATGTGTGCAATGGTTCAGCTGGAGATTCACGCCATAGAATTCTTTGCCATTTTCGATGCCTTTTATCGATGAGTACTTGCCTGAACGTCTTTTCAACATCCGCAGAGAGAGCAACTGCAAAGCGACGAAATCGATGGACAATGTTTATTAACAACTCTTGTATGAGTGGACCTGCCAATTGCGTATCGTTGAGCGATATTCCTGTTGAAGATTGCGCTGAAGCATTAAAAACTACACGAAACTTCGTAGTAACTGCATGATGAGGAATATAATATGACTGGGAGGAAACGCCATGCTGATCCAGAATCTCAGTCATATGGCCAAGCTGTATATATTCCCTCATGAAAGAGATGTATTTTTCCTGAAGATCCGGATTGGAGGTGAGTCTACGCTCGAGTTGGTGAAATTGTCTCAATGCTAAATTGTGTGAATTGCCAAGTGGTAATGCATTTGGTTTAAATGGTATTTGAACGCTATAACGGCCATCTGGTTCGCGTGAATGCGTTGCCATAAATAAAACTTCACATAAATCGGCTTCCAACGTGGTTTTAGAGGTGGTAGCATCGTTATCTGCTTCAAAAAGCCTGCGTAGTAAATCATCGACCTCTCTGTCGTGAGTGGAGGTGGCTGCCAATAAGATCGCACTGTAGGAACTGCATATGATTCAATGGTTGCGGGCCCAAATACCACCCAGCCAAGATGAGTTGATTGTGCAAATGGTTCTCCCTCACATCCACGTACGATGCCATCGGAAATAATTTGACCCCAAACGTCTGCGCCAAGTAATGCATCGATTCGTCCAGTATTGCCAAAAGAAGGGTCTGCTAATTGTAGTTCACGCAGATGTTGCCAGCTAGCATCTGAGATCCTGGATGATGGTGTAGGCGAGGTTATAGTTTCAATTAGGTAAACATGAACTGTTATGCCAAAGCCACGATGATAATTGGAATTCAGTTGTACAACGGCTTGGCCACGTGCGTATGTTGATAAAGAGCTTCCTACACCCTCTACTTGTATTTCACATTTCTGCCTACGAAGAGCCAAATTGTTAAAAAAGCGAAAAGTCATGAAGCTAACCTGAGATCCCGGGTCGCAAAGTAAACGACATTGATGATTCTCGCCAAAGCCATCAGTGATTTGAGCATAAGCTGTTGCCAAAAGAATGAGTTGATTGTTGAAAACTGCAAATGTCCGTATTGGGCCATATAGTCAGTTATAATTCCGAGGAGCCTGGTTTGTTGCTGCAGTAACAGCCGATGATACGTTTGTCTGAGAACTAGTTGAGGACTGTGGTGGTGCCAATTGCGTTGAGCTACGACACAGCAATGTATGATGCTTTCCATTACATTGGTAACAGTTTCTGGAGCCACACTCTTTGGTTGCATGACCTGGCCTCAAGCAATTAAAGCACAGGTTAGAACCCTTGAGCTTCTGGAATCGTTCAGCCACTGGTAGTGCCAAAAGTTGTGTGCATCGGCTAATGCGATGAGTTTTCTCATTGCAATATGCACAATTCCCCGGTGTAGTGGCAGCCAAGTTTGTTTTCACCAGTCGTTGTTAATGTTTGGAAATATTCCCGTTCAGTTTCTCACCATGTTTGTCATTGCGGTCGACAGAATTCCATTTTAGTATACTTCAGATGCCAAACTATGAGCTCTTCTCTCAACAAATTTTAGCAACTCTTCCAGCTTTGGTATGTCGTTTGAAGTTCGACTCATACCCCAAGCCTGTTATGTCGCTGTAGGAAGTTTTGACGTGATGATAGGCACAGCTAATGCATCCAATTGCTGCACGGGCAGGTTCATCACAGTCAATGCCCGAAATCATTCCCTCACCGTATCCACGACAGAAAGTAAACCAGATGTCGATTCAATTTGTTCCCTCTTCAAGCCAATAAAACGAGAAACGTGAATATCTGCTAACTGTTTCTTGTTGTCGTAGCGGGCGGTTAATGCACTCCATACGTCTTCGTAGCCACCTGTATACATTCCACCAACCAATGCTACGACATCAACTTTAACAGCCGCGCGCAGTTTTCCAAGCTTATACGCCTCAGGAAAGTCTTGGAAATGCACAAGAGTTTGAAAAGCATCCTTAAAGGCCAACCAGTTATGTAAGGCAACATCAAATGTTGGAATTGGCAAGCGTTCCAACTTTAAATCCAAGGTTGAGGGTTGTATGGGCGACGGTGTACATGCAATGCTTGCCTCTGATGATTTTTGTTGGAGGGAAATCAGCCGTTGAAGTTTAGCAATAGCCTTGTTGTAGAGTTCTTCGGTCTCTTGCCAAAGCGCCAGGTGTGATTCGAACTCAGTAGACTTCGCCTTTTCCATAAGCAAGTCATGAGCAGCCATAAAACGATTACAATGCCATTCCATAGAACTCATCTCCTGACGAAGTTGAAACTCATCACCAGCAAAACCATCCTCAATTTCAGTAGCGATACGAGCAATTGACTTAAATGCAGCTGCACGTTTGTTCAGGTCAGCCATCTTAATTTTCTGCAACAACGTTTCTTAAGGGATACTGTTATAATGCTCACCTATACCGCAATAGAATTTCGTGGAATTTTCCATCAACGAGTTCCGTTATGATGTCTGAGCATTCCTCACAGGAGGCACCAAAAAATGTATATGAATAACTCCAAATACACTCAGAATTGTTATATGTTTGTGAAAGAACTAGTCAGACCTTTTTATTTCAATAAACGACCAGTACAAAATTTAATTTATGAAGTTAACAAAAAATACAACTGTTGCGTAGCCAGTCCAAAATGAGAATGAGAAAGAAAAATTGAATTCAAAAAGACTATAGAAAAAATAGAGTAAAACAACATCATTCGGCATAGAGCGAGACGACATCATTCGGTAGGCCTGTCATTCGGTAGGTCTGTTAACGTTGGTTAACTTTTGGTGTGTCTAGGGTTCCCGAACAACTTTGGTATGTTAAAACGCAAAATCCGGGATATTCGGTGTTCCAGCGGGACATTGAAATTTGCGTCTGATACGTAAACGGGTAAACCGGGACACCAGGCTTATATGGCGACCCATTGTTCCAGCAGTTTGAAAGTATGCAAGTATGACTTGTGAACTACTTACCACACTTAAGTTAGTGTTTGTTATTGATATTGTGAAAACCAACACCTCATCTACACAATGCAATCGAACAGATTTAAATTGATTGGAATTGCAAAAATTAGATTGAGCGCGTTCAGATAATTAGAATAGTTTGTTTGATCACTACTGAATAAAACTTATTATATTTCTGAATAGAATAAGGAAAGCAGGAAAAGATTAGAGTTTATCGTGAAATCCCCTTTGCCTTCACTATGAAGTTCGAAAAATCCCTTTTTCAGTTTTAGATTATTTTAGACTAGAAATTTCCACAAAAAAGGAAATATCCCTCGATCTGGCGTCACTGGTGTGTACTCGTTTGAGTACACCACTTTTGATTTCAACTTACCACGACCACGAAATTATTTTTTTATGAAACTTGTCTCGAATCTTGTTTTTTTATAAGAAACTTGTAACTCGTAACTTGTAATAATTTGTTCTTTTCTTGGTCAAAAGTCTTAAGTTTTCATCAATTTTTCTCTTCTGTATCCTATTCTGCTGAATTCTTTCCTAGGAGTCTTGGTTGTAAGAAAGAAGAATTTTTTCCTCTTTCGATGAGATTGAAGAGGAAACACAAACACAACCTTCCTCATCTGCGTCGAGATGGTTCTGGAGAATCGCATACAAAATACATGACATAAAGAGTGGCAGTTTCAAACAAAACATTGATACTCAGAGTTGCGTAAAGATCTCGAGCTCTTCATCTGGTTCACCATCACTGTCACATAATGAATGTAGACCTCTCGCTCATAGTAGCTAAATAAAATTTAACTTTTAAAGTACGTATCTCCAATAATCTCACCTTCAAAGTCATTTTGACATAACACGTTCAACAGCCTTTCGTTGAATGACAAACTATTATGAAACAGAAATATTTATTCGCTAATAGGAGCTATCTACTCTTATTTTAACAAATAACTGATTTGAATTCCACCTACATATACTTATTACTTACAATCATACTATATTTAAGGAAAATCTTTGGATTGCCATTTTTGATTGTTTTCAATAATAAACATTCAATCGCCTAAATTAATTTTGTTTTTATTTTTCATTAACTGGTTGGGATTGGTACTTCCTTTTTATAGGTTGACCTTTACATACCTGGAAAACATTTATTTAACATACCTTCCCATATAGACAATAAAGGGCTTGCAATTTGATTGGGCTATGTTAGTAACATACCTACAGCAGTCCTACATAACACTCGAATTGCAAACCGGAAACAAAAGAAGATAAAAATAAAATTTCAGGCTATATCCTTGAGATTCCTAGGGTCAAGATTGGAATTCGTTATAGTGCTAATGTTTTTTTTATCCCTCATTTTCTCGTCAAGTGGATGTATTTTGCAATCTACCCTTCTCTTTAAACATATGAAATTGGGGTGATATTCCTGTCCTTAGACACATTTGGAGAAGACAACATGCGGAATGGTAGGTATCTCATTGGCACCCATTCCAACCACATAACTGAAGCAAATTGTGTCAGAAGTGCTGTTGACCTCGCACTGTGTCACCCTTTGGACCCCCTCTTCAATACGGCATTGAATATTTCATGGGCGCTTGCCCAATAGAAAGGAGAGACGAAGCGATGATTTGAAAAGTTTTCCAATGCCACACCATACGCTCGAAGTGTTTTGCTTTTTGTTTGTACTTTGTTTTGGCTTTGAAGCTGTGTTTCTACGATGAGATGGCCAGCAGCGGAATGAAATTCGTTGAAATCAAATATTAAAAAGGGTAAGCATCCCCAGTCGGTTGGTTTAAGGGCAGGATATTGGCTTCATTTTGAATTTCAATTCAGTTCTATATCTGTGTACGTGACTGAATGGCGATTAGATGGCAAGAAACATGTTGGGTGAACCAAAATCTTTATAAATAAGCAACGATTTGAAATCCATGGGGCGACTAAATGAGCGGAATTATTTTAAGATTTTTCCACGACTCTACGTTTCTGTTATTGGCTTTGTAGGTATTTATTTCGCTTTTGATAGTTTCGTCCCAAATCAGCATTGCATGTTTCTAAGAAAAGATAGGAACCTTATTAGGCGCGTGAAGTTCTTCAAACCCTAAATTGGTATTTCCAAAATATTTGGCTGATTAAACAGAGCCAATTTGCATATTTATTATTTCAATGTTATATTTTGCACCAATCAAACCTGAGGACTGGGTAAATAAAAACAATCTTTAGAGACAAATTTCTTATCAGAGTTTTTGAACACAGCAGAAGATTTCTTTTCTCTCGTTGATCAGAAATGGGAAAGGGACAAAATCCCGACTTTTAAAATCCCGACCGACGAAATCCCGACACAACTTAGAATAATTTTCGCAAAAAATTGAAGTGGACAAAATCCCGACTTTTCATTTCTGATACTTTCGGGATTTTCGTGTTTCGCTCCTTTCCAGTTGCCAGATAGTACTTTTAAGCTTGTTAAGAGTAGTATTGAGTACTTTTCAGATTGGGAGCGTTTTCTCTGAGGATTTTGATATGAATTGAAGGAAGGCGGTAAAGGACTAGCTTACTAACAGGACAGGGAGCGTTTTGAGAAATAGCTTACCAACAGGCAGGGAGCGTTTGGAAAAAAAAAATTTTTTTAATCAATTTTAAGAAATAATTGAGAAATATATATTTTTTAGCTTATTGATAGGCAGGGAGCGTTTTTTTTGTAGAGCATGTAAAATAAACGAAAATCATATATTTCTTTAAAAAAAATTTAATAGCTCTGAAAAGAGCAGGGAGCGAGTAAATGCCACATAGCTTAACTGTACTGTTAAGCGAGTCAGAAAACATTTTCTGACTGGCTTAGCAGCACTGCTACCGGCAACCACTACCAGCCAATCAAAATCAATTTTATATTTCCCCTACAAAGTTCTTATAAGAACTAATAATTGCCGCATAGCTTAACTGTACTGTTAAGCGAGTCAGAAAACATTTTCTGACTAGCTTACCAGCAACAGCTACCTACCGGCAACCACCACCAGCCAATCAGAATCAATTTTATATTCCCCTACAAAGTTCTTAAAAGAACTTTTCACTGGCAACCACTACCAGCCAATCAAAATCAATTAAATATTTCCTTACAAAGTTCTTATAAGAACTTTTACTGGCAGGATACGACCTACCTGGTCGGAGTCCTGACAAGAACTGAATTTTCCAACTAACTGTTTACTGTTTAACTATTTTTATTGAACAGTATATACCTGTTCAATAAAAATACAACAAGAACAATTGGTTCTTAATTCTAAGATTACATTACATTTAGATATATTTTGTTTTGTTGGCACAAAAGGGGCCTAACTTTAAATAATGTGTTGTTTGCTAAAATAATTATAATTATTGCCTATGATAAGAAAAGAAATATGTATTTATAAGGTTATTAAAAAAATCTCGGGTTGTTCAGATCCGGTTGTCTTTATGTTGAAGGGGGTTTGTGTGGCCTCTAGCCACGGTGATAAGCTGAGGCTGCGACCTCGTAAAAGGGTATTGCCTCTTCGTCATTGATTGAAATGATTTCTTCGTCCAGTAATGCCATCATATCTAAGTATCGCGGCTCGGGATGTCTCTCTTCGCTTGTCATGCTTCTCACCAGTGGATTGGGATGGTTGCTCAGGTTGTTGGTTGTTTTCCTTGCAGCGTTCAAAAGGAATCTGTCGATGGGAAGGACTCCTGATGCTTCGTATAGCTTTTTGTTGCTGAAGTACCTCTGTCGTTGACGGTCAAAGTTGAGTCCTGTGCAAATCCTCAGAATTTTCCTTTCAAATGCTCCGATTTTTTTCATGCTGGTTTTGGATATACTAAACCAAGCAGGGAAGCAGTAAGTGATGATTGGTCTGAGGAGCTGTTTGTAGAACAGCAACCTTGTCTTCTAGCTGAGTCCATTCCTTCTTCGCATTAGAGGGTGTATGAGGTGGAAGGCGTAGTTTGCCTTTTTAAGAACTGTTGTTGCATGTGGGTTGAAGCGTAATCTTTCCTCGAAGTTTATGCGAAGGTACTTGATGCTTTTTTTCGTCTTCAGCTGTGTTCCATCGGGTAGTTTGATGGTTGTTTTGTGACAGTTTGCGGCTGATCTTGTGTTTCGACGTCTTGTGGGTCTCCTGAAGCAGGCTAATTCGGATTTGGACGAATTAACTTTGATGCCCCATTTGGTGTAGTATTCCCAGAGACGTCTAACGTGATCCTCGACTCTTCGGGCTGCAATTGCTGGCGACATCGATGTTGCATAAGTAAGGGAATCATCTGCATACAGCAAGTTCTTGGCGTTGTTTGGCTGAGGCTGATCTGAGGTAAAGATGTTGTAGAGATAGGGCCCGAGCTTTGATCCTTGAGCTACTCCTGCTCTGATACCTTTGGTTGCTGATTGGCTGTTTTCAATTTGGACGAAGAATGACCTGCAATTGAGAAAACTGAAAATTATTTTGATTAATGTACCTGGAAAATTAAGAAGAGTTAGTTTGTGAATTAGCCCTTGGATCCAGATGCTATCAAATGCTTTCTCGATATCAAGGAAGCATCCCACAGCAACCTGGTAGCTGTTCAGAGTCCTTACGACGTCCTTTTGAAACCTCAAGATCGGATGAAGGGTGGAGTGGTTCTCCCGGAACCCGAACTGCATACTTGGGATGATGTTGTTGTGGCTGCAGAATGCCTTTAGTCTCTGGAGAATTATTCCCTCCAGGATTTTGCTGGTGTTGTTCAATAGTGAGATAGGACGATATCCAGAGACAGTTCTTCTATCACCTTTCTTGGGGATTGGCACGATTTTTGCGGTCTTCCATCTCTTTGGGAAATAGCAGTTGTTGATGCAGTTGTTGAATATGATTGCCAGGAATAGCATCAGAACTTGGGGAAACCTTCTTATGATGTAGTTGGAGATCATGTCTGGTCCGGATGATTTTTTAGGTCGTCCGCCGTGTATCATTTCAGCTACTTCTTCTGGATTTGTGAAGTTTTCTGCAGGTACCGGGTCACTTGCAAGGTTATCATCGTTGAATAACATGACTTGAGTGTCCGTTTGCTGCAGTTGTCGTAGAGTTGCCTCAACTTCTTCGATAAACCCTGGATCGTTGGGTGGTTTTGGCACAAAGTTTTCCTTGAAAAAATTGGCAAACGCATCTGCTTTGTCCTGGGTTGTCTCGACTTCCCCTTGTCCGGTGCTTATTTTTTCTGGCATCTTTGGTTTTTTCCCGATGATGTTGTTGATGGCTTTGAATGCGTCGGGTCCAGGCTTGATGTTCTGCAGCCTTTGTTGGAACTGGCTGTTGTTGTGATGTTGAAGAGCGTTCCTCAGCATGATGTGGGTGCATTGGAGCTCACTCTTCACCATTTGGTAGGTGTTGCTCACGGTATTCAAATCTCTTTGCTGAATCCTTTGCAGCTTCTTCCTTAGCCTTTGGCGGTGTTCGTATAGCCGCACAATCCCTTCTGGGAGGTGCTGGTATCTGTCTCTGGATGTTCTCGGTCTCTTTTGTTCATCTAAGGCGTTTGTTATTATGCCCTCCATTGATTCAATAGCCTCATCGATCTCGTCGTTGGAGAGGTTCCTGTTTGCTTCCGGCAAAGTGATTGTTTCCTCGATGTTTCTTTGGAAATCTTCGGTATTAAAGCGGCTGTAGTTGATGTACTCCTCACCTGTCGAAGGACTAATTGAGATGATCGGCCTGTTGAGATTGATTCGAAGTTCTACCGCTTCGTGGTCTGCATCCGATGTCAATGTTCTGCAGGTGAAGTTCTGTAGTTCAGGAACTATATCTACTAGGTTGGAGGTTACCAAGAAGAAGTCCAGCCAGGATGGTGTTCTGGGAAAGGTTGGCTTCGGCTGGGATACCACAGTGAATGAGTGATTTCCGGTGTCTTCATCGAGCCATTTGACCAAAGTGTTTCCAGCATCAGTTGAGGTTGTGTCGAACCATCGTGGGTGTCGGGCATTGAAGTCTCCTCCTATGAGTCCATACGTGTGTTGAGCGGTGATGGTGCTGAAAATAGAGAGATCGTGATTAATATCGTTCTTTTTGGCGCTGCAGTTGTTGTAGATACTGAAGACAACCAATGAGTCATTATTTTCGACTTCTATGGCTACAGCTGTTGCTTCGAAGGCTCTCAAACCAGGAACCACGACTTGGGAGGCTTTTATGTTCTTTTTTACAAAGAGCGCGGTGCCTCTTTTGCCTGGAACCTTGTCTGTCCTGAAGGTGTTGTAGCCTTTGAAGTCGATGTTGTTCCTTTTTGTTACGTTGGTTTCGCTGATGAGGGCCAGGTCCGGTGAGTGCTTTTTTAGGAAGAGGTGAAATGACGTTCTTTTTAATACACTATACAATGAGTTAACATTGTACGTGATTATTTGTAGCCGGTTTATGCGCTGCATAAATCAAAGATAAAGGCGGCCAAGGCCACGGACTTCTTCTCCTTGCTAAGTGAGGCGTAGTTGGATGGAACGGCAGAGCGGGCTTTCTTGATGGCTGTTTCCATATCAGTTCCAAAGTGTTCCTTTACTTCCTCGTCTAGATTTGGTTTTTTGTGGGTATTTTTCTCCTTTGGTGATGGCTTCCTACTCTGCGTCGTTGGTTGATGTGTCTTTGTACCTATAGCTTGTTGTTTTTTGGGGAGTCTGCTTTCCGTGCCTCCTCGCTTGATCATGTCTGCGAAGCTAAGTGTTGGCTTCGTAAGGTTGCATATTGACTGGGTCCGGAACTCCTGTTGTTGCTTCCTTTCGACTTCAGCTTTCTTTTTGTTTTCCTTCTGTGCCAGTAAGACCTTGCATCCGAGGTAGTTTGCTGGGTGACCAAACTCCTTGCAGTTGGCACAGTACACTTTCTGGTCCTTATCTTTGCGTTTGCACTCACCGGGATTGTGGTTTTCGTTGCATTTCACGCAGACGTAGTTCATGCCGCAGTTGGTGGCCACATGACCGAATCTCTGGCAGTTTTTGCACTGAACGATGTCGTTGTTCTTTAGCCGCTCCCAGTGTACCTTTTGGTTGAGGATCCTTGTTTTTGTATATATATCCGCTACGTCACACGTTTTGTTTACTTCAACCACAAACGAGTTGAAGGTTTTGTTCTTGGCTTTCCTTGAACGGAAGAATGAAAAACGCACAACAAAGCGGCAAAAGAAAACCATGAAAAAGGACAACAAGAAGCGGAAGGAGGAAACTCCAATAATAACAATGGGTTTAACCACCCTGCCATCGACCCCAGCTTTAGTCAACCCAGGGCCAGGAAATAATTCAGCATCAACAACAGCAACTGTAACTCAGAGATCAAAGGAAACCAAGAAGACAGGAATGCCACCAATCATCGTCATATCCGGAAACGTCGCTGAAATCAGCAGATTCGCAAAGAGCAACAACATCAAGTTTACACTGAAGAACCTGAACACTACGAAGACAATCATAAACGCTTCTGACAGAGATGGATTTACAAAAATAAGGGAGTTCTTAAGAACCAGGAAGGTTCAGAACCATACATTTACACCTGTACTTCGATGGTTGAGTATGAGTGATGGATGCCTTTTAGTAGTAGGAGCACCTTCCTATCTTCACGAGGTGTAAATGTATGGTTAAACCATACATTTACACCTCGTGAAGATAGGAAGGTGCTCCTACTACTAAAAGGCATCCATCACTCATACTCAACCATCGAAGTACAGGTGTAAATGTATGGTTCTGAACCTTCCTGGTTCTTAAGAACTCCCTTATTTTTGTAAATCCATCTCTGTCAGAAGCGTTTATGATTGTCTTCGTAGTGTTCAGGTTCTTCAGTGTAAACTTGATGTTGTTGCTCTTTGCGAATCTGCTGATTTCAGCGACGTTTCCGGATATGACGATGATTGGTGGCATTCCTGTCTTCTTGGTTTCCTTTGATCTCTGAGTTACAGTTGCTGTTGTTGATGCTGAATTATTTCCTGGCCCTGGGTTGACTAAAGCTGGGGTCGATGGCAGGGTGGTTAAACCCATTGTTATTATTGGAGTTTCCTCCTTCCGCTTCTTGTTGTCCTTTTTCATGGTTTTCTTTTGCCGCTTTGTTGTGCGTTTTTCATTCTTCCGTTCAAGGAAAGCCAAGAACAAAACCTTCAACTCGTTTGTGGTTGAAGTAAACAAAACGTGTGACGTAGCGGATATATATACAAAAACAAGGATCCTCAACCAAAAGGTACACTGGGAGCGGCTAAAGAACAACGACATCGTTCAGTGCAAAAACTGCCAGAGATTCGGTCATGTGGCCACCAACTGCGGCATGAACTACGTCTGCGTGAAATGCAACGAAAACCACAATCCCGGTGAGTGCAAACGCAAAGATAAGGACCAGAAAGTGTACTGTGCCAACTGCAAGGAGTTTGGTCACCCAGCAAACTACCTCGGATGCAAGGTCTTACTGGCACAGAAGGAAAACAAAAAGAAAGCTGAAGTCGAAAGGAAGCAACAACAGGAGTTCCGGACCCAGTCAATATGCAACCTTACGAAGCCAACACTTAGCTTCGCAGACATGATCAAGCGAGGAGGCACGGAAAGCAGACTCCCCAAAAAACAACAAGCTATAGGTACAAAGACACATCAACCAACGACGCAGAGTAGGAAGCCATCACCAAAGGAGAAAAATACCCACAAAAAACCAAATCTAGACGAGGAAGTAAAGGAACACTTTGGAACTGATATGGAAACAGCCATCAAGAAAGCCCGCTCTGCCGTTCCATCCAACTACGCCTCACTTAGCAAGGAGAAGAAGTCCGTGGCCTTGGCCGCCTTTATCTTTGATTTATGCAGCGCATAAACCGGCTACAAATAATCACGTACAATGTTAACTCATTGTATAGTGTATTAAAAAGAACGTCATTTCACCTCTTCCTAAAAAAGCACTCACCGGACCTGGCCCTCATCAGCGAAACCAACGTAACAAAAAGGAACAACATCGACTTCAAAGGCTACAACACCTTCAGGACAGACAAGGTTCCAGGCAAAAGAGGCACCGCGCTCTTTGTAAAAAAGAACATAAAAGCCTCCCAAGTCGTGGTTCCTAGTTTGAGAGCCTTCGAAGCAACAGCTGTAGCCATAGAAGTCGAAAATAATGACTCATTGGTTGTCTTCAGTATCTACAACAACTGCAGCGCCAAAAAGAACGATATTAATCACGATCTCTCTATTTTCAGCACCATCACCGCTCAACACACGTATGGACTCATAGGAGGAGACTTCAATGCCCGACACCCACGATGGTTCGACACAACCTCAACTGATGCTGGAAACACTTTGGTCAAATGGCTCGATGAAGACACCGGAAATCACTCATTCACTGTGGTATCCCAGCCGAAGCCAACCTTTCCCAGAACACCATCCTGGCTGGACTTCTTCTTGGTAACCTCCAACCTAGTAGATATAGTTCCTGAACTACAGAACTTCACCTGCAGAACATTGACATCGGATGCAGACCACGAAGCGGTAGAACTTCGAATCAATCTCAACAGGCCGATCATCTCAATTAGTCCTTCGACAGGTGAGGAGTACATCAACTACAGCCGCTTTAATACCGAAGATTTCCAAAGAAACATCGAGGAAACAATCACTTTGCCGGAAGCAAACAGGAACCTCTCCAACGACGAGATCGATGAGGCTATTGAATCAATGGAGGGCATAATAACAAACGCCTTAGATGAACAGAAGAGACCGAGAACATCCAGAGACACATACCAGCACCTCCCAGAAGGGATTGTGCGGCTATACGAACACCGCCAAAGGCTAAGGAAGAAGCTGCAAAGGATTCAGCAAAGAGATTTGAATACCGTGAGCAACACCTACCAAATGGTGAAGAGTGAGCTCCAATGCACCCACATCATGCTGAGGAACGCTCTTCAACATCACAACAACAGCCAGTTCCAACAAAGGCTGCAGAACATCAAGCCTGGACCCGACGCATTCAAAGCCATCAACAACATCATCGGGAAAAAACCAAAGATGCCAGAAAAAATAAGCACCGGACAAGGGGAAGTCGAGACAACCCAGGACAAAGCAGATGCGTTTGCCAATTTTTTCAAGGAAAACTTTGTGCCAAAACCACCCAACGATCCAGGGTTTATCGAAGAAGTTGAGGCAACTCTACGACAACTGCAGCAAACGGACACTCAAGTCATGTTATTCAACGATGATAACCTTGCAAGTGACCCGGTACCTGCAGAAAACTTCACAAATCCAGAAGAAGTAGCTGAAATGATACACGGCGGACAACCTAAAAAATCATCCGGACCAGACATGATCTCCAACTACATCATAAGAAGGTTTCCCCAAGTTCTGATGCTATTCCTGGCAATCATATTCAACAACTGCATCAACAACTGCTATTTCCCAAAGAGATGGAAGACCGCAAAAATCGTGCCAATCCCCAAGAAAGGTGATAGAAGAACTGTCTCTGGATATCGTCCTATCTCACTATTGAACAACACCAGCAAAATCCTGGAGGGAATAATTCTCCAGAGACTAAAGGCATTCTGCAGCCACAACAACATCATCCCAAGTATGCAGTTCGGGTTCCGGGAGAACCACTCCACCCTTCATCCGATCTTGAGGTTTCAAAAGGACGTCGTAAGGACTCTGAACAGCTACCAGGTTGCTGTGGGATGCTTCCTTGATATCGAGAAAGCATTTGATAGCATCTGGATCCAAGGGCTAATTCACAAACTAACTCTTCTTAATTTTCCAGGTACATTAATCAAAATAATTTTCAGTTTTCTCAATTGCAGGTCATTCTTCGTCCAAATTGAAAACAGCCAATCAGCAACCAAAGGTATCAGAGCAGGAGTAGCTCAAGGATCAAAGCTCGGGCCCTATCTCTACAACATCTTTACCTCAGATCAGCCTCAGCCAAACAACGCCAAGAACTTGCTGTATGCAGATGATTCCCTTACTTATGCAACATCGATGTCGCCAGCAATTGCAGCCCGAAGAGTCGAGGATCACGTTAGACGTCTCTGGGAATACTACACCAAATGGGGCATCAAAGTTAATTCGTCCAAATCCGAATTAGCCTGCTTCAGGAGACCCACAAGACGTCGAAACACAAGATCAGCCGCAAACTGTCACAAAACAACCATCAAACTACCCGATGGAACACAGCTGAAGACGAAAAAAAGCATCAAGTACCTTCGCATAAACTTCGAGGAAAGATTACGCTTCAACCCACATGCAACAACAGTTCTTAAAAAGGCAAACTACGCCTTCCACCTCATACACCCTCTAATGCGAAGAAGGAATGGACTCAGCCAGAAGACAAGGTTGCTGTTCTACAAACAGCTCCTCAGACCAATCATCACTTACTGCTTCCCTGCTTGGTTTAGTATATCCAAAACCAGCATGAAAAAAATCGGAGCATTTGAAAGGAAAATTCTGAGGATTTGCACAGGACTCAACTTTGACCGTCAACGACAGAGGTACTTCAGCAACAAAAAGCTATACGAAGCATCAGGAGTCCTTCCCATCGACAGATTCCTTTTGAACGCTGCAAGGAAAATAACCCACAACCTGAGCAACCATCCCAATCCACTGGTGAGAAGCATGACAAGCGAAGAGAGACATCCCGAGCCGCGATACTTAGATATGATGGCATTACTGGACGAAGAAATCATTTCAATCAATGACGAAGAGGCAATACCCTTTTACGAGGTAGCAGCCTCAGCTTATCACCGTGGCTAGAGGCCACACAAACCCCCTTCAACATAAAGACAACCGGATCTGAACAACCCGAGATTTTTTTAATAACCTTATAAATACATATTTCTTTTCTTATCATAGGCAATAATTATAATTATTTTAGCAAACAACACATTATTTAAAGTTAGGCCCCTTTTGTGCCAACAAAACAAAATATATCTAAATGTAATGTAATCTTAGAATTAAGAACCAATTGTATATATACCTGTTCAATAAAAATAGTTAAACAGTAAACAGTTAGTTGGAAAATTCAGTTCTTGTCAGGACTCCGACCAGGTAGGTCGTATCCTGCCAGTAAAAGTTCTTATAAGAACTTTGTAAGGAAATATTTAATTGATTTTGATTGGCTGGTAGTGGTTGCCAGTGAATAGTTCTTTTAAGAACTTTGTAGGGGAATATAAAATTGATTCTGATTGGCTGATAGTGGTTGCTGGTTGCCAGTGAATAGTTCTTTTAAGAACCTTGTAGGGGAATTTAAAATTGATTTGATTGGCTGATAGTGGTTGCCGGTAGGTAGCTGTTGTGGCATTTACTCGCTCCCTGCTCTTTTCAGAGCTATTAAAATTTTTTTAAAGAAATATATGATTTTTGTTTATTTTACATGCTCTCCAAAAAAAACGCTCCCTGCCTATCAATAAGCTAAAAAATATATATTTCTCAATTATTTCTTAAAATTGATTAAAAAAAATTTTTTTTTCCAAACGCTCCCTGCCTGTTGGTAAGCTATTTCTCAAAACGCTCCCTGTCCTGTTAGTAAGCTAGTCCTTTACCGCCTTCCTTCAATTTATATCAAAATCCTTAGAGAAATGCTGTTGCTTCTCATCATTTTGAGGGACCATGCTAAATAGTACTAGAAAATTGCCACCAGTGCGGTCTTATTTTATGAAAAAGGTACTAAAACTTAGTTCTTGTTGATTCTCATCGTTTGAAATGATAAAATCATATGGAAAACATAAAGTAGTGTAAATTATAGTACTTTTCGGGATTTTGGCATTCGGGATTTTGGGATTCGGGATTTTGGGATTCGGGATTTTGGGAGTCGGGATTTTGGGATTCAGGATTTTGGGATTCTGGATTTTGGCATTCAGGATTTTGGGATTCAGGATATCGACCCCAACCCATCAGAAATGCCCAGTAAAGGTTTTTTCAACGCTGTGTAGAATTGCCTCCAAAATAAATAAATGAAATAAGTAGGGTGGCGCAACAGAGCGAGGAGCTTCAGGGCCTAGCGCTTTTCTCACAATCATTGCCCTTGTTAGGGAATGGAGGGAACCTATAATTTTCCACCGATCCCGAACGGCTAATCGAAAAAAAAGCTTTTCATAACAATAAATTTACTACCGGAGGATTTGCCGATTCCTCGCAAAAGGTGATAGCCGTTGGCTTTGTTTTGGAAATTTAAGTTGATTTCGGTATATGTTTACTTTGTACAGCCCTATAATTGGATTCCATAGGTCCAAACAGATCTAAGTACTTTGCACTAAATTATTTTCGATAGATAAAAAAGTATCCAGTACATTTTCTTTGTATATCAGATTAAGTTCTTCTCGTTTCTTTCTTCATCTTAAGGTATTTGGCTGTAAGGATTGAATATATTGAATACGTAGCTTAACTTTTTACTTGTATAGTTTATATGTTCAGATTAAGCTTCACATTTCTGGGTCCAATCTCAGTGTCGACTGCATTTTGTAATTTTTCTACTTCCTTGACGACGCACTTCTCGAGTGCCAAAACTGCAGTATCATCTGCAAAATCAACCCATAATGGTGTTATTATCCACTGCACGGCCAGCTCTAAGTTTCGGGGAGGGGGGTTCAAGAAAATAAAACTTATGGAAGTGCATGAAATAAATAACCATTATATTTTATGAAAAAAAGGTTCATTTGATTACATTATGCATTATAGAATCAATCTTCTGTATTTCTTTTTAAATATATCCACTACTTCATCTACGTCAATATCTAACCCAAAGTGAATATTCATAAGAGCAAAGCCGTTCAGTCTGTTTTCACTCGTTGTGATCCGCAAGTAGTTTTTAAGTCTCCGTAGGCTTGAAAAAGTCCTTTTTGTAGCAAGGTGTAAATATTTGGATATAATTTCTCACCGCACTTATCCAAGCATTCCCATGCAGATTTTGGATTAGGGGAGGAGGTAGTCATAGCTGTTTTCCACACTTCAAGTTGTGCTTTGATGACGGATGTACTTCTTTTGGGTAGCACTGCCGAATACATAAAAATTGCGTCTTCAATTTCAGAACTGACTGCAAAATTTGAAGATATTTATTTATTTATTTATATATTTACTTGGCTACTTGTATTTTAAGATACAAATTATCTTATTAATTAATACAAGTCTTGTGATGTTATATTAAGCTAATTTCATTAAACAATATCTGCTATTATCTATTTAATAAAATAGTGGAATACAATTTAAATAGACCACTTTACATTGCAAAGTAAAAAAAAAAAATTTTTTTCCTTGCGATAATTAATCATTAATTTCATAAGTCCTATAATTCATTTAAATTAAGTTTTATATCAATCAATTTGGTTTCTTCTCTCCATATTATTCAAACATGACATATACAGGGTGCGACAAAAGTATGGAAACCCCTTCAAATATGGCAGGGTCCAAAGTCAAATTCAAGGTTGCCATCGGATTCCTCGTCGAAAAATTCGTCGGATATGGGGTCTTTTATTTTTTCTTAACGCATATTCTGCCATATTTCCAGGGGTTTCCATACTTTTGTCGCATCCAGTATAAATGTTTAGTTTTAATTTCATTGGGAAAAATACTCATGTAATTTTTTTTAAAAAAGATTATTATCATCTGGGCATCATCTTCAGTTTGACGTTTGATGCAAACAAATCCACGCATGGTAAAGACGAATGACAGTTGTTTCATTTTTTTATGGCGAAGTGAGAGTTGCAGTAGTCACTTCATAATTCTTTTTCGTTAAACACTCACGAAATAATATGGGTGTTTCTTTATTACTTTGTCGTACTCCCACATCTCGAAGACAAAGTTGTTTATTATTTTTCATTTCCATTCGGTGAGTAGAAATCGATTTTAAAACAAAATTTTTGTCATACGGGCACTGGAACTTTATTAAGATAGCAGATCTTGAGATTGTTGCGGTCTTGTTGTTAGAGCGAGTGCGAAAAATAGCATTAAGAGATGGTGGTCTTATTTCAAGTGTGTTGAATAAAGATTTTTGGTTTTCGTCTTTAGTTTGTGGTATACGGTATACCATACAAAATTGCATCGGATGCTATATTTTTATTATTTTGTGACTCTAGTGCGTTTACTATTTCATCAATTTTCAGAGTGTTAACACTTATTTGTTCGCTGGCGTTAATCAAATCATCTGTAGCTTTTACATGTTCGGTTTTCATATGCGTTATTGTTGTTGTTAAGCTTTTGACATCAGTTTTGAGTTTGTTTACATCTTATCGGTTCGTAAGAGTGACTTTTTCAATAGCATCAATTATTTTATTGACGTTTGTGATACTGCTTTTTACTTCGGTTAGTTGAGCTTCGATATCCTTGGCTATTTTTTGTTGAGATTCATCTAACTTTGTTGATAATAACGAAATGATAAACTTACTTTGAACCTCCAATCGTGCATCCATTTTTTCCCACATTTTACTGTATTCTAAATTGATATTCTGGGCTCGATTTGAAAACTTTTGTGTGGACATTAGTGGTGGGTTTTTGTTGATGTCTAACGATGTGTTTATTTTGTTTGTATTTGTTTTTGAGTTTGCCACTGCCATACTTGTATATCTTAACTATTTAACGTTTGATTCGGAACACTATTACTGTATTGTAAATCTTTAACCCTCTGCGACTGACGTGGTGGTCTGACAGACACCACAAAATGTAAAATCTGTTATATCGCCCTTAATTTTTGAAATTTGACCGGTGCATTCTCAGTACCTTACAATTGTATGTTCGAGCATGCGTAAGTGTAAAGTCAGCTGTCTTTGCGTGCTCATGGTGTATTTTATAAGGTAGGGTGTCTACGAGACCACCACGTCAGCATTAAGGTAGGTGTCTGTGAGACCACCACCTCAGTGTTATTGTTTTATTTTCATAGTGTCTGTGAGACCACCACCTCAAAGTTATTGTTTATTTTCATAGTGTCTCCCAGACCACACGTCAGTAAAACTGATTGGTAGAGTATAATTTATGTGTTTTCTTTTTAAATGGCTCACTTAAATATCAATAATGAGTCGCAATGTTTAAAAATGATTGCTGTGATTGTTTGAAGCTTATCTATGTTCAATGCTCGAAGCCAATTTGTGAAAACCGCCAAAAAAATTTGTGATTTTTATTTTTAATTTTTATTTTTTTCAACCGATGGATTCAAATTTTATTTTATTATTATTATTTTTATGAGTGTTAACTTTGAGAATTTAATAATTTGAATGAAAAAAATATTTATTTTGATATTTTAAACTTTTTTTTATAAAAGCGGTACGTTCTGAAGAGATATTTATGTTATAAATAAAAATTATTACCTTACATGTGCTTTCTTACTTAACATAATATGAGCTATTTAATTTAGTAAAGAATACTCTAAGCTTCAAAATGGAATGATTAAAAATATAATCAGAAGTCTAGTTTTTGAAATACAAGCTTTCCAAAAGGTGTCTGGTGGACTACCACGTCAGTGGAATTGTAACAAAAAAGTCACGTCAGTCGCAGAGGGTTAAGTGAGAGAATTTAACGGATTTTTTTTATTTGAACTTAATTGCAATTTCTACAATAATTAGATTATTATTATTTTCCACTGTTTTAATATTTTTTGATTCCGGTCGAACGAGTTGCTGAAACCAAACAATTGTGATCTTATGCCAAATTGACAATTACAAACGAAACAAAGAGATCAAAATAAGTTAAATTAGCGTTTCAATTTTTAAAATTTTTTCAAATGGAGAGCATGCTGATGTGGTGTTCTTTTTTTTGAATAAGAATACATGCATCCTTTAATCTTTTGGTCTGCATACTGAATGCACGTAATAAAATTCGCGAGTATTTATTTACTTATATTGTAAATAAGATCACAATTTTTTGGTTTCAAATCAGTATGTGTGCAGTCCTATGAGACCAAAATTCAAGTTTGTAATAGTTCTTCTTTTTAAAATTTAATTTAAAACTAATATTATTAAAAGATTACTATAAAATATTAATAATTATATATAAATTACGTTAAAATTAAGATCGCACGAAATATTTTCTTTAACATTTTCTTAAATGCTTTTTAAAACACATTCCAGGTTTCACTTCCGAGAATAAAGTTCAATCAGCGGAAAATTAACAACATTTTGTTTTCTAAAAAAAAGTACTTTTCGTTTTTTTTTTTTAATTTTTCAAAAACCAAGAAAGATTTTTCTCTTGTTTTGTTGATTTTGAGTAAAAATTAATAAAAGCATTGATTATTGAAAGAAAAAATGGCCCTTAATCAGACAAAATTTTGTAAAAAAATTAATTAAAATAAAAAAATATTTTCTTTTTTCAAAACTTTGAATTTGAGGCTTGATTTCGCAAAAACTATTCATTAAGTGAACTCAAACTAAAATTTTTATTAAAGAACAAAGCATTAGCTTTCAAAAAAATTATAATATGAAATAGTAAGTGGCTTAGCTGATTTTAAATGATTTTTTAAAAAACTAAGCAATTTTTTTATAAGATTGTCATTCCCGCTTACACAGAATGATATAGACATACCCTCCCATACAACTTTTTTTTTGTCTTGACCTAATCTATCTTTCTCGAGCCTTTGACAAACCGTATGTAAAATAACCTTTATATATAAAAGAAAATTCTAAAAGTTAATAATTAATGAAAAAATTTGAGACCGGTGAAATTTTTTTTAACTTTTTTCAATACGCTATTTAAAACACATTTCCGAAAATTTCATGAAAATCCATGGGCTGACCCTGGATTCCTAGGTTTTGCAATTTTTAATGTCTTACGGCACTCCACTATTTAGTTCAATTCCATTAGTGATGGATCCGAAACCATCAGTTACCATTCCAATCTTATTTTCTGTCGTCGAGCATTGGACACGTTGCAGAACCTTTCGCATAGCCTATCCCAGATACCTTCTTTTCCATTCTTTCCATTTCCGGCGTTACGAGTAGTGATCTTGAAGCGATCACAACTCTCCCACTTTTCTGCTTCACACTAGTGATCCGCCTGTGGGGTACGCCGCGTTGACCTCAGAAAGCATCGGCAAGTCAGTCTAGTCAACTCTTGCAAGTGCCGGACGTGTTTTCTTGGTTCTCCCGCTCATATATATATATATAAATAAAAAAGACTTTTTATTCCTTCAAATCAGTCATTTAATTAAATACACTCTAACTATTCTAAAGAAAACACTACTTCAATACTTTAGTGAAAATCAAAACAAAGATATTAACTTTAAGTGTGTGTTATAGAACGTTAAAGAAGAACATTTTTTATTTTCTACTTTTGCACTGTATTTATAAATCGGCACGTAAGACGGTATGTCTCCCTCTACCCGCTCAAAATCTATAAGTGAAGAGAATACGTCTGCCCAGAAAAATTCACCATCCTGCATCAAGGTAACTAAGCAGAATATATCTAATAAAAAAGTGATATCACCAAAAAAAACATCATTGCCTGGAAATCTACGAGATCTTGAAAATAGTCTCATACAAAAATTCAAAGCTCTGCTTAACCAGCTGGAAACAAAAATAAACGAAGAAATAAACAAAACAATAACGACATTACAGGAAAAAGTGCAAGCGTGTGAAAATGAAATTGTTGCACTAAAGAGTGACAATCTTAAAGTAAGAGAACAGATAGCCGACTTTCAACGCCAACAACGTCTCAGTGATGTCATCGTTTTCGGCATACCGCAAACTGAGAATGAAAATCCGGTTAGCTTAGCAAAAAACGTCGCCGTAAAACTTAACCATGAAGTTTCTCCTTATGTTGATGCATTTCGCCTTAAATCTAAAACAACAACGAAAGTGGCCAAGGTTGTGCCTGTAGCTAAGAAAGCAAATCCGAAAACCTGTAATGATTTCCGACCCATTAGCATTTTACCATGTTTGTCAAAAGTCTTTGAAAAAATATTAGCTAAGCAAATGAATACTCATCTTGATCGGTATAGTCTCTTGTCTCCATACCAATCGGGTTTTAGAGCGAAACATAGTTTCGAAACCGCTATTGTTAAAGTCTTAGATGATATAAGATTGAAATTTGACTCGCAGGATGTGACCATTCTTTGCCTTCTTGATTTTTCAAGGGCTTTTGACAATGTAAACCACACAATTTTGTGTCAGAAACTTAGTACATATTTTGGATTTGGTGAAAGTGCTGTGTGTCTTATAAAAAATTACCTTTGTAACCGTAAGCAGAAAGTGACAGTTGAAAACAAGTCTTCGCATTATAAAAACTTAATTGCTGGTGTGCCCCAAGGTTCCATTTTGGGTCCTTTATTATTTTGCGTTTTCATAAATGATCTGGTCAAAGTCTGTAAAAATGTATCTATTCACTTGTATGCAGATGATGTGCAAATTTATCTATCCAGGCCGATCGGTCTGGTAGAAGACTTAGTTTGCCGTATTAATGAAGATTTAAGTGCAATCTTAAAATGGTCAATTACAAATGGACTTTCTTTAAATCCGAAAAAGTGTCAAGCCATGATTATATCTAAGAAAAAGTACAATCCTGATAATATTCCGTCGGTTTACTTAGGAAGTTCTCAGATTCACTTTGTTGACAAGGTAACAAACTTAGGCTTCAAAATAAATTGCACCTTATCGGCTAGTGATCACATTAATTGTGTTATTGGACAAATTTATGGTGGACTACGAAAACTCTGGCTGTGTGCCAGCTTTACCCCCGAAAATACGAAGCTTAGGCTGATAAAAGTCCTGTTGTTGCCTCTGATTACTTACGGAACAGTTGTATATTGTAAACCAGATTCCCAGTCGTATCATAAACTGTTAGTGGCCTTTAATGATATGTTGAGATATGTCTTTGGACTGCGACGTCATGACCATATATCGCACATTCATTATAAAGTCCTTGGGTGCTCATTTCAACAATTTTTAAACATTAAGTGTAATACTTTTATGCACAAACTATTAATAACCCAAACTCCATCATACCTCTTTGAAAAAATACAACATTGTAACTCTCCCAGAACATTAAACCTCATCCCACCACTAACAAAATACTTAAATTCTTCGCGATTATTCTTTGTTCATGCTACCAGACTTTGGAACAGTCTACCTTTTACAATTAAACAAATTATTTCTAGTCATAAATTTAAGAACGCAATGTTGAATTACTTCCTAGATAGCAATATGCAACAGTTTTAAGGTTGATTCTCTGTTTTTAAAATTATTACTTTTTTTGCAGTTATATTTTATTTTAAATTACAAGAAAAGGAGATGTAAAATACATACATTAAGGTTAATCATAATATTGTCGTACTTTTTATTATTTATTTATTATCATATTATTATTTTGTCGTATTATTTCTATTTATCATTCATGTACCTTAAGTTATCAGTCCTGTTATTTATTTTTTGTACTATAAAAGACTTTCTTGTCTTACTTGTACTTCCATATGTTCAATAAACTAAACTAAACTAAGCCTCCCGGTTTTGGATTGTTCCATGTCTGAGGCCAACCAAATGCTGCTATTTTTGCATTGTTGCATTGCACAATACCAACTGAGCCGGTCGTGCTGAATTTTGTCGAAGATGGTACTTTTGACATGAAGGCTTCTACGGATCTTAGTACTTCTAATTCGATCAAGCTCTGTTACTCCTGCTGTCATCCGAAGCATCTTCATTTCGGCTGCCGTCAATTTGCTCTCATAGTTTTTGTACATTGTCCAACATTGTGAACCGTATGTCAGAGCTGGACGGACAACTGCTGTGTAGAGTCTTCCCTTCAGCTTAGGGGGCATTTTTCGATCACAGAAGATAGCGGAGTTTTCTCGCCACTTCATCCACCCTACGCTTACTCGATGATTGATGTCGTCATCACAAGCTGCTTCACTATTGATCATAGATCAAAGATATTTATACTTTTTACACTTGGGAAGCACATTTCCATTCAAATAAATGTCTGGAATAGGCTTGTCTGGATCAGAAAAAGGGCAGCACAGGTATTCAGTCTTTTTAGCGCTAATACGGTACCCATTTCCTTCCAGAACATCAATCCAAACGTCAAGTGCTCGTTGCAGGGATGTAGGATCCTCGCTTATGATGGCTCCATCGTCAGCAAAGAATAATTGTTGTGCTTTATTGTCCGTTACTTTTCCTTCGAGCAAATGATCCAGAACAGCAATAAAGAGCAGTGGACTCAAGACACTTCCCTGATGTACACCTACTGTTATTTGGAATTCTTCGGTGACTCCAGCTGGGCATCTCACTTTTGTAACTGCTCCCTCGTACATGTCCATAATTATTCGCACATAGGCTTCAGGAACTCCTCGGTGTCTGAGGGCCACCCATATCAGATCTCGTGGTTGTCGATCTCGTGGTTGTCGATCGAATGCTTTTTCGAATACCTATACGTATCTAAGATATCTTTTTTAACTATTCGGACATCTTTCTCCAGATTGGTGCCAACAGCAGTTGAAATATGAAAATTCAACTTTTAAAAATAGAAAAACATTCAAAATATTGTTGTTTGGATTCAAATTATTATTTTTTATATCTAATGTAACTCTAATATACTTGCCTATACAGGGTGTCCCGTAATTCGTTTTACATACTTTGGCATTTGATTCTTGGTCATATTCTATGTAAGTAAGTAAGTAAGTAAGTAATTCATTTATTTGAACGTGTTTTTAACAAAATGTTGACAAAAATAATGAATTTATAAGCTATGGCCTTGCCGTCAGCTCGGTTAGCAATTTTTTATATTATGTACAAAAAATAAACTACGTTTTGATTAAAATAGTATATAAAAGAAAAAAAATCAAATAAAAAATTATGTGTATTCTGATATCAATAACATCCTGTATTTGTAAATATTTTTTAAGAATTTGTAGAGTAATTTCCAGTCGAAACCATTCAAAATGTTTATTGTTTCCTGCATTGTTAAAGTTTTCTTCCCAAAAAAAGCGAGGCGTTGTGGTGAGAAGATGGGACAAATGCTGACAAAGTGATAGCAGTCTTCTTTGGATCTCAGATTACATAACGTACAGAATTGATTGAAATTTCCATTGTATAGATTTCCGTTAAGGCTCAACTGTTCACATCTAACTTTAAATATAAGCGATATTTCTCTATAGCTTAGCATGTCGTGAAAGTAATTGTCTTGCAGTAAATTCCTGTTTAGCTGTGAATATAAAATTCTACTATCCGATTCGAGAGCTTTCGCCTCGAAACTTTCGCGTACAGAGTTTTCATTTTGTTGAATGATCCTGTAAAGCTGCTCCTTGAAAAAGTTTAAGTTTTCTGATTCCGTGGTAAGAACCTCACCGTATCTGTTTCCAAGATCTCTCCACTTTGACATCCACCAATCCTCGTTCCTGAGTTCGTATAGCGCCATTTTTTTTTGAAACTCTTGCGTCTTGATTGGAGAGAGTTTTTATTATATAATCAGCTTGAAGTTTCAACGTGTAAGTAAATATTTTAGGTAGACCAGTTTCAAGGTAAAATGCATAGTTTGGTGTATTCAGTGGTAGATTAAAGAGTTTTTTTATGAAGTTTCTTTGCAATTTTTCAACTTGTTCGTATTCATCGAAACCCCACACTTGGCCAGCGTAACACAAAGTAGACTTTACAACAGCATCAAATATTTCATATTTCGCTGAAAGTACAATACCTACGTTCATTTAAGAAAATGTTTCTCCAAAATATATTGATCAGGCCTTGGGCGCTTTTTGCTTTATCCAAAAGATGACTTTTGAAGGTAAGAGTACTGTTCAATTTCACTCCCAGGTACTTATACTCATTTGCAACGTCTAGTCTCGATCCGTTGAAAGTCCAATTATAGCTGTTTCGGTTTCTAGTAGATCTTGAGAAAACCATGACTTTAGATTTGTTTGAGTTAATGACGAGACACCATTTATGACAATATTCTGTTAATCTATTAATCATTAATTGAAGGCTTTCTGGTGATTCTGCAAGTATCACTAGGTCATCGGCATATAAAAGTACATTAATGTTTAAGTCGGAAATACGTATTCCACCAGGAATATAGGCAACTACATCGTTAATGAAGAGTGAAAATAGCATTGCACTAAGTAAGCATCCTTGTTTAACTCCACAATTCGTTTCGAACCATTCAGAATAGGAAGAGCCATCCCATACTACTGCTCTAGACTCAGTGTATAAGCTTTTTAGTGTGCTGATAAAAGTCGAAGACAATTCCAGCTGTGAAAGTTTATAGAATAGTGCATTACGATTGATATGGTCAAAAGCCGCCTTAAAATCTATAAAGAATGCATATACTTTTTTGTTTCTGGCTTGAAAAGCTTTCACAATGGATGTCAATGTGAAAATATGATCCACGGTTGAAAATGTTTTCCTGAAACCAGCTTGAAAATCCGATAAGACATTGTAAAAATTGACCCATCTTTCTAGTCTGTTGAGAAGCACTCCACAAAATAGTTTTGCCAGCACATTCATGAATGAGATGCCTCTATAATTTTCAACACAATTCGAATCACCTTTTTTGAAGATTGGAAAAATTACAGACCTTCTGAATGATGAAGGGACCTTTTCTCCTAGGATAATTTTATTGAACAGTGATTTTAGGTGTAAGTGAAGTGTATCGCTGGCATTCTTGAAGAATTCGTACGGAATCCCGTTCTCACCAGGAGCTTTTCCATTTTTACCGTTTGAAATGACAGTTTTTATTTCTTCTAGAGATATTTCAGAGTCAAGAATGTCATCGCGTATCATTGGTTGGGCATAAGAGAATCTTACATCTGTTTCACAGTATAAAAGGTTTTTAAAGTGATTGGCAAGTATTTCATTAGATAATCCAATTCCAATTTCAAAAACAGATCCATTTATCTCCCTGGCGGTATTCCAGAAGTCTTTTGAATTTTTAATTTGGCCGAGTAGAAAGGCTTGACGATTTTCAAATTCGGTTTTTTTCTTTAGACATAATTTTTTGTAACTGGTGTTAGCTTCAAGGTACCATTTCTTCAAAATGTGACAATTGGTGTTTCGCAGCGAGTTCAACAAAGCAAATGATTTTTTCCTGGCTAACACACATTCTTTGTCAAACCACTTTTGCTTGAAGTTATAATGGTCTTTAGTAACAGTGTTATCCGTAGAGTTTCTAATATAAGATATCAGGGTGTTTGCCATTACTTCGGTGGAATCGGTCATCATATCCATATTAGTTAACTTTTCATCTAATCTTTGCTGATATTCTGAGGCTAAGTTTTCTTTCCATTTCAGTCGCGGTAAAAGTTTCATATGGGTTCGTGTAAGTCTAGGTTCTCCAGTCCAGTCTACTAATAACGGCATGTGATCAGAATAGTTCTTAATCTGGATCTGGAACGAATGTATTAAATCGTTCCATTCATTGTTTATAGCACAGTAGTCGATTACAGATTTTCCTTGTCCTCCTAGAAAAGTAAAGTTGCCGTTTGTACAACCATTTAAAATTGAGCAATCAAATAGTTGTAATAGATCCATAAGTTTTGTTCCATTCTGGTTTAGTAGCGTGTCCATTGACTTTCTCTAGTTATGAGTAATCAGATTATTTGATGTGCTGCGGGCGGTTGTGACTTGTAAATTGCTTGTTCTGGCATTGAAGTCACCAATAATAAAGACACTTTTGTTTCCATAATGATGCATGGTGTCATTAAGACGCTGAAAGTCCTCGCTCTATTTGTTGCAGTTAATGTATTACGGAATTATGTTTAAATTATTTTTATTTAAAAGCTTAACTACGGTTCATATTCTATGAAAAAATTGTTCTACAGTAAAGTCCGTTTCTCAACTTTGACATCACTTTTGAGTAATTTAAAAAAAGGCTAACTTTGGTGTACCCAAACTACTGTACGACACTACTACCAGAGAGTGATGTTCTATATTTTCGTCCAGCCAATTGACAATCCCGTCACTGTTGTTTTGTGTATCCATCCATCTTCAGTGTCTAGCGTTAAAGTCTCCTCCAATAAGTCCATAGGTGCTTCTGCATAATATTTTGTTCAAGGTATGGAGATCGTCTCTGATGTCTGATACTGTTGGCGTGCATTTGTTGTAGATGCTGATGACTGTTAAAAATAAATCAATTGACAAATATTTATGTTTATTCGTATGTGGTTTTACAATACCTACACCACTCATTCACGAATTGGCGAGATACCCTGTATAGGCAAGTATATTAGAGTCCCTTAAGTTGCATTAGATTGCCTGATTTTCATGATGATTTTTTTAAATGGTGTTCAAATTTTCTTCACAAGCAAAGTTTTGACTTTGAGGTAATTTTTTCAGAAAATGCCTGATAAACATAGAGTTTTTTTATTTTTTACAGATGAACAAAACAATAATAAATACGTAGACATTTTATTCGTATATGGGTTTTGCAATGGAAATTCATACTTCGCACAACGAAGATACTAGGATTTTTATCCTAACAGACGACTTCCCTCTCAAAATGTTTTTGGAAAAAGCTTTCGAAGGCTTCGAGAAATTGGATCAGTATAGTAGATTTTATAATTTATTTTCCTTTTTTTATTTTTATCGTTTTTGTTGAATTCTCTTCCTTTTCCTATTGATTTCATTCTATTATAGTTTTTTTACCTTTTGAAAATTGTCTACATTGGTCTAATAAAGAAACAATCCGCTAATCAGCATTATACGACATGATTAAAATGCAGCTGCCTTACAACAAACCAAGCAAAAATGTTTTCGAGAAGTTGTACCTACCTACTTCTTCTAGAAATTTGAATCGTTATCACGGGGTTAATTGTAAGCCACATATATTTAAATAATATATTCGACGACCATGAATTTTGGGTTGGTCAATTTTGTAATAAAATTTAATTAGTCGGAAAATCAGCTGTTCGGCAACGTAATATTTTGAATTCAGATGTCATTACTGTCACATCTCATGTCTTCCCATTGGATTTAAACAGCTCTGTGTTGAATGCTGCGGATGTCCCACGTGTCTTATGTAAATCAGGTCTTAGTATTTAAAATAATTAGTAGAATCCCCAAGGCATATAAATGTGAGACCATAAAAACTTTTGGTCAAGAGAACCGGTTGTCATCTCTGTACACATCTGCGAACGTGAATTGATTATCGGCCGGTAGGTCAAGTTTTATCGCACATAAATTTGAATGCCTAGTTCATTAAACCACAAAAGTCACACTTATTTCAAGAAAAAATCTTGTTTATTGGTGACAAGCATTTTAAAAACTAATTACAATAAATAAAACGATTAGGTACAAGTTTGATTGAAGTTCGTTCAGCGCATTGCCTCGACACACCACATCCACAAATAATAATATTACAAATTAAATTAGGAATGAAATTGGCCAACAACTTGGTGTACAATGTGAATCAATTCCGGATCGAGTTTAGCATTTCCGAAATTCAGCGTTGAACCATGCAGTGACCTCGTTGCCTCATAGGAAACTGAGGGATAAGTTTGAATTATATGGTCACTCGGTGAAGACACTGTCCGGGATACAAACGTTGGTTTCTGAACACTTGGATGGGCATGTTGTACTAAAGTTGATGGCCTCTGCACCGGAATGGACGCATAATGCGTGCGAGTAGAATGTTGCTGATGTACTCTGCTTTGAGTAACTGGTTCGTAATGTTGAGAAGTGGGCATAACATGGCTATGGTATTGGGTCGCGGGTTGTCTGACAAAACCAGGACTATGGCTGGGATGATGATGCCGTTGGTTATGTTGATGGAGATGATGATGAGTTGCGGGCTGTTGGTATTGCTGATAAATTGCCATCTTAGGTTGATACACTTGAGGTTGTGCTAAATTTGTAGACTGATGCGTTTGATGATATACGGCAGAGTTTCCGCTACGATGCTGGGCTGTATTTCTATATTGCCCCGCAGTATTTCTAGATCCTTTGGTTAATCGAGTTGTAGGAATATGGCTTGGGGTTTGCTCTGGAAGCTTTGGCTGGTGACCTCTGTTTTGCCTGATAACTGAACTGGTTAATGGCTTATCCACTGGTGGTGGTATCAATCCAACCGTATAATCTTTAATTGGATTCTCAAATGAAGGAGGTAGTAAGGTCTGTGCTGGGGAGGGAATCCTTGCTAAGGAATTTAATGGTAGCTGTTGATTTATGCTCTCAGAAATGTCTCCATTGCATTGCAATACAAGAGCGAGCAGCGTTGATAGGATGAAAGCCTGTCAAAAACAAGACAAATTAGTACTATAAGATTAATAGTCAAATGTTTAAATGATTCAACACTTACCTTCATTATAAGCCACAAAGGTGCCGATATGTGGTGTCTAATGCTAAAATGTGTCTGAAGTGTGTTAAGCGTTTGTGTTTTGCTTATATATGTAACCTGCGCCGAGATTTGAATATTTAATATGGAAATGAGGAAGATAACGTGTTTAGTTAGTTTTCTGTTAGCAATTGTCAGCTTCATAGATTTTCGGTTGCCAAACACCTTAATTGGCCAGCCGGCCGGCCTGCCAAATGTTCTAGTACAAATATAATTAATTCACTATATTGAAACTGAGAGTTTGAATCGTAAATAAATTATTCACATACAAATTGTTCACGTTTTTTGTTTTTTCAGCAGACCTCTTGTCTGCTTTGGAGTAAAATATTTTTGATTTGAATATTCGCGCGCGCGCTGTCTGAAATTATTTAAATTTGTTAAAAGGTACACGAAGATTTGTTTTTCTTTTGCTTTGGTTTTCGAGAAGAAGCTTTCGTCTTTTGTTTGTCGCCATTTCCATATGTTAATATACCTATTCTCAAATCAGCCACAGAATCAATACTAATATTTTGGGGAATTGGCTCTGGTCTTTTTTCGTTAATTGTTATAAACAATTTGCAGCTCTGAAGAACTACGATGAGTATGAATTCTTCAAGATATTTACATGGAATATAATATGTACATAGTGTCATCGTTCTTGATGGCTTCGCTGATACTGCGGATAAGACTTTTAAATTAAGTGCGTGTTTTAGTGTTTGCTGCATTTAAGCAAAATGACGTAAAAGATATTGAGTAATAGTAAAATAAAACTTTTTTAATAAAGGCTGGGCGCTGAATGGGGCAATCTGCCTGATCTGTCCTCATCACTGTTAAACAGTCTGCAGAAGTGATCTTTCCAGATCCTCAGTGGCGACTGTGACTCTACAACTATGTTCCCTGCTGGTCTTTACAGGCTTGAGTTCGGGGTTTACCACCCTGGCAGGATCTTTTTACTTTTTGTTAAAACTTCCGAATCTCGTTCCTGTCATGGCACCTCTCTATTTCCTCAAACGAGTGCTTCACATGCTGCTTCTTTTTCTTTTAGAGAATTCGGTGTTCCTCTCTTCTTTTCTCCTTGTAAATCTCGTTATACTGATCGTAAGCAGCCCTCGTTCGTTTTTGCATCAGCATTTGTCGTTCTTTTTGTTTGGCTGTATTTGCCTGCCTGCATTCTTCATCGAACCATGGGTTTCGTTTTGATGGCCGAGTGAAAGCCAGAAACTTAGAGGCAACGGTTCTGATAGCTTCTTGGCATTGCTGCCACTGGTTTTCAATGCTGAATGCTGGCGGCATGGGATTCAAGGATAATTGAAGGGACACTTGATTGGAGAAGGCATTGGCAATCTCTTGCGATTGTAGCTTTCCGACCTCATATCTCTTCACAGCGTTAGTTCGTGCGGGTCGTGAACAAGATATCCTCATTCGTACCTTGGCTACAACAAGGTAGTGGTCCGAGTCAAAGTTGGCCCCTCGGAAAGTTCGGACATCTAACACACTGGAAGAGTGCCTTGCGTCGATCGCAATATGGTCAATTTGGTTGACAGTTGATTGATCTGGGGATCGCCATGTACCTTTATGAATTTTGAGATGCGGGAAGCGTGTACTACTTACAACAGGATTAAGCTCCGCACCAAAATCGATTAGACTTAGTCCGTTTTCGGAGGTTTTGTCATGGAGGCTATGTTTACCGATTGTATTTCCAAAGATGTCCTAATTCCATAGTTTTGCGTTAAAATCGCCAAGAACGATTTTCGCGTCGTGTCTAGGGCACTGCTTATATGTTTCTTCGAAGAGCTCGTAGAAACAATCTTTGGAATTGTCGTCTTTCTCTTCTGTGGGGGCGGGGGCGCATATGACGCTAATGTTGTCGAATTTGGCCCTGATGCGGATGGTCATTATACGCTCATTAACTGGATTTTGACTAATCACCTTACCCATGAGTCTTCCTTTAACGACATGACAAATCCGCACCCAAATAAGATCTGTTGTCTGTAGCAGCCGCCATATTAGATGTCACAGTTTTTCATCTTCTTTATGCCCGGTCCACTCCATCGCACTTCTTGGATGGCGGTTATGTCTGCTTTGCAGCAGTCTAGGGCGTCCGCTCGTTTGACTGCTGAAGTCCACCGTTCATTCTGACTTTCGAATTCATCCGCTGGGACATTTACGCAAAAGCTCTCGTAGACCACTGAAATTCGGGCAGTCAGTCATTGTTCGCAGAGCATTATAGTGCTGATCACAATTCTTTTCTTCCGCATTCCTTTGTCAGCACTCGCACTTACAAGTTTAGCAGGTCAGCTCCGGACAAAGCATCCCAGTGCCCATTGGATACCGCGTGGAGGTATGGTAAGCACAATTGACGTGTACTTTAAGTTGCAATATCTGGGCGCCGCCAAGTAAACACCAGTCAGAGCCTTTCCGAATAGTACAACGCCCATCCACAAAGTTAAAGTGTGTCTGGCAAGCAGTAGACTCAAACCAAATCGTCTGAGACACACTTTTTTTAATCAGGGGAATTTTTCTGATTTTTTATGTATCGCATATGTAGTTATCACTTCGGTCTCAAAATCTGAAAAACTACCACTTTTCAACGCCCACCCTCGCCCCCGGCTGAAAAAGAAACCAGCCAGTCGGTTTAATTTGATATAATGGTGCATATATCTACACACACATGGTTTTTGGTTCCAAAAATTAGCTTCCAGCTCTTGGTGTCATCAAGTTTCTCAGATGACACCCAACCTTTCTCGTTGAAAAATTAAAGAATTAACAATCAAAAAGAGCGCTTTGAAAATTAAATGAATTAACATCCTATTCTTTTCATAGCAAATAAAGTTTTTGTAATGGGGACTATCTTTCTAATTCCCCAACCAATTTTGCTTAGCAGTAAGCGATGAGTCGCCATTATCATAAGACCGCTGCCGTGTTGACAGGTAGTTAAGCAATTTTGTTGCCCCCTCCATCCAAAGAAAGTAATTCTATCCGCATACACTGATTTTCTAATGACAGGCTCTAGAACCGTTTTCTTAAGTTCTTCCATCGACGTCGAAAGCACTCTTGAAATCTATCCTCCATTTCCTGGAACAACGTTTTTCTTTCTGAAACTTTCACAAGCTTTCAAAACATTTTCAAAAAACATTACCTGAGTTCCTACCACACTCTTCGTGGCGTGAAATTTTGTTACTTAAAAAGCTCAAAAAAAATTTTTTTTTTATATACCTATATAAATATTTTATTTGCACTTCTCTTAATAATTATTAACTTAAAGCGGACAATTCAAACAAACGTTGAGTTTTTAAAGTGCGTGCTTTGTGTGCTATCGAAAATATTTGTTTTAGTTGTTCTCAACCAACGCCAACGAAATTTTTAATTCAACAAATAAGAAACCTACAAACATAAAATCTTGAAGTCACATCCAAAAAATGAAAACAGTGTTCAAAAAGAAAAAAAACTAATTGGGGATAAAAATATCTCAATTTCGTTCCACAAACGAATGCACTAAATATTCTGCTCCAAAGATCAACCCGCCCGTTAGCATTGCAACAGCTAAAAATCCCAGTGCTGGTATAAAGTGTTTCATGTCGACTGTAGTGTCCTTCTCCATCATCTCTTGGCTACACTGTGGTTTCTCAACAGACCACAATTTGTCGTGGTAGGCCATTAGACCGGTTTCGCGAAATTGTAAAATTGCACTTGCAAAGTGCTCCTTGTAGGGCGAACCATGCGGAACTGCTGGACAGGAAAGAAATGGGGGATCCATTGCTATTTCCTGTAGATCACAGAACTCTGGCTCAGTAAGTTGTTCTACAAAAAACGAAAGAAAACGAAAAAAGAAGTAAGAACGGCGGTTTTTTCAGTTTTCTTCAATTTGCTTTCAGCTGGGGATTTGTATTGTAAGAACGATTTTAAATTAAATGGAGAAACAAACACCAGAAAGTGTTTGATGTACATATGAAGGAACAAAACAAGTGTGAGTTTTGTATAATGTCCTTTGGTGCTGTGCTATGATTCATACTGTTTTTTTTGTTTCTATCGTTTATTCCGGTAAAGTGATTTTGATTTCTATGGATATAGCACCATAACCAAACCAAAGCGATTTTACAGTCGGGGCAGCGGTGAATACGTTGTTCGTACGTTCATACTATAACGGAGCTAGATGAGATCAGCCTACGGATAACCAGTTTGTTATCTTTAATAGTTCTTTTTCTGGAAAGAAAGGCTCAAAGCAAGCCTAGCAACAAGGCAAATATATAAAGAGTTATGGGCATTTCTCCACTAAATGGAAAATCGCTGTCCCAAGCAAATTTTAGGTAATAAATTTAAATTTTTCTCAGCATTTTGTATCAATAATGACATATTATTATGCATTCTTGGCACGCCACATCTTATTTAGTAATTTAATAATGTTAGATTTGAATAAATAAACCCCAAACAGAAAGAATCAGAAAACAGAAGAAAGGCGATATAAAGACATTTCCAAGGAAAAGAAGAAAGCATATTTTGAAAGAGAAGCAATGAAGATGGGAACATGCAAAGATTCTTCCAAATTTGGAAACTAGCGAAGAATCTTAATTAATGGACCGGTGCCATTAATCAATTGCAATTTAAAACCAGAAGTGCTTCGGATATACTTTGATAGTTTGCTCAACCCCATAGATTCCACGGTATCTTTCCAATATGCAAATCCAGGATTGCGGAATGATATGCTTGATGCAGTTATCACTGAGTTGGAAATTGTATATATGTTTTACATGAGCTAAATGATGGTAAAGCACCAGGTACAGACTCCATTACTACAGAATTTTATAAATATGGATCCGAGCTGCTTGTGCATAAGCTCTACCTTTTGTTTAATGAAGTATTTGAGTCTGGAACAGTACCGCAGTGTTTTTTTAGAAGGCCTTATATACCCCGTACACAAAAAAGGAAGCTTATCTAACCCGGAACATTATAGGAGTATATCATTTCTGAATGCCAGTTATAAAATCTTTACTGGAGTGCTGAAAAAACGACTATGCACGTGGGTGGAAGAAGAAAATCTTCTTAGTGAATACAAGGCTGGCTTTAGGACAGGATACTCGACTGTAGACCAAGTGTTTGTGCTCAAAAGCATAGCGGAGGAATTTCAAAGACAGGGCGAGAAACTGTATACATTTTTTGTGGATTTTAGAGCAGCATTTGGTTTAATAGATCGAAATTCGTTGTTTTAAAAACTCTACGGAAAGTGCATGTCATATAAGTTCGGAAGGGTTTTACAAAACTTATATGAAGGTATACTCGAGCAGCAGTGTGGAACGGAGTGGAATTATCTGCATGGTTTGAGACAAAATCGGGGGTAAGACAGGGATGTGCATTGAGCCCAGTACTTTTTTCGCTTTTTATTGATGATTTACTCGATGGACTACCTGGGGGTGTGGAGTGGGGTGGAACTCGTACCAAGAACCTAATGTTTGCGGACGATGTGGTTTTGCTGTCCAGTTCACCAGAATCCTTGCAGCTAATGATCAATCGCCTTTATGACTACTGTAAGCTCTGGAATATAAGCTATAACTCGGAAAAATCAAAAATAAGGTTTTGTAAAAAAGGTGGAGGAAAGCGCAGTAGAAAGGAAAGATGGTAATATAATGATGTAGAATTGGAAGTGGTAGCGGGATATAAGTACTTAGGTGTTCTGCTCACTAACGGCTTTACCTTGCAAAAGCATCTTAAAGAAAAATTAGCAAAGTCTAAAAACGCAATAAACGCTACGTGGAAAGGATGTTTTGGAAATCGTTTTATTTTAAATAGCAGCAAATATAAAGTTTTTGAAGCAGTTGCAGAGTCAGTGATGTTCTATGCTGCGCAGGTATGGGGACATAAACAATACGAGGAGGTCGAGAAAATTCTAAGGTATTATATCAAGAGAATTTTTCATATTCCTTCAAACGCCCCAAACTATTTACTCATGGTAGAAACGGGTCTTTCACCTCTGTTTATTAAGACCTTAAAACTGCAGGTAGATTATATCTTAAAAGTGATGAAAATGTCTAATGAGCGTCTACCAAAAAAATCAGCTCTAAAAAATATTACGGATGGAACAAGTTGGTACGCGGAATGGTTAGATCTGGCACTGCAGTGTGACATGGCCGTGGACTTAAGTCTAGGAAATAAAGACAACTGGAAAAACGAGATGTATAGGCTGATACAGAAGGTGGATGATCTATATGCATCTAAATGCAGGCAAGATGCTGAATCATCAGTTTTTAGATCTATTTACAGCCGTTTAGATCATAATTTGGGAGAGAAAAACTATTTTCATGACAACAACAGCGTACAAAAAATATGCATGATGATAAGGTTGAGAGGAGAACTTTTGAGCTTAAATTATGTGCCACACAGAGATGATTTACCATGCCTTTGCGAATTGGGTATTTGAAAGAACGAGAAGATGTCCTGCAGCCTGCACTTTATTGGAAAATGCCCTATACTACAGGAAACAAGATTGCATGTGTTTGGAAAAATTTTTCTTACGGATGAAGATTGCTTTAACGTGTTGAATCAAGTCGATATGAAGAAACTGTTTTTGTTTTCCAAAAACGCTCTTGCATACAGACAAAGAATTATGACCGGAAGTTTAGTTATGAAGTGAAATTTTATACTAAATACTTTTTTACTTTTTATTAGTTCTTTTTTAAATTGTCAATCTGGCAGACGGCAAAAGCCAAGTCCATTTGTTTTGAAACAAATTTATGATTTAATAAAAATCCAACTAACTAACAACAACCAACTAAAAGACAAACACCCCAAAACACAGTCCCCTGGTACGTCCTTTTTCCAGAATTACAAGTCTTGTTACCAATATTGATTTTTTTGCCGTTGATAACTGAATAAAAAATATCTAAATACATAAAAATAACATTAAGTATCTTTATACTACACAATTATATTTTTTAAAATATAATTTATACAAAAGATATTTTACTTGTGCGAATGCTGTCCTCAAATTTTTGAAACAGTCCCCTGTTAAAATTTGAAAACCGCGCTGAAGTCAAATTTTGTTTTGGCGTGAAACATTTAGATCGTGAATTGAAACGCAATCGGTGTGAAATTTGTTCGGTTGTGGAGCTAAGCGAGCAGCCGCCATTTTTTTTTTAGTGTGACGAGTGCATCTGCTAGTGATCCACGCGTCTCGGCCGTTAGAGGAAGCAGTCGCCTGGTAAGCCTTTTTTTAATTTTTTTAACAGTTTTAATAACGACAACTTGTTTAAAATAATTAATTATCTAGTATGGAGCCACATCTGTTTCGTTAATCTGATATGTTTAAATGATTTTGTTTTATTAAATATTTATGAAAAAATGACAGTCCCCTGGTCAACAGTCCTCTGTCATTTCATAGCATGGTTGTGATAAATGATTAGCTGTAGTAATTTTTCTTTGTTTATATTTTAGTTTTTTATTATCACAATGATCCAATCCGGATCGGATCTTGATAATAAAACAGCTTTAGATTATCATATTTGTTTTATTATTTCCTGTTGGAAGCTGTGTGAAACTCGTTCCTTCAACTGACATTTCAAAAGATTTGCAGAGTTGCCCAACGAACTTTTTTTCAATGGTTAATTTTTTGTTCTTTTTTTAGGGAAAAATGATACTCATACACTTTGTCAAGTATATATTTTTTTGCACTTATTCTTATTAATTTCACGAATATAAATTTTGTTTTGTCAAATTTTTTCATTATGTCATATATTATACAAAAATTAATAAGTATGAAGTAAATCAATGATCCGATCTGGATCATCGTGATAATGTAAGAGACACTGAATATTAAAATATTATTTTGAATGTACCATGTACACCCTGTGTGCTTTCTAATGTTCTAATGTACTAATGTACCTAAATGAAAACGATAATGTATAACATCATACTGTTCACTTCCCATAACAGAACAATCGAAAGATTAAGAGACAGTTTTTATGTAAACGTTCAATTTAATGCTTTGCCTATTGATCTACTCGTATGTACAATTATATGTGAACCGTAAGCTTAGGTATATCTGTTTGTTAAGTATCAGTTCAGTTCGAATAAAGCAACGTAAGAAGTAACACGCATTTTGATTGTTTTGATGACCTATGCTTTTTTTTGTAAATTAAAGTAAATTGTCTTATAATAATAAAATACGGCTATTATTACAAAGACTGACTTTAGTTTCATACAATTAGTTTTAAAAAACAAGTGAACTAAGAAGTCGGTTTTGTTAAGTTTAACACAAATGTTATGAGCCCTAAGAAAATTCACTATAATAAGTAAAACTTGTTTTAATACTGTTGATTTATTCGAAAAAATATAATAATATATGTAATTAAAAACGATAAAGAAAAATAAAGGCTTTGATTACTTTAATAAACCAAGATAATCGTTTTTGTCCTTAAAACATTCCCCTGAATAGTTACAACAGTCCCCTGTCAGGGTTTTGCATAAAATCGTCCATAACTAAGAAACAGAGAGGAAAATGTGTGGGCTTTTTAAAGATATATAATTATATATATATTTATTTAGTATGCTATTGCTCTTCATTTAATTAACATACATATATTCTCAATATTTCATAACATTTGCTTAGGACACCCCTGAATGGACGAATTTCCAACTAGCAGAGAAACGCCCGTATACAAACGACTAAATGTGTTATCTTCTGGAGTTAATTACTTTGCAGAAAAACTTGCCCCCCGCTTTGATAGCCCCTATGAGGTTATCAGATTCGAGTCACCCGTAATCGTTGTGTTTAGGAGAAAGTCAACAAAAAGCACTCGAAAAGAAAACGGAACTTTCCGAGTGCATATCAAAGATCTAAAGGGATACCGAAAATAAACAAAATGCTGAGCTCAGTTCAGTATCAGTACTTCAGTTGTGCGACAACCATGGAGAAGGCAACAACTTCACAAATTAAGTCTGCCATAGTAAAGGCGATCGGAGACCCCTGCCGTAGGCAGCCCAAAAACCCGAAACCAGTCAACCGCAAGCGACTGCCAGTCAACATCACGGAGGTTATTACAATAAGGCCTGGCGATAGCCCACAAACCAATATGGCAGCGATCCGAGGACAGAGGGAAGCCGCAGCCCAGAAGTTCAGAGAGGAGCAGTATTTCATACCTATACCCATACCCCAGCAACAACAACAGCCGAGACCAATGGAACAACCGAGCACCTCCCGCCAGGTGAGATTTGCCAAACCCCGCATTGAGGTGACAACGACATCATGCAGCACCTCCAACTCAGACGGCTGGGAAAGGTAGCTACAGTTAAAATATATTTCACAACCATGTTTGAGAGTAGGCATGGCGATTAGTTGATAATAAGACATCTAGTTTTGAAGAGGGTACTGTAATGAGTGGCCCATAAAGTGTGTAGTACTCCATAAGTCTTTCCAACAGATGTATTAATGTGATCATCCCATATTAATTTCATATTAAAGGTGACGCTTATCAGTATCATAACTGGACATAACCTACTAGGTTATCACAAAAAGAAAATGGGTCTTTGCACCGATGACCTATGCAGAGGATGCAATGACGAAGATGAACATACAACTCACTTCCTTTGTCAATGCCCAGCACTCTGCCATATTCGGAAAAAATTTCTAGGCAATTACTTTTTCAATGAACTAGAAGAATTTTATCAGACGCTTCAAAAAGCAACCTGTTAAACTTCACTAAGGCCACAAAATGGTTAAATACTGACCAGACATAAATTCATAGGTTTCTAGGACGTTACAATACGCCAGGGTATCACAATGGATCTACATTGATCTAAGTGTGACGGAAATAAGATCAACCGTCAGCCCATTCTACCTAACCTAACCTAAAGGTGACGCAAAGATTTTTGGTAGGTTCCACGTATTCAATTATGTCACTGTTGAGTGTTAAGAAAAATGTAAGGAAAATCAGACAAATCCAGAGGTTTTTTAGAAATTACTTTGCAATAGGATTTCTTAGGACTCAAAATAGGCCTGGTCATGCTAACTATTTTAGCAAGGGCAACATTCAAGCAGTATTAAATCCAATGGACAGCTCAACACAATATTTCATCAGCACACATATTAATGGAACAGTGCTTAGTAAAAGTTTGAAGCTCATTTATATATAATGGAAAGAGAATGGGCCCCCATATAAATCCTTGAGGGACACCAATCCTTACAGGAAGAAACTCCGTTAAATTATCCTTTATTGCCACTGCTTGCTTCCTATCTGTAAGATAGGATGAAATAAACTTAACTGCAAAAGGTGAACAATTTTATAAAACGGAAATCTTGTAACATATTAAGGAATAATCAACAAGATCAAAGGCCTTCGAAAAGTCTAATAAGACCAAAAATGAGATTTCATCTGGATCAAGAGTCAGACGTATTTCCTCCGTACAACCCAATACATCAGTGGTACAGCTGTGTTTTTGTCGGAATCCAGATAGATGGATATCAATCAGTCATGCTAACGTTTTAAGAATGAATGATGATAGACTAATCGGTCTGAGATCTTTTGTGTTTACTTGGGAAGACTTCTCGGCCTTCCCGACCTCTCTTCACTGTGTGGGGGTGTAGTTTTAGGTAGTACAGCCGTTTAGAATCACTTCCAGGAGAAGGATAGGGATACTTCCAGCCATATGAAGCTCAACAGGAATTATACTATCTGGTTCAGCGAACCGTTTGAGACCAAAAAGACTGAGTACTTGTGCTGTCCATTTTCTGATTCAAACTTTCCTATATAGACATTTATTTCAGTAAAAAAAGTACTTCCTAAATGTGTAACGTTCAAAGAGAGGGGATGATCTATGACAAATGGAGTCAGATTCAAGTCTGTTGCGAAACAAAGTTTAACTTAAAGCCTCTCAATAAAGCCATAAAAACAGAATTGTACTATTTTATTGTGTACAATTTTCTAATATCGATGCCATTGACTTTTAGCCTAGAATGAAAGCAATTGGTAGGTGTTATTTTTTTTTGACATATGGTTTAAAAGAAGAATGAAACGCATATTTCCTAATGTTCTCGCCAAGATCTTTGCTGAGGTGAGGATTTGCCATTATTTTTTAAAACAATTTCGGACAAGCTCGGAGGCTGGTTCCTATAAATTTTGTCAAAGAAGCTCAATTTTCGATCACATTTTGCAGCATTCTTTGCCGCGTGTCAGCAATAACGCATTGAATATTCTTTTCCTAGGCGTCAATCGTGTCCAGCTTACCTGCGTAGACCAGCAACTTCACATAATCCCACAAAAAATAGTGTGGCTGTGTTAAATCGCCCGATCATGGAGGAAACTCTCAGGTTTAGAGCTCAAAATTATGTAAAAGTCAACAGCGACTAAGTTTGGAGACAATTTACCAAACACAGTGCCCGAAGTGTTCGTTTTATCAAGAATTTTTCTCTATGAAATAGCAAAATTAAAATTAACATACATAAGTCAACTGACAGCTCTCAAAAGGACCAGCTCCGAAAAAAGGATTGGCTGACTGAAAACCACACGTTTAAAAAAAAAAACACCAGTTGTTCGTTGGTTTGGAAAAAGTTACCAGCTCTGAACTTGAAAAAATGTTTTTTTAATATTTTTGTCTAATGTCCACGGTTTTATGAAAGAAGAATAAACTGCACACACACGCATGCCAAACATTCCTACAACACAAATCAAAATTAAAAATTCATTAAATTCTTTACCTTTTAATATACGATACGCTCTGACCACAGCCACATGATATGCATATCCACCTCTGCCAATCCGTTCCAAACCCTTCTGTAGTGGCAATATATTCGTTTGTGGATTTCTCATTATGCGATGAACATAAATATCCTTTGCCATTTGGTTCGATGTATTGATGAAAAATTCATAATTATAAGCAATATCCTCCATACCAACGTCCAGGCTACTGTTGAATAGAGCTGGCATATTGATGATGGTTCTCGGAACATCTGCCAGTAGCGAGCCAACAATGAATGCCGAGTAAAATTGATTCAGCATCACGGCGAATATGCAAATTGAAATAATTAGCGTGCGAGTTGAAGCAAATTGGAACATTTGGCTCGGTCCTTGAAGAAAGATGGCTTCAAGGATGGTCAAAGCAAAAAAATCCAATTTATTCTCGGCACTTGATTCAGTGCCTCCGTAACGTTCACACTCATGGTGCATTGTAATTGCCATCAAGAGAACTCCACCAGCGATGACTGCTAAAACAGTATACCATACGGCGGCGGTGAAGGGTTCCAGAAATTTGTTGCGTATGGGTGCCCGGCGTGGATGACGAAATAAAAATCGAATTCTGTTTTAGGCAGGAGTGTAATGAAATGGCAAAGAAAAACTTATGAAAAAAGAGAAGAAAAATAAACCACTCTAAAGGCAGAAAATTCAATTTGGTACGAACATTTCTACGTGCACTTCGGGCAAATATCGCACTGCAAGGACACGCTGTTGAGTGAAACGTAATGGGGATAACGAAATGGCTACCTCACCATTAAGAAGATTACCCATGACACCGGTCCAGTTGCTATCCTTGCGAATGCCCCATGAGTCAGAAAAGACAACTTTCAGACTAAAAGATGGAAATAAAATAAATAATAATATTAAAAATAAAAAATGAAAAACTACACCATGTCTATATTTACCGGAAGTTGTAGATGTCTTTCATGATTTTCAGCAGGTGATACGTCTTACGCTGCATTGAGTCGATGTGCTTGTCCTTGTATCCTTCAATGTATTCGTATAGCGATCGATCTTTTGGTGGAGTTGTAATCTTGATATTGAATAAAGTTTATGTGAACAGTATTAGTTACTTATTATTTATTTATTAAAAAAATTAGGAGCAATATAAAATGAAAGCACTAACAGTAAAGTCGGCAGCTTTGGTTTATAAACAAGTTTTTAATTTATTATTTAAAAGGTAACTGATTAAATTTGACTTTTTTTATAGGAATTATTTGAGTTTGGAACTAATTTCTAAAGCTGGATTTCTTATTGTGATGTATACAGTTGGCAGCACCATACACTTTCCACAATAATTTACATTTCACAATTTGAAGTTTGGATGACCGCCTTTTACATGAATTGCTCACTTATCATCCAAACGCCAAGAAGAATAGTTTTCCTTAAATCAATACAATAGTTTGGTAAAATAAGTTATCTTGTTTAATTAAATAAGTCTTAAAGAATACAAGGAATTGATCTTTATTCAGTCTTGCGACATAACACTTATTATATCAGTTCGGTTAGTCCTATAGTTTCTTGGTTGAAATTTTAAACAAGCGTTTGAAATGTGTTCTTTTTTTCAGCATTTTTTGTTGGTTGTTGTAGAATGAACATGGTACTTTTTTACTAAGACCGAAGCTAAGTCTGATGATGGCCATTGCCGTTGGTGGAGTTGGTTGGCAGCTGTACTGGAATACCTCAACTCATCGTCGTGCCCAACAATTACTTCTCACGCTCGTTGATGATGAATATTCAGCTGAGTTTCACGTGAACAGCTTTTCGCCCGGAATTTTAAAAGCTATTATGAGTTTCCCCTGAACAAAATTCCACTTCGAATCAAAAAGTTCCCTTCGAAAAAAAGACCACGTTCAGTTGCATCAAATTTCCCGTCACCGAGAAAAACGAAAAATTAAATTCCAACTTTGAAGTTCTCTGTTTGCTAAATTAATGTATAAAAAGAATATATCGCGTCAATAACTTGTCGTTAACCACAGGTTAGGTTAGGTGGAAGTGGCTGTCAGTCAATGAGTACATTGCCTGACACACTTAGGCCGCAAGGGCCCATTGTGATACCACAGAGATCAGCAAGTTAATCACCTACTGATCTCAGAAACCCGATGTAAGATTAACGAGTTGATCACTTATTAATCTTCCATTACGGGACTAGCCTGCTAGTCGAACCACGTGGAACTTTTAATGTATTTTGAAAGACTTTTAGGGTCTATGTAAGCTAGGTCGCTAGTATCATCGAAGAAGAGTTCACCGAGATGAGTTTTCCTCCTATGAAGTAGTGCAGGGCATGAGCAAAGAAGGTGTTGAACGGTTTCTTCCTCCTCCTCGTCCATGCAGCTTCTGCAGAAATCATTGGAAAACACACCAAGTCTTTTGGCGTGTCTCCCTATTAGACAGTGTCCCATAAGAACACCTATGGTAGAACCTAGATACAGACGGTTCAGGGCCAACAAACTCTTCGAGCGTTTTGAGTCAACACACGGCCAAACTTTTTTGGTTGCAAGGCATTTGTTACTCTCAGTCCATCTAGTGTTTGTTATCCTTGAAGCGTCTTGTCTAAGTAGGAGTTTACATGTAGCGATAGGTACACCTATGTTGTTCCATTCTGAGCGTCGTAGGGGAGTGGTCGTGCCCTTTTTGGCTAGTTCGTCTGCCATACAGCTGCCTGGTATGTCCCTGTGCCCTGGCACCCATGAAAGGTGAATGTTAAACTGATTTGACATCTCCCTCAGAGACATCTGACAATTTTGGACCGTGATGGATTTTGTAGAGACAGAGGCAAGAGATTTAAGGGCAGCTTGGCTGTCTGAGAAGATCCGAATATCCGTAGAGGATATGACGTTTTCTTTGAGCCAAGACAGCACCTCCTTAATCGCCAGAATTTCCGCTTGGAACACACTACAATGATCGGGTAGGCGGAAGAAAAGACTGAGATTCAGTTTTTCTGAGTAGATTCCACTTCCCACACCTTCGCTGGTTTTTGAACCATCGGTGTAGAAGTGTATTGCTTCATTTTCCAAAAGAGCGCCATTTTCCCAAGCTTCTCTTGAAGGTATGGTTACTTGGAAATTATTGTCAAACACCAAATTGGGGGTGGTGTAGTCGGATCGATTCGGTAAGAATCTAAAGTTATCTAGAATGAACGTTTGCTTTGTAAATTATTCCTTATTGATCGCAAGAAATCGAATGAAAATAAACAACAAAAGTCTCGGTTAAAAAAACTCAAATTAATTTATTTTTAAATACATATCGAATGCATTTCGGACAAAATTACTGTCTGCCCATCATCAGCGAGCGCAAAATATACACTAAGCAAAAAGAGAAACGAAGTAAACTAACATTTTAGTCATTGTCTAGTTAGAACAAAGCTTAATACAAATACTTAGTTAACAATACAAAAGTGTGAGCAAATTACAGATAATTAACATTGCAATAGTGTGAGCATCATACAAATAGTTGACATCTTGACATTATGATAAAATGAGAGAAATACGAAAGGTTAACATTACAATATTGAGTTGTATTTGTAAATGAGAGGCAACAAAAAGTTTTTTAATGTAAACAAACAAATGGAAATTTATGTATTATCTTTTAATATATCAAACAGAGTAGATTCAATCGGTCCAGGCTCTAAATTCATTAAATTTGAATGTAAATTAATAAATATCGATTCATATGCGTCTAATTTGGATGAATTGGTGACCGTTTTTAGCAATTTTACATTTTGATCAAAAGTCCCAATGCTATGGCGTTGAGTATTTTTTACATCTAAACAGTGAGCGGGTATTGCTTTCGCTATTTCTCTCTTATGGACAGATCGAATATGCTCATTGTAACGTGTTGTTATTGTTCTCCTTGTCTGGCCAATGTATGTCTTCTCACAGTTCGAGCATTTGATTTCGTAAACACCACTACGTTCGCTCATCGGTACCGAATCATTCGTCGAGCCGAGAAGTGTGCGTAGTTTGTTGTTATTGGTATGTATATGTAATCTGCATATTGGCTTCCTCAAACGAATGTTTCAAATGGTTTGTAAAACTCGGTGCCAGTGTTGCCGAAAGTACTCCCATAGGAGTATTGTACTACTTTCAACACCTCCGTACTCCCGTACTCCTCCTTTCACATTTGTACTCCCATTTTTTTCAAAGACCTAAAGTATCTTACACTTGCAGTAAAGTGTAATGTCAACCTTAATAAATTTAATTCACTGTGAATTTCCATGTTTTTTTTTTTTTAAGAAAATCCAGATATGTTCACTTAAGGGTGTATGTGGCATTCGCTACATAGCCCAAAGAAGCAAATCGAATTTAAAGAGTTTCAAGAATACTTTAATTTTGAAAAACATAAAATTCTAAAAACTTCTTTTACTAGGTGGCTAGCTCTTAAACAGGTTGTGGCAAGAGCATTAGAACAGTAGCCCGCATTGCTACATTACTTTTTGGAAAATTCTTTTGAAGCTTCTGACAGTAACCAAGATCTTGTTCACAAGATTCAAGGAGAGCTAAACGATACCACTCGTTTGCATTTATTATTTCTAGCCTATGTTCCTTAGTTAACTAAACAGCTTAACTTAGAATTTCAATCAGTCGGTCCGGTTTCATAAATTTTTGCCAACCGTTAAAACTTTCTACAAAACTATCTTATAAGATTTTATCAGATCGGTGTTTTTACGTGACAAGTTTCTCTGTAATCCAAATTTTTCGGAAAATTATTTAAAAATAATTGATTCTGTATACTTTCCGTTAGGTTCGGTTAGGTTAAAAATGGCTGTCAGGAATACAACTGACACACTTAGACCAATATTAGGTCCATTGTGATACCATAAAAATTGTGCGAGGGAGTACCTCACTTAACAAAACCATTTGGAGCTTTTAATAAAGTGAAGGAGATGCAGGGGATCTGTGTTCACCAGATCGCTTGGATCATCAAGAAAATATTTTCCTGGATGCCGTTTTCTTTTAAAGGAGAATGCAGGACATGAGCAGAGGAGGTGTGGAATAGTCTCATTCTCCTCCTCATCTAAGCAACTTCTGCAGAAGTCATTAGAGGGAACGCCGAGTCTTATGGCGTGTCTTCCTATCAGACAATGTCCGGTGATGACATTTATAACGGAGCTAACGTGCAATCTGGTTATGGATTTTGTTGTCTTGTGCGTTTTGGATCTAGTCCTGGCCATATACGTTTTGTTGCCACACACGTGGTGATATTGTTCTACCTATAACTTGTTCTATCCATTGCCTCTTGCTTTAGCATAAGTTTACATGTAGCGATTGGTACCAATATTCAACCTGCTGGTTGAGATCGATAGAACGGTTCCTTTTCTGGCGAGTTCATCGGCTTTGCAGTTACCCACGATATCTCTGTGCCCCGGCACCCAAATAAGGTGAATATTAAACTGTTCAGCCATCTCCCTAAGAGAAAGACGACAGTTAAGGGCGTCGGGGCTAAGGCTGAACTTTTTATTAAAACCAAAAAAAAATTAAAAAAACTCAACTAACTTAAAGGTGTTTGCCGAGAGTATTATAAGGCCCTGTGTGTTCAAATTTCACAGCGAATCGATTTTGACGACGAAATTTTGAGTGGAGTGCAGTTTCCACTGATTTACCTTTTGTATAGGCATGTTGCGCCGTTGAAATCAGACTAGGTTTAATTTCTTGTCTTAAATGTATGTTAATCATTCTTTCCAGTGTTTTAAGGAGGAAGGATGATAGACTAATAGGTCTTAAATCTTTTGGATTTACATGGGAGCTTTTGCCGGCCTTAGGTATAAAGACGACCCTAGCTTCTCTCCAGGCCTTGGGAATATAGGCATAGCTGATGCATCGTTTTATGATCATCTCTAAGTTATAGATGATGATGTCTGAAACCTGCTGCAGCTCCGCAGGGATGATTCCGTCAGGCCCTGGTGATTTATAAGGGTCAAAGCATTTTATTGCCCATAACAGTATATCTCTAGAGATAAGACCTTTACCTGATTGGTTTGCGAGTCGAAGCAAGTGCTCCTCGTCTGTTATTGTCAACGAGCTACCAGGGAAATGAGTATCCAGTAGCAAGTTTAATTTTTCTTCATATGAGTTGGTCCAGTTGCCGTTTTCATCTATTATAGAACTTGGCATGTTTGGACTCGTTGATAGGATTTTCCTAAGTCTAGATGCCTCTGAGGAGTCTTCAATTTTATTGCAGAATTCTTTCCAAGAGGATCTTTTGCTTATTCGTAACCTCTTTTTGTAAATCCTAAGGGATTCCTTATACAGATCCCAGTCTATGGGATTTCTGGAAGATTTGGCTCGATTGAAAAGCTTCGCACAACTTTTCTTGAGCGGTTCTAGTTCTTTGGTCCACCAGTGTGGTTTCTTCTTCCCTCTTACTATGGTAAGAGGACAGGAGTTACACAAGGCATGGTTAAGAGCACTAGTTAGATCGTCGACTTTGCTGTCAAGATCCTTGGGGTTTGAAGGGAAGCCATTGTCATTGTAGTTGTAACAATGTTTGAAGATTTCCCTGAATTTTACCCAGTCAGTTTTCCTATAGTTAATTGTCGTTACCCATAATAATGCGAAAGGTTTTGGTTATTTTCCCAAATTGTATGTGTTTGCAATGGTCGTGTTGTACTTCGTTTTAAAACAACTCAGTAATCGCGATCAGAAAATGAACACACCTAATAAAATTTGTGAAGTGTAATCAATTGAAGTTCAAACAAAATAAAAAGGTTGTGTTTAGAAAGCGAAGTGTACACATTTTAAATAGAAGATTTTTGCGAAATAATTTAAACATGTATAGCATAACACTGCGGATGTTGATGCAAAGCGAAGAAAGGAATCAAGAACGAACAATACGGAGGCATATAAGAGACCACTCAAATGCCTTGGAGTTGCGTGAGCCATTGTATGAATAGTCCGGGATCCCTGGTTAAATGTTTTTGGTGATTACTATCAAGCTAATTTTTCCAGAGTAGCTTTATTTTGTTGAGACGCCCAACAATTTTGTTACGAAAACTTTCGACTGTGGTAGCTAGCAGAGGTAGCAAGGACAAAATATGTCGATTTATCGAAACTCAAAAATTAAGTAGGTAGTTGCAGTTTCTTTTTTGGTTAAACCTCAAAATAATTATCTGAATAATGTGAAAAAATATTTTTTCTACAAATTGTATGGTTTGATCCAAAGAGTCCCCTTCCTCAATTATGTATCGATTATGAGGTCATCAAAAGTAATTACTAACCAGGTGATTTTTTTGTTTTTACTTATTTAATATTTAATTTAACAGTCAGATTGTCCTACAAATTCCGAGGTACGTGGTACTACGCCCAAAAGTCGTGGAACAGATTCTAGATGTAAAAAATAGCGTGCTATGAATAATGAAATTATTACTTTCACTATACTTATTCCAATCCTCTTTTTTTTCATATTTACTTACCTTTTAAACCTTCCCTAGACCTCCACGAACATTTCAATACCAAGATAAGATAAATCCGTTCAGCCGTTTCTGAAACTGGTTTCTCAACTTTGACATCACTTTTATACAATTTAAAAAAAGGCTAAGATTGGTGTACCCTGACCTGTCTTAAATTCAACATCTCTGTCAATACTGATGATAGAGACCTAATCTTAGACTTAATTTTTTGTAGAAATAACAACCTTTAAGACTGTATTTAAGTTGAGCTTCCATTCTTCTTTTTGAATTTGTCTACGAAAAACAGTCCAGCGGTGTCAAATCTTACGATCTTCGAGGTAACTAACATCGCTTTAGGTTTTTATTTACTTATTAGCTCCATTACCTTTTCTTAACAACTTTTTTCTACCGCATTGCTTTTTTTATTCGTTCATTTCTTTATGTTTCAATGAATGCAATCATACCGAACCCAATCTTCAAAATTGAGAATACAACAAAGCAGTTAAAAAAAAGAACCTTCTTTTACTGAACAACAGAAAAACAAATAAAAGCAACACAAACATCCACGCCAATTCTAGGCTATTAATGTTCATAGAATATGAAACAACAAAGGATTCGATAGTGACATGAATTGAATATCGAATATCTCCAATGTGTCGTTAGTTGTACATCGTTCTTTAAAACAGTATCTCTCAATATAACCATGGCCGACGTTTGAATACAAAATATCTTCAAACTATTCATAGCAAATTAAACATTTGACTCACCACAACACCCCCGCTCAAGGTTATCTCACTAAAATTTCTCCTTTGCTGTACAGTTGTCTGCCAGAAATATGGTAAAACTTTCATGCTTTCACTGTCGCTCCAAATGCCTTTGAACGTTTTCTGAAAAGGAGTGCCACATTGATGACACACTTTGTACAAATCATACAACCGCAAAATGCCTTCCCTGGAGTGCAAAAGTTGCAAGGACGCGCATGGATGGTGAAATTGAATTTTCAAAAACCGATTTCAAACTACATAATTGAATGTTCTACAAAACTTACTTTTGAATTTTTATACCCAATGTTATATCTGCGTCTATGTTTATTTCCAAATCCGCGAAGAAAACCTCAAGGCTTTCCTTAGAGCTGTTTGTAAGTATAAACCATGCCTGTGATGAATTGAAAAAGTTGTTGGCTGATGCAGACTTGAAGATGGTGACTGCTTCTGATTGACACTCAATACTGAGGGAGACTCCAACTTTTGGACTACCATGGTAGAATAGATCTTTAAAGCTATTGACTCCCTTGTCGGCCTGCATTTGATTAATTCTAAAGTACGACAACCAGAAATGTTTCTCGGAAATTGTCTTGAGTTGTTCTCTGGTAAAAGAGTCGCTGTCGCACATAATAATGATGCCATGATTCAGGTTCTTATAATCCAGAAAGTCACTAAAGGATTTCAGTTGAAGACAGAAATGAAAACCAAAAAATATAGTTTGCAATAGGAAAACGGTAGCAGCTAAGGGGAACACCATTGCGAAGGCTTTCAAATAAAACGGAACTTTATCCACTTTGTGTTAAACGAAAGAAATTTACGACTTTTGCCAGAGATTTATACTCCTTAGCTATGGAGGCAATTAATTTGCTTGCACCGTTTGCGACAACGGTCGACATTCTGACGCATAATAGCTGACAAAAAATGACACATTGGGTAATTTACATCGTGTAAAATGTCAAGCGCTCAGACACTGCAGGCGATTTTTTTCCTTAGTTTCTCTTGGCAGCTATTAAGGTGTCACTTCGTTCTACTTGAAAAGGTGGACGTGTTTAAGTGTTTCGCATTAGTTTAAGATTAAATGTTCTGACCGTTTACCTAGTTAGTCGCGGAGACGGAAAAATATAAAATGGGAAATGTTGGCAGATAGGACGTAAATGCCCTCATTAGGGTGACAAGTTGTTGCTTATGTTATAACGAACAATTATTATTGATAAGGAAAGATTTCTTATAAACATTAATCTATCTTTGTTTTGAAAAATATGAATGATCTTCAATGTGTTTTCTACTACTGTTAGTCACAACTGAGTTATGAACTTTTTTAAACTTAATCTGAAGCTTTAACAATTTTGATATACATTACTTATGTTGAACGACATTGCACAGAGAATAATTGTCGATATAAATACACTGGTTTCTTGGTTCATTTTTTTTTTTTTTTTGGAGGTTTTTAAAATACCAGCAGCTGGAGCACTCAGACCTAAATACCGATCCATTGTACTACCAGATAGCAACCTTCTATTTGTTATAGCTTTCCAGATGTTCAGAGAAAAGCCAAAAGACGCTGCAATGATAAGGAGCCTAAGTTACCAGCTCTCACCATGTCTGCGCCGAGTATCTGTAACCTCATGCGAGAAAAAGCAGGACATTCACAGAGGAAGTGCTCTGCGGTTTCCTCATCTTCTCCACAAGATTCACAGAGTGTGGTATCACTTAAGCCTAACACATTTAAATGCTTGGAAAAAGAGAAGTGCCCGCTGGCAACGCCAATAAGCTTTCTACAGTCTTTTCTGCTACGAGCTAGCAAAAATGTTTCAGTCTTCTTACTAACGCTGGGGAGCATACGCTTGGTTTGTCTGCATCCAATGGAGGCATGCCATCTACGGTTGTGCTCTTCACAGATCCAATCGTTGATTGAAGCCCTCACTGAGGACGCAGACCTAGCGACGGTTCAGGTCCTGAGAAAGCTGTCTGAGATCCCTGCCTAGCGAGTTCATCGGCGATCTCATTTCCAGTTATGCCGTGATGGCCTGGAACCGAAATGAGACTCAAGGAATTTAATCTTCCGATCGCATTCAGAGAGCTCTTGCATTCCTGGATCACTTTCGAAGTAGTTAGAGGGTTGAGAAGGGCCTTAAGCACAGCTTGGCTGTCGCTGCAAACAAAGATACTTCTCCCCGTCCATCCATTGTTCGCTACGTGGCTCAAGGCCATAAGGATAGCATAAGCCTCCGCTTTTAAAACGGATGCGTATGATCCCAAAGATGAGTGCAGTCGTATGTCGTCGTTCTCAACAAAGGCACCAGTACCAGAACCCTCGTTGGTTTTGGAGCCATCTGTGAAGATACGATAACAGTTCTTTCCAGGCTCAGATTCTGGAGCGAACCAGTCCTGAACCGAAGGAAAGTTGACTGAGTAATTTTGACGCAGTTTGAGCCTTGGGAACATCGTGTCAGACGGCATATCCATTAGACGTGAGTCAAAAGATTTGCTGCTTGCGAGTTCCTCAAAGCTCCAGTGCGAATTGTGCCAGAGACCACATCGCTTTAAACGAGAAATGGTCTTGAGAGTACACCCCATGATGTAGGTATCAAGGGGAGGAAGATTCAACAGTGCGTCGAGAGCAGCTCCCGATGTGCTGGGGAAGGCCCCCGTAACACCCAGACAAATTGTTCTTTGAAGTTTGGCAAACGAGGCAATAACGTATTTACGAGAGAGCTTATTCCACCAAACAACTGACGCATAGGAGATGATTGGTCTTATCATAGCCGTATAGATCCAAAGGACCCTTTTCGGTGAAAGACCCCTGTCTTGCCAAAGGCTCCTTTACATTGCCAGAAAACTGACAGTGCTTTAGTAGTTTTAGACTCGACATGTTTCGACCAAAGAAGTTTGTTATCCAGGATTACTCCAAGATGTTTGACTTCATTTGAAAAGGGGATGTTGACGCCTTTAAGCGTAAGTTGGGTCAGACCAGTCAATTTTCTACCTCTCGTGAAGAGGACAACCTCGGTTTTAAGAGGATTGACGGAGAGACCGTTTCTAATCATATGAAGCACAGCCTGTGCTCGGGAACAGACAGCTTGGAGGCTGGAGCCAACCGAGAGCACGGTGACGTCGTCTGCATATGCTTCTTGGTTCATACTAGATAGTTGTTAGTTATAATGACTCCTTTATTTCTTTACATTTTAACATTTTTTTTTTTAATAATTCTTAAGCCTAATTAGTATGGCCTCTGTGGTCTTCTACCAGAATGACATTTTGAATTATGTTTACATTAATAGAAATAATAAGTAGTGTTAAAAAAAAGATAGTAAGTAAAAATTACTGAAAATCTTCTTCAAGAATAGCTTTCCTATATCGTAGCGCTGTTATAATGAAGTTGTGAAGGCTGTCCCATCCCTGGTCACCGTTGAGTATGCTGAGCATTTCTCCTTCCTTCATCTTGTGCTTGTTGAAATATCTATACCGGAACTCTGCCAGGATTGGGCATATCGCAATAAAATGAAATGTATCTTCACGCGTTTTTAAATTGCGAAGACTACATAGTAAAGGCAGATCTAATCGATGTGGTACAAAGTTAAGATTGAACAGTTCTCTTCTTGCTTTGAAGATAATGTTTACTTTAATCAATGAGTTCCTATTTAAAAGGAACGAGTTCTGCTGCAGGTTGAAACTTAGACGACTGTAGTAACATCTAAACAGAGAAGCGCTGACTTCTGAAACATATGTTTAAAACAGGGTGTTTCCATTTTCCAAACTTTTCCAGGATTTCCTTGAATTTTCTTCTTAACATGGATGGATACTCGGTAGTACTTATATTAACGGTGATGCCACACGTTGCAGCAAGGTTAGTCCATTCTTCGAACATTGTTCCTTTTCCTTTGATAGCTGCTGTTAAGACTTTTCTTGGTGACCTATTATCCTCCATTTCATTTACCTTTACAATGTAGTTAAAGTGCTTCCCATGCACTTGTCCATAATTAATGGAGGTGTTCCTGTTTCAAGATAAATCATATAATTTGGAGTGTTCATTGGTAATCGAAATATCCTTTTAACGAAATATCTTAGAAATTTTTCCACAGGTTCTATGGAGCAATGTCTTCATACTTGCGCCCCGTAGAACAGGATTGACAATGCCAGAGCTCGGAATAATTTTTGCTTCCCACTGTGCTCAATGTATTTGTTCTTGATGCATTTTTCCCATAACGAAGAAATTGCGCAATTCGCATCAGTCAATTTTCTCTCCAGGTGCTTCTTCATGCTCAGATTTGAGGTTATCAAAACGCCTTGATATTTATATTCGCGGACAACTTCGACTGCTTGGTCATTATACTCCCATTTTTCATTTCTTGAATACTTGCCACTTCCGCCTCTAAAAATCATCATTTTCGATTTTTGCTGGTTGATTTCAAGATTCCATCGGTTGCAATACACCCCAAACCTATTTATCATGAGCTACATTCCATCTACTGTTTCAGAGAAGATCACTATGTCATCTGTATACATAAGGAGACTGCTACAGTCATTCCTTCCACAATGATTAAACCTCTCACTACATATTACTAATTTATGAAAATTATAAATAGCAGGGCACTCAGACTGCAGCCCTGCTTGAGACCAGTGGCTCGCCATCCCAAACGTAAGCTACGTTGTTGTCGTACATCGCTCTTAGCACACTTATAACTTTGCTCGACACTTGTATCACACAGAGCTTGTAGAAGAGAGCTTCGCGATCAACAAAATCAAAAGCTGCACGAAAGTTCATAAAGAAGAAGTATAGTTTCTTCTGTTTCCTTTTATAAAGATCAGCATTGTTCCACATAGTGAAAAATATGGTTCATACTATTTTAATTAGAAGGACGAGTGCACTGGTATTTTAGAATATTCTTAGACTGCATCCCTAAACTATCTAAGAGTGTTGCGATACATGATCGAGTTTATCGAGTTGCTTCGTTTAAGGCAATATTTTAATTTCGGAATGAGTCACATTCAGAAATGGTAAAGACAGGCAAACATAGTAAAATTTAGGATAAAAGCCTTCACTAGCCTTAGTTTAACCTCTGTAGGCAAATGGTAATTGAATAAGGATAGGGCCCATAACGATCTGTAAATCTCGAAAACAATTCGATTTATGTGCAACTTTCACTTTAGACTGCTATCAAACAAAATTCCTAAGTAATTTATGATCTCTACCTTCCTATCCTTGTACCGGGATCAAAGCGGGAAGAATGTTTATAAATAACAATCGCCTATGAATTGTCGGGGTTGATTTGGGTTTGTTTAAATCTAGACCAATTGAAAAAGCGGATGAGTCTGAATTTAACTAAAAGGCCACCAGGGAAATTAAGGCATATCTTGACATTATTCACATAAAAGTGAAATTGAGAATAAGATAAAAAAAAAGGCAAAGCCATTGATAAACATTGAGAACAAAAGCGGTCCAAGTAAGGAACCTTGAGGTATGCGTATGCACCCGGTGGATAGTTTATTTGAATATCTATTATATAAAATTATATAAAATCCTTACTAATATTATAAATGTGAAAGTCACTCTGTCTGTCCGACTTTCTATGTTACCGTCTCCCGCCCAAACTACTAAACTGATTGATATGAAATTTTGTACAGTGATAGTCTAGAACCTGAGGAAGGACATAGGCTATATATTTTATCCCTAAATTCCCACGGGAATGGGAACATATACGGGAACTTAGAAGCTATAGCACCGATTTCAAAAATTCTTCCGCCGTTAGAATGCTACACTATCCCCGAGTAACATATACTTTAATTCATCCCCATATTCCTACGGGAACGGGAGTCCTTACTAATATAATAAGTGCGAAAGAAGCTCTGTCTGATCGCCTTTCTATGTTACCATCTCTCGCCCAAGCTACAGAACCGATTTAATTGAAATTCTATTCAGAGATGATCTGGAACCTGAAGAAGGACATAGGATACATTTCATTCAAATATTCCCACGGGAACCGGTCTTCACTAATATTATAAATGCAAAAGTAGCTCTGTCTGTTCACCTTTCTATGTTACCATCTCCCGCCCAAACTAATAAACAGATATAAATGAAATTTTGTACAAAGAAAGTCTAGAACCTGAGGAAGGACATAGGCTATATATTTTATCCCTATATTCCCACGGGAATGGGAACGTATACGGGAACTTTGAAGCTACAGCACCGATTTCAAAAATTCTTCCACCGTTAGAATGCTACACTATCCCTGAGTAACATCAACTGTAAGTCATCCCCATATTCCTTCGGGAACAATCACCATATTCCCATGGGAATGGGATTCTTTACTAATATCATAAGTCTGAAATGAAATCTGTCTGTCTAATTTTATTTGTAGTCAAAAACCGCCCAAACTATTAAATTTATTTACACGAATTTTGGTACAGAGTCATAGTCTTGAGCCTGAAGATGGACATAGGCTATAAGTATATGTTATCCCTGTATTCCCACAAGAATGCAAACGTAAACGGGGCCCTACAGAACTGATTTCAAGAATTATTTCCCCGTTAGAATGCTACACTATCTCAAAGTAACATTAACTTCAATTTATCCCCATATTCCCATGGGAACGGAAATACTTACTAATATTATAGATCCAAATCAACTCCGTCTGTCTGTTTTACTTTGTTACCATCTACCGCCCATACTATTGAACCTATTTGTATGAATTTTGGTGCAGAGATAGTATTGACATGGGCTGTATTTGTTTTCCCAACATTCCTATGGGAACGGCAACGTAAACGGGAACCTTGAAGATACTGGACCGATTTCAAAAGTTCTTTCACCGTGAGGTGATTTCTGTCAAATTGTTGATTTCACAGTTGACCTGAGAAGAAATTTCTATCTTGATCTTCAAATAAATATTGGCAATCGGTAATGACTGTGTGGAAAGTCGATTTTGGCGCCGACTAATGAGATAGTTAACCATATAAGCGAATGTTTGACGTATTGGGGGATGTTGTCGAATGTCTATCAATAGACAATATTATGGACAATGAGCAAGCCACATCATACCCTATAGAGTTTCTCAATTCCTTAGAATTATCAGCAGTGGCTGCAAGTTGGTGTTCCAGTGAAAATAATGAGTATTCAAGAATTGTACACAGCTACAAATTACACATCTGGGATGGGGCATTATAAAAGTTTTAATAATGACTGGAACAGCGTAATTAGAAAACTATTGATTCCCCGTATTTCTTTAATTCCCACTGATTTGTCACTTTAGTTTAAAAGAGTGTATCAAACTCGCAAAACCTTTTTAATTGACAAAAAGAAGGAAAAAGTAAGAACGTCGTGTGCAAAAATGCACTGAAATAAAATAATATAAAAATAATTTACTAAAACGCATGAATATGTCTTATTTGCAAAATAAGTATTCCAAAAAATTAAAAATGCTGCCGAAAGTCACTATCAAGTAACGCGGACGAAGTCGCGGGCACAGCTAGTACAATATAAAATTAAAGCAACAACAAAGTTTTTTGCAAATAGTTATGTATAAGGTCAATGCAGTCAAATGCTTAAGAGAAGTTCGTTAGAGCCAAAAGTGTGATCTTATCATAATCAATTGCTGTTCGGATATCGTCTGACACTTTTAAAAGAGCTGTTATTCAACTATTTTATGATCTAAAACCTGATTGAAAGGTTGTAATAATGTTAGTATTTTCAACATAATGCCTGCTTCAGTCGAAGACAATAGAGGAAGTTCGTCAAATACGGCCTACCCTTGACATTTTTGGAATTTAAACCATGCATTTAAGTTTAATTAATTTGTTTTTTTTTCTTAGAATTCATTTATTTTTCAGTCTTCAAAACAATAACTAGAAAAACAAACATAATAAAAAGATAATAGCAAAAACGTTAACGAGCTCCAAAATTACAATTTGGAAAAATTTCGGTTAATATGGCTCACCCTGTGTTAAACATGGCCTAGGGTGGGCCGTATTCGACGCAACTTTTTTAAAGGAAGCAGCAAAATTCACATATGAGGTATTCTTTATCATTTCCGGAGCAATCTTCGTGTGCTCACATTGTACACACGACACATTGCAGCCAAATTTCACCGTCCCTATCTTCAGAAAACTGGCTGGAGCAATAGATGCATAGGGTCGGAATGATCGTCTGAGTAGAAATGGCTTACTTGACTTTCTGATCACCAAGACTACTGTTCTTTGCGAATGCGTTTCTTTTTTACTGTCATTTTCTCTCCCAACATCAAATTTCTAAGAATCTTCTGAATTTAAAATTTAAGATGAATTAAAGTTATTAAATTGGAGTCTGTCTGATAATGTTTCTACCTTCTTGTTCTCATTCTTGGATCCTTGCTTCTTCTCCCTTACGTTCTTCAGATTGGTGGATTCTTCAAGAGAATTTTTATAGGTGGAACACGAAATTATCTCTGATTTAACTTGTTTTCTTTCACGATTTGAAGTAATTTTAATTCTAACAGGTATAAAGGAAGTGTTATGAGGCGTTATTTAGGTCGTTGATGAATTTGAGGAAATAACCTGCTACTCTGAAGTGCATTTTATTCCTGCTGAAGTAGATGGTACATCCGGATCCATTTGCATCCCCTCTCAATATCAAATTGATCGGTAGGTGCAAGATTTTCCATGTTAACTTGAGATTCTATTCCATCAATTTCTTCTGTTGCTAAGAACTCATGATCTTGAAAGATATTTCTTTCAAAAGAACATAAATATGTATATTCCCGTTAAGACGAAAAACCTTTAAATGCGATCTCTCCAGTTTGAATCTTTAGATAGGGTGGACCGAATACCTCAATTATCTCAAAGTGTGATAGAGCTTTATTGTTGTTGATTCCCCATTGTCGATTCTCCTCGGTCAAATACTTTTTTAAGGCTCCCATAAAAGTCTTGTTCAGTGGTTGTATCTTATGATTTGAATGCGGAGGAATCGATAGGATATGAACATGATTTTTTCTTGCGATTTCAACAAGCTCTATGTTCCTGGGATTGCTTGCATGCCCATCCATCTTCAGCAGCACAGGTGATGTTGGCCGTTTCCAGAAAATCTTTAAACCACTCTGTAAACAAGTTGGTTTGCACCAACCCGGATGGATGATTTGCATATATCGAACCTATTGGCGCACCTTTATTATTGTTATTAAAGAAATTCTTTCTGCGGAAGTTAATGCTCCCACTTGTTTCCTACCTTTCAACGCGATTACTTTTGGCCTTTTCGATGGGACAACCGAATTGCCAGTTTCATCCACATTATATAAATTTTTGGACTGAAATGGTACTTGTTCATAAGTAATTCCAAGTTGTCGAAAAAAAATCGTGACTTTTCCTTTGAAAACACGGAAGCGCGCTAAGGATGTTCCAGTTGGCTGACGGAAGGACAATGAAGGATGTTGTTGTAAGAATAAGCGAAGCCAGTCCCTGCTTGCAACTTCCTTGACAATAGAAAATGGATTTGGAATCCCATTTTTATGGAAGCTGGAAAGGTATCGACCGTAAGTCGTTTTTTGTAAGGCCAAATAATTTTTTTTTTCCATTTCTAAACGGTACAGTGGTACCTGTGGCGAGATGGTTAGCATGTCCACCTGCTAACCCAGAGGTTCGAGGTTCGAATCCCAGCAGAGGCAAAAATGTTTTTCCACGGGTATCGCCTTTCGCGAGGAATTGGCAAGTCCTCCGTTAGTAAATTCATTGCCATAAAAAGCACTTTCTCAATTGTTCGTTCGGAACCGGCAGAAAATTGTAGGTCCCCTCCATTCCCTCACAAGGTATGGTTGTGAGAAATGCGCTAGGCCCAGGGGCTCCTCGCTGTCTAGCGCCACCCTATTTATTTTTATTTTACTAAACAGTACTTCACTAGTGACTGTTCTAACTCTGGCGGCAATACAGGCTTTCTACCTAATTTGGCATTTACTACTTTACCTAATGGCACTTCTTTTTTGCCACCAACCGCCTTAGGTTGGTTTGAGGCCTTCAAAGTTCCCATTAATTTGTTGTTTATTGTCGATATTGCTTCCATCATGTCCTCCTTCCGCCAAGTTTTTTAGTGGTTTTGGATTCTGTTTAGACATTTTAGCCTTCAAAATCAATAAAAAGGAAAATTTGATTTCAACCAAGAAAACGTGTCAAATATGGCCTAGTAGGCCATATTACCAACACATGGGGATGGCCATATTAAACACACCAGAACTTTTCCACTCATTTTAATTTTTAAAACTTTCCATAAACTTTTTTCTTAGAATAGTATCACAAACATTAAGAGAATACATAAAGGTATTTAATTTTTGAAAAGAATAACGAATTTAACACAATATAATAATATGTAAAAACACTTAAGGAAACTTACCAAAAAATCACAACGAAAGTAAAGAAAATTAAAAGCGTATTATATCTGCCAGGAACGTCGCGTCACACTCACCACGATAGACTGAGGCTCAACCGGTTTGATCATGTTGTACAATGATTTTTTAACTTTCGCTTTGGATTTTGGTTTGGGAAATACAGTGGTAGGCCACCCACGCACGTAGGCCACATTTGCCGCACTTACTCTAGTTTCGAAAGCTTTAGAAAAAATGGGCACGACTGGGTCGCACGAACTTGCGATTGTGTGCACAATACCAATACCAAAAAATTAAGGCTGAGTAAAAGGTTTTAGTATTCGCTCTAAATATTTTTGGTGGGCTCAGGGTTGCCAACTACTTTTTAATAATGAAAATTGAATTAAATCACGCAAAATATTGAAAAAAATTAAAATTAAATATTCCAAAAGTTTCAATCGAAAATCCAAAAACGCCATTCTTTTGCAATTGCTAGTACTTATAAACGTTGAATATTTAACCAAAATCGTTAGAGCAGTTTTTTAAAAAATCGGTTTTTTATTTTTCATTTTTTATTAAAAAAAGTTTTTTAAGATCTAGGTATGCAAGTCTTAAGATCTTGCCAGAAGATGTTTTGACAAGAAAATTGAAATAAATCAGCAATACCGTTTTGAAAATATTCAAAAAAACAAAATTATTTTAAAAAAATTAATAAAAATTTCAAAATTTAGAATTTTCCAAATGTTAATATGCAATATTTTTAATGTCATCTACGACTTCTTAAATATGAAATTTCATCAAAATCGTGTGAGCCATTAACGAGGAAGTCGGTTTTGAAAAAAACGGTACTATGGGGGGTACCGTTTTTAGACTTTTCCCAAAAAAAATTTTTGCATCATAAGAAAGACAATTGAAAAATAATCCTTCAAATAAAATTTTATCAAAATCGTTAGAGCCGTTTTCGAGAAAACTAAGTATTATCATATAGGTTGTATGGCAGGTACCGTTATTTCAAGACCTAGAGACCCAATTCCAAAAACCCCTCTGTAGGCTACCTTTTTTTTTTTTTTTTTTTTTTTTAGTTTAGTTTTCTCTTTCGTATTCTCTATCATCGTAATGTCATGTTTAGTAGTTATCTCAAAATTTTTTTTCTGCACGATTGCAAGACTTGCCTTATAGTACCTATAATCGCAAGTAAAAACGCAATTGGTCTAAAGTCTGAGCTTCCGCCTCTTTTTGGGAACAACTATCACACGCACATATGTTTCCAGAGGTTTTGTAAAAAAAATTAATAATATGAGAACATCAAAAGGAAAGAAATGTTTTCACAAAAACAGGGTGGATTCTTTTTAGATTTAACAGAGAAAATTACCGAACATGTACCTACTATAAACATCAAAATTAAACAGTATGGCAAGTATCTTCGCCATTAAAGTTAACTTGTCGTGGCAAAGAGCTATTGGTCCACATAGGACCTGAATTTCTAAATTTCTCGATAATCTCTTCTTGCAGTTTTGCAAATAGAGGGAGATGTTTTTTCCAACAACTTTTTTAAGTGTCCCATAACATAGATGGTTGGAAGAGCAGTTACTGTCAAATTCAACTGACTTTTTTTTTTTTATTAAAAAAGAGGAGGCTTATGCTAATCTGGAGCACTCAGACCTAATTTCCGGTCCATTGTCTTACTATCTATGGGTAGCACCCTTCCCTTTTTTTCTGTGAAAAATAAGGTGTTAGTAATTTCACATATAACCCCTCAAGGGCGGCGTCCAGACGAAACTGGGAGGCTGAAAGAAAAATAGATGCCCAGAGCGGGATTCGAACCCACGCGTCCGTCCTATCTACTGAACACTCTACCACTGCACCACGGCCGCCCTAAAAATTCATTTGACTAATATATTTGTCAACTTTGCTTCTCTAATCAGCATTGTTACTCTGTTCCGAGTGATTTTGTACTGGGCAAGAATATCTTCACAGCCAAAGTTTCCAGTGACTCGCTGGAACGTTGGAAGTGGACAAAATGATTGAAAAGCTAAGGCAAGTGTGAGCACATAGTACTAAGAAATGACCCGTTTCACCAAGTCAATTTTCGTTCTAAAAGGCCAATAAACGAACAAAATAAGGCAAATTTTTCAGATCGACAACCTTTGAAACTATTTACGAAAACCCAATTCATTGTAATTTGGTGTAACTGGCAATTATAGAATAAAATATTAAACGCTACTTCATTTAAAGCTGCAGTGCTAGGTCTTATTGATTGCTCCTCTTATATGACAATAGAAAAAGATATACATAGTTCCAAATTTTGTCAGATTACTTTAAGACCCATTTGCTGAAAATAAACAAAAATGTTTGTTTTAAACTTAAACGCTTTTTAATGAAGAAAAACTTGTAAAATTTCAAATTTTTGGCTATGCACTTTCCTTGGAAAAACTTATCTGTTGTCTTATAGTTCTATCAAGTGAAGAGCCCGCTGCTGTAAAAGCTATTTTTAGTTACGTTAACGGCTAGTCCAGTCATTACAAGCATTTTAAGCTATAAGCTTCGGGAAAATTCCAAGTGAGCTGGTTAAAAAAGTTACAAGGCTAAAAACGTCACGAAAATCAGTTTTTGACAAATATCTCGCGATCTATTGCCTGGAAAAGTCACTATAAAAATTTTCTGTCATGAAATTATCTACCAAAAATGCTCCTTACAATTTTCAGTAAAATTAACGGTTCTCGCAGTAGAGCACTAAGAAAGCGGGTATATTATGACGATGAATATTAGCTTCGTTATTTCTTGCGAATATCAAAGACAAGCATTGCAATCGCGTAGAAAAAAATTTTGGAGAATTTTTTGGGAATGCGAAAAAGTATGGTTCCTGCAGTTTTGTCTGTCTGTTCGTATACGGATCTACAACCTGAACCGCTTGACGACTTTCTTTCAAATTTGCAGTTAGGATCTGTGAGGCAGCCTACAGAGGATTTTTTGGAACTGGGTCTCTAGACTCTAGTTCCTCAAATAACGGTATAACGATTTCGATAAAATTTTATGTGAGGGATTATTGTTCAATTGTCTTTCTTTTGATGGAAAAAGTCTAAGAATGGTGCTCCCGTTTTTTTACCGACTTTACTACTTGTTATACTTTGAAAGTTCTAGGTTACTTACAAAAGTTTACAAACTAACATGAGGAAAATTTTCTTTTTTTCAAATTTTCATTATTTTTTTATTTTTGGATTATTTTTGAAACAATATTTTCTATATTTTCAAATTTTCTTGTCAAATGTATCTTTTAACAAGATCTTAAAATTGCATAATTCATTTTTGAAAACCTCGTTAAAAATTTTTTTTTTCCTACATACCCGTTTGATTAAATTTTTAGCATTTACATATTTGTATTAGCAGCTGCAAAAAATGGCGGTTTTAGATTTTCCCTTAAAACCTTTGAAATATTTAATATAATTTTTTTCAATAACTTGTGTGATTTTATTTAAATATCATAACTAATGTGTAGTTGTTGGCTGTCTACCTGGCCCTGTACCCCCATTTTATATTTTTTCAAGTATCATAAAATGTATGGGTTTTTGAGTGCACTTATTAATGAGTTTTTTTTTATTATTGTTTTGTTCATTAGTAAAAAATTAAGAAACTCTATGTTTATTGTTTATCAGGCATTTTCTGAAAAAAATTACCTCAAAGCCAAAACTTTGTTTGGGGAAGCAAATTTGAGCGCCATTTAAAATTGAAAATCTGGCAACCCTAAACCTATGGAAGCTCAACTTAAATACAGTCTTAAATGTTTTTATTTCTTCAAAAATTAAGTCTAAGATTAGGTCTCTATCGTCAGTATTGACAGAGATATCGAATTTAACGCAGGTCAGGGTACACCAAAGTTAGCCTTATTTTAAATTGCCAAAAAGTGATGTCAAAGTTAAGAAACTAGCTTTACTGTATGACAATATTTTTCTTAGAATATGACCAAGAATCACACTCCACACCCCAAAGGATAATACACAAAGTACGGAACACCCTGTATATTCAGCTTTTTTATCATTAAAAATTGCTGATAAAATACAGAACTGAATGTTTTATGTATGTATTAAAATTACATATTCATAAAGATCTAGCGATTTGAAGTGCACTAGATTGATTGCGACATCGGCTGTAGGGCACACCATCCTACACGAGCCAGAAGTCGTCTTAGCCCATGTCCATGTCATCAAACTTATTTAAAAAAATAGTTGGCTTACATCTGTAACACTCAACGAAAACCAAAATGTAGAAACGTGTTGGTGGATGGAGTCTCACGCTCTCAGCTAAAACAGCTACTTCTAGCCTCTGCGGACCGTTTGACTTGGACCTTGGAAGTTGTCTACTAGCATCATTTCTGGCACAAACTTCGAACTTACTATTTACACAGACGCACTGGCTTATTCACTTCAGCCGAAACTTCTTTCAAAAAACGCACTGTTTGCGCACTCAGAAATAACTTTTGAAATCATTTTTCAAAATTTCTCAACTTTGGCTCCCTTGTCCTTTCTTAACATATGTATATATGTATTCCCAGATTCAGCTCTCGACGTATTCGGACTCTTCAAATTGAAATTCGCTTCCTCTGTCGGGATTATGTATTTGGTACTCTACATACATTGTATAAGTAGTAGTAGTAGTAACTTTATTGAGATTTCTTTTTTTTTTTAATTACATTTTCACAAGCGAGCACTTAAGGTTGCTTAACACTATTGATAATACGGTATTGCCGACTTGGAACTGGCCAGGCTAAACAGTCAAGTATTAAATTATTTGTTAATGAATACAAAATATTTGTATAAGTAGAAAAAACTATATCTTCAGTTTATTTTATATGAGTCCACTCAACAAGGCCATACTTTACTCTACATATAACTTAATGGATGCTTTGACCCATATGATATTAGAGGTTAATAATTTCTTTTAAGAACATATTTTTTTAAAAATAGATAGCTTGTCAAATGTGAAAAGGTAACGAACGCAATAGCATCAGAAAATGTTTTAGATTAAATAAAAGAAATTTATTTAGTATCACATAATAGCACTGGAACTTTGCCTTAATTTTCATTTGAAAAATGTAATCAAACCACAACGTCCTCATCAGTTAAAATATCAATTGTGAGGGATATAGAACATCCGTTAGGTACTTCGACAAACCAAATGTCGCTGTGAATGAGTTCCTTCCCTATACTGCTTGGGCTATTGGTTCTTGTTTCCATAATTTTATCATTTTTCTCCTCTCTCTTTTTTTTAAAGTTCAAAATTAAAATATAAAAAAGGGAAGTCAACCAACCACTGAATAATTCCCCTGCCGAGTGCTGACCTTATTAGAACACAAACAAAAGGAAACACGATTTCCACTTAAATAGGCACACAGGCCGCGCCAGCTACAGATGGTGCGCTAACAGAATAGCTGCAAATGCAGGTCAGTAAGCAAACACAATTTTAATTAAATGGTCAATTGATTGTGTTTCTGTTCGAACTCGACCTCTCTATCTCAAGCAGAGGGCGCCCGAGTTGAGATTTATTTTGATTTTATCCTCGTAAGAAAATAAAGAAGAAAAGAATAGAAACTCTGTGTTCTTGTGCAGTGCATCTTTGATAATACTTACCTGTTAGAAGCACCATCTGTAGTGCTGCTGTGAAAGGACCATTACAATGTAACAATGCAAAGTCCATTTGATGAAGTCAATTCTACAGCCATTACCATTTCCGTTTTGCCACCAACTGAAAGAATTTCAAGCACGATTTTGGTTATCCATGCTTCCTACCGCATTGCTGTTTGCTTGTTTTAGAGTATCTATTGGAAGGGTTGGATATAGGAATCCCGATCTGGGTCAAAAGAAAATCAATTTTTTAACGCCAAGGATCACAAAATTTTATTTCTCTCTCCACTTGTATAAGGTAATTGGCAAAAATAATTCTTTCTATCGAAATAGACACAAAGTTTTTTGTGTATTTTTTTTTTTTTGCATAACTTATTGAAAAAGATAAAATTTTAAAGTTTACGTTGCAGAGAGGATAACTTTTAAGTTTTTCTTGTGGAAAATCAAAGTTTTAGTTCGAGGTGCTTCATTTATGCAAAGTTGACAGTTTTATTTGTTCGGTTCAGTAGGTAGAATTGCAATCTGCTAAGAAGAAAAACTTGCAATAAGTTCTAGAAAAATTTGGCCATTGAAATGATTTTTCTTAACACGGAAAAAGAAGAAATCTTGAAAACAATTTGCAATTTACATACCATCTCGTTATCGTTTCGATGAACAAGATTGCAATTGTAGACACAGGAATTAAAGTCTTTTCTTGAATAAAGCCAATCTTTTATTGGCCATTGATTGGTCAGATCTGTATGACTTTTACGTTTTGGCTTTTTGGCCCTGTTTATAGGAGCACAGCACGTAGTTTTTACATGCGATGAACAGTGAACTTCCTTCGAAGATTTGCAAATTCCAATTTGGTTTTTTCGTAGTTTGAAATAATTGTAGTCACTGCAAATCTCATTTCATATCTACCTCCGCGCGGGGGATGTTCAAAATATTTATGTACGTTATATCTTTAATCAATTAATTGATTTTATTAGTATCAGTAGAAATCATTTTTCATTCATGGCTTTTTCGACATTATGTCTCAACAACGCTAACCCGTTCAATCGGTCTTGGGTTGTGTTACTTCGCAGATACGTTTTCAATCTGCGCAGAGATGAAAAAGAGCGTTCGCTAGAAGCTACACCCAGAGAAAAACATGTGTAAAATTAACCTAAATCTCCGCGAGGGGTAATTTGTCCTATTTATTTTGCATATATTTACGCATTTCTAACTAGTTCTGGAATAAATTTTACCTATAGTATTTTACTTAGAAAATTGTTGACTTAACTAAGATTCTAAGGTAAACCATTACCCAAATCTGCACCTGAATTTGCTTGGTTCTAGGGCAATTCGCCTTATTACTTGGACCTCTTAGATCCCTTCAATAGAACCTAATTCCTAGGTTGAGAACCCACTCGCTTACCGTGATGTAAAGAATTCAATAAAAGCATCCTCTGCATAAATATTTTGTTAAAATAAGTATCTTTATAGCTGAACAACAGTCCATACCGTCCAATATTTGAAAAAAAAAAAATTCTGAACGAAAACCCACACCGAAAAACATTGCGGAGGGTTATACATATAATAACTTTAGATAAAAATTTATGCAATTTAAAAAGAATCAATCACGTTAATATATGTATAGTGGCAACTCTTGAAGAAAATTTTAGATGTCAAAATAATTATTTTTCTTCTGAATCCAGTAGTTTTTTCCCATTGCTTGATCATTGTGCCCCAGTTCCGGTTCTGCTTCAGCTCATCACAGATGCTCTGCAACTCAGCACTGCTTACTCTCCGAAAAGATTAAGGGTTGATTATGCTTTCAACGAAAAATGCAATAAAGGTAAGAGTCTTTAAAAATCAAAGTAAATAAATACAATGCAAGTTATCTGTTTTAAAAATTTAATAGAAGCATGATGATGATTTTCCATGATCGCGACTGTCAGTTTGCTACATTGAGTAAAAAAAAATAGTCAACAACGAAAAAAACGAGAACGTTTTATTTTTTTCATCTTTAAATTTACTTTAAGGAACATATTTGCAATTTTTCACATATTGATTTGTACGTGAGTTAAGAAACTCCAAAATGAAAGAGCAAAATCAAAAAAACATACCATTTTTTAAAGCTTGATTACTCGGAAACGGTTAGACTGAGAAAAATTTTTAAAAAGACGTTTTTTAAAGGAAATTTATTTTTCTACAAAAATATTTGTCGTTAAATTTGTTGGGTTCAAAATAATTTAACAGTTTTGACGTTAAAGTAGGTTAGGTGGAAGTGGCTGTCAGCCAATGAGTACATTCTACATTGCCTGACACACTTAGGCCGCAAGGGCCCATTGTGATACCACAGAGATCAGCAAGTTAATCACCTACTGATCTCAGAAACCCGATGTAAGATTAACGAGTTGATCACTTATTAATCTTCCATTACGGGACTAGCCGGTTAATCACCTGCTAGTCGAACCACGTGGAACTTTTAATGTATTTCGAAAGACTTTTAGGGTCTATGTAAGCTAAGTCGCTACTATCATCGAAGAAGAATTCACCGAGATGAGTTTTCCTCCTATGAAGTAGTGCAGGGCATGAGCATAGAAGGTGTTGAACGGTTTCTTCCTCCTCCTCGTCCATGCAGCTTCTGCAGAAATCATTGGAAAACACACCAAGTCTTTTGGCGTGTCTCCCTATTAGACAGTGTCCCGTAAGAACACCTATGGAACACGTATGGACGCTAAAGTAAGGTTAGGTCTAAGAAATATAAAATGCGATTGATAGACTTCTAAATACTTTTTTTTTGAGCTCAAACTTTTTTGGAATTTTTTTTTAGCTATCCTAAACAGTATTTTCAATATGGTTTTTGAAAACATTTTTTTTGGCCCAGTCTAGTGTACCTGCTAGCTGAAAAAAAAACATATAAAAACAATACTTAACGAAATTGTGCTTTATGTGGATGAAGCATTATTAAAACAGTTGACGCAGAGCTTTGAGTTCGTGATGTTTTTATTTAAAAGAAGATTAAGTTTTAATTTTTCTCTGAGACTGTATGTGCGTGTATGTTTCTTCTCTTATTCCAGTCCACTTATCAACAGCGTCAGCGTTAATTAACTAGTACGACTTCGAACGATGCTCCCAGTTCCATGCGCCATGCTTCCTGTAAGCTCTTTATAGTCCTGATTAAAATAACGACATAAGTATAACTATTTACTGGGATGACCTGAAAATGAACACTCTCAAAAAGAGCTCCAATCTACCCAAACTCCTCCATTACCCCAGTAACAAACAGTCTTAAAGATTGTGAAGAAACAGCAACTAGAAGTCAAAAGGGCACTCACATACACCGAGCTTGAAAGTTGCAACCTATTTAATAGAATTTATATGGCAGTACCTATATGTACGAGATGAAGTAACTATATAACAATGCATACTTGTCACACATTGTGGAAAACAGTTTTGGCGGCATACGCGGAAAGCAGTAATCTCAAGCAAATCACATCCTTACCTTACGTGCTCAAAGCAGCATTCTCCATTCTGCAGCAGAGATCCACCTTCTTAAAAACACATTCCCTTGTCCCTTGCACGGATGCACACCGCCAGCACAACATCGGCATGCCATGCCACAGCAACAGCAGCACAAGACAACGTAGTTTTCATATCTAGGTGACGTTTGAAAAGTGGATCGTCGCGAATTTCAAAAGTCATTTCGTAAAATCCAAATCTAGCTCTATAAGAAGCAAGAAGCGCACCCCCTGTCACACAAGAATCTCAGTCGTATTTGGTTGGCTGGTTGTGGCGTTGAAAACAAAGTTACCGTCGAAATGTGAACATATCATTAGGCGTCGTCGTCGGGCGTCCTTGATACCACTTCACTGTAGTACCACAGTCGTTGTCGTCACAGTTGTGCATTTATGTGGATACTGAATACAATGGCCAAGGCTTCTGTATTTTTTTTAGTTTTTTAAGTATGCGTTTGTGTATAGATTTTCATATATTGTGAGGGTCTGCTTTTGTTCCAACAATGCACCACATATATGTATGACTACTTGAAGAAAGCATTAAAATGTTTACCATAGCTGTCATGGGTTCCATAAGGACCTGCTCCAGAAAATCTTCTCTTTGGGCCCGGCCGATATGATGCTCGACTGCGGTTGCCACTGCTGGCTGGATGGATTTTGCAATCCACTCCTTGCCACCCACGACCCACAACCTCCCATACGAATTGCACTTTAGCTTTAAAATACGCCATCTTCTTTTCAATTCCCACTGTGACTTTTCATCATCTGAAAGGATCTTTTGTGGCAAATTAAAATGCTATCCAATGTATGCAGATGCAGGTATGAGCTCTGTACGAATGAGAATTGCGAGTTTAACATTTTTTGTAGTGTGTGGATGACGATGACGGCTTTTGTATATTTTGTGAGCAAAGGATCAAAGGCATGCCATGAAATTAAATTGCATAAATGGTTACTTATGTTGCAGGGATTGAACGATGCTTGTTGTTAGCACTCATACTATAGGTGCGATGAAATTGTTGGCTTTTGCTCCTCTCTTATATTAGCTCATGCATTCAAAAGGCTCCGGCTCCACTCAAAGGGATCATTTTGCACAGGAGCAGACATATCATAGAGTAAAGTTTCTCCGCGACCGTTTTCAATGATTTAATTTCATTCTTCTGTCTCGTTCATTTTGGGAAGACAAAGTACATAATGAATGATTTTGTGGAGTTTCGTTTAAAAAACGAATGTCTAGAATTCTTAAACCAAAGAATTCTAAACCATCAAAACCAAAGACTACATAAAAATGACGGTAAAAATGGCTTAGAAAAATAAACGAAAAGACAAATTTTGAGGACAAGTAAAAATAAATTTTTTGTATTAAAAATTTGATAACATAAAGATGGTCCCATGAAAACTATACTAAGCCAACATAGTATAGTTTTGATTTATTTATTTTTTAAATCTGCCGTATCGACTTCTATTTTCCGACAAAAAACCTTATTACCTTAGAGCCAAAAAAAGACTTAGTATACCACTAATTTTTTATACTTTATCCAAGCATAATCATTTTAACTGCTCTTAGTATTTTTATCTCGATAATTTTCATTTTTTTTTATAATTAACGCGCACATCAAGGTGTTATGACTACCCTTATAATGTTGTAGAACCCAGTGCGAGCATTTAGGAAAATAGGAGAGGATTCGAAAGGAGGCACCAATGCACGTTGCTTTTGAACTTTTGTTAATCGTACTGTAGGGGAAAAACAGGGTCACATTTATGACCCCATGTAACAATGCTGTCAAGGTCAGAATTCAATGAGCTTATCACACGCAACCGTTCCAGTTCCACATCCGAAGAGCAGGGACGTGAATTTGGAAACGATTATGAAAAGCTGAGAGTGGAGTCGTCAGCGAAACAGTTAAGCGGACTAGAAGTTCCAGACAAGAGATCATTTATGAAAATTTTGGAAGAAAGTCGGAGACAAAACGGAGCCCTGGGGCACACCAGCATTTATGAAGTGGGTATCAAACTTGAAGCCATCCAATACAACTTGTATTGAACGGTCGGAAAGGTAAGTTCTAATCCAACTAAGAAGAGACTCATCGATACCAAAAGCACGCATATTCAATAAAAGAGCCTGATGCCAAACTATCAAATGCTTTAGAAATATCAAGCGCAATAATCTTACTTTCTCCAAAACAATGTAAAGATTGGTTCCACTTTTCGGTGAGATAAGCCATCAAATCACCAGTGGACCGTTTGCTACGAAAGCCGTACTGACGGTCATTAAGAAGCTTTCGTTCTTCAAGATATTTCATAAGTTGACGGTTTATCAACGTTTCCATGACCTTGGAAAGAAGGGACGTTAGTGCAATTATACGGTAATTGGAATGGGAGGAAGATTCGCCTTTTTTAGGGACCGGCTGGACAAAAGCAGTTTTCCATCTGCTCGGAAAAATCCCAGCAGAATAGGAAAGATGGAAAAGTTTACGCAGTGGTCTTACATCATTAGAAAGACAATCTAAAATTAATTCTTCACACAAAATTTTATCAAAATCGTTGGAGCCGTTTTCGAAAAAAAATAAGTATTATCATATCGGTTGTTGTCAATTCCAAAAACCCTACTGTAGATATAGTACAGATCCTAACTACAAATTTTGAAGAAAATCGGTCTATCGGTTCAGGCTGTAGTAATGTTCAATTGTTATCTAATAATTTTTTTTTCTTGCCTTATAAATAGTACCTATAATCGCAAGTAAAAATCAACTGCGGAAAGGTAGTTCCATTTTGCTCACAAGCAAACTTAGACCGGTAACCCTAGTCGAAGCGGTGGTTGTTGCGTTCAGTAAATGCAGCCTGTTTTAATATTTACGACTTTGAGTTACAAAGGGTTCAGTAGTTATGAGTGACATGGGACAATTAATTCTAAATGAATTGAAAAGTAAAAAGCCGGGAACCCTGGACAGGGAACTATAATCGCCATTATTTTGTCGGTTGATTTGAAATCAATTTAAAAATTCGAATGCGTTTTCGATATTTTTGCATTTGTATTGTAACACGGGAAAAAATTTAAATCTTTATAAAAAAAACTATACAACTAAACAAAAATTATAAAAAAGACGTGACTCTTTTGGTTTGTATATTTGAAATAAAATGTTCTCTTCTTCTTCAGTTTTCTCTTAAATTTTCGTTGCAAATCTCTCATTTCCCGTAGACAACACGGGTTCCTCAAAGGCAGAACAACAACAAGCAACAACAAACCTCGTTAACTTTGTCTCATTCTTCCTCTCAGCCTTGGAGAATCTAAAGGATGTCGATGTATTTTCAACTGACTTTAGTAAAGCTTTCGATAAAATCTCCCACAATCTTATTCTTTTTAAACTTTCCACCCTCGGCTTTGAACCCATTCTGTTGAGATGGATTTGTTCTTATTTAAAAAACCGTTTTTACAGCGTTCGGTTCAGATCCGCCTTATCCAGCCGCTTTTTAGCTACATCCGGTGTTCCCCAAGGCAGCCATTTAAGCCCTCTCCTCTTCATTCTTAGTATTAACGACATTGAAATTATCATCAAACACTCCTCTATCTCTCTCTATGCAGACGATACTAAGTTTTACCGGGTCATTTCTTCTTCTGAAGACTCTTCCCACCTCCAACAGGATCTCGACAATTTTTCAATATGGTGCTCTAAAAACTGCCTGGAGCTAAATGTTTCCAAGTGCCAATCAATTACCTTCTCACGTAAACGCATCAAATCTCCTCCCTGTCTCTATCTTCTAAACCGTCAATCATTTCCCCCGTTCAGGTGATCCGTGACCTTGGGATTATTTGCGACCGTGAGCTGAATTCCCTCAAGCATATCGACGATATAATCCTTAAGGCAAATTCAGCACTTGGCTTTGTGAAACGATGGTCCAAAGAATTTGCAGTCCCCTACGTAACCCGATCCCTTTACATTTCATTTGTTCGTCCGCTTCTTGAATACGCTTGTCAAGTCTGGTCGCCTTTCCAACATGTGGACATTGCCAGAATTGAGAGCATACAACGCCGTTTCCTCCGATTTGCTTTTCGAGGTCTTAGTTGGAGTAATCCTTTGATACTACCTCCTTATCGAGACCGAATCAAATTCCTTAACCTTAATACGCTGAAAGATCGAAGAGAAATATTTGACATTTTCTTCATTCACCGAATCTTTACGCAGGTACCATTGACTGTCCAGCCCTTAACGAATCCATTTTTCTAAATATACTAACGCTCGTAACACTAGGAATCCCCGTCTCTTCTATCTTCCCACCCATCGAACCTCTTACGGCTCCAATGAACCCATCTCCCGAATGCTGAGGAATGTCAATTCTCACTCTTCTTGTTTTAACTTCAATATGAGTACTTCCTGACTAAAACTTCGTCTCCTAAGCCCTCCAACTAGTTAACTTAGGTCTTACCTATTAAGTTTCTTAGTTTGTAAGTTAGATTAAGTAATAGCTTGTATTAAGCCTAATAAATGGGGGTTTTGCCCACACCAAAAATTAAAGTTAAATTAAGTTTCTCGCACTGCAAAAAATTTCTCGCAAGCAAATTTGTCTGAACGTTGTATGATATTGCCTCTTTGACGGGATTGTCTTGATCTCACCTTTGAACAAGTCAATACCAACTGAGGAGGTCATGCACTGTTTTTTCCCGAGATGGTATTTTTGACGTGAAGGCTTCTCGACTACTTTTTGCAGCATTTGGCACCGTTCATCAGAAATATCGTGGCGAATATGACCTTCCAAGTCACAACTCACATCTCAAGTGATAAAATTTTGTTCATTACCGTTCCCATTCAACCGAAAAAGGACTTCATCACTAAATAAAATTTTCTTGTGAAAAGCGAAATATTCACCTAATGTACGACGCGCTTGATGGCCCTTCAGCTTTCAATCTTGCACGCGTTTAATTTTATACTGCTGCAAACCAAGAAACTTCCTCAAAATCTTCTATAAAATGGATGGGCACATCTCCAATTGTTGTGCGTGATGGCGGATGGACTCATTTGGATCTTCTTCGATACTCTGCCCCACAGCAGCAATAGCGCCTCCGGTTTGCACTGCCCGGTGTCTTTGAGAATGTGCACTACCCTCAAGATTCTTGAGTAAAAGTGGCGCGAAACTGATCATGTCGACTGGATATTGGACATAATGGTAATTAATTTGCCCAATTTGCAATCATTGTTCCGGAGTTAATCTATTAATTATGAAATGGCAAACCAAACCGAGCATAAATCACGTGGCAGCTGTCAAAATGACCGACTTCGAAATAAGTATTTACAAATTGAAAACCATCCTTTACATAGTGAAAATATAGGCAAAATGCATCTCTTTCTACCTGTTCACGTTGGTTCTAGATTGCAGAAATTAACAGCCCGATTCCGACTAAAATCACTAATGCCTCAAAGTCACAACTTTCCACTCACTACTCAAATAGTGAAATGGTTCTCAACAGGTCATTTGTAACTTTTGACTTATGTATGCGTACGGAATATCGGGCTGTGAATATACGGTCCCATGTAGTTAGCCGACAGTTGATCGGCCGACATAAAATGTCCTATTGTAGTCGTTTGTACTTGATTTGTACTTCAATGTAATGTAGGTGAAATAATTTGTAAACCTATCATTTATTTGTAATAAGCTAATCAAAAATATGGTCCGAAGTTAGCCGACAATTATTATATAAATATGGTACAAATATATAAAGACATGTATTTTAAAGGAAATCATTTGTACATTCCAAATATATATTTGTCACAATTGTCAGAGGTCTATTTCGCCCACAATTAATTATTAAAAATTAAAACATCGTTGGCATATTTAAATATTTGAGTCGCATGCAGTTGGTTCAATTGCTTCGGATCCGTTTCCTGACGTTTTCAATTGCATACTTTTTGGCACGAACACATTTCACTACAATTAGGTCGTCTGGCTACGAAACGATTAATTGCGAGCAGTGCCAAAAAGTATGCAATAGAAAACGTCAGGAAACGGATCCGAAGCAATTGAACCAACTGCATGCGACTCAAATATTTAAATATGCCAACGATTTTTTAATTTTTAATAATTAATTGTGGGCGAAATAGACCTCTGACAATTGTGACAAATATATATTTGGAATGTACAAATGATTTCCTTTAAAATACATGTCTTTATATATTTGTACCATATTTATATAATAATTGTCGGCTAACTTCGGACCATATTTTTGATTAGCTTATTACAAATAAATGATAGGTTTACAAATTATTTCACCTACATTACATTGAAGTACAAATCAAGTACAAACGACTACAATAGGACATTTTATGTCGGCCGATCAACTGTCGGCTAACTACATGGGACCTGAATATACACGCCTCCATTGAACTCCAATATTTTCTACTTTTATGTTTGTCGCCTTGTGGTAACCTGAAACCCTACAGTACCTATAAATATTTAAAATAGATATCTATATAGTAACATCGGTCGGTCTTTCACCTGCCGACTCATTAAAAGCTATTATTTCTATAAAATGCTCTTTTAACATTAGCCGCGTTTTATTATTGATCTGATCCGGATCAGATCATGGGTTTATTAGCGTTACAACAACAAAGCGAAATCCTGCGTTCTTCTATTTCACACAAGAGGAGACTTTCCATTGAAACGTTGGTGTCATTTCCAATATTTCCAATAACAACAATATTGCCACATGAACATTTTTATCTGTGTGATATGAAATATATTTTAGATAGATACCGAGAAACTTCAAATTTATTCATTTTTGTATAATACATGACATATGTAGGTAATGAAAAAGTTTTACAAAACAAAACATATATTCGTGAAATTAATAAGAATTAGTGCAAAAAAATATATATTTGACAAAGTGGATGAATATCATTTTTCCCTAAAAAAAAGAACAAAAAATTAACCATTGAAAAAAAAGTTCGTAGGGCAACTCTGCAACTCTTTTGAAATGTCAGTTGAGAGAGCGAGTCTCTCACAGCTTCCAACTGGAAATATGATGATATAAAGCTGTTTTATTATCAAGATCTGATCCGGATTGGATCATTGTGATAATAAAACGCGGCTATTAATGTATAATAGCATTGCCACACTTTTACCTAATAGCTTGTTTTTCCTCCTTTTGCAGCAATAACCTCTGCAAGGCGTCTTGGAACGGAATCTATTAAGTGTTGAATATGCTCTGCAGGAATGGTACTCCAAGCTGTAATAAAATCTTTCCACGTTTCATCTGCAGATCTTCCTATGTTTTGTGGAATTTTGGATTTCACAAGATGCCAAACATTTTCGATTACATTTAAGTCTGGACTTTGGGGAGGCCATTTCAAAGTTTCTTGACCTACTTCCGATAGATACTTTTTGATGTTCCAGGCGGTGTGGTCCCGATGAATGTAGAACCTGCCACCAGTGCAACATCATTTAGTATCTCTAAATAATGTGACTGTGTCATATGATCGGAGCACCTTACAAGTGGTCCCATACCACCATATCATAACTTTCCATCCATTGGAATGTCTAGTGGGCTGCTTGATGGGTTTTTTAGCTTTTGTTCTTGGATCGGAATAAAAAAAACTTTCGCCCATAAGTACCATCCAAAGAACAAGCAGTCTCGTCAGTCCAAAGTACACTCCTCCGATGGCTTACTAATATGCTCCCTTGCGAACTGCAGTCTTGAGCTCTTGTTCCTTGGTGTAATGTAGGGCTTTTTCTGGCTGACGTAGGCTTTAATCTTGTTTTCCTTTAACCTTCTACGTAATGTTCTTTCGCTGAAATTGTTCTCACGAGCCTTAACTCTTTTAACACATTTCTTACCTTTTCGCAAGGGTTAAATTTAAAACAACGAATAATTAGAGTGTCTTCCTTATTCAAAGTAACTCTTTTCCTGCCTCTCCCGACTCGAATTTTTTAGACTTCCACACGTTTTATCTTTCTCAATTGGATAATAAACTGTTCTTCGACAGCAATGGTACTTGGTACTTAGCAGAAAGTTTTCCAACCGAAACTCCGATTTTGTACTCTGCAACAATCATTGTCCCCGTCTCTATTGAAATTTCTTTGGATCTAGCCATTCCAATAAAGTTATTTGAATGAAAGGTGACACTTAACTAATCATAATAATAACCTGCATAATTTGGGATTGATCAGTCAGCACGCTTATCTACCGATTCATTTCCGAAACCGTTAAGTACAGTTGTGTAAATAATTTTGCCAGCTTTTTTCAATGTAACAATAATTTTGCCGTTTTCTTTTTTGTGATTTTTACCGCTTCTTATGAAACTTGATTCTTTTCTTTGGGTTCACCATTTGAAGAAGATGTTGGAGTTGATAAATCAATAACCCAATTATCTAAAAACTACTTTACTTTAAAGTAATACCACTTTGTTGAGGATATACAGTATGAAAAATACATTGTGCAAATAATTTTGCCATCGACTGTACTACTCTCACCCATAGGAAGTATGCCCCTGGTCACATTTGAAACCTGAGGAAACTTTTTCATGGTCAAAAATAGCAAACAGATTTTAGTTGAAGTTTCCTTTCCTATGTATAGAGTAACGCATTAAAAAGGAAACTTCAATCAAGGATATGCTTAAAAGGATGGTACAATTGCAGGCACCAAAGGAGCCATTATATGATTTTGTAGTTATGACTACATGGAACGCTGAAGTTCGTAGTTTTTGAATTAAACCTTCCAATCATGCAACATTTGTGTGGTTTACGGTTTTCTCCATAGTGCCTATAGGAACAAGTAACAAGAGCCCAGGACTGCTACGGAGCATCTTTACAATTTTAATGACATATTGAATGCCATTGAGTTGAGGTTCAGAGAGTAGAGAGACAGAAATGAAATATTTTATCCCTACCAATGACTCAAACACTGTCCTTGTCCTTTGTTTTCCCCGAAAAGTGTAGGTACTCTTCATATTTACTTCTCAAACTAAGAAAAATCAAAAGATTAGTGAAGTTTTTAACAGTTAAAAACACTTATTTTATTTCCTCAGATGTACATTTCAGAAGCAATGCTTCCATCGTCAGTGAGATTTGTAAAATTAAATTAAATTAAATTATTTGTCAAAAAACTAATAATAAACAAAAATGTTTCTAAACAAAATTACAGTTGAGTTGAGTTGAATCTATTAAAAAAATTTTTTTTTTAACTGTTAAAAACTTCACTAATCTTTTCATTTATTAGATTAAAAAACACGTGGAATATCTCAACTAAAAAACTCATCATTAAGAAAAATCATTAAGCTTAGAGGGCATTTGCCAGAATCAATTAAAGGCTTGTTAAAGTTCACAGAATAAAAACACTCTTTCCAACACTAAGTGCTTTTGAAAAAGCCAGGGATTAGTTTTTTTTATCAAAGAAATTGACGACAAACTTATATTTTCAGTAGGAGGAGTCTCCATTGTCTATTTTTCTTTGTTCTAATTAAAGTGAAATGACTGTTCATCAAAAGGAATTCAGTTGTGAAAACAATGAATTTTTGCTCATCGTTCATGGTCTTGTGTTAAGAAAGAGGATGAAATTAATAATAATTTATTCAGAGACACAAGAAATCATGAGTCATGAATCTTTTTTTTTTTTTGAAGTGAAGCTTCTTTAGAAACGTTGTAATTTGTAACTCGATGAAACGAAAATACGTTACGATGAAAGTACAAACGCAAACGAAAGGGGGAATTGAGAATATTACATATAGGTACATAATTCATCGGGGGCCGACTCAATCCCATAGATTTATATGGGATTGAGTCGGCCCCCGATGAATTATGTACCTATATGTAATATTCTCCATTCCCCCTTTCGTAGCGTTCAATGTCATCTACTGCGTTGTCCATACGTACATATGTTGCTTTTTGGGTATATCAACAGTTATCTATAAGTTTCTCTCTCTGTCTATTAAGACTGGTTTATAAAAACGATATTAGAGATAGTTTAAAAAAGATAAACCTTCCTACAATTTTTGTCTCCTTTTTGTTTAGGCTTTCGTAGTCGGCTTGTATTTTCTGAAGTTTCACTTCATTTTCATTTTCAATTCATTTTTATTTAATTTTTCTTATAACTACTTACATGCTAACAAAAATGTGTAAGACTAGATTATACAGGGTGTCCCGTAATTCGTGTTACATATTTTGTTGATGTGATTCTTGGTCATATTCTAAGAAAAAAAATGTTATACAGTAAAGTCCGTTTCACAACTTTGACATTACTTTTTGACAATTTAAAAAAGGCTATTTTTGGTGTACCCTGACCTGTGTTATATTCGATTTCTCTGTCAATACTGATGGTAGAGACCTTATTTTAGACTTAATTTTCTGTAGAAATAATAATCTTCAAAACTGTATTTAAATTGAACTTTTATAGGCTTACGGTTGCCAGATTTTCAATTTTAAATGGTGTTCAAATTTTCTTCCCAAAGCAAAGTTTTGACTTTGAGGAAATTTTTTTTTTTTTCAGAAAATGCCTGTTTAACATAGAGTTTCTTTATTTTTTACAGATGAACAAAACAATAATAAAAAAAAAACTCATAAATAAGTGCACTCAAAAACCCATAGGTACATTTTATGATACTTGGAAAAATCTAAAACAGGTAAGAAATCTTATTTTAGGTTTTTTTTACGGATTTTTATTCGAAAAGCTTGCAATGGCAGTAGTTTTCCAATAATTGATTGTTTCAAAATAATGTTTTTGACTGTGCACTGATGAAAAGGGTAAAAATTACAAATTGCCGTGTGAGTAAGTGCAAGTTTGTTTGTAAGACGAGAGCATTTTAAAAAAGAAAAACAAATTTTAAAAATATATGATGAAAAGGAAGAGGAGGGTTATGTGGGGTATCTAAGGAGTTTTGCCTATAATTCAAGTTTGTAATCGCTTAATGCGTAGTTATCTAGTTATGTTTACAAAGTACCTTTAATTTTCTATTTTTTTGATGAATAATGATTTTTTCATCAATTGTTCCTTTCTTTTTCATTTAATAATTTTAAAGTTTAGTAAAGTTTTCCTTTTTTAAATACCCTCGTCTTATTTACTTACTTAGGTGGGCATTAAAGTTGGGGGTGAACCTGGGCCTCAACCAACATCCTTCTGTAACGACTTCGATTTCGGTCGAGCTTTCTCCAGTTTTGCACTCTTAGCCGGTTGAGGTCTTCATCCACTTGATTGCGCCATCTAAGACGAGGTCTTCCCCTTCCGCGATTTCCCTGTAATGTGCTTTCAAAAACCCGTCGAGCCGGAGCGTTTGGGCCCATCCGCTCTACATGGCCCAACCATCGTAGCCTCGCGATGCGAACTCTTCTTGCTATGCTCATGTCGCGGTACAGCTCATACAGCTCATTATTGTATTTATATCTCGTCTTATTTGTGTTTCGAATTAATAAAAATTCGTGATTTTATATATTCTAGATTTTTTACTTTTTGTCATGCGGTACAGTGGCGTAGATAGGGGGAATCAGGGGGATATATCCCCCCATTGGGATCGATAACAGTTCAACATAACCAGTCATGAACAAAATAAGTTAAAGAAACACACTCTGAAATTTAGTACCTGCTTCCTAGATGAATTAAGTCTCATTAATGTTCACAGGATTGTACATTCTATTTCGGAAACTACTTTCTTTTTTGATCAGCCAAGCGTACGACGCGTCGCGACGGAGCAAGCAATATGTCTGGTCGATACAATGGTGTTCAGGCAGTTATTCGCCAAAAATAAGCTCCGCATGCTCTGTACGTCCAGTGTTCCAGCACATTGTTTCCAGCAAAATGCCAGCCATTAGAGGCTGCCTATAACCACAATTGAAGCAGTTTACAATTATTTCAATACACCGAAAAGAAAAGATATGCTGCATAAAACAATAAGCGAAAGCGAAGAGGCTCCACAAAAAAGACATTAAAAAGGCTAGATGCGATGGATCTCAAAATATTAGGCAGTTGAAGATTTTGAGGAGCTATTTCCGTTTGTGTTCGAGGCTCTTGACCAAATAAGAACATTGGAAAGTGTCGCAAAGAACAAAACGCTATGGATATAAGTATGGTTTACCAACTCTCGTTGCCATTAAGTCGTGAGGAGTGAATTTAGATTTGGTTCAAGCTATGGATCTCGCCAAAGATTTAAGGGATCAACTAAAAATTAAACGGGCAGAAGACAACTCATTTTCGAACCCTTCGGTTCAAAGTAGAAAAGAATATTTTCGTGTTACTGTTTTCAATCCTTTTCTCGATTTCTATGTAATGGACCTTGGAGAAAGATTTGCAAGCCATGAAAACGTACTGGAATGGTTTTCGGTTCTTTTCAAGGATTCTTCGTCTGAAATAGACAAAGCAGCTTAATACCGCTCGATATTAAATTTTATTAAAGATATTAACTACACTGCCGGTTTCAACGTCAACTCCCGAAAAAACTTTCTCCAGTTTAAGGACAAGCATGGCCAACGAAGAGAGACTTTTGAAAATATGCCTATTTTTATAACAATTGAAAAAAAGAAAATAATAAAAGAATTTATTGTTTTCTTACGGAATGTTGATGTTGGGCGAAACGCATAAGGAGTGAAGGTCACTTGAACTTTTTCATTTTGATTTTAAAAATCAACACTCCGTAAGAAAACAATAAATTCTTTTATTATTTTCTTTTTTTCAATAAACTTCGGCCAGACCACGGGCAAACCTTCTCTAGGTGCAAGAATGCAATTCCATTCCCCTAGAAATATAAAGTTTACATTGTGTTTGCACTGTAAACTTTATATATGTGTCGACAAACATCGACCAAACATTGCGTCTTAGAAAGGTACAAACAGCATCTAACTGATGAGCCCACTGTTTGTACCTGGGCGAAACGCATAAGGAGTGAAGGTCACTTGAACTTTTTCATTTTGATTTTTATAACAGTGTGATAAGCTTTGGATGTTTGCTTATTTGCAGGATCGTTTGAATGGTTTGGCTGCTGTAGCTATTCATCGCGAAATACCTATAAAACAGCAAATGAGGCTATAAGTGTTTTGTCTAAAAAGGACAGGAAACTGGATTTTATTTTTAATTTATTTCTTAAATTTATATAATTTTAATAGTTATTCTAGTTCATATTCAAATGTATGCGCATATAATATGTTATCCTTAAAAAATATAATTTTTTATGGTCGTACATAATGAATTCAATGAAGTCTTATTATTTTTTTTTTTTAATGTTGAAACTATATACCTATATATGTATATATTAGGGTGGTCCTTACTTTGGTTTTTTCCGAATTTTTTTCCACGACATGATCTGTTCATTATTTCATAATGAAAAAAATTTCAAACAATCAACAGAACTTTTCCCGTGTTATTTCCATTTAAAACTTTGGCTATTGGGGGGGGGGTCGGGTTAAAATTGAAATTAAGAGCTATAACTTGGCATGAATTTTTTTAATAGATTTAGAACCGATTTAGGACTATCGTGGAAAAAAATTCGGAAAAAACCAAAATAAGGACTACCCTAATATATATATATAATATTAAAATTATAAATCAAACATAACTTTTACCAAACTGAATTGTATCATTGTATATGGAATCTATAGTACTATCGAAAACAAAAACGGTCGCTCAAAGCCATCTATTGATCCGCCGGCGCTCTAGAAATTACAGGGGAATGTTAGTACGCCGGTGGATCAATAGATGGCTTTGAGCGACCGCATTTGTTTTCGATGGTACTATAGATTCCATATACAATGATTGTATAATGTAACAATAACAACACTTAAAGCTCACTTGTAAGAAAAAGCTCTCATTTCCATTTTCTCACTCCTGTCATATTCGCTCACTTATATTCTAACCTGTATTGAATAAAGAACTCGCTTTAAACTGATCAGTCCTCCACGCTTTTTAAAAGAGGTTATGGGCCCAGAATAAATATTGAAATAAATTAAATCAAAACAGAAATACTATTTAATCAAAATGACATCATTATCGGGAAAAATTCCATTGTTTAATGGAAAACATTTTCTCACCTGGAAGCATCAGATGCTGGCTATTCTTCACAAGAATCGATTGTGGAAATGTGTAAAAGGAGACGATACAAGGCCGGAAGATGGACAAAATGCAGCAGCTAAAGCCTAGTACGCTGCTTCGTTGATCTCCACGAGGACGACGAAATCGTGAACGAACGCTGCTTAGCCGAAAATTTTTGTGTAGAGTATAATCAGCTGTTTAGGAAAAGTGTCAATCAAAGTCAAGTCAAAAGTGTCACAAGAAGCAATAAAACAAATTAATATTTTTGTCATTAAATGTGTTTGCAAAACTAACAAACTAACTAAGAACCTTATGCGGAAACTGCACATTCGAGAACTCTGTTTGAACATCGGTATCCAGGAACATATCGATTTGGGTATCAACGTTGGATTCCAACATCGTTTGACAAAGGAAGACGCTATGAAAATGGTCCAACAGAAATACAACGGAATCATCTTGAACAGCTAGAAGTGAATTTCCAAGTTTTCAACTATTTTTTAAATAAAAGATAAGAAAATCCAAAAGTAAATTAACCCTTTTATTCAGTTTTCATTGTTTCGGTCGATGTTAAGACTACAATGGGTGTTGGTGTGCTGAAAAAATAAATGCTCGTTGGGTGTTCTTTGAAACATTCGCCACCTTGTTCTTCAAAGTCGGTTTTTGTTGTAACAAACTTGTCCAGATTATAACCGCCAGGTGCGGGCGATGTCTCTTGCTCCAAACCAGGCATCCAAACTTGCTGAATCAGCCATAAAAATTTTGTGTGGTGATTGGAAAGTCCTCATCTCTAGTAATTCCTAAGAGATCCGCTCTTTAAGTCCTGGAAAATGATTTTCTTTAAAATTGTAATTAGGAAGTCGCCTTTTAAGTGTACCTGGAAATTGAACGCATCCACCGGTCATAAATACATTCTGTGCTAATAGAAGCTAGTCATCGTAATCAATCAATTCGGCAATTCAATTCAGAGCTTCCTATCATACTTGGTTGGTCTTGGTATAGCAATTTAGTTGCTCGTATTGATTCCACTCCGACGTGTAGCTAAAACATTCACAATTACTTTTTCAAGTTCATGTTCACAGCCAATTCAAAGCTACTTTATCGATTTATTTGAAACTTTGTCTAAATAAAATTCTTCCACTTTCTGTTTTATAAAATTCTATTCAAATGGAACAGTAAATACACAAAAAAAAAAAAAAACAGTAGAACTGTCAAAATTTCGCAAGCATTTATTAGGTCCGTTCGTTGAACTTTCCCCAGGGTTGACCCAGGTTTTCTTGACAACCCTATGAGTTGTCAAAAAACCTTGGTTTTCCAGTCCTCAAAAAACACTACACCACAAATCACCACACATCCCTGTCACTAAAAAAAAATACATGCCATTTGATAGCCCTCAAATCGCCACAGCAAAAAGCTAGGGCGAGTTTGGGGAAAACCTATGGCAAACCTATGGCTCAAAAAACACTCAATTTGACATTCAGGGCGAATTTATGTTTCTCAAAAAACGACCCTAGGAACCAGGGGTGTTGCAGATATTCGCATCCGCATCCGCAATCGCGGATTATTCGCATTGATTTCAACATCTGCATCTGCATCTGCATCCGCATCAATTTATGCGGAGTTTATGCGGATGTGATTCAAAGTTTTTTTTACTTACTATCTGCACACAGTTAAAAAGCAAAGAGAAACTATTCGGTTTTTTAATTTTTTCCAATGTAGGTACGCAATAACGTATTACAGAAATCCATTTAAAAAAAAAACATAGCTAGTGAGTGTTGTTTTCATACTAAGAGTCGACAAGAAAATATGGCAAATACCAACACACACTGAAGCGAAATTATTTTTTCTTCTTGTCGATTTCTGTTTCTTGTTTTGTTCTGTTTCTGTTCGGTGTGTTTTGCGCGCGAGTATTTGTCACCTCCACCTGCTAGTGTTCCCAGCGAACAGCTGTTTAGTGGAGCTGGTTTAATCTACGATCCATTAAGAAACAGATTATCAAATATAATTCACCTATTTTTAATTTTAATTATTAAACCATTTTCTTATTCAGTAACACAATGAAGTACAATACATTTTTATTTTTATTTTTAAATAAAAAAAATTTAAAATTGATAAATTTTCATTTATTTATGTATTTAAAATGATATATATTTCGCAAATTCTAAGATCCGCATCCGCATCCGCATCCGCGGATATTAGTTTTCTAAAATCTGCATCCGCATCCGCATCCGCGGATGTCGAAATTTGCACATCCGTAACAACCCTGCTAGGAACGACTCTAGGGCAACCCCAGGGCTTCAACGAACAAACCTATTGTCCCGGGAGATAAATGATGGACGGAAAAGTGTGGAGAATTATAAAAAATTGTAGTAAAAAATCTACTACAATTATCCACCTATAAAACCCTTTCCGCAGAGCAGCAGCGTCCTGCACGACGAAAAGGTGAGCGAAATTTTTCGTTTACGAATCCGTCCTGTCATTTTTGTATGGGATTTTTCTTTTCGTTTCAGCAGCGTACTAGGCTTAGGGAAGAATGGATTAATAAGGACCTGGATGCAAGAAGTGAGATTATAATCTCAATGACTTCAGATCAATCGCAATGACTTCAGATCAATCGCAAGCTCATGGAATATCATCATGGAAAGGAATCTGGGATTTCCTAGAGAAAACATATAATCGTAAGGGGACACGAACCAAATTGCAAGAATTAGTTACCTAATTTTAAAATAAACAATAGTCAAAATATGGAGCAAAATCTGAATAATTTTAATTTAATTATCAATCGGTTACGTGAGATGGATGCCAAATTGGAATGATGACCTTCATGTAGTTAAACTAATTGATAGTTTGCTTGAGTCCTTCAAATATTTGCAAGCAGCTTTTGATGCCTCGGAAAAATCACTAACAATGATTGTATTACCCTTTCTCTTGGAAGTGAGTGATAAGAAAAGGTGCATTGACCATGTTGGAAACGAAGCTTTCAAAGTGAGGTACCACTCAAAGAAATCGGAAAACAGAAATCATACAGGTAGGTACGGCATTCAATTTAATTGTCACCGATGTGGTTTGAAAGCGCATAAAAAAAGAAACTGCCATGTGGTGATAAATAATCAGATCAAATCTTGCGCAAACAGGCAGTTTAAGTCTAGAATATAACGGAGATGAATATGGTATTATTGCATCAGAATTAAACAGAACAGAAACAAAAATACATGAAGTTTCGAACAATGTTCTAGAAGAGAGTACTGAAAGTTTTAACTGGTTTTGGTATGTAGATAGCAGCGCTACTTCACAATTCACATAATGTGCTGTTTGGAAGATAGTTTTGTTGTCATAGACAAAACGTACATTGGATTATTTAATTTTTGGAAGCTCAAGGTTTTTCGGATTAATGCACAAATGAGGAACAAAGAAAGGAACAAAATGAATGAAATTTTGGAAACACTAATGAAAACAATACAAATGAAAATGACATGTTACGAGGAGAACCGGTTTCTAAGGAAACTAGCACAAAAGGTAGACAAAATAATAATGATAACAATTAGAAACAAAACCAAGAATTTAACAGAAAAAGAAGCAGAGAACAACATTGAAGAAAGGGATTTTGTCAGCAGCCGAACGAGATCAAACGCGAATTCAAATTATATTATTGAAAGGGCTTTTAATTCATGTTTATATGATGACCTGACCAATTTTAAAGAATTAGAAACTTCTTTCACTGTGCGATGGAAGAGGAATACAGGTGCTTGATGAAGCATAACACGTGGACTCTTTGTGATTTGCCTCCAGGTAGAATAGCAATTGGAAGTCGTAGAATTTGCATGATGTAAGAGTAGATCGTCGTAAGGCTGGACTCCTTGCGCAGGGATAACATCAAAGTTATGGGATTGACTATATGCAAACATATTCACCAGTAATACGCCAAAGTTCGTTGCGTCCTATTTATGCCCTAGCTGTGGAACATGACCTACAACTGCATCACCTCGATGTATCAACTGCGTTCTTGAACGGACATTTGAAAGAAGAAATTTTTATGAAACAACCAGATTGTTTCGTTGATGTTTTACATCCAAATAAGGTTTATCGTCTCCATAAAGCATTATATGGATTGAAATAAGCCAGTAGAGAATCGTACAAGATTCTCGATGATGCACTAAAATTATTCGAATTAAAACAATCCAAATACGAAAACTGCATCTATTTTCGAATGCATAACGATAATTTAAAAACAATATTAGGTATATACGTTGACGACGTAGTCATCGCATCGAATGAAAGTATCTTTGTTTCGAGATTAAAACAAAGTCTTTCTGAAAGTTTTGAAATAAGAGAGGTAGGACATCCGTCCTTATGTATTGGGTTACAAATATCAAAGGAGCAGGATTTGCTCTCAATATGCCAGACTAATTACATTCAAAAACTAACTCTTAAATACAATTTGCAAAACTTGAAGCCATTTAACATACCAATGTAGGCCAAGCTAAAGCTTGTGAAGGAACCAAGTATTAACAGCGAAAATGAGCAAATAGTATGCTGAAAGTATCAAGAGCTTATAGGATCCTTAATGCATCTTTCAATATTTAGTCGTCCCGATAGCGTGGGTCTTATTTGATCTTTGATTTGGAAGTAAGGCCCACGGGGGTTATTTCTATGATGAAATGGCAGTAAGAGCCGCGAGTCTTAGTTCCTTTTTCTGCTAACTCAAATACGATCTCGTAATGGAAAGAAGTCTCACCTTTTGCACTTTAACTTATTTTCCATGTAAATATACTGGCACAGGGACCTAACTCAATTAGACATAAGTCCATGCTCTGATTGTGGATTATGACATACCAAAGAAAATCTATGGAACTATGTATCATACTATATGTTAAGTGCGGTCAGTTCGCGCGAATTCAAGCGCACAAGCCCGTATTACCCAGAGGTAAATTTTGTTCGCTTTGCTTTCTACTCACGGATAGAATAATGAAGCTAAAAGCGAAGCGAAATAAATTTTCTCAAAGGAGTATGGATGTGTGGTGTAAAAATAAAAATTCGCGCGAAAAATGCGAATCGAAGCTAACGAAATTTCAATTCGGTTAGTACGGGCTTGTGGTTGAACATAAAAATTTTACAGGAACAGACCAGGAGAAAGTAGCTAAGAGCAAAACAAACATTAAGGAAGTAGATCTAGTTATTATGTGCGCAGAATAAAGTAGACTGAGTTTCTATCATCCTATGTCACGACGCGACGTGGGAGACAAAGTGAGCTATGAGTTCTTATCCATGGAAAGCTAAAATAAGTGACCAAATTTTGCAGCATTGTTTTTCGGTATCTCAAATTTTTTTTTCCTTCAAGTATAAAGAAACTAAAATAAATACGTTTTGCGTATCCACTATGTTCTTAATCCTTTCTAAGAAGGGAAGCTAATTTTAAGATTCCATGTGCATCAAACTCATAAAAATACTGCTTCGAAATGGCAACAAAAGACATGGGCCTTAATTCTTTTCTTTGGTGGGTCTTATTGCCTCTTCAAAGTGGAAACAAAGCCCGTGGATGTTATTTCCATTTTTTTTTTTGGGCAATAAGGCCCACGGTTCTTATTGCCCCGGGGCTTATTATTACTATTAAGACTTTTAAAAAAAATTAGTGACCTAGATCCATCCCCGCCATAGCGAAAGCTATCTACGCCACTGATTCGGGATAACGCCTTGATCCCGGACAGAAACCACCATTGTACTTGGAAAGGACTGCCTTGATGTTATACTTACATCCTCCTCTTGACAATAGAAGGCGTGTTTTTTTCACAAGGCTGTAATATACATAACATGAGATCCAAAAAAATGCTTGCCCGACAGCGCGGCTTTCTTTATTTGAGGGTTGGTTGGTGTTCTTGATCAGTTGTCAAACCAATAAAAGTCAACAAATGAATTTTTTTTTTGCCAAATTCGCACAAAAACGCGAATAATGTTTGTCAAAAAAAAAATGAAAATGTTCCATAGTGAAATTAATGCTGGTAAACAAATTTTTTTGTCTGTTTTTTGTTAGTTTAGAAATGTCAAAAATAGGTCCGTTCACAATATGGGGTTGAAATCATATGAGACTTGTGATTTATGTGAGATTTGGAAAAATTATTTTGTTACTTGTTTCAAACGAATTAAACCATTAATAATAACAAAACAAAACCATTTTTATGGAATACTTAACAATTACCTTTGAAAAAAATGTTAACATTCACAGAAAAATGTGACAAGAAATATGCATAAAGTGCTTTCAATCACTAAACAGACCTTTTTTAATTGCTATTACGTTATTTTATGTATCTTTATATAAATCTGCAAATCTAACACTTGAAATCAATAAAATTATAAAAATCTAAAATTTTAAGCAACTAAATTGCGGAGTGTAAGAGTGGACATTCGATTTTACTCAGTTACACATTGTGAACAGACCTTCTGACACCCATTTTGCTTCTGATCGAGATACGAGATACATTACTTTGCATGTAAGTAAGGTCTTCATGGTACAACGATCCGGCGAATGAAGGATTTCGTCGTCGGTTCTTCACTATTGTCCTTAAAAATTAAAACTCTAGTTTCATATTGGCCAATCAGGAAAAGATATCATTCCGCCTTGGCCAAAACATTAAAGGGTTTTTTTTACTGTGAAATAATTGGGACAGGTAAGGTTTCATTAAATGCTAGGTAAAGTGTCAAACACTTTTAGATTATTTACGGATTCTTCCGAATACTTGTTGGCGACCAAAGAAAAACGACATGCCAATGCTATTCCAACTGAACGTTATTAAAAGGATATACGTTTACTTTCATATCCCAGTGGCCAGAAAAAAAACACTGGAGGGTTTTTCTTTTTAAAGAAGTTTTTTTTTTGCTTGTAGACAGAAATGCAGGAATGTACAAATAAAAGCTTATTTAATGCAACTTTGCTCATTTAATTCATTGAATTGGATTTTTCTTTATTTTTCCGTCATTATAGTTAAGCAATTGTCTAGGCATGGCAGATTTACTTTAAAAAATGTACTTAGATTAAGCTGAAAATGCGAATAAAAACAAACCCAAACTTCATTATTATCGATGGACTGTAATAAGAGTTGTCTGCAGCTAAAGGAGTGAAAATAACATAATTTTCCCACTTTTCGAACATGGGGAAATGGGAAAGCTCTCGAAATGCGCAAGCCTCGCTCAGTTCCTATGCTTCCAATATGAAACACTCGGGGTTACTATGGCGTTGTAATCACTAAAAAGTCCGTCATCTTGATTCACCATTTTCTCAGAGAGCAAAACATTTTTCCAACATATACTCAAAGTGCGAGACATGAGCAAAGTATTGAGCACGAGGAAAGTCCTTTATCCTTTTCTTCTCTAAAAGGAACATTTTATCTCCATTGATTTTCAGTAGTGTACAGAATTTTCCTTGGGCTAGGTTAAGAATAAAAATCAGGAATATAGGTAACGGGGCGAAATCTGTCCTCGCGGCACGGCACAGCGCGGCGGGCGCGCGTTTAAAGTGGCTTGCACCGCCACGGGTTTAAATGGATATCAATGGGCGAAGGAGTATACATAAAGTATGGAAAAACAATGCTACGCTTGCTTTACAGTTGTGTGCCTACATTTTTATATGTACTTCCGTACAATTGATTAAGCCGTACTGTTTGTTGAATGGCCTTCATTTACGACTGCCCTCTCTCACTCGCCAAAAACAAAACGTCCTTCATAACTTAAATACATATTATCCTCATTTCCTTTTGCAGTTAAGCTCCGGAAGTTTTATTGCAATTCCCGCAGTCCATTCAATTTGACCTGAACTCATGGCTTTAATTTTGAAAGCACGAGGCTCTTTGAAGAGCAACTTGCTTAAAAGGATCTCATGAAATAATAATAATTAGTGGGTCGGTGGTCCCTATTTTTACTGCTTTTTTGTATACAATTTTTTTAATGTGCCGTTTTCACGCCTAATTGTTGAAGTGACTATAAAAAAAATCCCGCGAACCTGGCTCAAAATATGGGCGGTTCCGGTGTTGTTATTGGACAAAATGACCTCGTCCCACAACAGTCTTCTGCATTTTTGTCTGAGTATTCACTGTTGCGGAATAATGGATGTAGTAGGCTGCTTGAATCCAGACACTGTTCGGCTGAATTTTATGTTCCGTGGTAAACGTTATTAGCGCCGGAATTGATGAGGCACATAAAAATTGTCCCTTTTGAATTCTTATTGCCACTTCTGCTTTCGTTCGTACGGTGTTCCCCCTTCGAACACATCCTTACCCATCCCACCAAACTTCACTTGTGAGATATCTCTGAATTTGTTGTTCTGTAAGATTGGATTTGTGGCAAAGCGTCAAAGTACTGCTATGCCGCCGCAAAATGCGTTGACATTTAGACAATTTTAATTGGATTCATTTTCAGTTGATAATAAATAGATATCGTTAAAATTTGTTTCGGTTCCTTATCTGCTTATCGTTCGTTTCTACTCCTCTTGAATTGTGATTTGGGTGGTTGGCAATAAAATATTTATGATAGAAACGAGGCGTGGAATATAAATCAAAACTTGAGCATTTCTGATTCTATAGCTCTTGAAAGATTTCAATTTATTGACAGTGGTTTTACTTTTGAGTATATAAGGATGCTAGGGGTGGCTTGTTGGTTTGTGGGTTAGATCGATTAACTTTCTGTTGAAAATCGCAGTTAGGCAGGGAGATGATAAATCAAAAATAATATCTATAGATTAAAAATAAAATTGGTTATTACTTATTACTTACTAGCCTCTTACTATCTGCCGAGTTTTGCTCATTAATTTTTTTTGTTGAAGTGAACCTACATGGATTTATGTAATTTGGGTCACCAATATCTGCTGTTATGGGTTTGAAGGGAAAATAGGTACCTACTCAAGTTGCAATTATTTCGAATAATTAATGATACAGAGAGCTACCACTTGAGTTGTGCTGTAAGTAGGTAAGTGGCACAATTATGTTTAAGATGAAGTGTTAGTTTTATTTACTGGTTGCGGTGGATGAATCTCACATTTGGAAATTGTTGAAGCGAAATATTATTGCGAATCCGAACCGTAGTTAGTAGGTAGTATTCTTTCAAATTTTCTTATTTTGTGAGAAAGGAACTCGTGACAAATTTTCACAACCACGAACCACATATCTACTCATGTGAGTGAATGCCTTTCGCTTTTTTTCCAACTGATGTTGTTGGGGTTAATGAGAAAAGTGGAAAGCAAGAAAATGAGTTTCGGAGAATAAGGAAATGGGATGCAACGTATGATGGCTCACAATTGTGCCAGAAAAAAAGTTTAATTTCGATTTTAAGAGTGATTTAAAGTTGCGCAGTGATGCTATCTGCTAGAAAGGAGCATGTACTAGCTGATCTGCATGATATGGTCGGAAGAAAGCATACCCGATGAATGGAACATCAGTAGGTATAGTATGCCCGATCCTAAAGAAGGGAGACCCTTCACAATTGCGCCAATTATAGAAGGATAAGCCTCATTAAAGTAGCCTATATGATCAAATTTTCACATTACGGCAGATCTTGGAAAAACCCCGAGAATATAATATCGATATACACCATCATTTTATCGATTTCAAGGCCGCGTATGACACTATTCACAGAGACGAGCTGTACAGAGCCATGTCTAGTTTCGGCATCCCTGCAAAACTCCTACGATTATGCAGGATGACTTCGGAGAATTCAAGATTCTCCGCCAAGTAGAGAACTCACCGAGACCTTTGATTTCGAAAGTCTTTAGTCTTTAGTCTTTAGGCAATGCGACAAACTGTCACGTGATTTCTTTAACATTATAGGTACATACTTGAAAATTGTACAAAATTGAAATATCAACACCAGAATAACAGTCTTTCAAAAGTCAGGCGACGTTAAGGAAACTTATCCCTCTATAATTGACGCAATGCAATGGTGAGGGTCTCCCTTCTTTAGGATCGGGCATACGATACTGAGGTTCCATTCATCGGGCATGCTTTATGCATTTTGTTTCCCTGCTGGTCTTTACAAGCTTGAGTTTGGGATTTGCCACCCTGGCAGGATCTTTTTACCTTTTGGTAGAACTTCCGAATATCGTTCCTATCATGGCACCTCTCAATTTCCATAAACGAGCGCTTCTAATGCTGCGTCTTTTTCTTTTTGAGAATTCGGTGTTCTTCACTTCTCTCCTCCTTGTAAATCTCGTTATACTGATCTTAAGCAGACCTCGTTCGTTTCTGGATCAGCATTTGCTGCTCTTTTTGTTTGGCTGCATTTGCCTGCCTGCATTCTTCATCGAACCATGGGTTTCCTTTTTGCGGCCGAGTGAAACCCAGAACCTCAGAGGCAGCGGTTCTGATGGCTGCCACTGGTCTCCAATGCTTAATGCTGGCGGCATGGGATTCAAGGATAATTGAAGGGACACTCGATTGGAAAAGGCATTGGCAATCTCTTGCGATTGTAGCTTTCTGACGTCATATCTTTTCACAGCGTTAGTTCGTGCAGGTCGTGATCAAGATATCCTCATTCGTACCTTGGCTACAACAAAGTAGTGGTCCGAGTCAAAGTTGGCCCCTTAGAAAGCTCGAACATTTAACACACTGCAAGAGTGCCTTGCGTCGATAGCAACAACGTGCAAATCCGGAGGTCATTGCCCTTTTTACGTTTGCTTGGGTCTTCAACTTTGAAATCATTATCGTTATCCGAGGCTGTTGGTTGTTTCGGAACTGGGCTTTTTTTACGTGGTTGGGTAGTTAACCCCAAGCACAACCCCCAACCTGGGCCAGGTTCTTTTGGGATCCCTTCGGACATAAAGGGCTGGAATATCCAGTGTCACTACCCTGCTGTAGGGGTGTAAGTGCTGCCGTTGGCTCACCAGGAGCTCATCCGCCACCATCTCTACTTCAATACCCTGTTCTAGTATTGAAAGACCCTAAAAAACCTTTAAGCCAAATATGTTGGAGTAGCTCCTTCAGGGGTTTCTGCTATTTAGACTGCTGAAGTCCACCTTTGATTCTGTCATTCTAGTTCATCCGCTGGGACATTTACGCAAAAGCTCTCGTAGACCACTGAGATTCGGGCAGTCAGTCATTATTCGCAGAGCATTGTAGCGTTAATCGCAATTCCTTTGTTCCGCATTCCTTTGTCAACACTCGCATTTACTAGTTACGAAGCATCCCAGGGCCCAGTGGATACCGTGTGGAGGTATAGTAAGCACAATTGACGTGTACTATAAGTTGCAGCATCTGGGCGCCGCCAAATTGACACCAGTCAGAGCCTTCCGGAATAGCACACGCCCATCCACCTTCTTTTTATTATTATACGTAGAATGATTGAAAATAAAATAAAACTAGAGAAAAAAGAGTCCCGTATTTTGATAGAATTGAATTTAATAATCAAAATAGAGGACTATGTATACTGTATATGTGCCTACATAATTTAAAACTAAAGAAAAAACATGATTTGGAAAATTGTCTTAAGTGACTTAAGTCAAATTTAAGCACAGAAGAGAAAGGGGCAAAAAAAACTTAAATCTGATTTTTGCCAATAAACATTTCAGCTTAAATTGTTTTGAAAATTCTTGAATGCTATAAATAAGAGCAAAAAACAATTTATTCGTCATTACAAGTTCAGCCTCACATCTGAAATAGTTTTGTTCAAATAATATTTTTAAGTTTGAGCAGCTCTTCTTAAAAACGCTCAAAATCAACTTTAGCCACCTTGCCTTTTTTGTAAATATATAATCAAAAGTTTCCTTTGATATCCTAAAGTATTTATAAAACTTGGTTGGATGAGTTTCCAAATAAATAAATAGGGTGGCGCAACAGAGCGAGGAGCCACTGGGCCTAGCGCATTTCTCACAACCATGCCTTGTGAGGGAATGGAGGGGACCTACAATTTTCTGCCGGTTCCGAACGGCTAATCGAGAAAGCGCTTTTCATGGCAATGAATGCTAACGGAGGACTTGCCAATTCTTCGCGAAAGGCGATACCCGTGGAAAAACATTTTTGCCTCTGCTGGGATTCGAACTCGAACCTCTGGATTAACAGGCAGACATGCTATCCATCACATAACGGGTACCAAATGACTTACCAAATAAACATATTCTCGTTTTTTACTAAGCGGAAGCACGTGCATTCTTTTGATATTACTTACGATTATAGGTAGGTACTAGGTGCAGAAAATTTTTTTTTCACATAATAATCAATTATGAAGGACACAAGAAGTGGCACTGCAATTGTGTCAGTCAGTCTGTATGTCAGTCTGCCCGTCAAAATTTGTAAGTCTGTGCAGCATACAGAGGGGTTTTAAGAATTGAGTGTCTACGTATGGAAAAACTCATTTTTCTCGAGAACGACTCTAATGATTTCGATTAAATTTTTCATGAGGTATTTTTTCATTCTCCTAATGGTGAAAGTGAGCTACACAAGTCGACCATGTACCTTTGTACACATTCACCAATTTGTAATATTTACAATGATTTTATAATTCAGACTCAACAATTTTATTTAGTAGGGGAAAGGTGGGACCAGTGAGACATTTTTGTTTAAAATTTATATATCTCTTAATGTTACCAGACCACCTAAACGAAACTTTGGGTATATTTTAAGCAATATTTTGCCTTTATGTTCCAAAAAAAACTCATGAGAGCATCACAATAAATTGGGAAGAAGAAAAGCCAAACTGTCTCACTGATCGCGAGCAGTGCGATCAATGAGACAGTAGAAAGCGAACAGTAAGATGTAACGAAAAAATAAAAGAAGATACCAACTTTTAGTAAGAAGATAGTTAATAAACAGTTTATTAATTAAATAATGTAAAACGTTTATTAATTTCTTCAAGAAAAGGAACAATAAAACAAAAGCTAAAAAAAGGAACACACATAACAAAAATCACATTGAAATCATTATATTCACAGATATGGTTTCAAATAAAAACATTCTCATTTAAGGGTGCTTCCATGGCCCTGGAAGTCAACATTGAACATAACTGATGCATTTTAGCTTCTTCCTTCTCCGTTATTATTTGGCCAATATAGTAAACTGTTTTATTTTTGCCGGCTTTGAATCGAATCAAAACATAGGTCCCAGTTTTGACTTCTTGCGAAAAATTCTCCTCTTTAGCCCGCTCACTGGCAAACGAACCGTCTACAGAAATGTCTTGAAGAATCATACTGTCATTGTCATCTGATTCGAACCCGGTTTGAAAAACTTTTCTTTCAATCGCTTGAACCTACCTTTTTGGAGTTTTTTTTTTTTCAAAAATTCTCTCTTCTCTAATTCTTCTTTTTCCGAGGTGTCAGTCAGTATCGTACTTCTCCCCTTTTTTCGTTGTTTCCTCTTATTCTGTCTTGACGCAGCTCTAGGATACCCTTTGAACTGTTCTGGGCTGATAAAATCGATTTGCGGCTTAGAACGTTTAACATTCACCTCTTTTGGGTGCCGGGGCATAGAGACATTCCAGGAAACTGCAAAGCCTATGAACTCGCCAGGAAAGGAACCCTCACGCCGATGTCAACAATCAAAAGTACAATTGGCATGCCTATTGCTACTTGTAAACTTATGCTGAAGTAAGAAGCTATAAAGATAACGAATAATAGATAGTCAAATACAACGCCTAGATTTAAAACGTACAAAAAGTTTGTTATCCTTAAGCAGATTGCTTTTTAGCTCCGTAACTGGTGTCATAATCGGACACTGCCTCATAGGTAGACATGCCGCAAGGCTCAATGTTCCATCGAACGATTTCGTCCATGCAGCTTCCACAAGGAAGCTGCATGGACGAGGAAGAAGAGGAAACCATTCCACATCTTATTTGTACATGCCCTGCCCTCTCTCAAAGACGTAAAACATTCTTGGGAGAGTACTTTTTCGACGATCCAAGTGATTTCAGAAACATAGACATAGACATTCATTGTCTTCACCGCTTTATAGAAAGCTTAAATGAGAGGCAATTCCTCAAAATTTCTTGCGGTATCACAAGGGACCTATTTTGGTCTAAGTGTATCGGTCGTTTTCCTGACAGCCACCTTAACCAAACCTAACTTATGGGTTGATTTAAAACATTAAAAATTGTTTCTCCCTCAAGTTCAGGTCTTTCTGGTGTGATGAGTGTCGGTACTTCGCCACTTGCGCTTGAGCGTGCTTCATTATCAATAAGAGGCCTGTCAGTGACCAAACTGCTCATAAAGTCAACGTCATGTCAGTGAAAGCATTTCTGTCCGGAGTCCTGCTTTTATGCTCGATGGTGTTGGTGTCATCGACTTATCAAAAGCGTTTACTGCATAGTTTGGGTAGAACCTTGCAGAAGGAGATTGCTTGTAAATTTTCACCTAGTGTGAAAGAGTTTGGTTTTCCACACCAGTATTTTTAGCCGCTTTCCGCAAAGATATTCCGTCTCTAACCACTAGGCCCACGACCCACCGCTATTTTCATTGCATCAGGTGGAGTTTTTCCAAAAGAAAAACGTTCTACCGATATATTATTTAGTTCGCTTGGTGGACACAAAAACTTTGCAAGGAGAAAAAACAGCAAAAATCAATGCGTTTTTAATTAAAACCGGTCTGTAATGAAAGTGCAAACAGTGTCTTCTCACTGTTCGCTTTCTGGCATTTCATAAAAAACAACAAAAAAATATAAAAAGAACAAAAAGTTCTTAGATATTTTTGATTTATTATGAAGAAATACATAAAACTGTTAACTGTAAAAAAATCTATTAACGTCCTGACTTTTTCGTGTAGGTCTAATAAATTTTAACACGTTCCAAAAAATACTTCGGTGATCTTCTTAGTATGTTTATTCGGTGAAGGTTAACGCTCAACTGAACCACGTGCGCAAAAGAATAAAAATACGAGCAGGGGTAAACAGACGTTATGCTTATGACTAAAGGCCCCGACCCATAGAATCCGTTCGCTGCCGGATTCAACTGACAGCAGTGAGTTTTACCGGACACAACGGATTGGGGTGACCCATTGAATCCGTTGCGGTGTGAAGAGAAAACTTCAAATTGGTTTTGACAGCTTATGTCATCAGTTCTGCCGGACGCAAAAAGTTAAAAGTTGGGCTACTTTTTCCGTTGCGTCCGTTGCATCCGATGCTTATGGGTAGGGTGTCCATCTGAGATCTGTTTGCTCTAGAATCCAAAAAAAAAAAGAGACAATCGAAAAATACTAAAGAGAACAAAAAGAGAACACCAAATAAAAAAATGTTTTTTGATGTATTTTTTACTAAAGTTAACAACATTAAAAACAATGCAGTTCAAAAACAAAAGTAGATTCACATGTCAATAAATATATTAGTAAAAGATAACTTAACAATTATTTTATAAGTCTTTTAGTTATAAATACGGATCACATTATTCATTAAGTTGCTTACTACGAAGCTTGCTATTCAACATAATAACTCTCTTCTTCATCGATATCTTCATATTTCTCTTTTTTCTTTATTTTTGTAGTGCTGCTTTTTTTATCTAAAGATTTTTATAAAAATCTTGACTGCTGCTTTCTCTATTGTTATAAACCAAGCAAAGAATAGAATTGATAGTCGAAATTTTGAGTATTTCTTTCTTTGGTCCATTGACCCTCAATTAGAGAAAATATTTTCTTAACATTAAGATTCTGCCCTGGGATTACAAAAATACGCACACATTTTAGAAAGTTCTGAAAAGTGCTCTGGATAATTCACATTATGAAAAAACTTTCGTCCATTTTGCACTTGACATTGACTGTGATTTATTAAAACTTAAACTCTTTCCGCCGTATTAATAAACGCGGAATAGCTGGGTTAAGCCTTATTCCATGGATTAAGTTACCATTATACCATTTTCCGCTTAATTAAAGTTACCATTATACCATTTTCCACTTAATCCATGGAATAAGGCTTAACCCAGCTATTCCGCGTTTATTAATACGGCGGTTTGAATTTGTCTTAAGAAACTTATTCAATTCGCAAAATTATTCAAAACATTCACTGTCGTTTATAGTTATGTACATTTTTGGAAAGTGAATATAATAGTTTATTCGACTTCTTATTCCCATTGTAAGTTTAAAAAATCCAAGTAAAACATGAAAACTCTCCCAATTGAAGGCTTCGTTTTTTTAGGTAGACAGTCAAATGATTTGTGATAACATATAATTAGGGTGTCCATCTGGCTACTTAAAAAAAAAACGGAAAAGTAACTCAAAACGCTATTGAAAAAGAGAGCTTTGTAGAAAAAAATAGAGAACAAAAAAACTAAAACAAAAACAAAAAATTTTTTTAACATAGATATTTTAGTTCAAAAAAATAAAATCAAATAAAACTAGAACAAAATCACATAAGGTAGTTATAGGTACGTATAACGTATAAGTCTTTAAATGGAGTTTACATAAGTATTCAATTCATAAAAAATTGTTTTTATTCAGATTCTTCTTCTTCGTATTTTTCCTTGCTTTTTATCTTTTCCAGTGTGTTTTTTTCATTTAAAAGCACTTTGTAAAATTCTTGGCAACTTAATTCTCTATTGTTATAAACTACACAAAGAATTGACTTAACAGTTGAAATTTTAAGCCTGTTCCGCTCTTTTGTCCACTGACCACCAATAAGAGAAAATATTCTTTCAACATTGGCATTTAGTGCAGGGATTTCGAAAAAAATCTATCCATTTTTGGATTGAAAGCGATTTATTGAAATCGTCATCACTTGAATTTTTCTTAAAAAAAGTTTGCAGTTCGCAAAACACGTCGAAACACTTACTATCATTAATTTTAACATTCTTATTGCTAAGATACACAATAGTGTTTTCAACATATTCCCATTTTAAATCGCTTTTCAGTTTCATCCAAGAAAAACATTGAAACTCTTCGAGTTGAAGAGTCCATTTTTCTATATAATCAAATGATTTTTGATAGCATTTGAAGCATTCACTCTTAAATTCGTTTATTTTTTCTTCATAACCAGATTTCAAAAGACTATTCAATGTTGTTTTTACTTTTTATGGGAGGAAATAATAATTAATAAAATAATAATAATAATAAATATAATTTTAGTGCAGGAAACATCTCAAGCACTCGATTGACTGCAGGATATAATGAAAGCCACCGCGTACCTGAATGCCTTAATAAATTTTTGTGTGATGTTTCTACAAATACACAGAATTCGTTTAAGGCTTCATTTCTTACGGTGTAGATGGAAAAATGGTTGAATACTTTCAAAACGATTGACTCTACTTCAATATCCATACAATCAAGACCCGCTTTTGAGGCATTATGTGTAATGTGAACTGGACACCCTATTCCAATAAGTGGTTTTCCGGTTTTGGTGGTCAATTTCTTAAAAATATTACATGTACCTTCTCTGCGAACTCCACCAAAATTCGTATTTGTATTGTCTGCCGAAAATGCTATACATTTCTCAAAAATATTGTATTTATCCAAGCAATTGACAGATAAGTCAATTCATCAGATCAGAAGTCTCGTTCGGTAAAATGTCAAGGTGTATGAGCTTTGTTTGAATACCATTTGTTTTGGTAAAATACTGAATCAGAATGGGAAACATTTTTAAATTGCCATGATTACTGCCATCAGAAGACACAGATAGAAATCGCACATTAGAAAGCGTGAATACGGCACCACCCAACGATTGTCAATGTCAATGTCTGTGTTGTTGATATGTTTAATAAATGATTGTCCGCCATTATCGGGATTTCTTCGACGATGTATTGGATATCCGTCGGTATTTGTTATTGTATCATTAGTGAAATCTTTAGGGAAATTTTTAGTACATTTTCCAACTGCCATGCAAGGCGATGAACGATAAAAAGTACCGCATGGACCATGGATCATGTTTGCTGTAACAATATCAAACAGCACTTGGTCAGTAGACGGATCTGGAATTTCCGCAGAAATGGTACTATCGATTTCTCCAGGACGGATTTTGTCGATTAACCAAACCAAAATGTGCGCATGAGGTAATCCCCGCTTTTGTCACTCAACTGAATACAGCCAGCAACGTGTGGGACCGAATACATGTAATTTAGTAATGAAACCTATTAGAGACTTCAACTTTTGTTTGAGTAATAACTTTTAAATTTTATTTTCTAACAAATTAAATTAATAAATATGACATTTACACTGAGACTGTAAAATCTAATTTATAAAATGTTCGTGTCACAGTATAAATTAGAGAAACAATGTTATGGGTAGATGACCCTTAGGGCCAGGGAAAATAATTAGTAGCCGATTCTCAGACCTACTGAATACGCTTATAAAATTTGGTAAGAATCGGTAAAGCCGTTTCGGAGGAGTACGGTAACTAACATTGTGACAGGGAAATTTTATATATATAAGGATGGTGAAGTTGAATGTTTGTATGTACGTAAATAAAATGAAAGCGAGTTTTGTCAAAAAAGAGAACAAAAAAAGATCCTTGCAAGAAAATATAGTGTAAGAAATATCGGACCATAAAAAGAGAACATGTTTTCTTTTAAAGAGATAGGATGGACACCCTACATATAATGCAATGCAATCACTTCTATAAGCATTTTCTTCTTCTTCACGGCCTGTTCTCTCAGCCAATGTGTTTGATTTTGCAGCAAAAATTGTTGAATGTTCGTTGAGCCACCCGCAGATTGAAGAATAAGTTTTGTTTTTTTGTTTGGAGATGTTGCTCTAAGAAGTATTGTATTCTTCTTTATTTGAGACATTCACATTTACTTTGCAGACAATACACTGCGCATCCCATTTAGAATTTGAATCTTTCACGAAACTTGTATAATGTTTTTGCATTTCGTCGGAAAAATGCTTTTCCTTTTTGTGATTATCGCATTAGTTTTCTATGAAATCGAAAATTTTAAGGAACATGAACACATTAACTAATTTTCAAAAGAATAAAGTTTTTTTATTATTAAATTATAACTTATTTTGAAAATATCGGCGCAGTTCGCAAGACGCAAAATTTAAGAGGAATAGAGAGAGTGATCTTTTATATTTAACAACCACCACCGACTTTCACTTTACATACCATGAGTATGTGTAGTATGTGGTAGCAATGGCCATTTTCTGCATATGGCTTTGTTGCTTCTCTTCCTTGTTTACAGGAAATATACGAGTAGCACGAGAGAGTGAGATGAATTGATTTCGAAGTAGTAATAAAACTGACGTCTTTAAGAAAAGCTGAAACTGTTTTTTTAGTATGAAAAATTGTATCTCATCACGCAAATGTATTAGAAAGAAATGCAATAATTCTTTATACCACGTTTACATTTAATTAAGGTGTTAAAAAATGTATTAAATTAATTCGAATAAAAAAAGTGATATACAAAGAAAAAAGAGAATAAAAAAAGATCCCAACGAAAATAGATAGTGTAAAAAAGATCGGACCTAAAAAAGAGAATATGTTCTTTTTTAAAAAGATAAGATGGACACCCTACTTATGGGTCACCTCTCATAAGATCGTGTGTATTTAATCGAGCTGTCAGTTGAATCCGGCAGCGAACGGACGCAACGGATTTTATGGGTTGGGGCCTTAATACTGGCATTAATGTGCAGCCTTTCAGAAAAGAAAAAAACAAATTGTCTCACTGTTTGCACTGTCCCACTGTTAACACCTTTCCCCTACACTTTTTTTTGTTGCTTTCTCTCTATTATCTCTTTCACACTCAATGTATGATGATTATATTATTTGTTGTTAGCTACATATATAACATTTAGGACATTTTTAACTCCAAGGAGGATGTGACATAAATTCAATTTGATTACCATTAAGTGCAACACACTCCACAAAAATTTCTACAAGCAAAATTTTAAATAGTATGTAGATTAAATTATTTCAAACCAATTAATCGTTTACTGCTCAAATATTACGTTTATGGTTAAACAAAATGTATCCTCTAGGCTTAATTTATGTTCTTCTCTGCAAAATAACATTAATTTTTGTTTTTCCATAGCATTTCCTGAACAGCAATAAATTGTTCAAAAGTCCCATTAAAATCATTCACATTCCATATTTAATAAATAATGACATCCTGAAATATAAACGTCATCGTTTGGTTTATCTACGAAAAGTCTATATAAACGTACGTGAATGCGGAAAATCCGTTTCCTAACCACATCAGTAAAAACAAAAAAAACTCAGAATTGATTGCATAATATCCTCTATATTCCAGCAACCGCAAAACCTAATAATTTTAACAATAATGACACGAAATAATAATAAAAACAAAAATGTAACTGAGTTCACGCGCACCTATGAATGTGTATGGCTATTTTTATTCGCGGTGATATTAATTGTTTTTTTTATATACATATATGTATTGTATATATATAAAAGAGTGGTTTTAATTAATGAAGGGAGTAAATTTTCAGAGTTTTAAAATATAAAATGTTAAAAGTTATCAACATATTAATTACTATTCTGTTTTCAAACCGGAAGCAGTTAAGCAGGGCAAATGCTTCAGAGAACTAACTACCCACCAACCAATGGGGTGGTTAGGTGTGAAAATCAAACATAATAAAATAAATTCTGAGAAAGGGTTGTTGATGTGGTTAAGATGTAGTCTCATATTAAAATAAACAACAGGACCACTGAAGATTGTGGTTTTAGTTACAATCACAACTGTCAGATATGCTATTTAACTGCTTGAAGCTTGCGATACCTCAAAATATCTGCCAACTCCTTCTCAACCAACCTACTTAGTGGCTGACTATTGCAATCATTGCTATTGTGGATGAAATGAGTGAGAATTTCTTCATAAGCACAACCACACACAAGGCTTTAAATTGAAAATCAAACCGGGTTGGTGAGTAGTTTATAATACTTAAAAGGCAAATGCATGAAAATTTAAGGAAAAGGTGTTATTCATTCAAGCTTATTCGAGCTCGGGAAGAGAGAAAAATTTTATGTAATTTGAATGTTGTAAAAAGCAATTGATGTTTTATTTTACAGATACATACATACGGAGACTTGGAACTTTTATTTACTTGACTTATGATGCAGGGGATCTGTGTTCGCCAGATCGCTTGGATCATCAAGAAAATATTTTACTAGAATGCTGTTTTCTTTTAAAAATGAGCAGAGGAGGTGTGGGATTGTCTCCTCCTCCTCCTCATCTAAGCAACTTCTGCAGAAGTCATTAGAGGGAACGCCAAGTCTTAAGGCGTGTCTTCCTATCAGACAATGTCCGGTGATGACATTGATTACGGAGCTAACTTGCAATCTGGTAATGGATAACAAATGTCTTGTGCGTTTTGGATCTAGTCCTGGCCATATCCGTTTTGTTGCCACACACGTGGTGATATTGTTCCACCTATGATTTGTTCTATCCATTGCCTCTTGCTTTAGCATAAGTTTACATGTAGCGATTGGTATACAAATATTCAACCTGCTGGTTGAGATCGGTAAAACGGTTACTTCTCTGGCGAGTTCATCAGCTTTGCAGTTACCCACGATATCTCTTTGCCCCGGCACCCAAATAAGGTGAATATTGAACTGTTCAGCCATCACCCTAAGAAATAGGCGACAGTTAAGGGCGATTACTGAGTTCGTAGAAACAGCGCCGAGTGATTTGAGAGCTGCTTGACAACCTCTAGGAACTCTAAAGGCACAAAAAAATAAGCTTAAAGTTTTAATAGAAAACTAGGCGATCCGCCCGGCTTTGCTCGGATCTTAATTATTCAAAGCTTAGGTGACACAAAGTCTTGTATATTTATTCCATAGTATTATCACAGTTCATTTCTCATTTTCAAAATGAGTTTGGAATGTTGTCCACAACTTTTTTTCCTATACAAAGCTATATCAAAAAAAGTTGTGGACAACATTCCAAATTCATTTTGAAAATAACAATGAACTGTGATAGTACTATAGAATAAATATACAAGGCACAAAGTTACCTTAAAACCCACAAACTGATAAAATCAAAGCCCTAAATGACGTCTTGCTGGTTTCTCAGATGTTCTAATCACTAGTTCTAGTTAATAGTGATTTATTTATTAATCTTACAAATAAATAACAGACGACCAACAACAAACTTATAAAACAACTTTTCGACACTCAAATAATAAGTGCAAAAGAAAAACAAAGAATGACCACGTATAACCCGATAGCGCCAAGAATCTACGGACTACCGAAAATACACAAGGAAAACATGCCACTAAGACCAATCTGCTCATCAACTAAAGTTCCTTGTTACAATCTCTCACGATATCTCATCACGATTCTCAAGAACTTAACATCTTGTTCACAGTTTAGTGTCAGAGATTCGATAGAATTCAAAAACAAAATTAAAGATTTCGTGATTGACAAAGATGAGTTACTCGTATCGTTTTACGTAATATCTTTGTTCACAAACATACCAGTTAAATTAGCTCAAGAGATAATTAATAAAAATTGGGACAGACTCAAAGAACATACAAAACTAAAAAGATAAACATTCATGGAGCTTCTTCGGTTTTGTATTGTAGACAACAACTATCTCGTTTGGGAAGACAAAATTTACCAAGCCAATGGGCAACCCGGCATCACCTATAATAGCAGATACCTATTATAATGTAAGACCTACTAGCCAACTGCCTAAATAAGATCACGGAAAAACCAAAAATACTAATAAAATATGTCGATATGTTCGCTATCATAAAAACAACTGAAGTAGAAAACATACTGACAACATTTAACAACTACCATCCAAAGCTCTAATTTACGGTTGAAAAGGAGCAAAATGAAACGTTGCCATTCCTAGACACAATAGTTGTTAGAAGAGATGGACACCTAAAACTAGATTGGTTTCGAAAACCAACGGCATCAGGGAGAATAAAAAACTTCAATTCTCAACATCCAAAGCAGATCATTTTAAACATTGCCAAAAATATGGTAGATAGAGTTTTCACTATAAGTGACCCAGAGTTTCACGATAACAACAAAAATATAATAAAAGACATATTAAAAGTAAACAGTTTTCCAACTAACATTTCCACTACGCTCCTAAACAAACAAAAACCAAAGACAAACCTTCCTGTTTCAAATAACTTGGAACCCACCATATACCTACAAATCGTTTACATACATCAACCAAGTAGCAGATAGATTCAAACAAGGTGGATTCACTGATAAAAACAAATATGACATAGTACTCGTAATGCGTCCCAATAATACATTGAGGCAGGTCTTCAGAAAAATAAAAAGCAAAATTGACTCTATGGAAGAATCTACAAAATTACCTGCAACGGACACAAAGAAGAAACGTGCATTATGGTTTACGTGTTTACAACAAAACAAAAACTTAAAAACGGAAAATCAGGAGATAAAATCAAAATCATTACAAAAAACGGCGTTGGCAACCCATTGCATCACTAAAAACCATCAGCCAAACTATGACGACGCAAAAATAATGCAAAGAGAAAACCACTACATTAAAAGACTGACGATCGAAACTTTACACATTATCAACACCAACAACACAATGAACCGAAAAACAGATCTTGATAATGTGAGAGCTCCTATTACCATTTTACCAACACCTAATTGAGAGGAGAAAGAAAAAGAAGTAACGCACACCACCTTGATACACCGAGTTAACGATATGCGGACTCATCAGTCATCACATTTCTTTGTCATACGACACCTTAAAGTTATTAAAATAAACATAAACATCCGACGGACAAGATCCATATTGTCTCACGATCATTGTCTGTTCATAGATATAAGATAAATACCATACTCAATTGGAGATGACATAGTATTAAGAAGATTGTAAAATTAATCTTAAGTCTGACACCGAGCGGGTAAGATCTCATAAGAGATCTCGGTAATATTTTTATTCTTGAATTTAATAAAGTTTTATTCTTTTTTAAAAAGCTTAAGCATTCAATTCAGTTTTAATTGGCGCCCGAAGAGCAGGAACACTTGTTTCGCGTAAAGTGAAAATTCCGTAAAAGAGGAAAAGATAGTTTTATCTATCGCAAGTGAACCGGTAAACAAAAAAAGACCTACCCAACATAAAACACTGGGAGGCAAGTGAAGTGAAAAAAGATCAGAAGACATACGCTCATAGAGCGGAAAATTCAAAACAAAAAGAGAAGAAAATGTGTTGAAGTGAATTAAATAAATTAATTGCAAAACAAAAGAAAGAGTAAAAAAAAAAATTATTATTAGCGGAAAATTCAAAACAAAAAGAGAAGAAAAAATTGTGTTGAAGTGAATATAATAGAAAGAAAGAGTGAAATTAAAGAAAATTTAGAAGCGGAAAAAACAAAAAGAGAAGAAAATGTGTTGAAGTGAATTAAATAAATTAATTGCAAAACAAAGAAAGAGTAAAAAAAAAACAATTATTATTAGCGGAAAATCCAAAACAAAAAAGAAAGAAGAAAAAAAAAATGTGTTTGCGTGAATTAAATAATTAAGTGCAAAACAAAAGAAAGAGTGAAATTAAACTGAAGAAAAAAATTATTGAATGTGAATTAAATAATTAATTGCAAAACAAAAGAAAGAGTGAAATTAAACTGAAGAAAAAAAAATTATTGAATGTGAATTAAATAATTAATTGCAAAACAAAAGAAGGAGTGAAATTAAAAAAAAAAAAAGTTATTAGCGGAAAATACAAAACAAAATAGAAGGAAGAAAGAAAAAATGTGTTGAATTGGATTAAATAATTAATTGCAAAAAAAAAAAAAAAAGAAAGATTGAAATTAAACTGAGAAAAAAATTATTATTAACAAATATTGCGAAAGGTTGCTATCTAGCCGAAACTAGATAAAAAGTGTTGAAAAATAAAAAAAAATAAACTGAAAATAAAAATTATTAACAAACATTGCGAAAGGTTGCTATCTAGCCGAAACTAGATAAAAAGTGTTGAAAAATAAAAAAAAACTAAGCTGAAGAGAAAAACAACCTACTAGAAGCCGTGCAGAGGATAATCAATTAGAACGAGGAACAAAGAGCAACGAAGTAACACAAGTAACATTTTTATAAGTGTATTCTTTTTTTATATTACGAAATATATATTTATATACATGTACAAATACCTAAATTAGGCAAATTTAAATTTTTTAATTATAATAACAAGATAAAAAAATGGCACTAACGGTAGAGCAGGTAGGGGGAATGATTGCTATGGCGGTCACTGAGCAGACTAGGGATCTACAAATAAGAATAACGGAGTTAACAACAGCTTTGGGTAGACTGTTACCCACGGATAATATAGTTCCATATAAGGATATAGAAATAGATCCGTCAAATGATACAAAGGAAGGATTAGATCTAGTTAAAAGCCTACAGAAATTCGATGGTGACAGTTACATTAGTTGGCGCACATCAGCAGTGCATTGCATGCAGGCATACGAACACTGTATAGGTAGCACAAGTTATTTCACAGCGGTGAATATTCTACGAAACAAAATTGTAGGGAAAGCTAATGATGTATTAACATCACACGGGACTCCACTTCATCCCAGTGCAATAATAGCGAGATTAGATGTAACATACGAGGACAAGAGACCGATTCACATGTTACAGACAGAACTTACTAACGCAAGACAGGGAAGACAGACTTTAGAGGAATTTTGTGACCAAGTTAACAGATTATTGACTTTAATAACAAACAAAACTATGATGAGTTATGG